>OY730177.1:10612149-11846792 GCA_963422495.1 Polyommatus iphigenia
CAGGCGTAATCATGCGGAGAACTTCGGCCGCGTTTTTTCGGCCTAGTGTGTTTAGAACTTTAGACACTCCAACAAACGTTCATAACTCACCTGTTTCCAAATGGATCGCTGGGTTTGGCGTCCGTGAGTTCCGGAAAGCCGATTGGCTTCGTGCCGGCGAACGAAGGTCGTTGACCCGCCACCAGCGCCGGCAACAACACTAACAACAACTTGACGTACATCTAAAAACAAAGGAAAAATGTAAGGTGAAAACTTGCCAAGTCGGACTCACACGTAGGGTACCGTTCCGTACCATTATTGAGCAAAATATTATATTATAGGCAAAAATTGTGTATCTTGTAAGGGAGGCCTTAAATATAGTGGCAACAGAAATACAAAAATCTGTGAAAATTTCAGAAGTCTAGCTACAGCGTTTCATGAGATACAGCCTGGAGACAGACAGACAGACGGACAGATGGACAGACGGACAGACATCGAAGTCTTAGTAATAGGGTCCCGTTTTTACCCTTTGGGTACGGTACCCTAAAAACCGGCTAAGTTAGAGTAAAAGAATCGCGGTGAGACCGCAAATTCGCGCTCTTCTTTTTTCTTGTATAAGAATTTGACGTACATCTAAAAAACAAAGGATGAATGTCAGATAAAAACCGCCTAAACAGTTTGGGGCACCTTGCGTGTGCGAAATTATTGTGCGCTTAAGACCTTTGATAAATGCACTTGACTGTACTTTAAGATATTTAACTGCGGCTAATTTTTGACCGACTTCCAAAAAGGAGGAGGTAATATGTTCGGCTGTATGTATCTTTTTTTTTGTATGTTCCACGATTACTCAGCCGTTTGTGGTACGATTTTCAAAATTCTTTTTGTGTTGTATAGGGTTTAGCTCGAATTTGGTACCATGTTCACAAAAGTGGTGATCTGATGATGGGATCCTTGAGGAATAGAGGGGACTCCTTGAAATTTCTATAGAAACATAGTGATTTTGATTTTTTCTGAAGCATTCGAGGTAAATGCTACCAAAAAGTAAGACTTTGCACCAGGTCATACCCTGGATCCGAAGGTACCGAACATAACTTTTGAATGCTTATAGGTAGAGGTTCGGGGATTTCGGCGTTGTTTAAACAACTGAAAGCATAAGCCAACACATCAATTTGATTGATTATCATCATCACAACCATAATTATATCATGGGTCATCACACTATGACCCAATTATTGGTACTTTTCGTGATATTTTGCATCGAAGCAGATGTTTTTGATGATGACTTCGCTGTTTGTGGACCGATTTTCAAAATTCTCGTGTTATTGTATAGGATATAATCTTAATTTTGTATAACAATTACGAAAGTGGTGAGCTGATGATGGGATCTATGAGCAATCGAGGGAAATCCTTTAAATTTATCAAAACACTCATAGTGGTTAAAATGATGTTTCTAGTAAGTTAAACATATGTTAAGAATAAATGAAATTTCATACGTGGGTGTCTCTTGGTCCAAAGGCACTGAACAGAACTCCTAAACCTTTGAAGATAAAAGTTTGGAAATTGCAGCATCGCTTAGCTAACTGCAAGCATTTACCATAATTTCGCTTACAGTAACATAATGTGAATAGTTAACATTCGTATTGGTTATTTACGCATAAAGCCTTATTTTGTAGATAACTAAAAAGAGTGAAATTATTATTTTTAAGAAAAAAATTAAAACCGACTTCCAAGGTAAAAACAATAGTAATATGAACTAAAAAGTATTAAATAACTCTTACTCTTTAATAGTGCCTTTTTCAGAATTCGTCTAAATCTCAACTATTTCTGTACATACTACAGTCTTCATTACTTTGAAGTCGGTACCAGTCCCAAAAGTTTAAGATATTTAGACTTTACTGAACTCACGATTAAATTGGCTGGTACCGACTTCAAAATAATGAAGACTGTAGTATGTACAGAAATAGTTGAGATTTTGACGAATTCTGAAAAAGGCACTATTAAAGAGTAAGAGTTATTTAATACTTTTTAGTTCATATTACTATTGTTTTTACCTTGGAAGTCGGTTTTAATTTTTTTCTTAAAAATAATATTTCCTGTCCTCAGTTCTTTCAAAACAAGTGTGCTTAGTTCCCTTTTCCTTTGTTTACACTCGCTTTTTGTTTACTAGACTTATTTAAACACCTGCTATCCTATACCTACTATTTAGTATATATAGTAGATACTCCCTAGTATTTAGTGTACCTACCTAGTATTTTAAGTATATTAAGTATGTATGTATATTGTATATTGTATGTTAGTTGGATTCCTAATTTCTATAACTCCATTCCAATCTGCTACTGGTTATGATATTTTGAAGAACGACTAAAATCTATATCCACCTTACAAAAAGAAAGAAGCCTTCGCCACAGACATTGGAAGTCAGCTGCGTGCATAATATTTTTTACTTCACATCAAAAAGTTCTGCTTGATTGCACATAAGCGGGAAACGAACAATATAATATTATTATAATTTATAACTTTAACCCATCAATCGTGGCAAAACGAGACGCAATAGCTTTTTCATTGTTATCGCGGCCGGATGTGGCCGCTATATATGATTATCTTATATATAAAAATGGATTTTCAAATGTGTTAGTCGCGCTAAAACTCGAAAACGGCTGAACGGATTGGGCTGATTTTAGTCATAAAATATTCGTAGAAGTCCAGGGAAGGTTTTAAAGTGACACGAAGTTCACCGGGACAGCTAGTCTTATATATAAAAATGGATTTTCAAATGTGTTAGTCGCGCTAAAACTCGAAAACGGCTGAACGGATTGGGCTGATTTTAGTCTTGAAATATTCGTAGAAGTCTAGGGAAGGTTTTAAAGTGACCTGTGACACGAAGTTCACCGGGACAGCTAGTCTTATATATAAAAATGGATTTTCAAATGTGTTAGTCGCGCTAAAACTCGAAAACGGCTGAACAGATTGGGCTGATTCTAGTCTTAAAATATTCGTAGAAGTCCAAGGAAGGTTTTAAAGTGACACGAAGTTCATCGGGACAGCTAGTCTTATATATAAAATTCTCGTGTCACAATGTTAGTCCACGAACTCCTCCGAAACGGCTTTACTGATTTTTACCAAATTTTGTATGCATATTCAGTAGGTCTGAGAATCGGCTACTGGGTACTTTATATATTGATAAGTGCATTTGTTGAATAAATAATAGTAAATTATTACAACCTGAGACTGACGGCGACCATTGTTTGTGCGACGAGATAGCGATCGACGTTGCCATGGCGATATATTTAAATAGTCACTTCAATAAAAAAATACGGGCGATATACTTTATAATATTATGGCAAAGAAACGTTTGCCGGGACAGCTAGTACATATATAAATTTATGTATAACTAGATGACGCCCGCAACTCCGTTGCGCCAAAACTCGTTTATCGCGCGGGAACCTTACATTCTTCCGGGATAAAAAGTATCCTATGTCCTTTCCCGGGACTCAAAGTATCTCTATGCCAAGTTTCAGAGAAATCGGTTCAGCGATTTGGGCGTGAAGAGGTAACAGACCGATAGACACACTATCGCATCTTATATATAATAAAAATGGATTTCCAAATGTGTTAGTCGCCCTAAAACTCGAAAACGGCTGAACGGATTGGGCTGATTTTAGTCTTAAAATATTCGTAGAAGTCCAGGGAAGGTTTTAAAGTGACACGAAGTTCACCGGGACAGCTAGTTTATAATATTAGTATGGATGATATATTTCTATGCTAGTTTCAAGTAAAAGTTTCTAAATAAGAAAGTTTGCAAGGATCGTGTCCGGTTTTCTCTTGATGACTAAGTATAACTTTTATATACTTTAGCTTTAATGATGATTAAACTTTAATTTAATCCTTCGATCGGAGATTCTCGGAAATGCCATTGTATTCTTTGTTGTCGCGATCACCGGTGCTTGTACGGGGCTTGATGGGTTTTACAGTGTATTATGTCAATAGTCATTTAATTACAGTTAAGTAGTTAATAATCGCCTCTGAGTGTGGCAGTTAATTTGTCAAAAAATGTAATGTTATAAACATTGGAAACAAGTACAAAACTGTTGTTGATGTTTTTTCAATTTTATAGATGAGTTGGTAAAATAATATTATGTTTAATTTTGCACAGTGATGTCATACCTTTTCTTAAAACATGTTTAAATATTGATATGCAATCGGTTATCAGAAGAAATTAACCTTTCTGTGTTTACGTGACATTATATTATATTTATAACTTTAATCATAAGGCCAGGGGTTTCAAGTTTCAACCTTTTTCATTAAGTCAGGATTTTTTCCGCCTTAATCTAATGCTGTAATTATTTTTTTAATGCAGCTGTGTTTATGAGTACATTTTCAATTTTGTAAGTCTTTGTAATAATATTAGATTTAATGATTGAACAGAAATTGTCTTGTCTGAAATTGTCTTCATTAGGAGAATAATATAGTTGTTTAATGTTAAAGATAAATCAGAAATATTACGCAAGTCTGAGCAGAGGGCGCTAGTAGCAAATACAGTAAATAATCCGACCAAAATCCGACACGTTGCAGACGTCATAATATCAGAATATTGACAGAAACGTTGTCAAACGTCGAACAAACCTTTTTTGCTTGCTGTCTTTGTCGGTGCTGCAGTCTAGCGTGATAACATTGCAGTCATAGATCATATTGAGTATTGACCTCTCTACTTCTCTTTCATTCTTGCACGAAAATATATCTATCTCGTTCTAATAAGGTACGATAGATATTTGCGAGACAAAGACGAATAGCGGTAAGGTAAAGATAAGTCTTGGTCGTAAATTTTATTCTTCTTAAGAGGGCGACTAACGTAAAAAATCAAACATCGTCCTCTCTTCACACTCACGCCCGTCTTTCATATGCCAGGTAAAAAAGGACGACGCGGATTCATCGCCAAATTAGTTTTTTCTCAATAACTCGATAAATATGCATCATTTTAAAAATCCGCTGGGTCAGATTCTCAATGATAGAATTTTATACAATGTGTTAAAATATTAACTTAGTTTAATGCACGGTTATGGCAATAATATATTATGAAAAATTCGTGAAAATTAGATGCATCTTTATGATAATTTTCTATCGAGAAAATTTTAAGACATCGTGTTTCGCTAGGTCGGTCGGATCATCGGAAATATAGTGTCTATGTTTAGAAAATGAAACAATTCGGGGCTTATTTTCAAGTTTAATAATGAATTATAAAATCGACAATAATTCAGAGTTAGTCGCCCCCTTATGCGACTTAAGTTTCATTTAAGTCTCATTTTCATTTTGTTTGTTCACTTAAAAGCTTAATACCAGGTAATTTGTTACATATAAATAGACCCGGTGAATTCCGTAGATACTTGTCCCCTATCGTAAAACTTCTCTGGAATTCTACGAATATTACAATACTAAAATTAGCCAAATCGATTTAGCCGCTCTTGAGTTTTAGCACAAAATTTAAAATTCAAGTTTTCTATCACAAAACTTCTGGCTTGTAAACAAACACATAAAGTTCACAATAGCATAAAACAAAAACTCATGTTACAAACTGTTAAAACGCATGAATTACTCGTATAAAGCAAACTGCACATATTATTGCACTGAGTTTAGAACATTACTTGATTTTGAAAATAGGAAGGTACTAAGTCTTTGAATACTTGAATAACTATAACAACACTACACTTAAAAAATAATATAATTTATGAATACTCACAGTAACACAGTCCACTCTGTTCAAATATCACAGCAACTCTGGCACCGGTTAACTCACTCACAACATAAAAACATAAGATCTGTCGTCTGTACATATAGTTGTATATGAGTAAGCGATTAAAGCGCAAACCTGAATGTGGTTAGTGGTTCCTGATAATGGATTTTGTTATTAACTAGTTGACGCTCGCAACTCCATCGTTTCTCGCACGTAAACCGTACATTTTTCCGGGATAAAAACTATCCTATGTCCTTTCCCGGGACTCAAAGTATCTCCACATCAAATTGTAGCAAAATCGGTTCAGCGACTTTGGCGTGAAGAGGTAACATACAGACAGACACAATTTCGTAAAAATTATAATATAGATGTTCCGCGCGGCTTCGCCCGCGTAATTTTGGAATTTCACGCAACCGTACATTTTCCGCAAAAAATAGCCTATTCCCTTCACGTGGTCTATTCTTCATGTTTGCCAAATAACATAAAAATTGCTCTAGTAGTTCTTAAGATAATAAGCAATTTCCACATTTTCCTCTATTTCTTCGCTCCTATTAGTCTTAGCGTGATAAAATTTAGCCTATAGCCTTCCTCGATAAATGGGCTATCTAATACTGAAATAATTTTTCAAATCGGATCGTTCCTGAGATTAGCGCGTTCAAACAATCAAACAAACTAACTAACAAACTAAAGCCACTAAACAATACTGAAAGGTATCGATATTCCGTGAGTCCTTGGAAAGGACATGGTTCGTTTTCGATGCCCTATTGACTTTACTGGGTACATCCTATAAGGAATAAGACATTTTTTTGATATTATACAGCTTTTAATATGATATAGACTCAATTTTGTACACGTGTTTCATTTCACGCCTGACTGAGTATTTAATACAATTTTGTGGACATTCGCCTTGTCTACAAATAAAAAATATGACAGGAATTATTTGTGACAGATCTTATTACTTCCTACGAGGATATTTTGACATGGGTCAATTCAGATCACAATTACGCGACGCGTAGATGCATTGTACTGATTTGATAGATTTCAATTGCGTGAGACGTGTTGCAAATCTGTCATATCCATACAAATTTAGAAATGCATCTACGCGTCGCGTTGCGGTCTGAATTGTCCCTAAGATGTATGGACACGGCGAGAGATCTGTGTCGAGTGACGCCTTAAATAAGTTTATAATGTAGAGGCTTAGGGGGTAATGTATTTCATCTGGATGTATTTTAAATTGAAACAAAGGGTGCGCTAAAACAATTTTCTTTTCTCAAAGAGGGCAGTAGACAAAATAAGTTCGGGAACCTCTGCTTTATAAGATGGCGGTTATATCCTTGTAGCACTGTATGATGTGATTTTAATAAACGTTGGAATAGAATATAGATTTTTATTAGTCTTCACTATATATCACGTGTACAGTAATAATTCTTATTAATAGCGTGTTTTATTATTAATGGCAAAAAACTTTAATTAACTATTGTTATTTAACAAAGTAAGCTTATAAACGCTTGAGAATAAAACATACATTATGTTAAGTAATTCCCCGATCGATAGCATAAAAAAGAAACAAATCAAAAATTACAACGAAGTTTTGATGTTGTTAAACTGACTCCTAATAAGGAAAAATGACGGAGGTCGACAAAGTTAAGTACAGATAAAACAACGCTTATGGGGACTTCCATGAATGACGTGACGCAAGGAGGGGTGTAACCGTGTCTCACCAAATTTCTGGTGGGGTAGATCACGTCATCATATTTTTTTGTCCAGCAAATTAAATTGTTTGTGCGCGAACTCCTCCAAAAGGGCTCAACCGATTTAAATGAAATTTTGTATGTACAGTTAGGCCTGACAATAGGTTTTTATCCACTTTTTATATTGATACTAGAAATAATTGCAAAACAACATTTACCAGGTCAGCTAGTTGTGTTATGAATAAACATATTCATATTATACTTGCTTGTATTTTGTTAATCTGCGTGATATTTGGGCAGAATTAGGAGCAAATCTTACGGTGACGCATCAAGGGGGGAAGAGACTGTTATCTGTCTTACGTAATTTGCGCACGGCCCCTTACGGTTTTCATCGGATTTCCCTGTTTTAATTTTTATTTGACCCGTTTGTTCTTACGGTAAAACCGACGTGATGATTCACATTTTTCCCTATTTAGCGTGAAAACGTAAAGTCATCTTTGTTTTGTTTCGTCCCTCGCGATTTTAAAGTGAATTTCCCTCTTCCTTTTTGAATCCATACTAATATTATAAAAGCGAAAGTGCGTCTGTCTGGTACCTTCACGCTTAAATCGCTGAATAGATTTTGATGAAATTTGGTATGCAGATACTTTGAGTTCCGGGATAGGAGGATAGTTTTTGTTGAAAAAAATGTACGGTTCCCGAATTTCTGCGCAATGGCGTGCGGGCATGAACTAGTTGTCTCTATATTTATAAGAAATGTTCGTCTCCCTTTTTGAATCTTTAATACTTATTGACAATATGTAAATATTCGTTGTTTGTTGCCAAACTTCTCCGAAACGGCTTGACCGATTTTATTAAATTTTGTGTCATGTCTGCTTACCGCTACGTCTGGTAGAGTTCAAAATTTTCCTCCTAAGCATACATCTGATTAAGCGCACCTATCAGACAGAGAGCAGTCACGCGGTCAAGCGTTTAAGCGGTCAGTTTGGCGTTCTTTGTGTTGTATTATATGATTATTATGGAGGCACTTCACATGGCTATTTGTATTTGCGTATTTGATGTATTCGCCGAACAATCACCATATGTAGACGGCATGTTTGACAAAGTATTGGCCTTATTAGCCTATTTGACAAATATGACCAATACCAAATGCATGTATCCGTACCTGTGTCGGTTTTTGACGCACATCAAAAGAGTCAAATAGGCAAGTAAGCAAAATCAAGTAAAAGTTTGGTTTTTGACGTCCATGTATGGAAGGCCGTATTTACCTTATTTGCTTGTTTGTCAATAATTTTGCCAAATGCAACAATTAATAGCCAATAGCAAATACAAATAGCCATGTGAAGTGCCTCCATTACATCGACATGCTCACATAGTAGTTCTGAGTTCTGACCGCGTCGGAATTTCTCCTAAGTCACCGACCGCTCAAATGCAGAATGTGAACGCAGAACACTTGAACGCGTGACCGCTCTCTGTCTGATAGGTCCCTAAATGCTCGGTCACCTAGAATATAATTGATCAAAATCATGAGGCAAGTTACAAAACTTGAAACTAATAATGAAGTCATAAATATAGCTATGTCCACATTATGCAATTTCATCTTCAATTTTCATCATCTTCTTTTTATTCAACTTTCGTTTGCAGTGGCGGCGTAGCATGGTTTGGCACCCGGGGCGGCTTTCTATTGAGCACCCCCAAAATAAAACGACAAATACATCTAAACGTGCCCACGTTACGTAAGTTTTGCGTTTGGCTCATTGTGGATCTTATTTAGGATTTTATTTTAGTTTTGAAAAACTTTTTTTTACAAGAAGCCACCGAAACACAAATTCTTTAAAAAAATTTTAGACACGCCGCTAGACTTGGAATAGACTCAAAATAGTGCTATTTTACTATGAATTTCACAAGCTCCAGGGTAGTCCATTATACAGCTTCTAGAGAAATGCTGGCGGCATCCAAGTGGCGCTTCAATCGTAAAATCTCCAAAATTATGTCCTCTGCACAAAGTTCATCATATATTTTCGTCAAGAATAATAGGTTGGGGAAAAAGTCTTTTCGCATTATAGTATGTATGAACTTGTCATAAAATCTCTTGGGCATACCAAATATATTGTGTTTGGCTGATTTTGGTATTATTAAAAAGTTTTAATTTTACAGAAGACAATTCCAAATTCGAATTAGGTAAATGTGAGATTTTCATTTGTGTTTTTATTGTTAAAATGAGTGATTCTATCTAATGAAGAAATTCGATACATTTTAAAATTTTATCACAAAAAAGGTAAAAAATAAAAATGCAACACAATGCCGCGAAAAGTGATGTTTATGGACCTAATGCAGTATCTGTGAGAGTAGTGCAAATTTGGTTTAAGCGTTTTGAATCCGGAAATTTAGATACCCAAGACATAGTAGACAGAATTATAGAGTATGCCGGCTTAGAACTGATGTTGAAATTTTTAAATTTGACGTATTATGACGAAAATCGTCGCTAGGGTTGTTGACTTATTACCTACGAATTTAAAACTATGACGTATTCCTCTTTGGTCGTATTGTTGTTTGTGTTTTGGCACATGCGATTAAAATTGTCAGAATCCAATTTTGAAATCTTTATTTTAAATATTTAAAAATAAATTTTAACAGCCAGCGCGAGGCACATTCCGTTCATAATCCTAGTGAAACCCGACGAATTTGACAGATATTGAAACCTGTCCGTTTCTTTGCAGTCGAACTACTGGTAGTTATGTCTATTGTGCCCAAGATGCACGTCGCTGGGTCACCCTGCGGGCAAAACTGATGCCATTTTTGAAAAAGTGGAGCAAGATCGGCATAATAGTAGTTCTACGATGCAGATGTAGCTGAAGAACTGGGGATTGACCACAAAACGGTTTTGGCGCATTTGAAAAAAGCTGGGTACACAAAAAAGCTCGATATTTGGGTGCCTCATTAGCTCACTGAAAGAAACCTAATGAACCGTCTACTCATTTGTGATTCTTTATTACGAAGTAATGAAACCGAACCATTTTTGAAGAAGCTGATAACTGGTGATGAAAAGTGAATGACGTACGACAAGAACGTGCGAAAAAGATCGTGGTCAAAGGCCGGTCAGGCTTCACAGACTGTGGCGAAACCCGGGTTAACTTGCAACAAGGTGATGCTGTGTGTGTGGTGGTGTGGCATAATGAATGCCCTTACCACCACCAGCAGGTGGTGGTAAGGGCATTCATTATGAGCTGTTACCGCCAGGCAGGACCATCGATTCTGAACTGTACTGCCAACAACTGATGAGATTAAAGCAAGAAGTTGAGAGAAAGCGGCCGGCCCCCGTATCACGTATCTTGCGAGAGCAATGCGATAGCAATTATTGCGCGATAATTGCTCCAAAATCGCAATTTCGTATCACGCATCAGCCAAAACAATACGTTTGCAATCGATCACTAATATGACACCATTGTTTGTGACATTCATGACAATCAGTTACCAGCAATCCCTCGCGCGATTATTGCTAGTGGATTGTTGATCGCTATTTTTACGTGATACCCCAGCGGAATTAATCAACAGAAGGGGTGTGGTTTTTCACCATGATAACGCTAGACCTCACATCTTTAGCCACTCAGCAAAAATTACGGGAGTTTGGCTGGGAGGTGTTAATGCATCCTCCGTATAGTCCTGACCTTGCACCTTCAGTTTTTTACCGGTTTCGGTCGCTGCAGAATTCCTTAGGCAGTGTCAGGTTGACATCACAAGAGGACTGCCAAAACCACTTATCGCACTTTTTTCATCAGAAGCCCCAAAATTTTTATAGCAATGCATTAGGATCATGTCCCTTTCAACAAGATGGCAAAAAGTTATCGAACAAAATGGCACCTATATACTTTAGTCAATTGTAAATAAACTTAAAAAAAACCTTTTAAATTTTTATATAAAATGCGAAGAAACTTTTTCCCCAACCTAATATATCACGAAGTTCTTCTTCTGTTGACGTAAGCAGAGTTTTAGGGTGAACAACACTAAATGTTATAAGAATGCGCGAGTGAGTTGTCACCCCTTGGTACTTGGCACCCGGGGCGGACCGCCCCTGCCGCCCTACCCTTACGCCGCCACTGTTCGTTTGGCATATTCAGTAATTGAATGCGTCAAAATCCAACCGCGTTGAAAGAAAAGTGTCATAGCGAGCGCTACGATTTCAATGCGCGTCACGGGCATGCCTCACGTTCGCAACAGCAACAGCAGCAGTTCATCAAGGGCATGTGTTATAGCGCAGATAACAATCTGCGCTATAACGCATGCCCTTGATGAACAAAAAAAGGCCCAGTGTGGACAAAGCTTATGGATGACTCGTCTTTTGATTTGGAGTTATTGTTGTAAGTAATTGTTGTTTATTTTTGTAACTTATCTTACAAAGTATTCAAGTGACTGAAGGTGACTGGAGCCTGGACAGTTCATAATCACAAGGGGCCAATGTCCGTGGTTTTAGCTGGCCAATCAAATGCTTAATCTGTAAGTAAAGTTAACCTTTAATTAAGTAATAAGTACCTTTATTTTCTTCAAGTTTTAACTGTCTATTGCATTTTAGTAAGTAAATAATCGATACAAATTAACATTATAATTGCAAAAATATACCTAATATTAAGTATGTCAAATCGGTCATGAATTCATGATGCTTTATCATGAATTCATGACCGATTGAACCGATTCTGATAAAAAGTATGGAATATGTCGCAGGGAAATGAGAATATCAGGGATTTCATGAAATCCCTAAAGATATCTCGAAATCCCGGTTGATGTCGAATATTCTTGTTTATTACGTCTTCTTACTAAAAATATCTAGTGATATGCCATTAATTCACTAAACTAAATCTAGTGAAATAAAGAATACTGTTGATGAATAAAGTAATAAAACAAAATTACAAATTAACTGATGTATGTTTATTAGAAAACAAAGTTTTAATCAAACTAACATAATAATCTGACAATGATGTCAGGTATTATATTGCATTTTTCTATTATGTTGGTTCGTTCATTAAGAACAAAAAAAAAAAACAAAATAATACTTATTTAAGTATTAAAAAAATTAAATGGAGTGCTAAAAGTATGTGCGGCTCAACAATTAAGATGGCGACTACTTCTGATGGAAAATTGAAAACTTTGTTATTTATTTAAACAAGGCAGTGATTTGTGGCATCTTGAATTACACAATACATTTAGCTTCTTGCAATTGTACATCTGTTGGTTTTGCACTGGACCTTTGATTATTCACAATTCTAATAGCTATGTCCACATTATTTTCATCTTCAATTTTCGTCATTCAATTTTCGTTTGGCATATTCAATAATTGAATGCGTCAAAATCAACCCGCGTTGAAAGAAAAGTGTCATAGCGAGCGCTACGATTTAAACGCGCGTCACGGGCATGTCTCACGTTCGCTGTTGACTGCGCTATAACGCATGCCCTTGATGAGCAAAAAAGGTACGGTGTGGATAAAGCTAATGCGTGGCTCGATTTTTATTCGGCGGTATCCGCTTTTCTGACATTTCACTAGATTTAGGTTAGTGAAATGACATATCACTAGATATTTTTAGTAAGAAGACGTAATAAACAAGAATATTCGGCATCTACCGGGATTTCGTGATATCCCTAGATTCTCTAGGGATTTCGTCAAGTCCCTGATATCCTCTTCTCCCTGCGACAGATATACTTAGAGCTCAGAGTAAGGTCGTTGGAAATTTTCATTTCGAAATAATGGGCACTTTTGTCTATTTAAAGAAAAATGAATTTTAAATGACATCGGTCTCGCTAGAACTCGAGAACGACTGAACCAATTTAGCTAATTTTAGTCTTGAAATATTCGTACAAGTACAGGGTTTATATAAGGAGGGCAGTTAAATAGTGATACGAAGTTCACCGGGTCAGCTAGTATAATAAATATAATTATTATTATATATTGTACATAAATATATTATACTAGATGATGCCCGCAACTTCGTTGCGCCAAAATTCGTTTATCGCGCGGGAACCGTACATTTTTGCCGTAATAAAAAGTATGCCCTTTCCCGGGACTCAAAATATCCCCATTACAAATTTCAGAAAAATCGGTTCAGCGGTTTAGGCGTGAAGAGGTAACAGACAGACAGACAGACACACTTTCGCATTTATAATATTAGTATGGATTGACAAGAATCAGTCATTTTAAAAGTTTTTCAAGTCCTTTCTTGTGTTAGCAAATAACGGCACTTTGTATTCGGGAGGAACTGTTTAATAAAATTGTATGAATAATGAATATGTATGTATGAATATTGTTATAACGGCGAAATGCCCCACTGACACCTATTCTGGTGCCGTTTTGCCGGACATAACAATATTCATATTAATTTATTTCCTTATAAAACTACCCAACATGCAGTGCCGGTTTTAGCACTACCTGCAGCACCCTGGGTGAGATTTAGAAGGGGTGCCCCTGCTCCGGTTTCCCTTTTGATCCGGTCGCCCAACGCGTCGTCGCCAGTCGCCACCCCTAACGCCGCAACTGCCATAATGATTCAACAGTTAGCTAGGCGCAATGGAATTTTCAAAAATTATTGTTGAGTAAGTAATAATCAACTTACCGAATTGCTGAAAACTAAGTAAGTTAATACTCAATTACTCATTAACTTACTTAATTTTGAATTACGAGTAGCACCTAAAAACTGTTTATCTTTCAAGGGTATTGGGCTACACAAAGAGTAGGGATTTGTATGTATTCATATTATCATTACTTATTATGATTTAGATGTTGTTTTGAACAAGTTTTCTAGGTTATTTTGCAAGTTATGCTTATAAGATTCCCTTACTAATAAAGGCTTTTAGGATTTAGGTATTTAAAGTTCATTACAGTACTATTAAGGGACTATCATTTATTTGATGACCTCTGTGGCTCAGGTGGTAAGCGTGTTGGTAGCTCGAGCCGGGGGCCGCAGGTTCGAATCTCGTTGACAGTTCAAGTCTGCAATGTTCCTTGTCCTGGGTGGGTAGGTACCTACACGCCCATTTTAAATAATTATATTTATGATATTATAGTAAAAATCTTAAATATATAATGTATAGTATAGTATAAAAGTAGCAAATATATTTTCGGTGTCTGGTACCCATAACACAAGTCCTTCATATTTTAGGTACTTACCACGGGGCCAGACTGCAGACGTGGTGTGAGGCGTCCATAGATATTATTAGTATTTCTGATTCAAAGAACTTCTAAACTTGGTCTCTTATAAACTTTTTTGTATGACTTTAAAGTCTTTAATGTAACACAGTGCTGTGGTAGTAATTTCATATATTTTTATTATTTAAGTACCTACTTTAGAAGTGAGTAAGTTTAGAGTTTTAGACTTTATGATTGTTCGAATGTAAAATTGATAATGTTGTAAAGAAAAAAATATAAGAAAACCTTTATAATTTTTATTTCTCTGGCGTTGCGGGAAATTCCCTGTAAAAACATTTACGTTTTCGTAAGAAGTTTTATTTGAACGTGATTGGAATGTAATCAGAAAAAGTTGAAACCAATATTACAGCTTTTAAGTTGAACCGCGTTTACAGGAATTACTTGTTAACATTTTATTTTGAGTAAGTTGAATGACTTCTTTTAACTCTAGTAAATAGTCGTATATTTATGAAATAGAATACAAAACTGACATGGATATTATTCAGGGAGCCATAGAACATTTTTTTTATTACTATCAAGCTAATTTTTTGTGAGATAAAAATGTTGTTTGTCTTATCAAAATGAAGCTATCATTTTGATAAGACAAACAACATTTTTATCTGCGAAAAATCTTGAAAGTGGTAGCTAACAGAGATAGAAAGGATTTCATACTTGATATTTTGATGGTCCTAAAATATGGATTGTTCTATTTGTAGGACAATTTACTCTTAAATTATATTTAACTAATTAACCTATCAATATTTAAAAAAAACAGCTCGTTACGGTTCCGTTTTAGAGTTCTGTAATCAACAAAACTTGATTGACTACGGTACCCTAAATAATTGAAGAGTAACATTGTCTTACAAATAGAACAACACATATTTTAGGACCATCAAATCAAAGTATGAAATCCTTTCTATCTCTGTTAGCTACCACTTTCAAGATTTTTCGCAGATAAAATGTTGTTTGTGTTATCAATATGAAGCTACTCACAAAAAATTAGCTTGATAGTAATCAAAAAAATTTTTGTTATAGGGCTCTCTGACTATATCTGAAATATAGAAGGTCCAGTAGCGGCGTTAGGCACCAGATGAAAAGGGGAGCCAAAGGCTAATAAAAAGGGGCGCCCCCTTTTTTAGTACTACCAGCACCGGCCTGGGCGCCGAAGAAATTTCGCCCCGGGCGCTGGTAGTGCTAAAACCGGCACTGGACAGGTCCCTTCCAAAACTGTAAACAGTCAGTCAGTTCACATTGCAACGTGCCGAGGCAATGCGATACCTTTTTAAAATAAGCCATTCAAAATCAAACCTTATTTAGTAAATAAGGTTTGATTTGAATGGTGTAGTACACCAGAAAATTAATTGAATTAACAAACTGCTTGTATTACAATTTTGAAAGAAAAATGTATCGCAGCACCTAGTGACGTTGCAATGTAAATTGACCCTTAAGTCTTAACCTAACACCGGGTTAATTTTAAGGCTCCTAACTAACAAGGTAACTTGCCGTTGTTTTACGACGTTTTTCTGTAAGGCCTTAGTTTCCGACAGGGCCAGCTTCTTCAACCTAAGCAAAGCTTTCTATAAGAGTATTTGGTCGAAATAAAAGGTTGCTGTTATTATGATTTATTAAATCGATTTTAAAATAGATAAAATAACAATTTCTCTATTCGACTTAGAAGGTAAGGTATATTACAATATCTGTATTAAATTGTCTATAAAAATAATGATAAATTCAAAAAGACATTTTGAGAAAATTACTCAATTTATATTGAGGTGAATTATTCGAAACGAAAGTTTCGGCTAGTGTTTTTAACATTTTGATTTTTAACAACCGAAATACAATGTCAAATCAGTAATAGTAATGTGTTGTTGGAAAATACTTTTATTATTCAGTTTAAGATAGAACTAATCTTTCGTTTAAAATAATTCACCTCCATTACTTATTTACGGAAACATTCAAGAAAGTAATATAAAGAACAAAGTAACTATGACTAAGTTTAACAGGGTCCTTTTTGTGTGCGTGGATACAGTGCCAGAGTCATCAGTGGGTTCCTTGCAGCATTTCGTGCCGATTTCTATGACCTTCGGATAAAAGTCCGTCCAAAACTCGAACGCTTTGTAGTTTATAGTGCTCGGCGTGCTCATCGTGAAATTCTGCCGATTCATGATGAAGAACCCCGGTCGTTCGATCTCGAACGTGTCCCACTGTAGGATCACTCCAGAATTCGTCGGGTTGGAATACCACACGAAATTGCTCCACATTTTCATAACGATTTCCGATATACTCTTGTCTCTGTAATCCCATTTCGATATGTCTTCTGGTAGTGCTAAATGTGGCATTCCAAAAGTAAAGATCAAATCGAAGTTGTGAGGAACTGCCACCCATTCAGGTATACCTTCGTTTGCGAGATCCGAGAAAGGCTTAAGATCAAACCGGTATAAGTAAATAGGCGCGTGCTTGCTCAAATATTTGGCGAGCTGATAAGTCGTTGCCCCGTAAATTTTGTCGGTGTAAAACTCTAGAAAGTGCTGGCGTATGATCGACTCGTTCGTTGTGGGCGGAATCGGCTGGTAGAAGAAGGAGACAGCGTCGTGTATGTGCTGCTGGTTGGTGAAACACGAGCTGTTGTCCACGGTGATGTCTGACAGGATGACTTCCTCTCGCAGGGTGTCAAACTCCTTCTGACTCAAGCCTTCGCTGTCGGTGCCGTCTTTGTCTATAAGAAGCGCGTCTTCCATATTGGTGAAGCCCGTCAGAAGGGGCACCGCGCTAAATATTTCGTCCTTGAACAATTGCTTCGGCGTGTCCGCTATGAACGGAAGCGTAACGTTGCTGAATCCATTGTCGACGATCGGTCTCCACGTCGCCAACGGTTCTCCGATATCCAGTAAAGCCTGGAACGGCACTCGTCTCAGGCAGTCCAGTAGTTGAAAGGTCGGTTTCCGGAAGCAGCTGAAGGCGCTTGCGACCTTGTCGACGGTGATCACCTCTTTTCTGGCGATGCTCACCGTATCCGATGACAGGACGTTGCCGCTCATGGCTATGGCTTTGTGGAAGAGTCCCGAAGAGTACGACGAGATCAGATGAAGCCCGATGCTGACGGCTCCGGCGTCGTGGCCGAACAAACATACGTTTTCTGGGTCACCTCCGAAACTCGCGATATTGTTTTTCACCCAAATCATGGCCGCCACTTGGTCTAACAAGCCAAAGTTTCCCGGCACCTCATTATCGAGAGTCGAGAAAAAGCCGAAAATATTCAGACGATAGGCCACCGAAACGTAAATTACCTGGAAAAATAATATTTGATCAGCAATGTAAACAGCAGTTTGGTAAATTGTTTTCGACGAATTACATTCTGATGAAAGGAATTCATTTTAATCTTTATGCGGGCCACAGATCAAATGAATGGACGAAACGGCCCTAGGAGGAAATGTCTCACTAATGAGATAAAGACAAAAATTGTAGGTGTCGTCAGCCGTGTGTGTTAATTCTTAACGTAAAAACTACTGAACAGAAATTTGGCATGGTAGTGACTAGTGGAGGCTTTTTATTAACATATAATTCGATGCTTTTGATCAGGAAAATGAAATAATTTCCCCGTAGGGTAGGTATCTACTTTAATAAATTGAAATATTCCAAGTATAAAGTAACACTTACACAAAATTTATTATTTTATGTATTAACAAGTTACATCACAGTAATAAATTTTTGAACAAAATATCTAATTGACACATTTATTTTCGCTGTAAAATATTCAGCTAAACGCATATTTTTTTGATGCAAAATATGCTTTTAAATGAAAATATCATAAAGAAACAAAGATTGGCACAGCTCTTTTTAACCGACTTCCAAGAAGGAGGAGGTTATATCAAAGTATATTCAAAGTATTCCTACCTTTTGTTTCAGTACAAGCTGGAAAGGATTCATGCTGTTGGGGCTTCCCCGGACGAAGTCTCCACCGTGCAGCCATACAACAGTCGGGTAGTTCTCAACCCGTGCATCTGACATAAAGGAAAATTTATGGTTAGTTTTATTGACTTTACTGGTAGTCAGAATTTATGAGATGAATAAACGAACGAAACAATAGTAATTTATTAAGAAATTAGATGACGCCCGCAACTCCGTTGCGCCAAAATTTTCTCGGGTCTCAAAGTATTCCCATACCAAATTTGATCAAGATCGGTTCAGCGGTTTGGGCGTGAAGAGGTAACAGACAGACATACAGATAGACACACTTTCGCATTTAAAATATTAGTATGGATTTATGGATTAAAAAAAAGATTCTCAACGTTAACAAGTGTCGGGAGTTAATGCAATTATTCAATCAAAACACTGGAAGTTGATTACAACTTTTGATGAAGTAAATAAACGGAAATTTTCCAGCATTGAGCGGGCTGATGATGATGGCTAAGAAACCTCTCTCATCTCACATCTCTATTATGACATTTTTTTTTTCTTCTTTTTTGGCAACTTGACACAAAGGATGTGTATGTTGTGCCACAGACAAGGTAAAAAGATAAGGAATATGGCGGGAAAACCATATTCCTCCTATTATAATTTTCATCATCGTTTTCATGTATCGTCAGGTCTAAAGTCTAGTCAAAGTCTAAGTAAAAGTCAATACAGTCACAGGAGTCAAGTCGGTCGATTCAGTAAAGTGGTAGACGCTTTACTGAAACTTTCGATGGAGTTTTGGAGGAAACACAAAATAGCACGTTTCTGGATATTACATCACTTTCCTACACTTGTGCATGAACACGAATATCTAATGGTTAATATTCTACCAATATTACACATTAAAAACCCAGCTAACACAATTTTAGGAAAATAATACAAAAACACAACAGCACTATTTCACATGCCCGCCAAAACTCCTATTATGACATTTTATCAACAAAAAAATTGTTATAACTTCTTCTTCTTCTTTAAAAATGGCCTCCCATAAGGCCTGTGGAATAGCCAGTGTCAGTAACTTGCATGAGGTAAAAAAAAAAAAAAACTTTGTTGCCAGTGGTAAAAACTTTGCTCTAGAGTTGACCTTTGTGAAAGTATAAGTGCGAGAAGAGAAAAAAAATCCAAAACCAAAAAAGGATATGAACTTCATACTCGTATGAACTTCATACTCCTTTTGTAGATATTTTGTGTAACTTTATTAACGGTAATAACATTAGATTGTAGAATTGTGTGTTAAAATACTAACAAACGAACTTTTTATATATTATGTTTTGTATTGTTTCAGATTAATATTACGGAAATTGTTTAGTTACGAGTTTAAACTTGAACCCGCTCCTTTTTTGGGTTTGGATTTTTTTTCTCTTCTCGCACTTATACTTTCACAAAGGTCAACTCTAGAGCAAAGTTCATACTATGAAATAAGGATAAAATATAATATAGTTATAACTTGTCTCAATCGGAACACAAATAATAATTGACGAATCTGCGGGTAGTTGAACAACTTTAGCGAATTTGACATCTGTCGACTGTCACCTCAGTCCACCCGTGACCACGGCCGCTGGAAAGCAGCCGAAACGTCGGAAATAAGAAAAGTGCGTGAAAGTGACTAAAACATAGTAAACAAAATGTTTCTATAATCTTATATATAAAATTCTCGTGTCACAATGTTAGTCCACGAACTCCTCCGAAACGGCTTGATTTTTACCAAATTTTATATGCATATTCAGTAGGTCTGAGAATCGGCTACTGGGTACTTTATATATTGATAAGTGCATTTGTTGAATAAATAATAGTAAATTATTACAACCTGAGACTGACGGCGACCATTGTTTGTGCGACGAGATAGCGATCGACGTTGCCATGGTGACATACTTATTTAATCACTTCAATAAAATAATATGGCAAATATATTATGGCAAAGCAACGTTTGCCGGGACAGCTAGTATATAATAAATCTATCCTTGCTGACTGAATTGCTTTTGTTTACTGACTGAATTGTGCTCAACCTATTTCTCAACAATAAAGTTCTTGTGTCACAAAGTGCTTCGGCGAATACCTGAGCGTTGGTGGTTCCTTCAGTTCCCATCTTTTCAGGTAAGTGTTTGTTCTTTTCTTCCACAATAGACATGCAGTTGTCTCTACATCGAGAATCATACAAAGGTCATATTTAAGCGTTCTTTATATCTTTTTCTTTGTTAACATACATACCTAATATAAAATGTTAGACACCAAAACAATCGTTTTATGACAGATCTCTTGATATTTTAACCCTAAACCTACCAACATTACAAAATCAGTCCCGGGAGCCCTAGAACAATTTTTTTTTATTACTATCAAGCAAATTTTTTGTGAGTAGCATTTTTATCTGCGAAAAATCTTGAAATTGGTAGCTAACAGAGATAGAAATGATTCTTTTTATGGTTCTGTAATTAACAAAACTTGGTTGACTACTGAACCCTAAAACGGAACCCTAACCAGCTGATTTTTAAATAATTGTATATTGGTAGGTTAATAGTTATATATTTTAAGAGTTACATTGTCCTACAAAATATAGAACAATCCATATTTTAGGACCATAAAATCAAAGTATGAAATCCTTTCTATCTCTGTTAGCTACCACTTTCAAGATTTTTCGCAGATAAAAAAGTTGTTTGTCTTATCAAAATGAAGCTACTCACATTTTTACAAAAATTGGCTTGTTAGTAATAAAAAAAAATGTTCTAGGGCTCTCTGACTATAAGGTAGAAAACGGAACTATTTTCTTCACTTTGCTTGTACTGTCAACATATCACGGCTTTCAGCACATTAGCAGATTTCAGATAACTAACTCAGTGAGGCCGGCACTAACATAAATTAGATTATAATCTTCATAGCCTAATTTGAACCTAAGTACGAGCGTTTAGGCTAATTTTGTTCATAATACCAACCATAAGTTAGGAGTTATGTAAGAAAATAAATTATTGTTTTAAAAATACGCGAGCACACTTAAATTGAATAACATTTTTCCAACCATTTTTTACATTATTCCAACCAGATCAAATTTTCCTTTCTATTGAACAATTTCCTTCGCGCTTTCTTTGTTTAGACCGCGCAGTATTTAAGTAATTTTCATTATTTGGGTCATTGTGGGGTTGATTGGGGTTAAGTCGACGAAAATGACATAACAAGAGCGCCATCGGCACGAATGGCACGGCATTCTTGCATTAATGACTAGAATTCATTCACCAGTAATATTGGGGTGCGTTTACACTGTATGGTAATTTTGGAAAGTGTGACGCTGATATAAAACTTATGGAGTAGGTACATCTAATGTTCCATTATTATTTACTACATTATTACTTTTTTTTTCTTACCGTATATTTTTATTAAATAGAGGTTATAATAAGTAAGTTGTAACATAAAGAAAACACCAGCTATATGACCGAGCTTTGCTCGGTATTCAAAAAATTAAAAAAAAAACATATGTAAAACATGAACGTAGAAAAAAAGGCGGACGGAGTCTATAAAATGACATTTTATGAAAATGATTCCTAGCTAGATCGATTTATCGCCCCCGAAACCCCCTATATACTAAATTTCATGAAAATCGTTGGAGCCGATTCCGAGATTCCAATTATATATATACATATACTAGCTATTTGACCGAGCTTTGCTCGGTATTCGATAAAATACGAATAAAATGACATTTTCTAAAAATGATTCCTAGCTAGATCGATTTATCGCCCCCGAAACCCCCTATATACTAAATTTCATGAAAATCGTTGGAGCCGATTCCGAGATTCCAATTATATATATATACAAGAATTGCTCGTTTAAAGATATAAGACTAGCTATATGACCGAGCTTCGCTCGGTATTCATAAAATTAAAAAAACACACATAAAATGACATTTTCTAAAAATGATTCCTAGCTAGATCGATTTATCGCCCCTGAAACCCCCTATATACTAAATTTCATGAAAATCGTTGGAGCCGATTCCGAGATTCCAATTATATATATACAAGAATTGCTCGTTTAAAGATATAAGATTAATAAAGGAGCAGCTAGGAGGTAAACAAGGAACATAAAATTTTACACCCAAAAAACAACCACCAGATGCCTAGTTTAAAGCTATTAAGTTTATCCCAATTAATTTTTAGCGCTCGAAATTACTATTCGCCATTAATATTAAAGGTCTCTTCAAACTTGCCGATTCATATTCGGTTTCGGATACGACACCCAAGGGACTGACCAGCGGAAACTATGACGTTAAATATTCTGGGTCAGGGGCCTGATTCTGACGCATCGAATTTAGAACGCAGGTCGTTTTACTCGTACGTGAACTTACTCGAGACAGCTCGCGATTGAAACGATATTCGAGGTCAGCGAATCGAACCCCAGGGCTCTTTGGATCACTCTCGCTTTCAGGCAGCCTAGTTCTGCTTATTAATCTAACATTAATACATATTTTCAAGTCCGGATTCTATTAACCTATCAAGCCCCATAAGATCACCGGTGATCGCGACAACAATAGAATAACAATAGATTTCCAAGAATCCGCGATCGAAGGAATAAACAGCAAAGTCATAATAATAGAATTGTACAGGGTGTAACGAAACTAAGTGGTAATAATTTAGGTTGTGTTACATGTGTTCCATAAGTAGAGTTCACTGTGAAAGTAGCAGCACTGAAAAAGCAAATTTCCTTTTGTGATTTGTATGGGAAATGCCAAGGGTCATGCGTTTCCCATACAAAAGTTGAAAAAAATCCTCTTTCAGCGTTGCTACTTTCACAGCTAACTCTATACGACTCATACACACCTTAAAGTTTTATGTTTTAAATTTTGTTAATCTCGCTAAAACTCGAGAACGGCTGAACCGATTCGATTTACGTTAGTCTAGAAATATTCGTGGAAGGCCAGGGAAGGTTTATATTAGGAGCAAAGTGATTACAAAGTTCACCGAGTCATCTAGTATTTTCCCTAATTTCCTACATTTTCAAGCAAAGTCACAAACATCCAACATCACAGAGTACCTAATACCTATTATAATAGGACTACCATTTTTAAAAGAGAATATTTTTAAGTGAGACATTTTAATTTTCTTCTCGAAACATCTGAAAGTCTTTCAATTTATAATGAAAAGCCTGACAAATTAAATTAGGCTTAAAAGAAGACGACATAATGATTTTAGTGAATAATTCGCTAGACTCTAGACTTAGTTAGTACTAGCTGACTTTATCAAACTAGTTTAACAGCACTCAGCCACTCAGATTAAACTTGTAAACTCCGTCAGAAGTTCAACTATCACTAGAAGTTACATCGGAAATAAATATTTTTAGACTATATCATCATAAGATTTCTACATATTATTATTTCTGCAGAATGTCACTCACAATAAATTATTGCTAAGATAAAATATACTCTGTCTGTTTGTTAACTCTTTACACCGAAACCACCCAATCGATTCAGATGAATTTTACTCGTAGTATGAAAATACTTTGAATCCCGGGAAAGGACACGGGATACTTGTAACCCCGCCAAAATGTACGGTTTCAACAATCAATTTTGGCTATTTTCATCTGCTGCTACCCTCAAAATAAAACAGTGACGAAAATTAACTAGGTACAATCTTTTAAATAATTGTTTGGAATGAAGATTATCTTGTACCACTTATTTTCCTGTTAAACGTTTAACTTAAATAATGAAAAGCCAAGAGCTCGTGAATAAAATTAATTTGAATGCAACAAATTGCATTATACATTCAACATGCATGTAAATGTGCAAGCGCACGCATATGCATGCGTTAATGAAACGGGTTTCCGTCAGGTAAATACCCCATTTATAGTTCTTGCTAATTTCTTGCATTTGTTACTTTTATGGGACTGATAATAATTTTATGAGAGTTTTATCTGTTATCACTTTTGGAAGTCAATAGGATTGTAAATTACTTCTTATTGAGGATAACCCATGAGATTGAGGATAACAATATTTAAAGCCATGTCACACGTAGTTTTAAGTTAGTAATTTTTATACCTTAACCACATAATAAAATCCGTTGTCTTTGTCCTTTTTCTAATGTGCCAGACAAAGACAATTCGTCGCGTAAATACTTTTATTAGTATGGAAGTAAAGTAATATCCTATCAAAAACATTTAATGTAAAAGGAGCCAAGCAAAATACTGCAAAGCTATTCAATACTTCTGTCGTAAAAAGTTTTCAGATCACATTCAAGCCAAGCCTTCAACTTATTTTGTAATTTAAATCAACATTCAGTAAATGTATCAATCGATTTCTTTATTTTATAATTATTATAGTGGCTTGGCAATGAGCACAAGAAAAACAAAATATATAAAACTGCATATTTGGAGAAGTTCATACTTACACAGACGGCAAGCGTAAAGTGTTTTAGTACCTATGTAACGACGCATGTCTTATTGGATTTATTATATATTTGTTATATTATAAGTCGCTGATTATATCTTTAGTGCTCATTGCCAAGCCACTATAATAATTATAAAATAAAGAAATCGATTGATACATTTACTGAATGTTGATTTAAATTACAAAATAAGTTGAAGGCTTGGCTTGAATGTGATCTGAAAACTTTTTACGACAGAAGTATTGAATAGCTTTGCAGTATTTTGCTTGGCTCCTTTTACATTTAATGTTTTTGATAGGATTTCATTTCTTTTTTGAAGGTTTTTTTTCTTTTCTTTTCAGGTCACGTTATAACTTTTCTGTGCTTAGCTTATATTATAACCCATTCTCCATCTCCTTTATATTTTTTCTTTGAGGCTTAGGTAGTTCTATAGGTGGACAACGTAATGTAATTATACTTCTGAGTTCTGAGTCGAATATTATAATATTCATATATAATTGACTCTTGAGCTTTTATACTTGAAGGTGGTCATTATTAGCATTACCGTTGAATACACAGTAGCACTGATGTAAGCGTCTCGACGTCCACGCAGGAAAGGAGCACACCTTATTTCATGTAAGAACTTAAAACTCCCATATATCGAGCGAGTAAGGAGTGTATATCGCTGATCGCAGTACTCAGTACTGATTACATTTATATTTAAATCGAATTTTAATACGTAAAACAAATATTATGCAGTCGAAACTCATTCTTGCAAAGATACAAACGTAAAAATCTTTTTTTATTTAATAAAGTATTTATTATATGACTATTATATTATTTTTCAGTTTTTAGGTTTCCCTGCCCAATGGATGATAACGGGACCCTATTATTAATAAGTCTTCGCTGTCTGTCCGTCGTCCATCCGTATGTCACCAGGCTGGATCTCGAGAACCGCAATAGCTAGATAGTTCCAATTTTCACAAATTATGTATTTCTGGTGTGGTCATAAAAGCTAATAGTGCAATTAAAATAAAATAAATTATTAATGGGGGGCCTCATACAACAAACGACGTTTTTTTCCCCTTTTTTGCTCTATATCCATAATGGTAACAGTAAGGTTTTTAGAATTTTCAGAAAATACTTAATTGTATTTCAACTTTAATCATTAATAATAGAATTAAATAAACTTATTATTTAAGGGGGGCTCCCATACAAATTTACGGTACGGAACCCTCTGTACGCAAGTCCGACTCGCACTTGGCCGGTTTCATAATTTTTCCTTTCATTGTGAATATAGACCTATCCGGGTACCAAATTTCAAGGTTCTAAGTCTGCTAGAAGTACCTTTGAATTTTGATGATCTATGAGTCAGTGAGTGACAAAATGTAGTAATTTTGACCATCCGTAACTATTAAACTATTTATCGAAATTTCATCTAATTTGGAGGTTAAGCTAGTTTTGGTACTTGCTCCTAGTGGCCGAAATTCTAAATCCCTTTCTTTGTTGACATCGAAGATAAAGGGGATGTGAAATAGCCGCGAACCGCTTCGAGGAAAAGTATGGTACGGCCGTGCCTTTGCTAAAAAGCTTGGCTGGGGCACTGCCGTGCCCCCAGATAAACGTTGTGGCTTCATATTATGGACTGTAAGTATGGTTTCGGTTTTTGTGCCATCCAATAGCTTTGTCCACACTGTGCCTTTTCTTGTTCATCAAGGGCATGCGGTATAGCGCAGTCAACAGCGAACGTGAGGCATGCCCGCGACGCATGCCCTCTGACCGTATTCAAAACTTTCGCTTACTTAGTTCTATTTTGTCTTACTAAGGCTTTTTTCGTGATAAAATGGATTGGGCTGTTAACCCTATCCCCAAGCGGCAGCCGGCTGCGGCATAACAATTGAAAATCTATTGTGTCTGCGATACCCACGATGGAAGTGCTAATTCAACCACGCTTTTTCCAACGACGCGTCTCATAAAATATGTACTAA
This sequence comes from Polyommatus iphigenia, assembly GCA_963422495.1. Taxonomy (NCBI): domain Eukaryota; kingdom Metazoa; phylum Arthropoda; class Insecta; order Lepidoptera; family Lycaenidae; genus Polyommatus; species Polyommatus iphigenia. The sequence goes on from OY730177.1 coordinate 10,638,999, forward strand.
AAAGTTTTCTACGAGTCCATGTTCTCAAAAACAACTCGAACAAACTCTGTCACTTCGAATTTAATGAAATTATTAATTCTCATTAGCACAAGATGGAAATTCTTGGAAAATCTGAGGAACTCATTACATTTGAGTAACGCTTGAGTGATCTCGATGTCAAGCACAATAATTGTTAGTCTTTATTAAAATAAAATAATATAATTGGAAAATAAAATAATTTATACAAATATCTTAGTCCATTCTTTCAAGAACACTCACAATTAATTTTCGAAAAACGAATAATGCCCGGATTCTAAGGTAGTTTATCTATATATGTCTAGCAGCTTTGTTGAATGGTTAATTATAGCTAGCCAATTAAAATGGTTAGGGAATGAAAAAAAACACCTGCCAAAAATTTTATTTAAATTTTTTTCGCCACATTTAGTAAGATAATATTATTCTTATTTCTTAGTAGGTACCAACATGACTACATTTGTATAAAGTATTTAATTTCAAACATTATAAGATGCTTCTAAACCGAAAAGTATGTTCATCCATAAATATTTTGAAATTGAGTATAAAATCCTTTGCGATTGACAACCAAACTTAAAAATTTAATTGTATTTTAAACATGAAAGCATGTTTAAAATACAAAATACATTGTGCAAAGCAAACATGAACTGAGGCAACCAAACTAAGCTGAAAGATGCAAACTTTGAACGAGATTAGAGATTTTCTTTTTTAGGGTTCCGTACCCAAAGGGTAAAAACGGGACCCTATTATTGAGACTTCGTTGTCTGTCCTTCTGTCTGTCTGTCTGCCTGTCTGTCTCCAAGCCGTATCTCAAAAACCGCTACAGCCACTTACCTAACCAACCGCTAGACTTCAGATTTTTTTATAGATTATGTATTATTTCTGTTGCCGTATAGCGGCAACAGAAATAATACAACAGATACTAAAAACAAAATAAATTAATATTTTAGGGGGGCTTCCCAAAAACCCCATATTTTTCTCTATATTGGTACAGAACCCTTCGTGCGCGAGTACAACTCGCACTTGGCCGATTTTTTCGTCTCGCTGGGCATGTAAAAATAAAAGTTACGATAATATTATTCTGTAAAATATATTTAAAATTCCGATCACAGTCCCAAGTTTATCCCTGTTGAAATATATCGGCAGTATTTTAAAAATATGATTCTTCGACAAATATTTCTGATTTTTCAATAGATAAGTAGGTACTTTAAATTGCGCGGTTGAAAAGAGACCATAACATAATATTATGTATTTTAGTGTGATTTATTAATTTAATTTAGGCTGCTGCTGGTATACCGTATACATACTACGCTATATTACAATAATATTACATTAGTTAATTAGATACAATATCATATTTTATCCTTGTACATGTACAATTTGTACATAGATGTACAACCCAGCCACTTTCCTAGTCTATCAGACATAACGACTTCGAACACAGTGTAAATCTCTGTATAAGTATGGAGGTTGTATTCATACTGTATGCGATTGTATATCTAGCTATGGTTTGGCCAAACACTAAAATTGATCGCGTTCCATTGACCCCAGGTATTCATGCCAAGTGTTTAGGCGAAATATCGCGCACGCTGTCTTATGTAAATAAATAAATATTTGTTGATGCTTTCGTAGCTTTGCTGGGGTCACGGTTTTTAAATGGCAGTTGTTTACTAGTTTTTCAGCCTAGGTTTTAGTTTTACAGGTGCTAAATAGCTTTATAGTGTGTAAAGATTACACGTGTCAGTCGATTAGTTTTGATTCTGTAAAGTGTAAGGCGAGTATTTAAGAGATTTGTCATGTATTTAAGAGAAAGAGAAAATAATTTTTAGGTATAGTATGCGACGTAGGCGATTTGGTTGGGTAGTTTTAAACCCAGCATCACAGGCAGATACGTTATTAGGTCAGGTTTAATATGTCAAGTTAATGATAGTCGTGATCGGTCGGCAGGATTTGACACAACCCGAGTCCCGACACCAAGACCACATGAATTTTGAATTTTACTCATAACTTAGCCTGTGCCAAGTTTCACCAAACATAATATTATTAACAGAAATAAAACTATGATAATTAAAATAATTCTCACCCCGATTCATAATGTTGAAAATAAAATACAATATTATTGGTCGGCTAGACACAACACGACCCAACGAAGTTAGGAAGGTAATTCGCATTCTCTTTTGAGGAGTTTTCTTTTAAAGATCAGCGATTTTTTTGTTTTTTTCCGCGATTAGAATCGTGCCAAGTTCTACCAAACATATTATTAACAGCAATAAAACTATGGTGATTCATATTCCCACCCTGATTCATAATCTTGGTCTTATCAGGTCGAGGGTGAAACTGGGCTAATATTCCGATTTGCGCCCTTCATTCGCCGTACTTTTAATTTATTACTCCCCAACATGGTATTTCTGGTTTAATAGGTTACCTTTGGAAATAATTTTAAATATACTTTTTGTGTTAACGACTATTTGGTTGGCCTATTTATGTTAAGGTTATGTTACAAGAATGGTGGTAATATTTAGGTGACGATGATACCTTTGGATATTCTGGGCTAGCAGTAAGCACATTTCGAGAATATAAGGAGTACCTACTTAGTATTTAGTGATGGTAACTCTACTTTTTTCCATGATAGTTCTGTCAGTTGCATCCCATAATATTATTATACAGGGAGGCCGATTGAACTCGATCGGATTGATCACAGGTCGACCTGACCAGACTGACACAACATTAAAAATACGGAACCCTAAAGACGAGTACCTACATTCCACGGAGCAAAAACAAAAAGACACTTTGTTTTTGCTCCGTGGTACATCATTTAAGAAGCATGTTTGTAACGCCTGTTATGTAGTCAGAAATGTGCTCTCAAGTTTGAAATATAAAATCTGTGCAAGGGATGCTTTGACTATAATTTGCTAGTTGAGGTAGTATTTCTAGTTTTAAGTTTGTAAAGTTGATTAAACTCCAGCTCTTTCAAAACGGATATATTATTACTTTTAAAACAACAAAAACTTCTAATAAAATAATGCAACCAATGATGTTCAAAAACCTTTAACCGGGTTTTTTGAACATCATTGAATACAACAAACTTTTTGAGTCAAGTCAAAGAGCAAACTAACGAATGACTTAAGGGTTTTGTTAGGACTAAACATACGGAAGTGATTGTACGTTTCAATAACAATTGAGATGGACCAACAAAGAAAACACTCTAAATGGTCCTTCGCAAACAATAGATTGACATATACAGAGAATATTAGGATATCAAGGATTGTTATAATAATAATATTATATCCATTTTTTCATACTAATATTATATATGTGAAAGTGTGTCTGTCGTTCTGTCTATCTTTCTGTTACATCTTCACGCACGAACCGCTGAACCGATTTGGCTAATTTAAGTCTTGAAATATTTGTGGAAGCCCATGGAAGGTTAACAAGTGATAATATTAGTAAATTATTTCCCCTATGTTTCAGATATCCTATTTTGGGAAATGTCGCTAGAATCATACCAACTTGGCACACCGCCTTTACAAGAAGCTTTATTTGTTATTTATCTTTCCAATCAATATCTTATATCTTTAAACAAGCAATTTTTGTATGATATATATAATTGGAATCTCGGAATCGGCTCCAACGATTTTCATGAAATTTTGTATAGGGGAACATAGTCAGGTAAGACGACACATTGGCAAAATTCGTTGAAATAATTGTGCTTTCTGTGAACTTGTGACGTTTTATGGAGCACCTCAGTGTGCCCCTAGTAGCCCAACTTAGTATGCCAGACAGGGACCGTACTTTACAAAGTAATAAAGGTTTTCCTAATTTTGATGAGAGAAAAATTTTCTTACGTTTTTGTTTTGTGGTGAAAAAACGTATAAGGTCAGAATATTTTCTTATAACAAATTGTTATTATGGACATGGATTCTTACCTATAGGGGGTTTCGGGGGCGATAAATCGATCTAGCTAGGAACCATTTTTAGAAAATCTCATTTTATTCGTGTTTTATCGAATACCGAGCAAAGCTCGGTCAAATACCTAGTGTTATTTAAATAAATAACAATTGATTGGAAAATAATAAATATAATAGGCTTCTTAAGAAAAGCACAGATTCCTGTGCTAAATTTCTTTAAATAAGACATAGTTAATTAGTTTTTTACTTATTTAGCTTTGAAGCCATGCGATGATTAATATAATTTTTAAGACATTATAATAATTATTATAGTCATGATTCATGAACGCGTATGATAGATGATGAGTTCTATAAAGATTAAGTTCTAAAGTAATTACTAATATTATTTTCTACGTAGGATTTCAAAGCAGTTACTAATCTAGTTTTTAGTATTTTAGGTATAAATTGCTAAGTTGACTTGATGAAAGGTTGTTTTAAAGTTTAAAACGAACGCCTACACTGATTAAATAGCAATCTTACACGTTTTAGCACGAGGAATTCGTAATAAGGTTAAAATAACTGCTAAATGTCGAACAATAATTATTCGACATTTAGCAGTTGTTGAATAGCTTGTATAATATAATAGAATAACAATTATTATTATTCTATTATATTATTCAAGAAGATTTTGTATTTTAGACCTAATAAACTAGAAATTGATTCGTTTTTGAATAGTAGTAGCATCTTTAAAAAATTATTATTTTCTCGCTTCGCATTTAACTTTCAATATGTTTACGCGGCGTGTACTTTAATACTTAGGAAAACACATAATTTGGGTATTTATGGGATAAAGTATTGTAGGATGTTTACCGTCTTTAATACACGGGGTAGGTAACCGAACGATTGTTAAGGGCATGTTCTCACGTTTAGTAATTATCGTTTTAAAATCCAAATCAACAATGTGCCTGTCTAAGGGTAAATTCAGACGCGACGCGTAAATGCATTTCTAAAGTATGGATTTGATAGATTTGCAAGACGTCTGGCACGGCTCACGCTCACGATATCTTCAATTCAGTACAGAAGTTCATCTATGCGTCGCGTTGCGGTCTGAATTTACCCTTAGACTTCTAACGGCATGTTCAGACGTGCGCGTTTTCTGCTATAATAGCGTTTGGGAAAACATGCGGGCTGAATCCACACGCGCAGAAAACGCGGCCTAAACCAAAAACCTATAGGTACACAAAGTTCTTACCATCAGGTACATACACGTTCAGGTACAAACAGTCCTCAGCAAACTCCTTCTTCCTCGGTTCCTCCAGCTGCGCTTCTAGAAGCTTCGAGAACAGCTCATCGTGCTTATTCAACGGATGCTGCACATCCTCCTTCTTGGGATCACTCTGCATGCAGTCTGGAGCGTAGACTGTGGCATTCCTTACTCCTTCCCAGCGAGGTGGATCAGTGTAGTCCGGAGGGGCAAACCTCTTGGTCTCCGTAGGCGGATGGGCATAAGGTATACCCAGGTAGGCCGCTATCCGTTTGGTCCGGAACCTGGTTATGTACATCCCAGATATGGTCCCTTGGGTGAGAGTAATCTGCTTCGGTTCTCGGGCTGAAAGCGCCAGGGTGATGAAGAGGGAAACGCCGATAATGTAGATCATTTTTGTACATCAAATCCATCGGGAGGCCGAGTACCGGCGTCTAGGTACCGAGATATCTTGAACTGTTCCTTGGTACCAGGATATCTTGAACGGTTCCTTGGTACCAGGATGTCTTGAACGGTTCCTTGGTACCGGGTCGGTATCTAAGGTACCATGTTGGTGTGTTCGGCGCCGAGGGCTGTGCGTTACTGGTTCACGTGCAGACCGCCTCGTAAACAGTAGGGCGGCCCGTCGTTATAGCGACCAAGGAATTGCTTTTGGGTACTTAGAATCTTTAGACAGGGTGAATAATATTATTGTCTTGTATTTACTTTTTAATATATATGTTACCGGAAATGTATGAAATCCAGGAATTGTATACAAATCCCAGGAAATGTATACAAATCCCAGGAAATGTATACAATTCCGAAACTATTTAGGAAATGTATAAAATATTGTTTTAAAAACTATTTAATACATAAATGTCCTAGGAAATGTGTACAATTCCTAGGAATTGTATATAGTTCCAGTATCATATTAGGAAATGTATAAAAACAGTGCTTTCTGTAATAAAACACGTTGAGATGTATGTGTAATACAATGAGAATAATAATTTTTATTGGGGTTCCGTACCCAAAGGGTAAAAACGGGACCCTATTACTAAGACTTCGTTGTCTGTCCGTCTGTCCGTCTGTCTGTCTGTCTGTCTGTCTGTCTGTCTGTCCGTCTGTCTCCAGGCTGTAACTCAAGAACCGCTATAGCTAGAGTTCTGAAATTTTCACAGAGTGTGTATATCTGTTGCCGCTATAACAACAAATACTAAAAATAAAATTAAGTTAATATTTAAGGGGAGCCCCATACAAGAAACGCGACTTTTTGGCCGTTTTTGCTCGTAATCAATAATGGTAACAGCTAGGTATTTGAAATTTTCACAAAGTCATTAATTATATTTGTACTTTGATAATAAATAATAAAATTAAAATAATTAAAATATTTAAGGGGGGCTCCCATACAAAAAACACAATTTTTTGTCTGTTTTCGCTCTATACCGGTACGGAACCCTTCGTGCGCGAGTCCGACTCGCACTTGGCCGATTATTAAAGCACTTGTCGAGATATCCACGTTCAGGTAACAATCATATCGTAAAATATTATAATAATATTCATATTATAATATCATAATATTCATAATATATCATGTTGTAACTTTTAAAATGTAAAATTTATCACAAAATCGACATGACTATATAAAGTCAAATTTTCGTTTGGTATGATATTTAACATAGCCACATAGACTGCCAAATGTACTTGGAAGTATACAATATTTTTTTATAGTACATACATCTTGCTGTAGTACAGTTTTTCTTGCAAAGGCACTTCTTAAATCCCTGGCCGGTTTCGATGGATTGTAGGTTAGCAACTGACCGTAATACTATCTCCGTATTCGGTACATTCTAGGCATCAAGGAGAACTCTTGGACACACATTAATGTTAGACTGAGTTCCGTTCTAAGTACCAATTTGATAGAGCTCATTATCGGTTTTATTAAAAACTACACCTATACTATTTAGGGCATTACCATTCACCACGTCCTCTATCAACCTCTCGAACTGTAATTCGTACAGAAGTGCCAATACGTACAGGGGCAAACTTCTTTTCACTCGATTTCAGCATTTTTTCAGTCTGTTGTTGTAGGTTTTTCTTAGCACTTTGACGATTTAATCTAGCACTATAAATTTTTTGAACATAAACATAACAGTTTACGCGGCACTAGCGCGATTGCCTGATCAGACCCCTGCCGTCTCCTCGCCCCGCTATCCCCGCGTACCCATTGATATCTCAAATGTTTTACATTTCCGATTATTATTTAGGAAATGTATAGATTTCCTAGGAAATGTGTCTTAAATAATTAATTTTACACATTTCCGTGCTATTTTAGGAATTGTATACATTTCCTAGGAATTGTATACAATGACGGATTACATACATTTCCGGTAACATATAAATATAATTAATATCTTTGATTGAACTGAGAAATTTACACGGTTTATAAGTAAGTAATAATTTGTTTCTTAAAGTTATGCTGTCTATTACTTTCGTTACAATTTTGGTATGTAAATATTAATTCCTTAAGTAAATGGTAAATTGCAAACATATTGCATAAAATCACCGTTTTTATAACTATTGTTGTTAAAGTAGGCTCATAATTTTGAAGATAACCCTACTATAATATTTAAATTTAAATCTAGATTATCTCAAGGCATACCTTTAAATTATTTATTTACATTCACTAATAAAACAAGGGCATACGTTAAATTATTATTTATTATTACTTTATTCTGCGATAGAATAATTTATTCGTTCATTTGTTACTTTATTCGATTCGCTGCTCGGTTTTGTGTGGAATGTTCAGTTTGTGTTCAATTTGTAACACGACTTCAACTCTGTAAAACGGGTAATTTACATTCGAATTTTAAAAATATAGCAAAATACGATAAGTACAAAACATGTTACTTATTTACAGTAAAATATGTGATACAGAGAATAAAGCATAACAGACACAAAATAAAATATTTTCAATTGCACTGCCATAAATTATTTTGTAATCTCTATAATTTTCTTCAGTGACTATAATATGACCTGCAAACTAAGAACCTTCCTTTTGGATGTTGTTGTTATTCCACTTACGTGTCCTTGATATTTCCTTATCTTCTCTGTGTTAAATTAATAATTTAATAATTATTTCCCAAACTTTTTCTATAAATAGAAAAATGTGTATTTTGTCCCTTGTAAGTTGTAGTTCACTGTAAAAGTAGTGATGGAAGAGTTACTTTTGACTACTTTGTTATAAAAAATAGCCCAAAGTCATGATTTTTTAGAGCTGCTACTTTCATAGTGAATTCTATGCAAGGGATACAGACCCTTATGTGTATTGTTAGTATTGCTAAACTAGCCTACTACGATGAACGTTTTGTTTGAATGGAATTGATAGGTCTAGAGTTCTAGATAGATTTTGATGGAATTTGACATTAAGACCGGGCTGCCAAAAATATCAAAACGCGCTAGCCCCGCCTACACACCCCGCTATTCTCCAATCGCGGTATAATGATTCAATGAATCATGCCCGCATGAATTATACTTTGCGCCGCAGCTAATAGTGAACAATATTGCGTAACAAGGGTTTCCGCATTATAGCACGAAAGTAAAGGCCGTAAGTCCCAAAACTGTTTTTTGATGATTACTTAAAAACTAAACACAATACTAATATTTCCTTTAGCTGGTCTTTTATAAAGTGTGTGATTGTAGTAATGCAAGTTATTTAATGATAGTAACTCAATAATTGTAACAGATATTTGTTGAAAAGCCCAGAAATATTCATAATTTCGAAAAATAAAACTATCGAGTCAAAATAAGTGAATCGTGTTTTCGGTTAGGCTAGTATCAGATAAATATACAGTGATTAAATAAATCTCAATTTCATTTTAGTCAATCGTCTTCCGGGATCATAATACTTATTAGAAAACACAGCAAAATTTGACAGCTCGCTCTTAAGTTAGAGTTAAGTTTACATCATGAATGGACATAGGGTACTTTTTAACGCAGGACAAGAGAAATCGTGGAAAATGTATTATAAATCAATAAATCACAGCCAAATATTTGGCATATCTAACCTTCCTGAGTCTACAATATAGTTGGCAGTAAGCTTGCGACGCCGGCTCGCGTGACGGACCTGAGCATTGGAGTCGATGCATTCCGCGCCGGGACTCCTCTTGTTATATAGGTCATTGCGACTTAAATATTGATTGTGGTAACAGAAAAATGTTGATTTTGTTTACTTTGTGAATGAAGTATTCATAGGAATTTAAAAGTTATTAAAAAGCGAGCGAACTGGGATTTGGCCTTCCCTCTCACCCCGCAACTCTCCACTCCACGTTTAGGTATGAAACTCGTGAGAATTTTAGCGCCAATCGCTCCGCTCTTGTGGGGGGGGGGGGGAGGGGGCAGGTAGTATCCCCAAAATCCCATCCAAGCGTAATTTTATGTAACTTTGGTGAGCAAAGTATATGCTCTTTATTGAACATACTAAGGCTCTTTATTGAAGATTTTTTCAAGGTACTGCTGTATTGTGCTTAGTACAATATTATGCTACTTTAACTTGTGTAAGTTGTGTGCGGTGTACACACTGTTTTGGCAAGGAAATTTAAAGTTGAACATATATTAAGTTTACTTACATTCTTCGCAGAATGGAATAAAACTTTATGTTGTGTACAGTATAAATGCAACAGTCAAAGAAAGAGTGACAGTCTCTGAAGTTAAACTTTCTCCAAACACACACTAGTTTTAAGCATGTGTGACATGAATTTGGTACTCAAGTTACTTGAAATCACGCAAATGTGTGCGTACGGATGATTCGTAAGATCCATTACATTAGACTTTAGAGCAGCCTTTCTCAAAGTGGGCGATAACGCCCCCTTGTCGGCTCTGAAGGTCTAAAGAGGGGCGGTGTGGGTCACAGAAAAAATGGGGGTGTTCTGTAGATGCTTGGGGGGTGATTTTTTCATCTGGATGCATTTTAAATTCAAACCATGGGGGGCGCTAAAACATAATTTGTTCTTAAAGTTATTTTAGATAGGTAGACAAAATAATTTTGGGAATCCGTACTTTAGAGTATGATGATCGCTTACTGTATACAATTATATTGTGTGGCTACACTAACAATAAAGTATGTTTACCTGACAATAAGTTGGCATAAGCTTAGTCTATAATATTTTCCTTTGAAAGCAACATTTTCTGAGCTTTCTTTTTCATTTCTAGTTATCGTGATAAAAAGTACTTAGGAATGTGAATCATTAAAGTCAAGGCTAGTAAAGGTTAACAATGATTAAAATCGCTGATTTTGATTTGAGTCACGACTCAGACATACTTGTAAATGTGGTCGCTGCTTATAATAAAACATACCTTTGACAGCAAATATTGCAAAATATCATCAAAATCAAAATATCAAGAATTTCATAAACAGAATTTCTGGCAGACAGTAAATTAAATTATTAAAAAAAAATGTGCAATATATTTTTATTGATTGATAGTAATAATATTGATGTAAAAAATATTTATTTTCGCAAAATATATTTAATAAATATGTCCTTGCCCCAGATTTAAAGTATTTCTCGCCAAAAGCCGTTCAGCTCCTTAAGGACAGACAGACATACCACGACATAAGGTGTAAAAATATATAGCAAATCAAAGTTATAGGCTTACTCTCTCGTCTCGACTGACGTAAATATTATTTATTTCCTCTAGCCATTTGCTTTGAAGAATGTTGACTAGGTAGTAAAATATGCGCGGTTCCGGTGTGGTCTGAGAAAGAAATGGCTGTTTACATAATATGTAAACAGCCATATTCTCATATTATGAGAAAGAATTGTAAGAGAAAATAATTTAGTAAATGATCCTTAAAACTAGATATGTACGTTGCTAGTAGGTAAATTACTAAGTTTTATAGTTTTAAAAATGTAAAAGGGCGTCGTCAGTGTAGCAACGATGTAAGGAGCGAAGTGAAAGACTAATTATGGCCATACTAAGGGACTGTTTCACCACTTCCTGATAAGTTGCGGATAGGCTATCCACCACTAAACTTGACAGATAGAGTATGGAGAATCTGTCAAATAAGTTGTAGATAGCCTATCCGGTACTTTATCAGTAAGTGGTGAAACAGGCCCTTATCCATACTAATCCATACTAATATTATAAATGCGAAAGTGTGTCTGTCAGTCTGTCTGTCTGTCTGTTACCTCTTCACGCCCAAACCGCTGAACCGATTTGGCTGAAATTTGGCATGGAGATACTTTGAGTCCCAGGAAAGGACATAGGGTGCTTTTTATCCCGGAAAAATGTACGGTACCCGCGCGATAAACGAATTTTGGCGCAACGGAGTTGCGGGCGTCATCTAGTAGAGATATATTTTAATGATTACTTAGCTTTGAAGAAATTTTGACAACAAATGTATAAAACTTATGTTAAAATCTACATTAAATTAAGGTCAGCTAATCATTATTTCATTAAATTTAGTTTCTCCATAAAGGAAGTTTTCGTTATTACTTTCCAACAGCTAAAAACAGATAAATCATTGATACGTTGGTAAAGTCATAAAACCAAGGCCAGAGGAAATGGCAATACTGCTGGTACCAGTAATTGACCATAATATTAGGCCTCGCCTTGGCTATGATTGAACGAAATCGCACTGCGAAAATAATGTGTTATATTAGTTTTGTTTTGCTGTAAAAAATATCGCAGATACCTCTACGATCTTCGTAGATACATACATAGTTTTCGTAGACAATCTACACAATTTTCGTAGACACCTCTACTGTTTTCGATTGTACTATCAGAGAAGTTGATTTCTTAGGCAGATGGGGGACCTACGTAGTTTGGTGGCGTTACGTCACAATAAGAGCTCCATTCCACCGCGGCGCACGGAGAGACGCACGTGCGTCAAGCTTCGCTTTGTAAGAAAATATATGAGACTGTGTCCACTGCAACCCACGGACACGCTACGCACGAATTGACTCAAGTCAGAGAAATAAATCCGTGCACGTCCACGCGTGCGCGTGGCCGTGCACAGCGGGCGCCGCGGTGGAATGGAGCCTTAATTAACATTAAATTGACACGATCCGACCAAATGACGTTGGTCCGTCAACTGCCTAGGAATCAACTTCTCTGATAGTACCATCGAGGAAATTGATTCTGCAGTTGATAGTTCAACGTTATTTGGTCGAATAAGTCAATTTAATGTTAATTGTGATCTGTCGGCTGGGTTTGACGTAACGCGACCAAACTACGTAGGTCCCCGATCTGCAAAGGAGTCAACTTCTCTGATAGTACATACACAGTTTTCGTAGACATCTACTCAGATTTCAAATACTTCTGCAATTTTTGGAACGGAGTTCCTTTTCGCGCGTTGCGAAAGAGGGCTAGACCGAAAAATTTGTAACTACACTTTTTTATTAGTACCTGCGTGTTAGGGGCAGAGGGCGTTGCGCGTTGATAGTATTCCTGTGCGTCAACTAGATAGTGTTTTTTTGAGAATAAACAGCGACACGTTGTTAGTATTCCTGGGCGTCAATAGATGGCGTTTTTTATTAGTACCTGCATGGTAGGGGCAGAGGGCGTTGATAGTATTCCTGTGCGTCAACTAGATGGCGTTTTTTGAGAATAAACAGCGACGCGTTGTTAGTATTCCTGGGCGTCAATAGATGGCGTTTTTTTAAATATTTTTTTAGTATATGTATTATGTACAGATTTTTTGAACATAAGAAATAACTCCGTTCCATTCGGGTGTCCCTTGACACCTCTCAAATTTAGGGCTTTCGTAGGCACCTGATAGGTACTCTTTTCGTAGACATCTCTAAGGTTTTTTATAGATACCTTTAATACCTATACAGTATACAGTGTTTCCAAAGTCCAAACACCTTTACGGTTTTCGTAGGCACCTACACAGTTTTCGTAGACACATCTACGATTTTCGTAGACATCTACACAGTTTTCGTAGACACCTCTAAGATTTTCGTAGACCCCTCTATGAGTTTCGTAGACTCCTACACGGTTTTTGTAAATCCGTCTACGAGTTTACATACAGAGTTTTTATTTACAGATTAAATGTATGTTAATATTTTTAAACAGGGTTAGCCATGTAAGAATGAAGTTTTTCCAACTAAGGAATTGCATCAACTGATATGAATAACTACTACTTTTATTTTAATTATAAGGTGTTAACGGAGCCTTGCGACTCCACAAAGGCCTTGTAGGGGTCCGTAAGCGAAACATAAATTGTCTTTAGAAATGACGTCAGATACCAGCATTGGGACAATTCGCTCAAAGACAAAGTATTCTTTTTTGGAAGTTCGTAAAAATGGAACTTTCAAAAAGGGTTTCACAAACAATACAAACAAAGGATATGGGCGAAAAGCTCATAGACGACTCTAAAATTATCTATATATATAAAAATGGATTTTCAAATATTGTGTTAGTCGCGCTAAAACTCGAAAATGGCTGAACGGATTGGGCTGATTTTAGTCTTAAGATATTCGTCGAAGTCAAGGGAAGGTTTTAAAGTGACACGAAGTTCAACGGGACAGCTAGTATATCTATATAATAAATAAAAATGAATCCATAACATTTCCCTTGGTCAACGATTTTACTGAAATTTGGTATAGAGATAGTTCGAGTCCCGAAAAAGAACATAGGATACAATATTTTGTCCCGGAAAAATGGGCGATTATCACACAATAATATACATTTATGATTTGCGCGTAAACTATTCAATCGATGTACGGGATCAATAAACTAAAATCAACGCGGACGAAGTCGCGGGCAACAGCTGGTTTGTTATAAAAAAAGGGTTTCACCACCGAAAAAGTTTGAGAACCGCTGCACTAGACTTCTAACAACTTGTATATGAAAGGGGTTTGGCGTGATAATTTATAACCAAGATTGATAGCACCTAGTTATGGCGTCGCTGTATTAATACACCCACTTAATTAAAACTGAACCAGCTGTGATACCGTGTAATGAAAATATAATTAGCAAATAGCAATATATAGTACATTTACCTCCTTACTAAGACATGCACATTTTGTATACCTTACATGAAGGACAAATTTTGATCTACTTAGTTTTTTTTTTTTTGTTTGCAAGCGTATAAGGACGTATAACATTAATTTTGTGTATTATCACAAAAAAAATGACATATTGAATTATAATAAAATTAATGTAGTTACGTTCTAAAGATCATATTTTACGACAAGACTGCATTCATAGTTCAACAAAATAATGTGGGTTCACAAATGCTTGATAGCGACCATTTAATAGTCATGGGAATTTAAGCACTAATTTATTGTCATCAGCCTGTTCAGTGCTGGATTTCATTTTCTTAATTTATAAGTACTTATACGTTTTGCCGGACTGAAGAAAAGTGACTTCACACGACATTTATTCATCTGTGGGAATATGCGTAAAGGCCGCCAAACAAGATCTTCCGACCGAGCGAAGTGGTATGCTCGATCAGGCCAAGGCCCACGTGATAGAATTATCAGCTGTCGTATTAAACCGACGCACATAGAAAACTTCGATAGCGCGATGCAGAAATGTGGCGCTAACGTGAGCACCGCCACAGATCTACAAGGATAGAGGACTCAGGACGGTTAGTTCTGATTTTACGATACGGTTACACCCGTATTCTTAATTGTTTCGTCAAGCCCGCCTTGACTCAATCTCAACGAAAGTGACCTTAAAAAACTCATCAAAGGACAAGATCCATCGTCCATACAATTTTGGGCTAATTTTAAACGTGCCGGCCAACGCAAATAAACCCATTATTTAAATAGAACATAATCTAAGGAATAATTTTTATTATAACACCAAAGTTCTAAGTCAAGAATCCGAGTTGTTATTCAAGGTCAAACTTTTTTTATGACATATGTAATAAAACTTATTTTATTAATTAAAAGCAATAAGTAATCGATCCCAACGTCCCTATCCGAGTCATAGAACAGATAAGAAGCCAAATACCTACAAATGATTAGGAAAAATTCAAAGGAAGGGAGATACCTACGTGCTTGGGGTACGCACGGCATTTGCCTAGTATTTCAAGTAAACAATGAGTTGTGCCCGGCAAGCCCCAAGCACGTAGAGGTTTCCTCTTCCTTTGAATTTTTCCAAATCATTTGTAGGTATTTGGCTTCTAATCTGTTCTATGACTCGGATAGGGACGTTGGGATCGATTACTTATTGCTTTTAATTAATATAATAAGTTTTATTCAAAGAATAAGGATTGGGTAGAACTTTAGTCAGCGTGTCACTGAAAGGGACAGGAAGAAAAGTAGTTAGTGTTACCAGTAACGAGGAATATGAAAAAATTACCCACGGATCTCATATTATAAACTAGCTACTTACCGCAACTACAGCTGCGTATATTAAGGCCTATTACATACTGGTGACGTCTAACGGATGCATTCAGTAATCATCATCTATCCAAAACTAAAAGCTGTTGACGTTTTACTTTTTAATAACTTACGTTAGGTAATTACTCCCTCACTTATTAGTAATAATTGTAAAATGTGATACACTGTGAATAGTTTAATCGTGTGAATAATCCTTTTTTAATATTATTATTCGACATTTTTTAATTAATACTAGCAGTGGCCCGCGGTGTTACCCGCGGTTTATTAGAAAAAAATATATATTGTGACATTTTTCCGGTCGTAAACTACTTCAAACTTACAAGTTTGAATTATGAGGTCCAGTTTTTAGGTATAATATGTTTTATTGCGTTAAAGACTAGCAATCAATTAGAATTTTACGTGGGCAAACCCGCGGGTAACATCTGGCCAATAAATAAAAACACAATTCAATCATTAACATATTTATTTAACATACATTTGATATGCGTATCAAATAAAGGGTAACTACTAACTAGCTAACGGCCGCTCTCAGAGACGAGTATCAATAATTACTTAACTGTGATTAAATAAAAATATTGAGTTAAGCCATGGGGCTTATCTTTACATTATCTTATTTATCTGTCAAACTCTTCATTAAATTGAAGTTTAATACCTAATCATTAAATTTCTCTGAGTACGGCAGTAAGTATTTAAAAAAGTATTTTTAACGGGCTTTGGCCCACCACATATTCCCACCACCACGAAAATCCTTTGATATGATCACAGGGAGCCCAAAAGACATGCTAAAGCTGTCTTGGGACCCGCAACGAAATTAATCAGAAGAAGATAGATCATAGGCGGAGTAGGAAATATTCCCATTTTCCCTCCCCATACAAAGCAGGAGGTCTCACACGATGGGTTAGGTACCTGATGCTTCGCTCTTAGAATCTAGGAGCTGTAATAAAAAATATTAATTTAATTTCTGTACACACTACACAGATAAGAAGTACCTAATTAATTATAAATAAATTACCTTGACAGGCACAGAAAAAGAAATGTTTTCTTTCCAACATTTAAGTAATACATCTTCTTTATTAAAATGTCTACTGTATATTCTTGAACCACGTGGTGGGTTCCAATAATTCAGTCTATTTGTTGCAGTTCTCCTTATTTTACGGATTTCAGGTTCATTAGGAATCTGAAAAAAAAATTGGATACATAATAATTGTATTGAAATAGTATTTTAATCCATCAAGCCCCATAAGAGAACCGGTGATCGCGACAAAAATTATAGAATACAATAGCATTTTCAAGAATCCGCGATCGAAGAATTAAAAATATAAAACCGACTTCAAAATAATTGTACTTAATTGAGAATTAAAATTACGTTATCTCAAAACTACTAGACCGATTTTGATGAAACTTGCAGTATTCCTTAAGTTGAACAATTATACCAAACTGTACAACAAAAAAAGAATAACTCAAATCAGACTTATAGTTCCGGAGATATGCAAACACAAACATAAAAACATACATACATACATAAATACATATACTTTTGAAATTTGTTTCATTTGTTCAGACACTGATCTAGACTAACATATTATACAAAAACTGGGCAGTTCTAGAAATATTACATACATACCTACGCTTCGAATTGATAACCTCTTTTTTTGAAGTCGGTTAAAAAACAACAAAATGTTGAAAAAAAACATATTTACTTAAATTTCCCCATTAGCAGGGTAATTAATGTAAGCAACATCTGGTAACACTGGCATTTGAGGTTATAAAAACAAAATACATAAAATACAATATATTAGATGCAAATTTTAATAAAATATATGTTTAATGTGAACAATATTAATAATTAAAGAAAGATAATTTATGAAAACGAAATTTTTGTTAACTTACGTGTGAAAAGATATTCCCTCAATTTTCCTTAAAGTATTGCTTTTACAGCCCATAACACTACATCCCAACATTATTTTAATATAGTGCACATACACATCTTATAAGAAAAACACAAACCACTACTTCTACGTTACAATAATTAGTTAAATCAAACAAAATTTGTAAATCCCAGCTGTTTGTTTACGAAACGTCAAACTTTGGTTTGCTCCTACAGGAGTATCACATTGGAAAAAATGGCCACGCGGTGAGGGACAGAAAATAATTATTTTATCTCTTTTCTCCACAAGCAATATGTAATTAACTATCTCTTTCTTTGTGTGAGTGAAAAGGAAATATCCAGCTGTCTATACTTTTACTCTGTCTACGGTTTTATTACATATGTTATAAAAAATAACAACTCGGAGACTTGACGTAATTGGTATTAATTAATAACAACGTTGGTGTAATAATAAAAATTATTCCTTAGATTATGGTCTATTTAAATAATGGGTTTATTTGCGTTGGCCGGCACTTTTAAAATTAGCCCAATTTGGACCTTATCTTTTGGTATTCTTAAACGTAACTTCTACCTCAACGAATTACTCCTTCAGTAAGATTAGGTGGAGCTGGAGGTGGAGGTATGACGTCACGGAAGTTATTTTTTTACTGTCAACACCGACGGAAATCGATCCCAATAAAAAATATAATGTCAGTGCCATCGTCAAATGTCACATACTTCTTCTACTTCTTCTTTTTTTAATAATGGCCAACTCGGTGAAATATTTTGTGTCATATCACAGGCCGCCATAATTAAACAAGAAGAAGGAGTTTTGCTGGGAATACGAAAGAATGACGTTGTGTTTTTGTATTTTTTTCCTAAAATTGTGTTATTTCGGTTTTAACCCATCAGTCGTGGCAAAACGAGACACAATAGCTTTTTCATTGTTATCGCGGCCGGATGTGGCCGCTTGGGGCTTCATGAATTAAATGTGTAATCGATGTCGTGCACAATTTGTGCGGGCAAGTGATACAACTTCAAGAAACGTGCCATTTTGTGTTCCCTCCAAAACTCAATCGAAAATTTTAGTAAAGGGGTCTACCACTTTACTAAAACAACTGACTTGACTCGTTGACTTTACTGACTACTTTTTTAGACTTTTACTACACTTTCAACTTGACGATAATCCGGACAAACTAACTTAAATTTTGTAAGCTTTTCACGAAAAAAAAAAATTCGCGATATTTTACTTGACACTGGCCATTGTTTGCAAACTCGTGTTGTTTTTTCAACTTTAGTTTAGCGTGTTGCATATTAATGCTTGTTTTGTTAAGTTTCTGAACCTAAATTGTTTCTTTAAGTCCTCATCACTATATATAATGAGTTTTGAGCGTCACGCAAATATCCGTGCCAAGGAAAATTATGTGAATTTTCATGGACATAATCCAAAACCCAATAAAGTTTTTCATGCTAAACACGATTTCTTGTAAATTAATGGTTGGAAACAGACAGTGAAGATACTCAAGGACCCTAAGGTACATCCTGAACTACCTCAGGTTTGACAGTTCATTCCTGACTTCGAATAAGGAAATCCCTCAAGTCAAGGAAATTTTACTGAACTAATGATACAATTTTTTGGATTGAGGTTAAGTTGAGAGTGGAGAAAATCGTAAGGAAACGATTAAGAATATGGGTGTAAGTTCTGATTTTGACCATACGTCATTATGCTTGTAGAGTTGTAGCTTTCCCTATACATCCAGTCACAAGATGTCTTTAATGAAAGGTGTTTCCCACGATATGTTTAGGGGGAAGAGGGTTAAAAACCGTAAAAAGCCGCACTCAATTATTCATAGACGCCCCCTTATTATAGTAACATAACAATATACAGTATATAGTATAATTTTAGTATAATATATTTTACTTCGACGGGTTTAATAATATCTGATGAATATAAAAGAACTTCCCACGTCTAGCTTGTAATATGTTAATGAATAAAATGAATACAAAAGAAAATACAAAATACCTAAGACGCTGGCTCATCAATTTCAGTTAGATCTAAGAGCATTAAGATAATATTACAATACACTGAATAAAAATACATAGTATATTGTATACACAGTAGGTTACTGCAAAATAAACTATTGTATTATTATTTTTAACAAAAAATTAAAACCGACTTCCAAGGTAAAAACAATAAGTAATAATATGAACTAAAAAGTATTAAATAATTCTTACTCTTTAATAGTGCCTCTTTCAGAATTCGTCTAAATCTCAACTATTTCTGTACATACTATAGTCATCATTATTTTGAAGTCGGTACCAGCTAATTTAATCGTGAGTTAATCAGTCAATGTCAGAATATATGAAACTTTTAGGACTGGTACCGACTTCAAAGTAATGAAGACTATAGTATGTACAGAAATAGTGGAGATTTAGACGAATTCTGAAAGAGGCACTATTAAAGAGTAAGAATTATTTAATACTTTTTAGTTCATATTATTACTTATTGTTTTTACCTTGGCAGTCGGTTTTAATTTTTTGTTAAAAATAATAATTTCACTCTTTTTAGTTATTTACCGGTAAACATATAAGCTGTCAGTTGTAGATATATAGGATTTAGGTATGATACTATCACAACTACTATACTCAGGCAGTTTTCAAAAAAGTTATTTCCTTCGTACCTCATAGATCCCATGATCAAATTGCCAACTTGGTAACCGCAACACCAAGTTTAAATCATTTACTTTGTAACAACATTACTTAATATAATTTTCAAAATCACTCAAAAACTCGAGTCTCGATCGAAAAGACTATGAAAAGTACCAATAATAGGGTCATAACTCATAACGATGCGTCGTGTGATGGTAGTGATAATTATGATGATGATGATGAATGTAATTTGCATAGTAGCATATGCTTTCAGTTCTTAAAACATCGCCGAAAGTCCCAATCTTGTATCTATAAGGAATCCGGAGTTCTCTTAGTATCTTCGGAACCATAGCATGCCTTGGTGTAAAATCTTCCTTTTTGGTAGCATATGCCTATCCTTCATATAAAACCAAAATCACTATATTATGTTTCCATATAAATTTTGAGGAGTTCCCTCGATTACTCATGGATCCCATCATCAGGTCACCACTTTTGTGAACATGGTACCAAATTGGAGTTGAACCCTATACAACAAAAGAAAAATTTTGAAAATCGGTTCACAAAAAATGCGGAGTAATCGTTGAACATACACAAATAAAAATAAAAAAAAATATCCACAGCCGAACATAATTAAAACCTCCTCCTTTTTGGAAGTCGGTTAAAAATAGAGACAATAATAATTAAGCTATATGGTATATTAGTTTGAGGATGTTCTGAAATACTGTAACTCCTACTGCTCACTCAGAGAAACATTAAGACGCTGATAACTGCCAATGACCTTGATCTCGCATCACTCTCGCACTACTGTCGATTTTCATGCCAGAGAAACAGATATGTGAAGTGTTCACTCGGTAGCGTGGATACATTTTTCGTTTGTTAGAGGAAAAAATAAATATTATGAGAAATCTAGATGTCAGAACCGAAAATTAAATCTGTAAGATTTAATTTTCGGTTAGCTTTGGATTTTTGTAAAAGGCATCAAATAAACAAATTTTAAAAAGCATAGCTATGCTATTTATATTATTTTAGTTAGAACTGTTTAAAGTTCCTGGAAGATGTCACTTTGGTATTTTTTTTCATCCAGTAGGAATACATTATTTAAAATTTAAAATTTAAATTTATTATTTAAAATAAAGAACCTTTTTCAAATATAATCAAAAATCACATATATATATTTTTTTGTGCCAAACAATGAAATATATACGTCTAGAAAACTGCACAAAGATGTCGAATTGGCAGCTGTCTTCGCCTTAATGACTTATCTGTAATTAAGTGAAGATTTTGACATAAGCCCCATACATTATCTGTCAAACTCTTCATTAAATTGAAGTTTAATCATAATTTCATGTCTTTTAGTGCGGCAATAAAAGTTATTACAACATTTAAATTTGATAATATTATGTAACACTTCAATGTTTTTGTATGTTCCTATCAGCTTCTTTGTATCTGTTTATTTATTTATTTATTTATTTATGTTCAATGGTTATAGTAAAAGAGAGACTTGAAAAGGCTCGGTAACTAGCTGTGTTACTTATAAACCGAGTATAAAAGTAATACTCAGTATAAGCTTGGAATAAGCAAAATCGCGACTCATAAACCAGGTATAACTTATACCTAGTATAAGGTTGGTGTAACTCCCATACAAAAGTTATACCAACGTTATTCCAACCCCTGCCCTAGTTTAACCTCGATATAACTTGGGTTGACAGTTCACATTTCGTAACATAGCCTTACAGAGTATTTCATAAATAAAACTTTTATAATAATTTGTGATTCGAAAAGATTTCGTTTAAAATATCGCTTTTCTAAACATGGTGTCCTGTTTTTAAATCGACTATTTGATGGCGCAATATCAATGTACTTACAAGTTACAACGTATTTGAAAAAGTTATGAAGACACTTCCAAAATATGTTGAATTTTTTTCCTATCCTTCGATCGCGGATTCTTGTAAATCTATTGTTATTCTATTGTTGTCGCGATCACCGATGCTGTTATGTGGCTTGATTGGTTAAGGCACTAGGTATGGCTAAAAAATAAGGCCAGTGTCGAGTAAATAGCGGGAAAACTATATTCTTGTTACTTGTGCATGATTATGATTTATGGATTTTTAATGATATCTAATAATTATTTCACCAACATTACACATTAAAAATAATACACAAACTATCACAAACACAACAGCACTCTTTCACATTCCCGGCAAAACTCCCATCTGTTGATTTATAGTTACCAGCTGTTAACAGAATTCACAGTCAAAAACCGACTTTTTACCTTTTTTTATTCAATACTATTGTCTATTTGCGGCGTTGCCGTCTTGTGCCTCGGGAATAGCGGTGGTATAGTTATGACAACCTTTTACCGAGTTTATGAGTTAGAAAGTAATCTAAGGTTATTCCAAATTTATACCGAGTATAACTATTCCTAGTATAAGCTTGGAATATCCTAAGGATAGTCAATTTTTATAAGTAACACCGTAGGAGTACAGTCCTCAGGGAAATTGTTCACCCTCTCACGAGCTATTTACATACTCGTAAATAGGATGTACGCCGATTCTAATATCTTCATTAATGCAATGTCGTTTTTCTCTTTATCTTATATCTTTAAACGAGCAATTCTTGTATATACAGGGTGTAACAAAACTAAGTGGTAATACTTTAGGGTGTGTATGTGTTCCTTATAGAGAGTTCACTGTGAAAGTAGCAGCGCTGAAAGATCAAAATTTTTTTTCACTTTTGCATGGGCAAGTGCCCCAGCGTCACGAGTTTTCCCATACAAAAGTGGAAAAAAAAAACAGTTGAAAGCGGCGCTAGCTGCAGCAACGGGTATGGAATGAATGTGGCCATTGGTGACAAAATACTTTATAAATAAATAATAAATAAATAAAATAAATAACAAAATAAATAATACCAATATATTTTGGAAAATATAACCTAAAATAGCTGAAATAAAAGCTGCTAATGATTTAAAATTTACCCTATTGCTACTGTAGCGCCACCCTAATTTCACCCTAATTTAACGCATTTCAGCGGACACTTTTTACATACAGAGATAGTTCTCCTCCATCTACACTCCATATATGCCGACTTAGAACTGATGTAAATAAATTTAAGTTTGACGTATTATGACAAAAGTCGTCGCTAGGGTCGTTACCTACTTTAGTGGTTATTTATATTTTGGCACATACAAAGAAAACCGTCAGAATTCAATTTCAAAATCTTCTTTTTTAAAAATAAATTATACCAGCCAGCGCGCCAGTTTAAATATTTTGTAGTATTCCCCTAGATACTACAAAATATTTAAACTCTAAAAAATATTTTTTAGTATTTAAATATTTTGTAGTAAATTTACTATTTATTTATATATTTTTTAGTGTTTTACTCTATTTTTTAGTGTTTAAATATTAAGTACTAAATTTACTAAAAAAAATTAAAAACAAAAAAAAAATTAATGTTTAAATATTTGGAAGTAAATTTTTGTGCAGGAACCTAGATAATTACTATTTTAAACTGAAAAACAACTCAAACATGTTAAATATTTTCGTATGAGAAAATGATTTTGGAATTACGTATGTATGAGAATTTCGAGGGTACCCGGCCCCCTAATACTCGTCCGTCTCCGAATTACTGGTAGTTATGTATATTGTGTCAACGTCTTTCACATTTTATAAGATTATCAATTTGTAGTTTCGTTCAATCCACTGATTTTCTTGATGGTATTTCATTGCCAGACCAGCTCAGCTTTATTTTATAGTGCTCAAGAGTATGCGCAGAACACAAAAGAGTACCCAGTACCCACTACCCTCCCTTCCTTTACACTCATAACCCAGTTAGACGAATGACCGACACGACTGGCGAGAGATCTGTCCGACTTTTTACTTGCCCATCCGACGCATGGAACATCTCACTTATCAGACTATCAGGTGATCAGCCTGCACTTTCCTAACTAAAAACTATATATAGAAACAACGTTTTTCTAACGTGGAAATCGAACTTACGACCTCGCCTATCCTTCCAAGAGCCGCACTCTACACAAGACCACGAAGGTTCTTGTTTGAAAATTTGGAGTTCTGTCGATACTGGATCGAAAAAAAAAACGAAGCTGAATTAATGTTGCACTTTAATACTCGTACTAGTAGAAGAGCGTCCGTGACCTAATGGGTAGACCTTTGGTTCGCACTCGTAGAGGGTGCAGGTTCGATCACGGGTGGAGGCGTGTAGCAATTAGACATTTTCTGGTCTCAAGTGCATAATACGGACGCTCAAACGGTGAAGGAAAACATCGCGAGAAAACCCGCACACAGTTGGTCCCAGACGTATTGACTAGTTCTCTCCTAGTCTGGACTAGGCCGATTATGTTGCGAGAATGTTGTATTATCCTAAGATCCGACCGTAAAATTCTGCATGAATCGTTTTTTCGATCAAATATATTTTAAAATAATCTTTAGAACGTATAGAATGGATTAATGTTGGCTTGCCTTGTTAAAAGTAGCCGCAAGTACCTCTAATTGAGCAAAATGAAAGCCCGTAATACAAACTTGCGTGTATTCAATAGAAAAGTAAGAACTAAGAAGGAATGACATTGAGGAATGACAGGACACTACGCATAAAAATAAAAACGCCTGTTAAATAAAAATAGCAATCTTGCGAGTTCTCGACGTCCTCAAATCATGCCAGGCATAATAACCCATTTAGACTCAAACGAAACTGAGCCGTGGAAAATATGAAATTTCTTTATTAATTTATAGAAAACAATAAAATTATTAGGAAAAAACAAAAAAACTTAATTTTTTTAAAATATTTATATAAAAAAAATTGCCGTCCTCAAATGGGGCCAATGGGATCAAACGGTGTGAAAATTTTCGATACATTCTTTATGAATGTACCGTGTTTTCAGACATTTCTCAAATTCCTTTGACCTTTTTCATGACGTAATGCTAGCCAACCAGAACAACGCAATTGTTGGGACAGTTTTTCGGGAAAGTTACTCTTCATGCTGCTGGTTTGGCAGTACAGATTATGTATTGCTGGTTGCAAGATTCTACCGCTTGTATGTATCAAGTAATGACGACCAAATGCCGCTAAAATTGGAGCTGATTGAATTCTTGTTTTTTTACTTTGATGATGCAGCCGCCATGCATTTGCCACTGTAGCAGTGGCAAAGCAATCCAGCATGTGCGTAAACAGAACCTACCAGTTACCACCAATTTTTGTGTCGTATAACAGTGCGAGAAAATTGATTGACCAGTTGACTTGACCCCACGCATATCCTTGTTATAGCTTTGATAAAAATGTAGGAAGCTATCGTCCACATTCTTTTAACAGTAAACTAGATGTTAGTTTACTTTTCCCAGAAGAAAAACGCTGTTATGGCTTTCCCCGATCGCATAGACATTATAATCCAGCCGATGTAAAACAAATTCTGATTTAGTTGGTCGAAACGGTAGTCAAACTCAGCGTTTTCTTTTTTTTCATATCCTTGACGGATACGAGAGGACACTTCTCTGTACTGCTTTGGCCAACAGTAGCAGTTGCACAATAACCAGCTTCCCCTTGGAGTAATGAAAAACTGGTAAAGAGACACATGGTTGCGAAGGAAATTTGAATAAATATATCTTTCCACTGTCATCTTCAATCACGGCAACTTCCTGTAGTCTATAATATTTATCATAGCTATTGAATATCCTTCAGTGCATTGATTATACGAAATTGATCGGTGGACAAAACATGGAATAATTTACATCCTATGTACCCATTGGCCCTAAATAGGGACACTTGTATAAAACTACTACTAATCTTATAAAGACTAAAGCTTTTCACACTTATATGTATTTTTTTTTTGGTTATAGTGTAATGAGCTCTTTCAAGTGAAAAAATATATATGCCTAAAAGAAAAACTTAAAAATAAAAATACTAACTTGGCGTCATTTCGGATGTTAGAAACAGCTTCAGAAAAATCACTATAAAACTCTGTGAACTGTATTTATATTATTTGTACCTTCTAAGAATAAGAAAATACACTTTTAGCAAATTGAAACTTACTATAAAATAAGTATAAACTTGAATGACAAAAAATTTAAGTAATTTTAAAAGTGTCCTCATTTGGGCACGGCGGGTCTATATGGGATTATTGTAGGCCTGCAGGGCAATCGCGTTATTTTTAAACGTTTTAATTCAGGTTCACATCTGCTTTGGTTGTGGTTTAGTTACGGTTCGGTTCCGCTGCGTCTGAGCAAATTTCAGTATCGTGCTATTGTTCCTACCGTAACTCAACCTTAGATGGAACTCGAACGAAGTGCAACGTTTGACCTTTAGACAGGCAATGCAGCGGACCAATTAGCGCCCTTCTGATTTAATTTTGATTGGCTTAAATATGAACAAATTTTTTCCGATGCGTTAATTGGTCAATTGAAAAATTGTTTATTTACATAATATGGATGAATATGACACGAGTGAAGTTGTTTTGGTACTTGGTAGTTATGATCAATGATGTGAATGATTATTGCTTGGAGTTTTTAATTTACGTAGTTGAATTCATAATATTGTTTAACTATATTTTACAAACGCTATAATATAAGTGTTGAATAGTGACTTGTGAGTTCTGACTTGTGACAAAAGTTTTTTGCGGCGCAGAAAACATTTACGTAAAGAAGTAATGTCAAAATTCAATTCACTTTTTAACAAACTCAAATAACAAAACATAGTCCGTAGTGTTATTTTACAGCTTTGAAGTAAAACGTAAGCTTATATTTTAATTTAATTATAGCCTATGTTATATTTTTCCATCGATTTTTGTCAATTTAACACACCAAAATAAGAAACGTTTCAGAAACGTGCGAGTAGAAGTTGCATTGTATCAACTTTTTGTTTTGACAGCGTTTGCGCTTGGGCTGAGGTTCAGTAACGTCTCAACTAGCTGTCAAAACGTTAGCGCGATACCGAATCGTTCCAAAAGTCTATCAACGTCCGAGTTTCATTTGCGGTTCAGTTGAAATAATTTAGCGCGATTGCCCTGCAGAACATTTGTCATATACAAAAGTGATGGCAACCCCAGTTTGCGGCTATCGTGCAACTGGCAACCATGGATATTCATGTACAAAATGCATAAAACTTTAATTTTGAATCAATATTATTAAAAAAATCGATGCTTCAATTTTGATGAAGAACTATGTCTGTTTACGGGCTGGTAACCCTAGGTTGCGGCCGACTTAGAGCTGGCAACCATTTATACCTTATTTTGTCTCGTCATTTTCTTTCAAATAGTGTAAAATTTGTTGAAAAAAAATATACATGCAAATTTATGCATTTATCTCATGAACATTAAACTTAATTAGAGGTACTTGCGGCTACTTTTGACAAGGCAACCCAACATTAATTCATTCTATACGTTCTAAAGATTATTTTAAAATATATTTGATCGAAAAAAACGATTCATGCAGAATTTTACGGTCGGATCCAATAGTATATGTGCTTGGGCAACCATACGGATAGTAGGGGAGGTCGCGCTCAGTTTAAAAAGTCATTTCATACCGAGCGAAAATCGTTACAATAATAGTATTCCTATAATACATAACAGCTTTGATCGTCAGCCACTTCATAATGGGTGGAATAAAAATTGAGAGCATTTTAAAGTTGTTGTTGGGAATCGTATTGAATTGACATTAAAAAGATCCCAATTCGCACCCAATAAAGGTTCATATCTAGATTATACACGTTTAGGTTGGGTAGGTGTTATTTTAGTTTTAGTATATAACAACAGATGGCGCTTTTAAAGTAAAATGTATATAATTCTTCTTCATGAATATTGACTAGCGAATTAATTACTTAAAATTGCTATGTGAGATAATTTTATGGTTAATTCAAACGAAAATCGCCGTCAGCTGAATGTTTGCAGGTGGAAATGTCGTCTACGCGACGCCCTAGGATACATTGAGCGCGAAGTAGGGCTATATTGGTCATAACTTATATCGCTGGCTGACGGTTTTTCCACCATCGTATTAGCGACTGACGGTTTTCTTTATTATTTACAAAGTAGAAACATTCACCTGTATAAATTTTGTACGGTATAAAAAGACTTTATATTCAAAAAATTTTTACATGTTCAGTAACGCGACTGACGTTGAATCCCCCGTCTGCAATACGGCTGACGGTGATTTTTTGGTTAAACATGACCTCAATAATCATCCATCAAAGTTTCATTCGGTATAAAATCACTTTTCGCAACTATTTTTTTTGCAACTTTGAAATACTCTCAGTTAACATTCCACCACGGGTGCGGCGACTGACGCTGATTATATTGATTGATAAATATTAAGCTACCGCTGGACAAAAATTTGGTCGATATGAAATGACTTAGAAATCAATAGCACTACCTCCCCTATTAGGACATTTAAATCTTGTGCCAGGCACAACAGTATTCGAGGAGTGGTACTCTGAAAATCCATATTTCCATACCAATATTATAAATGCGAAAGTGTGTCTGTCTGTCTGTTACCTCTTCACGCCCAAACCTCTGAACCGATTTTGCTGAAACTTGGTATGGGGAAACTTTGAGTCCCAGGAAAGGACATAGGCTACTTTTTATCCCGAAAAAATGTACAGTTTCCACTCGACAAATGAGTTTTGGCGCAACGGAGTTGCGGGAATAATCTAGTACTGTATAAATCATCCACAACGGATGCAAAGGCCTAGTTTTTTCGTACTAGTAGGATTGGGGTACTGTTATTAACTGAATAGGTTACATTCGCGTGACTAGCGTGCGAATTGGCGCCGTGCTGGAACCGTTGAAAATGTATTTTTTATTCTTCCGAGTACATTACTTATGTTATGACATGAACTAGCTACGGTAATTGTATATTTATGGAATGAGGCTTCATTGGCCATAGAAATACTTTTAAAATAAGCTTTTACTATGGAAGATTTAAAATAAAACGTTCTAGCAAAATTGTAAGCTTTAGAAACTTTTAAAGACCGACAACGCACCTGCAACTCTTCTGATGTTGCGAGTGTCCATGGGCGACGGTAGTTGTTTTCTATTAGGTGACCCGTTTGCTGCTCGTTTATCCCCAAATTTAAAAAAAAACCTGGTAGAAAAATGATACACGAGGCGTATCAAAACTTTAGGATGTTTATTTACTCCATTTACTCTGTTCACTGTGAAAGTAGCAGCATTGAAAGAGTTAATTTTGACATCTGTGGTCATCTCCTATGTCATGAATTTACCCATAAAATAATTAAAGGTGGTAGAAATCGCGTAGTACACTATGAAACTCAACAATCAACATATTTTTTATCTGGTAAAATTCAAAAGTGATAGGTTTTATGTTGCAGATAAAATAACTTTTAACAGTTCAATTACACTTCAAACTCTATGCCAGGTAGAGCCACATAGCTCCATAACGTTGCGACGCTGAACAACACTGCGACGCGTACATACATATTGAATCATAATATGCGAAATTGGTGTTTTGTTATCAGGCGGAATGTTTTGCAAAAAACAACAGATCAAAAATGAAGTGAGAAGGTATAAATGCACTATAGCGTGCATGCTGTACTGTCACAATTACATAAGACAGTGACAGTGCAGCAATTAGGCTTCTCTATTTTGGCCCATGATGGATTAACACAACTACAAATAAGCAGAATGGCTTACTACCTATAAACAGCATCAATTGTGCATGCCACGGACTGCTAAAATCAAGCTCTCAATCATGGCTTCTATAATTATGGTTATCCAAGGGCTCATGCATTTAAGTGCGTCGCTGCATACGCTATTATGAACCAGTCCACACAGCGCGTTGCGTCAGCGTTGCGTCGACGCAGCGCTGCCGTTGCGTTGTTTTGCATACAAACGGATAACAAGTTGTTGACGTTAAGACTGTTTCGTAATAACGCTGCGATGGCGCAGCGCCCGTTTGGCTGGCTATGCATCAAAATATTTGCGTTGTGACGACGCAACGCAACGCGCCGTGTGGACTGGCTCTTAGGCATTAACTGCGTTATTCCGTTCCGTCAACGCAACGCAGTGACGCAGTGTGGCCACACTCTGAGTGTAATAGTCCAATTGCCCATCGAAATCGGAACGTTCGCGGAATCGGCTTATCGTATTAAATTGTTTCCGAACTTAATTCCCTGGAGCCCTACGCCAAAATACCTCGAAATTGGTGTCTTCGACAGATTTGTGGGAGGCGTAACATAAATCTCTAGATCTTTAAATGTTCCAAAGTATCTAAGTATGAAATGAAAACTAAAGAATGAAAGTGCTTTCAGTAGTATTATTCATCTTTTATATGGGGAAATGATTTACACCTTTTTAGGGTTCCATACCCAAAGGGTAAAAACGGGACCCTATTCATGAGACTTCGATGTCTGTCTGTCCGTCTGTCTGTGTATTTCCGGTGCCGCTATAACAAAAAATACTAAAATAAAAATAAAAATAATATTTAAGGGGGGCTCCCATACAACAAACGTGATTTTTTTGGCCTTTTTTGCTCGTAATCAATAATGATAAGAGGTAGGCACTCCGCACTTGAAACTTTCACGAAGGCCTTAAATATAATTGTGCTTAAATAATTAATAATAATATTTAAATAAAATAAAAAATTAAGGGGGGCTCCCATATAAAAAACAGAATTTTTGACCTATTTTTGCTCTATAACGGTACGGAACCCTTCGTGCGTGAGTCCGACTCGCGCTTGGCTGATTATTTTAATATAATGTGTTAGTAAATGACGCCTGCAACTCCGTTGCGCCCAAATTCGTTTATCGCGCAGGAACCGTACATTTTTCCAGGACGAAAAATATGATATGTACTTTCTCGGGACTCAAAGTATCTTCATACGAAATTTCACCGAAATGCGGGAGTCATCTAGTTAATAATAGCTCCCACACCGGTTTCGGTGACGGTGGCCGGTTTCATTGAAACCAGGCCAGCTACGCAGGAGTAGGTAATTTCATAGTGCCTAAGTGTGTGTGCAGTACGCAAGAGATCTCTCTATTCCTTTACTCTCATAACCCAGTGGGATGGAAGACCAACACGACCGGCGAGAGATCAGACGCAAGACCGACTTTTTACATGCCCATCCGACGCATGGATCATCTTACTTGTCAGACAATCAGGTGATCAGCCTGCATTGTCCTAACCAAACTTGGAAATAATATGTTTCCAACGCGGGAATCGAACCCACGACCTCCGAGTCAAGAGCCGCGCTCTATACCACTAGACCACGGAGGCGTTCGTCATCTAGTTAGATTATTTTTTGTTTATTTATTTATTACTAGCGACCCGCCCCGGCTTCGCACGGGTATAAAATATATATCTACAGAAAAAATGATTAAAATCGATTCAGCAGTTTTGACTTGTATTCATTATTACTACCCGTGGCCCGCATTAGTCGGTACCGCCGCAAAAGCTACGTCTCACAGGGCATTGGAGCCTTTTGCAGGGTATAGGCAAATCAGCTGTTATGTAGGGATCATTGGTATTCTTGGTATATGCAACGGGTATATGAGCTAATTCACCAGCTGCAGGACCTGTCATAATCTTCGCTACTGCGCACTTGGTAGCGCCCACTTCGAAACGGGCGTAACGCAATTTTTAATTTCGCCATAACTTCTAAACTAAACGTCCAGTTTTAATCATTTAAATACCAAATATTATCTACACAAACTGTACTTAGTGATGAAATAATTTATTTTGATAAGGATTATCAGCATGAGTAAAATAAATGCGTTTAAATGTAGTCCAAAAAAAATCAAGATTTTTAAATAAAAAAATGGTTGTTGTGCCTCACTTGCCATAGATAGGTATAGTGTGTTGCGGGCATTTTTGTAGATATTTATAAGATCTACATTTACTTTGAACATTGTATGGTTCTATCTTTTATAGTTTAGGCAGCGTACGCAAAATAAGTAACTTTTCTGGTTGATTTTTTTCACCTTGTGTCAGAAAAACCCAAATATCTTACGGAACCCTATATTTTCCAAAATAAAAAGTAGCCTATGTTACTCGTTAATAATGTAGCTTTCTAATGTTGAAAGAATTTTTAAAATCGGTCCAGTAGTTTTTGAGCCTATTCATTACAATTAAACAAACAAACAAACAAAGTTTACCTCTTTATAATATTAGTATAGATAATATAAGTAACGTTGATTCTGGAAGGTGCTGGAGCAAACTGAAAGCTTTCAGCGTAATTGAAACGGACAGGACACTTCCTGATTCACATATTGTAAGTATAATGTTATCACTCTACAATGTATAAGTACAGTTAAAATATACAAAGTAGCAGCTTGTGACGTTTTAGTTGAAGTTTTAAAGTATCGACTTTCTGATCTTTGCAAGCAATCGCGACTGACAAAATTTGTATACTGTACTCGGCGAAACATGGCGGTAGCGGTCATTGACTCCCTGTCAAAAACCTGTAATTTTCTCTGTAAACCGCGATTGACAATGAAGTGTCAGATGTTGTCAATCACGGCTTTGTATAGAAAATGACAAGTTTTCAACAGGGAGTCAATGACCGCTACCGCCATGTTTCGCCGAGTACAGTATAGTTAGATTCGAAGTTTACTCTACTTGTACTGTATTAATTGTATTGTGTCTCATCTCTCAAACCTATTTAATGTAACTACATTAGTATAATTTTTAGGGTTCCGTACCCAAAGGGTAAAAACGGGACCCTATTACTGAGACTTCGATGTCTGTCCGTCTGTCCGTCTGTCTGTCCGTCTGTCTCCAGGCTGTAACTCAAGAACGGTAATAGCTAGAGAGTTGAAATTTTCACAGATTATGTATTTCTGTTGCCGCTATAACAACAAATACTGAGAACAAAATAAATTAAATATTTAAGGGGGGCTCCCATACAACAAACGTAATTTTTCAAACATTTTTTGCTCGGTGTCAACGATGACAACAAGTAGGCACTTGAAATTTACACAAAAGCCTTAATTATATGTGTACTTTAATAATTAAAAATAGTATTTAAATAAAATAATAATTTAAGGGGGGCTCGCATACAAAAAACGCAATTTTTGGCCTATTTTTGCTCTATAACGGTACGGAACCCTTCGTGCGCGAGTCCGACTCACACTTGGCCGATTATTTTAATTGTAAGCGATTCTGAGAACTGTACCCAACCTTGGCATTGACGTAAGTAAGCTTCTAGGATTTCGTGAGTTTATTCCGTCATCTATAGATTTATATAATCTTATCGTCGAAATTTGCCTTTGACCTTAATATAATATTAATTACAGCTGTGAGTCATAGAAAAATTTACAATAGAGTAGTTACTTGCAGACATGAAAGCTCGTTCGTTTAGATTTATTACATCAATGACTTTTTTTTGTTTGTTTTTACTTTATTGTAGCAGTATCATAGATTACTTAATAGTTTGGTAGTAAAAACCAATGACAGAGTTACTTAAAGGTATTTGGTAAAAACATCAATTTGGCCAGAAAAATCATCATCATAAAAAATTATCTATTGTCATAAAAATATAATAAAGAATAAATTATTCAAAAGATTAGGACCCTGAAATTGAACAGAACAGTAGTCACCTAATATGGCAGAACTAGATATTGGGCGATTATCTCCGGGCATTATTCAATAAAGACTGATTTTGGTCCTTTTCCTAATTTTCAAATTGGTCTTACAGACCAAGAAAGATAGACAACTAAGGTCTGAGAATCGATCAACAAATTCTATTACTTACACTCGAAATACCTATACTGTACTCGGCGAAACATGGCGGTAGCGGTCATTGACTCCCTGTCAAAAACTTGTCATTTTCTATATAAACCGCGATTGACAATGAAGTGTCAGATGTTGTCAATCGCGGCTTTGTATAGAAAATTACAAGTTTTTGACAGGGAAATTGACTGACCGCTACCGCCATGTTTCGCCGAGTAACTATTTAGTGATCTGTGGTATACTTACAGTAGATTTTAGAAAAACAGTTCAAAGTTAACCTTCTGTTTGTTATTGAACCAATGACGCAGAACATTAAAAATACCGTTAAACGTAAAGTTACGTAAATTTGATAAGCTTAGGACCTCACGATAGCCTTGAGCTGAATACTAGGGTATTCAGCTCAAGGCTATCGTGAGGTCCTACTTCGATACAAACTTTTGACGGCAAAAAAACAAGTTTTCTAGACTTACTTAATTAGGGTTAGTTTACATTGCGACGTTACGCGCCGTATGCATTAATTTCGTAAGCACAAATAAGGGGAACAACATCATTGTATACCTGCTCGGCTGTTTCTTTTTCACTTCTGTAGGCACTCCCGGAGTGTAATGAATGCCTTCTCTTTGACTAAACTGCTATACAAAAGATGCCAATTAAGTACAAATTATTATGTGTATATTATACTCGGCGAAACATGGCGGTAGCGGTCATTGACTAAAACTTGTCATTTTCTATATAAACCGTCAAAAACTTGTCATTTTCTATATAAACCGCGATTGACAATGAAGTGTCAGATGTTGTCAATCGCGGCTTTGTATAGAAAATGACAAGTTTTTGACAGGGAGTCAATGACCGCTACCGCCATGTTTCGCCGAGTTTAGTATATCCTTTTATTTTACAATAGATGACCCGGTGAACTTCATATAAATTTTCTCCTAAAATGAAACTTCCTTGGACTTCGACGAATATTTCAAGACTAAAATTAGCCGAATAGGTTCAATCCTCCTCGAGTTTTAGCGAGACTACAAAATTGAAATTTGTTTTTATTTGTATCTAAGTTACATTGCCGTTTTAGGGTGAAAGACACAGACATAGATCAAGATAGATACCGCATGTGTATGTACTTCGCGTGCCATATCGCGCTCCCAAACGACCAGCAATGCTCGTCTTTCGAAAGTCTGTTCTTTAGTCTGCTATCGGAATCGGACGTCAATCGGAATTTTAAAAATGCCGAAATGCCTAAAAGTGCCGTATTGAGCTGTAGAAATTCAAATAGAAACGTTGGCCTAGAATCTAGATAATGGGCACTTTTCTTATCATCGGTACGTCACAGTAGCTATAAAAAAGTGGCACGCTCGTTTTCATACAAATGGAGCAACATGCGGTATCATATATCGGTAAGGCCAAAGCAAATATAAATTGTTGCTACCCGAGAGTCTTCAGTGAATTTTACCGTTCGACCAACTTTAAAAATACGAACGTTATTTGGTCTGTTTTGTGAATTTCATGAATAAAACGGCTATCGCTCTGATAAACCGCTCTGACGGTTTGAATTTCACAAAAATACTCGTATTTTACAGGTGATACGGCTCTGTAACTGAATACGAATTTTCGTATATTGGCTAAAACGGTTATGGCAAACAATAGAAATAAGCACAGCGAAACGAAGTTTTCAACAACAAAATGTTGCATGTTTCTATACAGGGTGTAACAAAAATAAGTGATAATACTTTGGGATGTATCCGTGTTCCTTGTAGTGAGTTCACTGTGAAAGTAGCAGCGCTGAGCGACCAATTTTTTCACTTTTGTAAAGGCAAGCGCCCCAGGGCCCAGCCCGAGCGTAACAAGTTTCTCCGGCATACAAAAGTGATAAAAAATTTGGTCTTTCAGCTCTGCTACTTTCACAGTGAACTCGATGTAAGGAACACACACAAACCCTAAAGTGTTATCACTTAGTTTTGTTACACTCTGTAGATACTAGAAATAATCCATACTTCGTATTATAAACGCGAAAGTATGTCTGCCTGTGTGTTACTCTTTCACGCCCAAACCGCTGAACCGATTTTGCTGAAAGGTATAGAATATACTTTGAGTCCCGGAAGAGGACGTAGGATACTTTTTATCCCGGAAAAGTGCACGATTATTATTAGTTAACGACTTTTAATGCAACGGGGTTGCGGGCATCATGTAGTTAGTTTACAATAATTACATAATATTTGTGTTTTAATTCCTACGAATAATAAAAACTAAGGAAAAGTAACTCCGTCAAAAAGCATGTCCTACAATACTTGTCAAAAATGTGTAGGTACCTAGGTACACATTTTCAATACATTTGCAATATTTAGGTGGCCTTCAGCGGTATCAGGCTGACGTTACATGACTGTTCGAAAGGAACCAAAAAAAACGGTAATAGTATGGGAGTTACGTTTCCTTAGTTTTTATTATTCGTAGTTTAAGCCTGGCAATCCTGGTAAACACCACCCCACAGGTTGGTGATTCCTGTTCTTATATCTATAAACGAGCAATTCTTGTGTTTCACATTGTAGTATATATTTCGTAGAATAGTTGTAATGTCCTATTGTGCCAAATAAAAAGTTTATTTATTTATTTATATACTTAATTGGAATCTGGGAATCGGCTCCAACGATTTTCATTAAATTTAGTTTAAAGGTGGTTTCGAAGGCGATAAATCGATCTAGCTAGGAATCATTTTTAGAAAATGTCATTTTATTCGTGTTTTATCGAATACCGAGCAAAGCTCGGTCAAATAGCTAGTAAATTATAAAATAGCTAGTAATTCCAGGTGTATGGAACGATGTTTAATTTAGACTTAGTCTCGATTATAGTTTGGTGGTGGTATAAAACATAAGCTGTAGCTATCTTAATCCTTCGATCGCAGATTCTTGGAAATCTATTGTGATTCTATTGTTGTCGCGATCACCGGTGCTCTTATGGGGCTTGATAGGTTAACTACAGTAGATAACACTTTCTCATACTTATGCGTTATGACTTTATGAGACACACAGAATAAAACGTAATATAAAGTGATTTAGAATTTGTAAACTCAATAGAGAAAGGTGGCACTCAGAGACATTAAATTTTAAGTTTCTTTGTAAGATTTACAACTTTGAGGACGCGTTGTCTTTTTTCATAATATTTTTTTTTCAAAGTTTTATCACGTAATAGTAAATAATATCGCCCCGTTAGAGAAATCAATTAAGATTAATAAAATTAATCCTACAATCAAACTTAATACTTAATACGACTCCTAAAGCTTTTTCTCAAATATTGATACAAATTATAATTATTTGCGCTGGGGCTTAATTTATCATAAGCCAGCAAAAATATTTCAAAGTATCTTCATATTAAATTTCAGCAAAATCGGTTCAGCGGTTTGGACGTGAAGAGGTAACAGACGGACAGACACTTTCGTATTTATAATATTAATATGAATATTATGCAAGTACATTTAAAATTATTTTATTTTACCGCCATATTTTTGTTTCCGGTTTTCCGCCCCCTTTTGGTTTAAAAACAATAAAAATATTAAAGTATAACACTGTCATAAAAAGTGTCCTCAATATTTTTAATTTACAAAGAGACTTCATTTTCACAAAACGTAATTTTCAAATGGGTACCAAACCACTGTGACAGATCATAAAAGAGTTGAATTTTATAAAATTTCTTTTGAAATAAACGTTGAAAATGACATAAAATTGTTTTGTTCTTTTCGACTTAATCCGTTATCGCTGAAAGGCGGCTTATGTCGCAGACATAGAACATTGATTGAACAACATATTAACATTTTGTGTTACTACTTTCTGGAAATAAAGAGAATGGCTGGTCAGAAAGAAGTTAATATAAGAAATATTTTTATTAATAAAATATCATGATAATATTTATGTAAAAAATTACATTATACACACTTAAGGCGACGCCTTGATAATTTGGCTGTAGCGATGCCGATTTTTCTCAGCAATGACTAAAGCTTAGAAATTGAAGCTCATTGTCAGTATTCATCATGTCTTTGTCTTGGAATTGCCCATAGCATAACACGATTGGACAACTTTTATAGCACAGAATAATCAATCGAAAAGACCTCTGTAAAAAAAGGGATTCCTATTTTTCCAACAGAGGAGAGTGATTTAAGGTTCCAAAATTTGTACATAAATTGGTTCAAGCATGCACTTTAATTTGTGCATAGCTTATATGAAATGTATTTATGGTTTTTAAATTATGCGACAAAAACCATTTTGTCGCTTACGCCCTTTCCATTTTTTGCTGTTCCATTGCTTGTTTTCTATGAGAGGCCGGCCCGGCCTCTCATAGAAAACAAGCAATCTAAAACATATCCAACACGGTTTCTTACTTTAACGCTGCGTCACCTTAAACTGTTGAAGTGATTTTTATATCTAATATTTTACTCCATGTGGCTGACATCGGAAAAATTACTTATTCCTTTGGGAATCAATAAAAATACATTCCCAAAAATCATCTGCTGACAATAATACACAATTTAATTTCACTAAAAACCGCGGGTAACTTTGCAGGCGGGTAACAATAAAAAACTTAGAGGTGTCAAGGGACACCCGGATGGAACGAAGTTATAAAAAAAAATAAGAGTACTGCCACCCCACCCAGCTAAAAAAATCAAATTTTCTGCCATAGAGGAATAGTAGAATTTTCATCGACATAAGAAACAAGAGAATTTTAAATTTCCCGCCAGTTGACGTCATCGCCACATCAAAGCCCTTTCGCAGGTACTAAAATAAGTGTCGGTCAAAAAGTGTCGTTACAACTTTTTCTGTCTAGCCCCCTTTCGCAACGCGTGATAAGGAACTTCGTTCCAATAACGCATGTTCTAATACGGTATTATTAGAACATGCGTTATTGTTCTAATTCCACCGATGATTTACCTACTACATTATATCGGCTAATCAGAACAGTCAGTGCTTCATAGTTTAGGCGTGGTTATTCACCAAAACAAATCCGCTCTGTTGGTTTTAAGCTTCGCACACATTGTGACGGGGCGCAGCGGGCGGGCTGCATTTTTATACAAGTTTTATGGCCAGTAGGCTTAGAATGTCAAGAATAGAAACGGGAATGAATGGACGTACTGACAGATTTTTGTGACAAAATGGCAGATTTCATTTGTCTATCTGACAGGAAAGGAAATCCGCTTTGTCTATTCTTCCGTAGAAAAGAACCGTTTCTCTGGTGACCATGCTTAGCCTGCAAGTGTGCGATAGGTCATCAAGTTTTATAACTTGTAAGGAAAATGCGGCCCGCCCCGCTGCATTCCGTCACAATGTCCGCAAAGCTTTACCACGCTTTTAAGGGTGGGTTGCACCAGAGGCGTCGTTAAAGTTAAAGTTAAGGTTAAAGTTATGGTTATAGTTAAGGCTAAATTTAGCTTTAACTTTAACCTGAACTTTGACCGGAAAAATTGACAGAAATGACAGCTGGTCCAACGAGGTTATAAATGAACGTGGGCGGGGGCGCTGCTGGTAAAGGAGAACTGTCAAAAATTGCGTTTTTTATGATGACAGCGTTAGTTCCTTTTTTCACCACGTGCATTTAAAACCTTGTCGAGCTCTATGGTTATGGTTAAATATGCCGTCTTGATGGCGTCCGTTTTTAACTTTAACCAAAGATTTGACATTTTGCATTGTAGTTAAAGTTATAGTTAAAATTACAGTTATAGTTAAAGTTAGTTGGTGCAACCCAACCTAAGAGCACCAACTTTTCACTCAACACATCTTCCATGTCTCTGGTCGGTACGCAGTTCGGTGAAAGGAAATCGTTATTAGATTTGTTACGAGCCTCTCTTTAATATCTTTTGACAAACGAAGTCATTTTTCCACCATCAGATTCTGATTTCAAAGGACTTATCGATTTTTAAAAGTATTGTATTGTGCTAATATAGATGGTGTGGTGAAAAAGTTTGGGGGCTAGCTTGGCTCAAGTTGCCAATGTATAAGCAAAGCATCTATTGGATATTATAACATGTTATGACTTATGACACAGGTAGTGTCACAGATCATATGAAGTAGAGCGTAGTCTAAATTAAAAGTGACTTGTGTCATTTCCCGTAGGAAATGACACATGTCACTTTTAATTTTGGAAATGTGTACAGTTTCATTTCCTGTTGAGCCACTGAAGAACCTTCAATCGCTCTACATTACAATCTTATATATAAAATTCTCGTGTCACAATGTTAGTTACCGTACTCCTCCGAAACAGCTTTACTGATTTTTACGAAATTTTATATTATGCTTAATATTCAGTAGGTCTGAGAATCGGTTACTGGCTACTTTTTATATTGATAAGTAAATTATTACAACTCGAGATTGACGGCAACCATTGTTTGTGCGACGGGATAGCGTCGATGGACGTTGCTATGGTGCCATACTTATTTAGTCACTTCAATAATTTTATGGCAAAACAACGTTTGCCGGGACTGCTAGTAATTAATAAAACTTGATAAGGATTATGAGTAAGAAAAGTAAAAGAAAATAATAAGATCTACATAAATTCAAAGTAGCTTATAAATATTTTATGCTCTGCGGCGTCTTAATAAATATGCCAGTTTATGTAAATAGTAAATGAGATCAAGAAAGAAGTTGTTGAGCAGTTTATAAGTTAGCTGAGAAAACTGAACGGTCTATCTGTGGGGCATGGCAGTGCTGCTGCCAAGACTGTGCTAGCAAAAGGGTACTAAACTAACTTTTCTCGAAGGTTAAAATTTAGTATATATGTTATTACTAGCTGTTGCCCGTGACTTCGTCCGCGTAGACTTCAGTTTATAGCGCGCGGTGTCAACAAAATTGTTGTCAAAAGCTTTTTAAAATAAATCAAAATACCCAAAAGCAGCTGTGCAGTGTGCACATAATATTTCATTATTTTAAATTAAACTTTATTTATGACAAATTTTAAAGCTTATATTTTAGCCCCCCCATTACACAACTTTACCCATAAACTATAATTAATTATCATTGATAGGTTTAAGGTTACGTCACTGCATAGATAAAGTACTGAGTAGTTAGTTATATCGCCACCTTGGGGAAGAAAGGTCGTAAAAACCAAAACCCGACTTTACAGGAGAAGCAAAAAACAAAAATTTAAAAAATAAATCGGCTGTAAAATTTTTATTTTCTAATATTATTTAGCCCAATTAAGTGACATATATTATTTTTTTACGCCCCTTCGAATGGTAAACCTTATTTTAATGTCCATCGCTTACTTTAGAAGTAAGAGTGGAGTTACGACCCAATTTTTTCGTAAAAATGGTTTATACGCCCCATGATTTTTTAAGATATTTCATGACCTTTTCTGTTGTTGGGCGTAAAAACCACGACTATAAAATAGAGAGAGTCGTACAATCAGTAAATACGAACGTCGAGAGTCGTAACTGCTATAACTTTACCTACTTTACTATAAACTTGGGTAACAAAAACCATCTTGCGTAGGTGAAATAAATTTAATTGCATAAAATTAATCAAATTTTATTTATAAAGTGATAGTTATTAAGTGTTTATTGATAAGAAGTTAACTATATAATTATTAATATCCAAATTACACTGTAGAAAAATTGAAAATATAACAAAAAAAAAACACTTTTTTTAATCAAGTTTCTTTGTTAAATAAAAAGTGAACACAATGTTGAAAGTAACTTAAAAAAAAAAACAAAACCTTAGAAGGTTACAGCTTATATAATATTATGGCGCAGTCGACTGGTTAAAAAAGCCATTTAATCAAACAGCTAGCCCATTGACTGAACAACGCCATTTAATCACACGGCTATACGTCGTCAAGCCGACTTGTTGACGGCAACGTTCAACACTACACTAGATGACGCTTAGCCAACTGGTTAAACACAGCCATCTTCTCGGTTAAAATTTGGGTTTTTTTAATTTCTATGTCCTCGCCTATCTTTCTTGGGCGGTATCTTGCTTCTTTTGCCAGTACTTGTGACTTATCGAATCTTATGTAGTGGCGAGGTTGATCCAGATCACAAATTACGGACTTGGTGTTCTTACGGTGTTTGACATCTGCAATGTATTCCATGATACGGATTTTGATGGCTCCTTTGCCCTATATATATTTGCGGTTGGCCCTATATTAAAAGAGGCCACAATCACAGTCGAGTTTGTAGTTTCCTGCATTTTGAAGGGGTAAGATGCATTTCACTGATGGTAAACATTGGCTGATCTTTTTGGGCGGCTTAAAGTATGTTTTTATTAAAGCTTTTCTTAGAATATAGCTAACTTTACCAGTGACTCCCTTTATAAATGGTAACGTCTGCGTGGTATCCGAAGCTTTTTGTTGCGTAAAACTTGTGTAACATGATGAAGCTCAGTATCCACATACTGTTCATCGCAGATTCCTCGTGCTGAAATAAAGATTTGCCAACAGTACATAACTGTGCTGGGTGATGTTGGGAACAATTTAAATATCTATTTGTGTGTGTAGGTTTGCGATACACCTGTGGCGTAGTGACTATGAGTAATAAGTATACGTTAACGTATGTACATACAATGTATTAGTATAAGAACCCATGTATTAGGTTTAAGTGGGGATTAATAAACTGATCGTTAACCGGGAATGTCGTCTTCTTTGTCCCAACCTCATACACCGTATGACCCAATGTGCCATCAGGATTCCTTAGTCTAAGAAGGCTAAAGAATTATCTTTCTTCAAAACTCCATTGTAAACTGTATTTTGGAGTTGAAGCTGTTCAGGTGCTCAAGGAATATGGATACTTTGTCCGAGGGTAATATTGTGAAAGTATCATCTACATACCGCTTGTAGAAGTGACTTGAACTCAAGGGCTAACTTCTCAAAGTCTTCCATAAAAATATCAGCTACAACAGGTGAAACGGCCCATCGCTACACCATATACTTACCTGTAAAAGTCATAATTCCACAACATATAGCCAGATGTAAGGCAGTGTTCAAACAGGTCCGCATATTCAACAGGTAAGTTGTTCTCTCTGAGCCTTCTTGTAACAATTTCGATACAATGCTGTATTGGTAGACCTGTACTGACCAGTTGTTCATTATCTCTGAGGCGTATATGTTTAATCTCATCAACAAAGTGGTAGGAATCCTTTACATGGGCCTTCTGAATAACAATAGATTTCCAAGAATCCACGATCGAAGGATAAGTCGAAATAAGGAAGGTAAAACCTAAAGAAATTATAAACTACGTCGTAAAAACCACTAATACGTTAAAAGTAGAAAAATAATTTAAGCGAATTGGGGCGTAAAAGCCATGTACTATCCCGGCTTACGTTCGTTACAACTTCAACTATTTCGATACGAACACTAAGTTTCTCATTTCAATTGGATATAGTTAACTATATTATTATAATATTATTTTACTAATGATTCTTTGCGAAACAAATAAGAAAAAATAAGAAAAGAAGTAGATAAATAAAAATACCTGCTAAGTATAATAATATAATAAAGTACCTACCATGGACGTAAAAAAAAGTACCTACATACTCTCTGATGATAATACTTACCTTTCACGTGTTTGATTACCAAATTTAACAGAGATTGGAGCACTCTTCTTCTTTTAAGTAAAAAATCTAGATCCAGACCACGCCGGCCGACACCTTGAAAACGATCTACGATTTTTTTAATACAAAAAAAAATATTTAAAGGGGTTTAAAAGACAGTTCCACTTCGCGAGTGCATTTTAAATGGGTGTATAAACTTTAGCACTAGTACATCTTCTTTGAATTATGGGCGTATAAACCAAATTCTACTAACCATATGGCTGTAAATCAAAAGTGTACCAAACTTTGGTTTTTACGACCAATCACAATTTTTACTTTGTTAATACACCTAGCTTGCCCAAAACTTACTATATTTTACGACCCTTATTCACAGGATTAATATTTTTTTTGGTTCTTACACCGTAAATTCCCACAAAAAAACCTGTTTAGACGCTGAAATCACGTGGGTCGTAAAAGCCTCTGTTTTGCGATTAGACAAAAGTTATATACACCAATCGATAGAGCGGAAAATTTTAAGTAGGACTGCATTCATAACTCATTTTCGCCAAAATTGCTTTTACGACCTTTCTTCCCCAAGGTGGCGATATGGAAGCGTGTTTAACAATCGAAAGAATCGAAAGAATCGAAAAACGGAACTTAAAATGGTACCACCTC
Organism: Polyommatus iphigenia; assembly: GCA_963422495.1. NCBI lineage: Eukaryota > Metazoa > Arthropoda > Insecta > Lepidoptera > Lycaenidae > Polyommatus > Polyommatus iphigenia. The sequence goes on from OY730177.1 coordinate 10,682,868, forward strand.
TTATAGAAAAACATAAGAGCAAGCGATAGCGCGATGTTAGCGACATCTGTTATGAATTTTTGGAACTAACTTAATTTGACAGTAGATTCAAGACTGATAAGTTTTCTATACAATACGTAACTTTTTAGTAATTTATGAGCTATCAGTCAGATTCTTTTTTGGCTCATTTATTTGAGTACTAATTTACTTTAATTTTTAGACTTTTTAAACTTTATATAGCTGTTGCCCGCGACTGCGTCCGCGTGGACTTTAGTTTATAGCGTACGGTGGTTCCCGTTTCCGTGGGAATGCCGTGATAAAATTAACTTAATAAATGGCCAAATAGCGCCATCTGTTGTCATATAATAAAACTAAAATAATAGAGAGCCTATCGAACTAAAATAATGCACTATTGACTGCCGCGATATTTTTATTTGGTGGGAATTGGGATAGCTCTGCACTGTAATCATTTTTACAATACTTATTACTAGTTCTATGTAATTTTATTTTTAATTAAATGTATTATATTATAATATATTAAACGTCTTACATTTAGCATAAATTAAAATTGCATAAAAATTCTCATACTTATCCGTATTAAACATTGTTTAATACGGATGTCGGATAGGTATTCAGAGCATGTTTAAATATTACGAATGAATAATAATAATAATATTTATGGACACTTCACACCACGTCAGTCTGGCTCCGTGCTAAGTGCCTACAGGACAGTTAAAAACAGCTTACACCTGTGCCAGACAACGGAAATAATATAGGTACATTTTAATACTTTTATAACATTTATACATAAAATATATTTAAGATTTCTGAAATATTATTATGATACATATTATATAATATTTAATACACATCCAAGACCCAGGAACATTGAAAACTTTTTGTTCCGTCGGCGGGACTCGAACCCAGGACCCCGGGGGATGAGCGCTGACCACGCCCTTAACCAACTGAGCCCTGAGGTACGGAGCCATGGGCAATAAAAACGACATCTGATGTCACGTATAAGAACTACAATGCGAATTAATTTTCATCGATATTTTCATGGAAATAAGATATTTTCCCTCATCAAAATGTGGCCTATATCCTTTCTCAGGCTCTAGAATATCTGTGTACAAAATTTCATTGCAATCGGTTCAGTAGTTTTGGCGTGAAAGGGAGACAGACAGACAGAGATACTTTCGCATTTATAATATTAGTATGGATTAGCAATATTTCGCGAAATAAACCTCAACCTGTGAGTAAATAAGCGAGTGGACGCATAGGCATGCGTACAGCACCTCCCTCCTCCCACACTGCCTATGCGTACACTCGCATGCAAGAACCTGCAAACACCACCACCACAAAATCAAATCAAATCATCTTTATTTCGGGCACCGGAGGCCCATATAACAAATACTCACCTTAAATCTAACATACATATTAATAATATAATAAATACCTTAAAAACTAACATACCACACAAGCAATAATCTTGGCAAATTTGTGCAAGGCCTCTCACCACCATGCAAGATAATGACCTCGACGCGCGTTTCGCCCCAACACCGGAGCATCTTCACGATGTTTGACTCTACGATCAACGCCTGTCAATCTTGACGGATGTTGTATGGCATCATGGCAATAACATACAAAATTTTAAGCTATGGATTTCCGCAAAGTAACGCCTGATTCTATTAACTATTTTCTCGAAGGGTTCGGTCGAATTTAGGCTCAAAATAAGCTTGTCAGTTGGGTATAAGACCAATAATTCAGTTTCGTCTAATCACGTATTTTTTTCAGCTTTCTAATTCCAATCATCAATCATCAATTTCAATCCATACTATCAAACAACAAAAAAGGATTTTGATCAATTCTACCCCCAAGGGGATAAAATAGAGGATGAAAGTTTGTATGAAACTTTGTCAATAATTTTAAACCGATCGGGCTGAGACTTTGATACCTAATTAACAATAATACTTCTTAAAGCGAGGGAAGCTGCGGGCAAAAGCTAGTTTATTAATACATTCACTTACCAAATCTCTTGTCATATCTTCCACTTCCTTACATCTTTAATAGCACTTAAATTTATGAAGTGGCCCCTAGCTCGGAAATAAGAAAATCTAATTATCTTTGGAACTGGAAATGTATTTTAAGAAGTACTCTCTAATATAATACAATGGAATTATTTAAAGTAATTGTTTCCAACATTCCAGGCGTGACGTAAAAAATTAGGGTTCCATTTGTTCCCTTTGAGGTGTGGAACCCTAAAATCACGATATGTGATTTATTGGGCGCATTTTAGTATACCTAAAAAGAGTTTGGTAAAATAATCCACAGAAGCCGTCTTACACTACAGTTAATTTATTTACTAAGTAATATATTATAGTGCTATTTAATAACTCGCACACCGGTTTCGGTGACGGTGGCTGGTTTCATTGAGACCAGGCCAGTTACGCAGGAGTAATTTTATAGTGCCCAAGTGTGTGCGCAGTAGATAAGAGCACTCTCTATTCCTTTACTCTCATAACCCAGTGGGACGGAAGACCGACACGACTGGCGAGAGATCAGGCGCAGGACCGACTTTTTACATGCCCATCCGACGCATGGATCATCTTACTTGTCAGACAATCAGGTGATCAGCCTGCATTGTCCTAACCAAACTTGGAAATAACAATAATTATATTGTTTCCAACGCAGGAATCAAACCCACAACCTTTCGAGTCAAGAGCCGCGCTCTAAACCACTGAACCACGGAGAGAGATAAACTATTTTATAACTAATGACGCCCGCAACTCTGTTGTGCCAAAATTCGTTTATCGCGCGGGAACTGTACATTTTTCCGTGATAAAAACTTTCCTTGTCCTTTCCCGGGTCACAAAGAATCTCCATACAAAATTCCAGCAAAATCGGTTCAGCGGTTTGGGAGTGAAGAGGGGTCAGTAAACAGACAGACAGACACACTTTCGAATGTATAATATTAATACAGTTAGTATGGATAATACTATAAGGAGTACTTCGTAAACAGACTATTTCATAATATAGTTAAATGCGTATAAATTCTACCCTACTTCTATCCTGGTTGTATACAATAGCAGCCTATACAATACCCAATTGCTAGGCAAAACTCGATTTTATATCCCATATTACAGGGTTTCTCAAACTTTCGGCTCCACGAACCCCTGTTAGAATTCCAGGTGACAGCGAACCCCATTTACTAACTAATTAAACCCCCTGTGGCTGGACGCATTTTGTGTTCTACCCTACAAAAAAATATACGTAATTATACTCAATCCGTAATTAAATATAATTACGTATTGAGTTATGAATGCAGTTATTTTCTTAAGGTGATTTACTAGAACAAGCCTGCATTCAAACAAAAACAAAACAAACAATTTTGTGGGTTAGCACTTAGTACATACTAGCGACCCGCCCCGGCGTCGCACGGGTATAAAATATATAGCCACTGAAAAAATGATTAAAATCGATAGCCTATCACGATCCTTCACGTGGTCTACTTCTTATCTGTGCCAAATAACATAAGCATTGCTCCAGGAGTTCGCGAGATAAACCCTTTCAAATAATTTCCCCCGTTTTTTCCACATTCTCCTATTAGTCTTAGCGTGATAAAATAATATAGCCTATAGCATTCCTCAATAAATGGGCTATCTAACACTGAAAGAATTTTTTAAATCGGACCAGTAGTTCCTGAGATTAGCGCGTTCAAGTTAGCCCTTTCAAATAATTTTCCCCGTTTTTTCCACATTTTCCTCTATTTCTTCACTTCTATTAATCTTAGCGTAATCAAATATAGCCTATAACCTTTCTCGATAAATGGGCTATCTAACACTGAAAGAATCATCAAAATCCGTTCCGTACTTTTAAAGAGTAAAGGGAACAAAGGGACATGAGGAAAAAAAGCGACTTTGTTTTATAATAAGTATAGATGCGTACTTCTATCTTGGTTGTAGCCTATACAAAAACTCGATTTTCTATCCCATATTACAGGGTTTCTCAAACTTTCGGCTCCACGAACCCCTGTTAGAATTCCAGGTGACAGCGAACCCCATTTACTAACTAATTAAACCCCCTGTGGCTGGACGCATTTTGTGTTCTAGCCTACAAAAAATATACGTAATTATACCCAATACGTAATTAAATATAATTACGTATTGAGTTATGAATGCAGTTATTTTCTTAAGGTGATTTACTAGAACAAGCCTGCATTCAAACAAAAACAAAACAAACAATTTTGTGGGTTAGCACTTAGTACATAAATGCTTAACAGCGACCAGCAATTTCGTTGTGCCGAGAGTCGAGACTATCCTTGGACCTAGATCCTTTTTCGGGACTTATAGCATTTACATGCCAAACATCAAAATCAGTTAAGTTGTTTAGGCTTGAAGAGATAAGAGACACGCTTTCAAATTTGAATATTATTATGGATAATTGAGTACTAGTAAGAGAACTTATAAAGCGGAAAGCACTTGAAGTGTGTAAAGGCACTATAAGGTAAATCACTGACTTTAATTATCATACGTGTGACGCCATTACAGAGTAGTGTTGTGACTTTATCGATATCGATAAATCGTATTTTGAATAAATCCTATTTTTTGGAATGAAAACTCTTTTAGCGCCTTTTTACACTTTTTTTGGATGGGATAAAAATGTTTAACGATACGTGACTAGATAAAAATTTCATAGGACGGAGGTAGAGTAAATCTTCGGCGTGGTGAAGGAGAGGAAGGGATATTATCTTCATCTCGATAAAAATGCCTGCACCTTGTTTCATTTTTATTTCTTCCAGCACTCCTGGAGTGAAGCTCGATTGTTTTCTATTTATTTTATTTATTTACTACCGTAGTTAATTTTAATTACAAGCATTAATCCTTCGATCGCGGATTCTTGGATATCTATTGTTATTCTATTGTTGTCGCGGTCGCCGGTGTTTTTATGGGGGTTGATAGGTTAATTTGTATTTTTTTTAAATAACGACCGAAAGGCCTCCGTAACTCTAACCATATCCGCAAGTATTTAATTACCATTTATTTTTAATGGAAATTATTAATTTCTATTTTGATATCTTTAAAATAACGATCGAAAAGCCCTAGTACTTCATCCGTATCCGAAACTATCGAACTTATCTTACGACGGGACTACACTATCGATAAGTGTCCTCTCACTAGTGTCAGCTTATTCTGCGTAAGTGCGCAGGTTTATTGCCGAGCTCCTCAGGAGTCAGGATTAAAGTGCGACTCAAGGACAAACGGGTCATGACTCATACTTCAATTTGACTTGGAAACTTTTTTTTGTACTGTTACATTATTTGAGTAATCAAAAATATCCACAGCCGAACATAATATAATAACCTCCTCCTTTTTCAGGAGTATGCAGTCATGTTATTTATATCGTTTAGACTTTAGAACAAGACTGCATTCATAACTCAACATTTTTTTTAGCTTAATACACATAATATGCTTAACAGCGACCATCCATACTAACATTATAAATGCGAAAGTGTGTCTGTCTGTCTGTCTGTACCTCTTCACGCCCAAACCGCTGAACCGATTTTGCTGAAATTTGGTATGGAGATACTTTGTTTCCCGGGAAAGGACATAGTATACTTTTTGTTTCGAAAAAAATTACGGTCCCTGCGCGATAAACGAGTTTTGGCGCAACGGAGTTGCGGGCGTCATCTAGTTTATGATAAAAATATGAAAGTGCGTTGTCAAAGTTTACTCATCAAATGGCCAGGTCGTGCGGCCAGGTCGCTGCGACCACCCCGCGCACTTTGCGGCCACGTCTGCGACCACACTCGTATGAGTAGTGATTTGATGAGTAAACTTTCAATATTATTTTGTTTTCTGTATACAAAAGACTTGTGGCCGCGGCGACCAGTGCGCGCACACTGAGTAATTTCATACAAATTCCCGTATCTCGTTGGCCGCGGCGGCCAAGTGGCCGCGTGTCGCGATGTTTTTCGTTGGCCGCGCGACCAGAGCGTGACAGCTGGCCGCTGGTCGCGTAATGCGCGCACCTACATATATCATAGAATAATTAGTTGGCCGCAGCGACCTGGCCGCGCGACCTGGCCGCCTAATGCGCGGGGGGTCTAAAGTCTCAGGAAAGGACATGAAGTTATTTGATTTGATCCTAGAAAATATACATTTACCATACGATATCCATAATGCATATTGTTGTGCAACAAAATGTGTACAACATCTAGTGTAGTTTTAACAATTTTGCGCAGATGAAAACTAGACTTGAACATGAAAAACGATGTATCTGAAATTACGCCTTTTACATTACTGTATTAATATTGTTATTTCAGATAGATCGTTTTTCATGTTCAAGTCTAGTTTTCACCTGTGCAAAATTAAAATACAAAAACCACAAATTCAATACTATTTTGATAAAAACATTTCTCTATTTTATTTGACATTTGAATAATTGTAATTCACCAGGATTAATAATGGCGATGAAGTTTCAAACGCAATTTACCCCAGTAGGTTCAAAACAAACAAGACACAGTAGTCTAAGTTGGACAATTTTGGTTATATTGCTGTTTGTTCCTTACAAGTGTAATTGAATGGACTGTTGAATACACAATTAAATCGTTTACTTTACGAAAGATTAATTACAAGGATTTTGGCTACTATGAGGTTTGGGAAAAACAGTTGAGTACTTATTATTATAAACCTAATATATTTGTCTATTACTGTTACTAAGCCGTAAGACCATAACCACAATCTGACTACAACCGTAACCGCAACCGCAACCGTACGTAATCGCATCCGAAACGCCAAGTGGACCTAATAAAATATATTGAACATTTCGAAACGATGTTTTCTGTTTATATGTCCAGAAGATTGATGTAAGGTAAGACACGACCCCTCGATCGTATTTTATTTATTTCCAAACGTATTTCCGATGAAACGAACAAGAAATATATTTAACTAGATGCCGCCCGCAACCCCGTTTGCGCCAAAATCATTTTATCGCGCAGGAACTGTACATTTTTCCGGGATAAAAAGTATCCTATGTCCTTTCCCGGGACTCAAAGTATATCCATACCGAATTTCAGCAAAACTGGTTCAGCAGTTTCGGCGTAAAGAGGTGACAGACAGACAGACACACTTTCGCATTTATGATATTAGGTATGGATTGTATGAGGAGGATTGTATACAGGAAGAACTAAAGCGGAACTAAATGTTGCAGCATGTTGCAACTTTGCTGCGTTGAATTTTATCGCTCGGTTACCGTCCACTTTTCCGGGATAAGCACGGGTTTTTTTCGGGAAAATAACTATCCTGTGCCCTTCCCGAGGCTCAAAGTATCGCTGCATTCTGCATGTCAAATTTCAGCAAAATCGGTTCAGCGACTTAAGTGTGAAGAGGTAAAATACAGACATATTCATTTATTATATATTATACTATTTTGCATATTTTATAAGTATCGACGCACACGGGCCACACGCGACGGTCACAAACGCCGTTATAATCGTATAAAGTGAATCGTTGTAGCGTGTTCGGTCCCAGCGTCAACCGTGTGCGGCGAGTCCATATAAAATGTATGAAAACTACAGGAAATATGCCGGTAGCGGCGTTTGTGGTTGTGGCCGGTGGCCCATGTACGGGAGCCCTAAAATTAGTATGGGACATGGGTTGAGCTTGTATTATTTCTATATACACCTAAAGCACTGATTAGATTTTGATGGCTATGCAGTATGCACCCTGACTGTAATATTTGAACAAAGTTGCAGAAAATATCTGTAATGCTAAGTACTGACATACGGTTTTGCTCGATAGTTTTACTCCAAATCGAGTAATAATTACTGTGTGGACCGCAAAACTGACAGCTCGAAGGCTCGCATCGAGCCACTCGAAGGCTCGCATCGAGCCAGCTTGACGGAATTAAATGTATCGATTTAGAGTAAAATTATCGAGCAATGCTGAATGTGTGGACGAAAGTCCGAGTCGCAGGTTTGCTTGACGTTGTTGCTCGATCGAGCAAAACCGTATGTGAGTACTTAGCATAACATCAGCTTAGTAAAATATAAAATCAACAGAACTTGGTTGACTACGGTACCCTAAAACGGAACCCTAACCAGCTGATTTTTTGTATATTTGTAGGTTTATAGTTGTATAATTTATGAGTTACATTGTCCTACAAATAGAACAATCCATATTTTAGCACTATCAAATCAAAGTATGAAATCGTTTCTATCTCTGTTAGCTACCTACCACTTTCAAGATTTTTCGCAGATAAAAAAGTTGTTTGTCTTATCAAAATGAAGCTACTTACAAAAAATTAGCTTGTTAGTAATCACAAAAAAAATTGTTCTAGGGCTCCCGTACCAATAATTAAATAAATCTCAATTTCATTTGAGTCACTCGTCTTCCGGGATCGTAATATGTACTTATTAGAAAACACAGCAAAATTGCACAGCCCGCTCTTAAGAACTAAAACAGGATGAAAATAACTTAACCTAAAGCAGCTCAAGTTAAATTACAAGCGATTAGTTACAGACAGTTTAAATTGTTTCAGACTTAAATGGATGAAAGCAATAGAAAAAGTTCCGACTCCATCGTGAGCGGGAGATAGAACTTGGGGTTCATCCATAAAGTATGTCACACCTAAAGGGAGGGGGTCGACGAAGTGATAATGTGACAAGGGGGGGGTCATAAGTTTTGTGACATCACATTTTAAATTACAAAAATTAGAAAGCGAAATTTTAAATATTGAGATGATTTATGTAAAATTGCAGTAACGTCACAATATGGGGGGTCACATATTATGTGACCACCTGTGACATGGGGGGGGGGGGGGGGGGTCGAAAATCATGAAGATCGTTAGACGTACTTTATGGATGGTCCCATATGGGGGTACTGAGTCATGTGGGCGACCACTCATTTCTCTCATTTTTACCCGACTATATCATGTGGGTTACACGGCTTTCATAAATTAATTCGTAACATAAATTATATATCGTGAGATTTACCTCGACCGAAAAATCACGGTATCAACTTCAAAAACACTTAATAAACACTCAAATTATTATTTAAACAATAGTTAAAACGTTGAGCTTGCAGTGAATTGTCTCTGGACTCATTCGACCAATATAAATATACCGTTTCTACTGCTATAACACCATGTTAAAAATTTTGGGACGCCGCGCTGTTGTAATTAATATAATATCGTACTTAAGACGCTGACAACTGCCAATGACCTTGATCTCGCATCACTCTCGCACTACTGTCGATTTTCATGCCAGAGAGACAGTGATGTCAAGTGTTCACTCGGTAGCGTGGATACATTTTTCGTTTGTTAGAGGAAAAAATAAATATTATGGGAAATCTAGATGTCAGAACCGAAAATTAAATCTTACAATCTTTGGATTTTTGTAAAAGGTATCAAATAAACAAATTTTTAAAGCACAGATTGTATTATTACTTTAGTTAGAACTGTTTAAAGTTCCTGAAAGATGTGACTTTGGTTTTTTCATCCAGTAGGAGTACATTATTTTATTATTTAAATTCGACAAGCTTTTCCAAATATAATCAAAAATCACATATATTTTTTTTGTGTCAATCAATGAAATACATAAGTCTAGAAAACTGCACAAAGATGTCGAATTGGCAGCTGTCTTCGCCTTAACTAGGTACTCAATTATGTGTGGTGTATTAACTGAGTGCGAGTTAAACGAAACTCGGCACTCAAACCGCTACTTGAGTGCCGCCAAAAGTTGACTTAAGGCGACGCCTTGATAATTTGGCTGTAGCGATATCGATTTTTCTCAGCAATGACTAAAGCTAAGAAATTAAAGTTCATTGTCAGTATTCACCATGTCTTTGTCTTTGGATTACCCATAGCATAACACGATTGAACAACTTGTAACACAGAATAATCAGTCAAAAAGACCTCTGTAAAAAAAGGGATTCCTATTTTGCCAACAGAGGAGAGTGATTTAAGCTTCCAAAATTTGTACATAAATTGGTTCAAGCATACACTTTAATTTGCCCATAGCTTATATGAAATGTATTTATGGCTTTTAAATTACGCGACAAAAACCATTTTATCGCTTACGCCCTTTCCATTTTTTGCTGTTCCATTGCTTGTTTTCTATGAGAGGCCGGGCCGGCCTCTCATAGAAAATAAGCAATCTAAAACATATCCAACATGGTTTTTTACTTTAACGCGGCGTCACCTTAAGTACTACTAGCAGACATACTAACAATTAACATCCATACTGATAATATAATATACTTTACGCCTCCGCGGTCCAGTGGTTTAGAGCGCGGCTCTTGACTCGGAGGTCGTGGAACGCTGAACCGATTTAGCTGAAATTTGGTATGAAAATTGAAAATACTTGGAGTCCCGGGAAATTGGATACTTTTTATCCAGGAAAAATGAACGGTTCCAGATGAACAAAATTTGGCGCAACGGAGTTGCTGTCATCATCTAGTCTAACATAAGAGTAGGAGTATAATAGAGGCTTTTTAAGCCTACGAGGTAGCAACATAATATTATATATTGTAAATTATGTATTATACCTGAATACTCAGTCATAACGACATTACTAGCATATCTTTGTGTCCCGTAGCCCTTTATCACGATCATAAACGAGTTAAATGTATGTCTGGTATGCCCTGTCCCTTAATAAATAGAAATTGCCGCCCTTAACCTCACTTGACCTTTGCTTTTAGCTTAATGCATTTGGGACACCATTTTTATCGTATACAGATTCGTTCAAAAATGCCACAGTATATCATACAGTAGATTTAGGCTACGCAATTGACGGTACACAGTGTGGCGGGCCTTTTCATTACATTTTTTATAACCAAGTGCGCGTAATGTGTACGCACCTTAACTAAAATGTGTCTGAAGTCAGGAGTTTAACTAAAAAGACATATTTCAGATTAGAAAGATTTGTTTAACGCGCGACAGCAAATTGTTTAGTTACTTTAAGGGCGTTCCTTACGGAGATACCGTAATTTACCGTATTTCAAGCCTTATAAACTCATAATTTGAAAGGTACAAAGTTATAATAAAAATACAGCAATAATCTTCAGTATATCAACATTCATTTCCCCGTTTTAAATGTTCTATTTTTGTTTATTATACTCATGATATCAGCTTCCAAAGTAAAACCAATTTATTAAAATTCAAGCATACATTCAGCATCTCCTTCGTATTTACAAATTACTTTTATTTGAAACACCCGCCAATAGATCGACAATATCATAAACTACATATTCCCCGTTTTAAATTTTTTTAGGACAATTTTGAACTAAGATAAGTAAAAAAAAAATAGGGTTTTGGTGCGATCTCGGCAACGCGGCAAATGTATGGCCAAGGTCGTTTGCTCGGGGGACGGCCTTAAGTTACTTAAAATCACGCTAATGTGTGCGTTCGGTCGATTCGGCCACGGTGGTATATCAAATCTACTGTAGGTATTTATTTTGCGAAAAGCCCTGAAATATACAGTACACTTGCACCAATTTGGATTTAGGTTAATCTTGTATTCAAAATGTTATTCTTTCTACTTCCTCGTTTCAATGGAAGAGAAATCATAATATTTTGACAAACGCTTAGAGTTAACCAAGTGGCCTTAGGCATGTACATTGGTTATTTTTTTAATTAAACCATTTCAGTGATTTCTAACCAAGTGCAAATATATTATTTCCATTGTTTTATTCCTATTGTTTTAACGTATCCCTTTCATATTACAACCTATAATCAAATTATGCCATGCAATCCTAACCAAACATTTTCTTTAAAAAAATATTCCTTTTAATTTCATTTAAAAGCGTAAGTAAATTTAAATGAATTCAAGTTGGACCATGATGAATAACCATGATGGCGAAGCTATCTCAAGCACAATCAAGGTCGATTGTTGGGCAATCATAGACGAATACACGTTCATATTCGCCTGGATTTATCTGTCATAATATTAAGTACCTATAATAATTAATTATTATCTATTGATCACACACAAATACCTACGAATAAAAATATTTGAGTCGGAAATAATTAACGAGGGATCCCTTAGATCCAGTCATTGATTAACTCAAGGGATTGAGACGGCTTTGGGTTCACCATGGTCCGAATTTATCAAAAGATTACTTTGAGGCTACCATTTGATCGTACTCTACCTGTAAAACATAATAGTATACAGTACCAGGGTCCCTAGCAAAGATGTATTCTAAGGGCCTGTTTCACCACTTCCTGATAAGTGCCGAATAGGCTATCCACAACTTAACTTGACAAATGAAGTATGGAGAATCTGTCAAAAAAGTTGCGAATAGCCTATTCGGCACTTTATCAGGAAGTGGTGAAACAGGCCCTTAATGTTCTAAACGTAGCCCGCAATAAGTACCGTTGTGCTAAAATTTGCTTATCGCGCTAGAACCGTTAATTTTTCCGGGATAAAAAGTATCCTATGTCCTTTCCTACGACTCAAAGTATCTCCATACTAAATATCAGCAAAATCTAGAATTAGAACTAGAATTAGAAAATTTTGACAATGAAAGAAAACTTGGTTAAGGGTTATTATTTCAAAAGAATGATCTTCTACCGTTATTAAAGAGTTTGTGATCGCTATTTTATGTACACCACAAAAATTCCTGTTAAAAATACAGGCTTAAAAGTTGATACTGTTGACTCGAGATCTAAGTAAAAACTTTTGTAATAGGGTGTCTTCTAAAATACTTTTTAAAGTTATGAATAAAAGGATATATTACTGCAATGTTTTCACGCTAAATGGCAGCACCAGCACAGACGGTACCTAAATAACATTTTGTTTGACGTTTGACAACTTTCGGACATATCACATAGCGCGTGCAACATGCCAGATTTTGGTCTGATAACAGCTGATTATTTATATTTTAATGGTAGACCATTAAATAAATAATCTGACCAATAGTTGCATTAGAGCGAGCTAGGTGTAAAAAACTTAGCACAGCAGTGCGACAGGAAAGCAGCTGTAGCATAAGGCTTTTAAATACTACATTACGCACCTAGGGCAGGAAAAAAGGAAATGTTTCAGATCACATGTTTGTTGGCCGAGGCGATTACATGTGATCTGAGACATTTCTTATTTTCCTGCCCTAGATGCGTTATGTACTATTGTACTCTCTTAAATATACGTCCGACATCCTAAATATTGAGATCATTATGTGTCATTATTATACTAGCCCAAGCGAAGTTGGCATATTTGTCAACATTACCATATTTACCTCGTGCGAGTGTATAAATTGTCGCCTAAGCACCATCGACCCTTTTTATGACGTCATAAATCCAGGTAGAGTCGCCGAGGTGGATGGTAATAATATTTGCTTTAATGACTTCGTGGTGAATAATTTGTTTTGACGTGTCAATCCTTATATAATTTATTCTTTATTACCCTTTTATTATTCGGAGATGAGAGGAATAAGAATGATGATGTATGGAAAACATACCAGCACCTGAGGCGCGATTCTCAAGTTTCGAATTTCATTTGCTGGTTGTATCACTAACGCGCACACTATTATAATCCAAATTGGCCGCACGCACACATAAGCGCGATTTCAGGTAATTTGAAGTAGCAAATTTTGAAACTGTGTTGGTAGTGCGAGTTTGATTTGAGGACCCTGCTAATTACTACTATTTCATTTATTCTAAGCCTGAAGTGAGCACGTGCCCCTAAAAATAGAAAATTAAAATAAAAACCACAAAAGGTGATAAAAATACCCAGAAATAAAGTTTAGTATTTTTAATTTGAGATGCCAGCCCTAGGGCATGCCGATATGAGCGGAATCTAAAATTTTCTGACGTGACCGAACGTGATTTCATTCCTCGTTTTCAATCGTTCTTTGAATACTTTCCGCAATGATATGGAATTGCATGTCGTGGAATTTTCCAGAAACTTACAGCCGAATAATGGAACGTCAGTCAAGTGTAACAATCAGATTAAGGTCTTTTAAATTCAAGCATCACCCAAATAAGTTTTTTACTTTAAAACGTGATGCGGTGTTTTTAAAATAAACAATTCAAGATTGGAATAGACAGTCCAAAAATATTAGATTAGACTGTTTATCTGGGGGCACGACAGTGCCCGAGCCAAGCTCTTTAGCATTTATTAAATACTATCCGATACCTTCTCGGGAAAGAAACACATCGGATGATGATGATTCAGGTATTGACCCATCTATTGACTATAACATCCACTATTGCTCTATATTTATTGTTTTCCCAATGTCCACAATAGAGGACAATAATTGGTAGCCATCGACAGGCCATATATTCTATCATAGAGATTTACTATGGCGTTCTATGTACTGTCTTTGTGGGCCGATCCTCGTCACCATCTGTCCGTGTTACTCGATTGTGACGCTTGATGGGGGTTAAAGAATACTGAATAATCACGAATATCTAATATATATAAATCTCCTGCCACGATGTTTGTCCGCGATGGATTCCTAAACTACTTAACCGATTTTAATGTTTTTTTTAAATGTGTGCTTTTTTCCAACTTGAGAGATAGGATAGCTTAGATCTTTAATTATAGTCGCAATTTTATTTTATTGCAAATTATTTGTCTATAATTAATTGACAATCACAATTATCTTTTAACTCCAAAAGATTCCAACAGATGTCGATACTTTTCGACTAGATTGAGTAAGTAACCGCTACTGGGTACTTTATATGTTGATAGGTGCATTTGTTGAATAAATAATAGTAAATTATTACAACCTGAGACTGACGGCGACCATTGTTTGTGCGACCGGATAGCGTTCGACGTTGCCATGGTAACATACATATTTAGTCACTTCAATAAAATAATATGGCAAATACATAATATATTATGGCAAAGCAACGTTTGCCGGGACAGCTAGTATTATAATATAAAATGGTTGAATATTATGTTAGAGCGCTTACAGACGCAAACGGCAGTTCTTATTATCGACGCGTGCCGTCGACAAGTGCCATTGGAGGATACTGTCTGTTCGCCTGTAAGAAGCCTTAGAAAAAAAAATAAGTTTGGTATTAAAAAAGGGGAGTCAAAGTAAGTAAAAGAGCAAGTGGTCGTGGTGAATTTATGGTAAAATAAAGATCGATCCCTTTTTTGAAAACAGAATCAAAACGTTCGATTTCAGAACGTAAGCGATATTGCCTATTGAAAAATCATAACTTTTGAGATTTTAAATTACATTGCTTCTTAAACTTTTTACAGTACATTCATATAAGGCAATTGGAAAACCAGGCGCCTGCCTGGTTATCCAATTGCCGCTTTTGTCCGCTGGCAGAGTGGCTCCATTAAAAGATGGATTTTTTTGAAGAAGGCGGTCAGCCCTGACCTTGAAGGATTACAGCCTATAATATAGGCTGTAATCTTTTATATTATAAAAGATTGAAAAACTGACAACGGAAATATCATAGTAGGGGAGGGGAAGAGGGGATTTCGGGAGTAGCTCGAGCGTATTAGACTAAGCTTGTATAGGCTTCCGACATGTGTCTAGTTATCATGGTATAGAAATCAGATTTGTCACGTGGTGGGCTAATTTTTTTTTTACTATTGAAATGTCATCAGATCTGTCAGATTAAGATAGGGGATGTTTAGCATATACCAAAGAAGCTTCAAAGGTTCTGGTAGCCTTTTCTGGTAGTAAAATATACAAAAATAAAGCTAACTAAGCTTTGCAGATATTTTATTTTGCACTAAACTTTAAATTTTTTAAAGATTTAGTCCTTGTTGTCTAAAATATATTTATAATTTACGTAATTATGCAATTTTCTGAATATATTTTCTTTTTCAAAAC
Source organism: Polyommatus iphigenia (assembly GCA_963422495.1). NCBI lineage: Eukaryota > Metazoa > Arthropoda > Insecta > Lepidoptera > Lycaenidae > Polyommatus > Polyommatus iphigenia. The sequence goes on from OY730177.1 coordinate 10,698,638, forward strand.
TTTAAAATGGCTGCAGTTTCTAAACCCTCTCTTATTATTTTTCTATCAGTTTCATCTAATGTAAAAAACCTACTAAGTCTCCATGACGCTCGAGTGACTACAAAAATAGCACCTTCCCCTCCCCTACTATCAACTTTACTTGTTCCAAAAAGGTCACATAGTCGAGAATATCTATTGACTTAGCCCCTAAAATATTCATTAATCATAACTCCTACCATGAGCAATTTTCTTTAATGTACCAGAACAATGGGCCTTATTTCGCCCATCTCGGGGCCGGGCCCATTCATAATTGATCAAAGGGCCGTTTCCTCAACTTTGACTCTTCAACAGTTTCACATGATTTAATCTGAAAATTCTTTGTAATATATTGGACCTTGTAAAATTTTATAGGTATACACAGTACGTCTTCTATTATGAAATTCTAATGATTGGAAAGCTAATTATTATTCTCTAAATTATTATATTTAGGGCCTGTTTCACCACTTCCTGATATTAAGTGCCGGAAAGGCTATCTACCACTTAGCTTGACAGCTAGAGTATGGAAAATATGTCAATAAGTTGTGGATAGGCTATCCGGCACTTTATCAGGAGGTGGTGAAACAGGCCCTTAGTTGTTAAATCAATATCCTTACTTACTAATATTATGAATGCGAAAGTGTTCCTACCTCTTCATTCCCAAATTGCTTTGGCTGAAATTTGGTATGGAGATACTTGGAGTTTCGGGAAAGGACATAGGATACATTTTATTCCGGAAAATGTACGGTTACAGTAGTTACATAAGGCACAAAATATAAGTTTAATTCATAGACTAATTTACAGGCGATTCTCAAGTTGAGAAATGTTAGATTCCCTGGGATATTTCGATTACGAAGTCACGAAAAACTTGTAGTAAAAGACAAACACAATTAGGACTGCAATTTAAGAAATACTCGTACATACACATGCAGATTGCTTATACAGGGTGTTACAAAACTAAGGCTTCTTACAGACGAACGGCACGTGTCGGCGGCACGTGTCGGCGGCAGTCGACGGCAGTCGGCGGCACGTGTCGGCGGCAGTCGACGGCAGACGACGGCACTTGTCGGCGGCAGTCGGCGGCAGTCGACGGCAGCCGACGGCAGCCTTTGACAGCTTATGACGCTTCCAGGGGGCCTACCACGACCTTTCCTAAAACTATCATGTTTCCAGAACACTTTGTTGTAAGATTACAACTACATTACCGTATTCACTTTTTAAATATAATTTTACTAAAAAACAGTAAAAAATGCAAAACAATGTTAAATCCGCTGTGAAATATCAACTTTTTTAAGATCGCTAGCTTGACGTTAAAGTAATAAATTCTTATCTGTCAAACGATGTCGGTTAGTAGAGGTGGTGGTAGGCCCCAAGTTGTGACGTACCCCCGCAAGGTAAGCGTACACAGGTCGGTATCGTACGCAACGGACATCTCGCATCAAACGGATATGTTTTTCACAATACGTCCGCTGAATCGGCAGTGTACGGATTACTGTTTAGCCCAGTAAATTAATGCTCAAAAGGGGGGTATGGCTGGAAAAGTCGGAAGCAGAAATTTTGACTTAGGAACTTTGTTTGGACTAATTTGAAGATAAACATACTAGCTAGTCGGTAATCCGTACGCTGCCGATACAGTGAGACGTACCGTAAAAAACATATCCATCTGATGCGAAACGTCCGTTGCGTACTATACCGACCTGTGGACGCTTACCTTTACGCGTTACGTCACAACTGCAAGCGTTATAAACTGTCGACGGCTGCCGTCAACTGCCGCCGACTGCCGCCGACACGTGCCGCCGACTGCCGTCGACTGCCGCCGACACGTGCCGTCGTCTGCCGTCGACTGCCGCCGACGCGTGCCGCCGACACGTGCCGTTCGTCTGTAAGCGCTCTAAGTGATAAAACTTTAGGGTTTGTATGTGACCCTTATATTGAGTTCACTGTGGAAGTAGCAGAGCTGAAAGAGCAAATTTTTTTTTGTGATAATATGTATGGGCAAGCACCCGCGCGTTATGAGTTCCCCATACAAAAGTGAAAAAAAAAGACGGGTTGCACTCCGGGAGTGCCGGCAGTAGTGAAAACTTGATTATTAACGTTGTGCATTATTTTTTTTAACCCATTTTTTTAGAAATTCGATTTAAAAAAAGTAAAAAATAAATAATAATTAAAAAAATAAAAAAATATAAAAAATTAAAAAAATAATAAAAAAAAATAAAAAAAATAAAAAAATTATAATAATAAAAAAAATAAAATAAAAACGATCGTTTTAATTAATTAATCGAAACCCTTACAATCGATTAAATTTTTAACCCATTTTTTATGAAAATCGATTTTTAAAAAATCGTTTTTTTTAATTAATTGAAACCCTTACAATCGATTAAAAAATATCGACAATCGAAAAAAAACCATCGATTGTTTGATTAATCGATTTCGATGTTACAACACTACTCTCCAACAGTCCTACGTTTTTTCCTTGGTTTTTCGATCAGCATGAGAATCTGACGCGATTTTCACAGTTTTTACCCATCCCACAAAAGTGCTCAACGCCGCTAAAGAAGTTTTCACTTCAAAAATTGGTCTTTCAGCGCTGCTACTTTCACAGTGAACTCTCAATAAGGAACACACATACACGCCCTAAATTATATATCACTTAGTTTTGTTACATCCTGTATGTAATATGTATATACTACACAAATTGAACATGCTTCTTCTTCCTGGCAAGCTAAATAACTAAGTAAATTGCGAGCCACGTATGAGCTTGAAACGAAGCTAGATTCAGTTCATTGCTAAAACGTCTAGGACTTATTTCCATGACTTAGTATTCCTTGAAGCTTGGAGGTAATACTAATTCTATTTATGGTTGGTGAGACAAATTTGTTCTGGTATGTTCTAAATGAGAATCTAGAATGGGAAGCTAAGCTTTGGAATACATTTGGACTTGGGATAATATGTTACGTTATTAACGTAGGATAGGATTTTACGAAATCCTTTCACACATTTGAAATAGACAATGAAGTAGTTAAGCTTACCGTATTTTCATGAGCCAAAAATATCAACCTCAAAACCATAGTAATATAATGAGTTATAAGTCAAAAAAGTTAGAACTTTGTATTTAGCCAAAATGTAAACTAACTTGTTGCTTTTTTCATTGACCTGGCTACGCATCCACCCCTTATGACAGTACCATCGGATACAATCATCCTTGTAGGTTTGACAGGATTACATCTTTTATTACGGAAATGTAAATATGTAGATATAAACTACATTACCGCGAAATCGGGAAAATAATTAATTTTCGATATCTATTTGTATTTCATCTCGTTCTCTGATGAGTTATTAATGAAATCACTAGACAATCTTGTATTAATCTTTATGCCTTCTCTCCATGTTGGCACATAATGGAGGTATTCAAACTTGTATAGATACATTCGTCCATAAAATAATCATAGACAAAATATATTATGTCTCTATAAAAGACGGCAATCGCCCATCATCAGTAGATTGTAGTCAGACATGAGACAGCTCCATAATAATAGTTTCAATCGTAATTACCATCACGGCAAAACGAGGAAAACTTAGATTTGCCCATGATCTTTATCTATTGTGAGTCAATAAGTCTTAGCAATCACCGTCAATCTTCGTTATCTACCATTATCCAATATGGAGATGGGCCTTAAAGGGGTGACAGACGTACGAAATTAAAGTACGCGGGTTTTAAGTTCGCGAACTTACTCGGCTCGGTGACACACGAGAATCGCTCACACTGGATTACCATGCCCCCAGGCTCGCGGCTCGCGGCGCGTGGCGCGTGGCTTGCGGCTCGCGGCTCGCGGCTCTTTGCTGACACACAGGCGATTAAGATCGTCGAGCCATATGTCCGCGTACTTATTCGCGTGTCTGTCACCCCCTTTAGAATTGTTTGTGCCCATCAATTGAGAATTATAGGCAACATACAATTACAATCGTGGTTATAAATCAAAACTAAACGTGAAGACGGGCCTTAAAGGTTTATGATTGAATTTTGTAGGGAAGCCCCGTGGAAGACTTAAATGAACTTTTGAAAGTCAAATAAGGGCTAAGTAAGACAACTAGTTACACTTTTGTCATTACAAAGTACACAAAGTATTAAATACTTCATTATAACATGCAAAATACTTGGAATATTGTTTTTAATGAATAAAAGTTGTAAGCGACAAAGACAAAATTTGTTTAACCTTTGCAAGGAAAAGAAAATGGCAAGAAATGGACCCAAAAACAAACGTTTGCTCAAATGAGTATTCTAAATAAAAAAAAGATGAACTTTAAACTCGCGAACGGCTGAACCGATTTCGTTAATTTTAATTGAAATATTCGTAAAGGTTCAGGGAAGGTTTATATTTGGAGGAGTGTGATACAAAAATTAAAAATTTATTTTGAACTTCGAATTCTTTCGCTTTTTAACTTAGTAAACAGTACTTACTCTCAAAGCTAACTACTGTCACTACAAACTACAATGTATGTTTTTTATTTGTTCGATGAGCCGACAAGAGTGTGTGACACAACGGCTACTTGTATAGATAATATATTTACTAATCTCACACCATGTAAAAAAGAAATAATTAATAAGCTTAGCTCTGATCATTATGGTCAGTTAGCATGTTTTGACATTAATTGTGAAAGTAAACAAAAACAAGAGCTTGTGTTTATTCCTGTGAACACAAAACGTATTGAGAAATTTAGAAGCAATCTAAATTCAAATATTCCATTATTGGGTGAATCTTATAGCTCCGATGAAGCTTATAATAAATTATTTAAAGAAATAAGAACCCAATTCAATTCTATATTCACTTCTAAGACGGTTAGAACTATTAACAAAAAAAGTGACTTTATTAAATGGGCTACCAAAGGAATTAAAATAAGCAGAAATAGGCTCTATGAATTATATGACGATAAAACTGTAAATAACAATGAAACATTTAAATTATATGTTAAAAATTATTCTAAAATCTTTAAGAAAGTATGTAATGCTGCTAAAGTTCTTTATTTAAAAAATAAAATCAAGAATTCTAAAAATAAAGTAAAAGCAACATGGAAAGTTATAGCTGGTGAGACCGGAAACGTCACCTGTCGTAACTCGGATTTTGAACTTTATTTTGAAAATAAAAAAATTACTACTGACATAGAAGTTGCGGCGGTTTTTGAAAAGTTTTTTGCTGACATTCCGGTCTCAACAACAAAAAATTTAAATTCTTCGCCTGCAGAGGCTGAAAAATTACTCAGAGAGTATGTAAAGGAATGTGATGTCAATTTTAAGTTTAGAGAAATTGATTCTAAAGACATTATTAACACGTTTAAATTATTGACCATCAAAAATACTACAGATCTTTGGGGTCTGTCTACTAAGATTGTTCAATCAATAATTGACATCGTAGCTCCGTATCTGGCCAATATTTTTAATGACTGTATAAAGAATGGTGCTTTTCCTGATTTAATGAAGCATAGCAAGGTGGTACCTTTATTCAAAGCCGGAATTAAATCGAATCCAACAAATTATAGGCCTATATCTATTCTACCGACTTTTAGTAAAATATTTGAGAAAATAATATTAAAACAATTGCTAGTACACTTTAACTCAAATAATTTATTGCATAATAATCAATACGGTTTTACTAAGGGTCGTTCCACTACGGATGCTGGTATAGGTCTTCTTTGTAGTATATTTGAAGCCTGGGAGGAGTCGCGAGATGCCTTAGGTGTATTTTGCGACCTGTCTAAGGCATTCGATTGTGTTGATCATGCTACATTGATCAGGAAATTGCACCACTATGGCATAAGGGACTCGGCACTCAACCTTTTGACATCATATTTGAGGAACAGGACTCAAAGGGTCGATGTCAATAGTAAAAGGTCCACTGGGACCAAAATAGAATTAGGTGTCCCACAGGGATCCATTTTGGGTCCGTTTCTTTTTCTCATCTATATAAATGACTTACCTTATCTAGTTAAGGATAATGATAACGAGATAGTACTTTTTGCTGATGACACTTCACTTATTTTTAAAGTGAAGCGACAACAGTCGAATTATGACGAGGTAAATTGTGCTCTCTCAAAAATAGTTAATTGGTTTAATGTTAATAACTTACTTTTAAATTCTAATAAAACAAAATGTTTAAGATTTACCTTGCCGAATGTTAAGCAAGTGCAAACCAATTTACTATTAAATGATGAGAAAATGAATCTTGTTGACACTACTGTGTTTTTAGGAGTAACACTAGATTATAAACTGCAGTGGGGTCCTCATATTGCCAAACTGGCCGACAAGCTCAGTTCCGCAGCATATGCAGTCAGAAAAATTAGAGAAATTTGTGATGAAGACACGGCGAAATTAGTTTATTATAGTTATTTTCATAGTAGAATGTCTTATGGCATTCTATTATGGGGAAGTGCTGCTGATATTAACACAATATTTGTGCTGCAGAAGCGAGCTATTCGATCTATTTATAAAATGTCATCATTTGAATCTCTCAGAGAAAAGTTTAAAGAAATAAGAATTCTGACCGTAATATCTCAATACATTTTGGATAATGTGTTATACGTGAGAAAAAATGTAAATAATTTTAAAACGAAAAGTGACATTCACTGCAGGAACACTAGGAATAAGCACAAGCTAGATATACCTATAACCAGGCTGAGCAAAGTAAGAAAATCTTTCAAAGGTCAATGTATACGCCTATTCAATAAAATCCCAGAAAACGTTCAAAATCTTTCAATCAATAAATTTAAAAAAGTTGTTAAAGAACGTTTGTGTGCAAAGGCTTATTATAAGGTTACTGATTTTCTCAATGATAGCACACCTTGGGAAAAATTAGCTGACAGACCATAGGTCACTTCTATATAAATGTACCACATTTTCACTTACTTTACTTACATACTTAGTGTAAATTAGCTTAAGCTACCTTTGTTATTTTCCACCTTTTTGGTAAAAGGTGGACCCGCGCGAGTTTCTTACGCCGGTTCTTCTCGCCGGGTTAGTTCCCGAACCGGTGGTAGGCCTCATGTAGACACGACGTTCTAAAAGTGTTAACTTTGTTAACCTATTTGGAAATAAAATATTTTGATTTTTTTTTTTTTTTTTTATGTGTTAGTGCTTAGTAGCAAAAGCACTCTATTTAATTCCGTAACCGGATTTTATAGATACTCTACAGCAAGAATGGCGAACCAATGGCACGCGTGCCAGAAATGGCACGCGAATTAAATTTTTGAGCACGCTACTGATCATAAAATTATTATAGTGATTATTCTACAAAAATGCCAAATTAGGCTTGGGGCATTATATTTTTAAATACCCGTCAGAATTATTACAAAGAAAAATATTATATGATGGTACGTCTATGAGATCACTAAAATATAATTCTAAAGAAATGTAAGCTGTAAGTAAACGCTGATAAGGAAATTTACGACGCATCGTATCATTATGTTGACCAATTTTATGACTCTAAATCGCCCTAAAATATGAAAAAAAAAACTACGCATCGATTATTATCGATGGTATAACTTTAAGTGACTGCCGTATCACATCTATATCCAAATGATATAGTTATCCATAAACCAAAAGATCCTAGTAGAAGTCTATTAAAACTCCTAGAACAGAGAGATAGACGAAAGAAGAAGTCTATAAAGGGTTATTGGATAGCGAGGCGTCGTAAGTTTCAAACAAGCCAAACTGTTGATTTATCGTTCAGGTGCTTGCTATATAAACTTTTTTATAGCACAGGCACATATTGAATTACCTTTGATATGTTTCTTACTTTACCTGAGAAAAAATAAGGGCCAAAAATAAGGTAAAGTAAGGGCCGATTTTTTTATAGAAATATCCTTTGTCCTTTCCTGGAACCGATAATATAGGTTCCAGGAAAGGACAAAGGTTATTTCTATAAAAAAATAAACTTTAGTTTGAACCGGTTTGAAACCAAACAGGTATTATGTACTAGGGTTGAAAACATAACATATCACTGTTTGAAACTATGTTTATAATGCTAGCTCAGTTTTCATTGCACCATTGTATTGTCCACGCAATAAAGCACAAACATCTAAATTGACTTCAAAATTCAGCGGTTGTAGTGTAGGGAGACAGAAAGACATAATATTTTCGGAATAACATTAGTAGGATTTCGTCGTGTACCGCGATCCCCAACCCGCGGCTCGCGGGCCGCATGCGGCCCGCCGGGACTTTAATTGTGGCCCGCGTGATGTTAAACAGTTTTAAAATTCACGCCCACCGGCAAAATAACGTAAAGTCTACGTGATAGTAGTCAATTTTTTCCACTTTTAAATCGTTAATTTTGAAGAATGTTATTTTTTAACCCTAAAAAATATTTGTTGCGGCCCGCGACACCAAGACCAAAACATGTTTGTGGCCTGCATGAAAAAAAGGTTGGGGACCACTGGTCGAGTAGGTTCAAGCCAAAAACAATTTGAATGTAACAAAATTTCGCCATTTAATTTCATTATAATTTTTCCTTTCACATAAAATCACGATTCCCGACGTGCGCAGGATGAAAAATAAAATTAGAATTAAAATTCATGATGTGTGACATCCTAATGGCGAACTGAACCATGAGGGGTTCAAAATGGCTTCAAACATAAATTTTGGGGACATTTTGACTAAAAAGAAATTCAATTATCGTTAGCCAAAAATGGGTTAGTATAATTTTTACTACAAAGTTTTTATTTTTTATTTTAAATTAGTTGATTTGTTAATTAGGTGGTATGTTACAAGTTACAACATTATGTTAAAATAGATTCTAAAGTAATTTTAGGCTTTGTGGTAATTTTAAAAAATCTTTTTGGTTTGATTCTATCCAGCCACTTGTTCGTTAACGTTAAATTGCATTATCTCTATACAGGGTGTAACAAAACTAAGTGATAATACTTTAGGGTGTGTACGTGTTTCTTGTAGAGAGTTCACCGTGAAAGTAGCAGCGCAGAAAGACCAATTTTTTTTTCACTTTTGTATGGGGAAACTTGTGACGCTCGGGCGCTTGCCCATAGAAAAGTGAATAAAAAATTGGTCTTTCAGCGCTGCTACTTTCACAGTGGTCAGTGAACTCTATACAAGATACACTTACCTACACATCCTAAGGTATTATCACCTAGTTTTGTTACACCCTATATAGGGTATATGTAGCACAATGTATTAAAATAGTGACTTCCTACTTCTGCCTCGATCAGTTAATTACTTTCATTAAGGCGGGATTATAGGCAACTGACATTTTAGAATTTGCGAAAAACAAGCTCAATAGATGGCGCTCGATAGGTACATATTTAGTTTTCAAGCCGTCGTTGATTTCAATAATTTTCAGAAATAATGTGATCACGTGGTAAACTCGACATACAGACTAATGATTAACAGAGAGGCCATGTTCACAACTTAATAAACGAAATCTTTAATGAATTTTGTATTATAATAAAATTATGTATTATTTTAATATGTTTGTTCTGTACTCACGAACATGAAAAAAAATTATTTCCTCAATAATACATGATATCATGTATTAATTGATTATACAATGTATAACAAAATAAAGTATTACTCATATGCATTGCTTAAACTTATGCATGGAAAAATATAGCTATCTTAGGTACAATAATTCATCATCGTCAGCTCGCTCACTGCTGAGGTTATTTTATGACTTTATAATATGGTTCAAATATTTTTTGTGCTTGGGTTTATTGCAATACCTTTAATAAATAGGATGTAGACCCATGACGATTACTTGTACCTGATGCTGCAGCATCCTCTGGAATCTAGGTATATAACACCCTCCACAAGTTCAAAAACGATAACTCTTGCAATACAGGTAACGTTTTTGACTCAATCGACAAGTTTTTAATGAATATTAGATTATATTCATTATTGTTATGCAGATTATATTCATATTTTCTTAGTCGTTTTTAAGGAATCTGTTCCCAAAAGAGACCCTTGGCCCAGTAAGTCTTAGCTTCGCTGTCTATCCGTCTGTCTGTCTCCAGGCTGTATATCAAGTAACGCGCTAGCTAGAGAGCTCAAATTTTCAATTATGTATTTATGTTGTCACCATAACAACAAATAGAAACAAAATAAAATAAATATGTTAAGAGGTTTGAAATATTCAAAACAAAAACGCGGTTTTTGGGCCTTTTCTGCTCGACAATAATAATGGCAACCGGTAAGTGTTTGAAATATTTACGAAATACCTCATTATAATATTTAAACTTTAACAATACTAATACTTATTAGAATAGTCTGTCTGTCATTTCATGCTTAAACTTCTGAACCATTTTTTATAAAATTTGGTGAAGAAAGGACAAAGGATACTTTTTAAAGTGAAAAAATTAACGGTTCCCACGCCATGAACGATTTTTTGAAAAATTTGCATCGAGATAGTGGCTATCAATGTGTTCTAGTAGCTGTTTGACACGACATGTGACACGAAAGACCCTTTTTTTTTTGACGCAGTGAAATGCTGTGACGCATTCGACGCAGGGGATGGGGCTTCCGCTGCGGATATGTGGGCTGCGGCTACATAGCGTCAAACATTTAATAAAGAATTTTAAAGATAAAATATATGGGGTTTATGTCAAAATCTTCATTTATGATACATTGAAGTTATAAATATTCATCTCTGTGTACGGCAGTTACAATATTATTTTTCTCCTGTTTCTTTTGCTATGGGTCCCAACAAAATTAGAATGAAAAATGGTAGTGAACAAGACTTATATTATGCCAACTTTCCAATAAACCAGTACATTACATCAGATTGTCATGAGTAAAAAAATGATAATTGCATAAAATGTAATTTCTTTGCTCTCTACTTTTAAGTGTCGTCGTGATTTTTATTCACAAAATATTATGTTTTTGATAAAATCAAATAAGGTTTTAAGGTTTTTCATTTCGATCAATATTATTTTTTGTGTAAAGAATGGAATTCACATGTTCGATAATACTGTAGTTAAACATAATATCGTATCAAGATCATGCTGTATCTATGAATTTGGATCTATCCGCTTGATAATATTATTTTTACCATTTTACTCCAGTGCTAATAGTCAGGGAGCCCTAGAACAATTTTTTTATTACTAACAAGCTAATTTTTGTGAGTAGCTTCATTTTGATAAGACAAACAACTTTTTTATCTGCGAAAAATCTTCCGTTTTAGGGTACCGTAGTCAACCAAGTTTTGTTGATTACAGAACCCTAAAACGGAACCCTAACCAGCTGGTTTTTTGTATATTGGTAGGTTAATAGTTATATAATTTAAGAGTAACATTGTTCTACAGATTGAACAATCCATATTTTAGGACCATCAAATCAAATTATGAAATCCTTTCTATCTCTGTTAGCTACCACTTTCAAAATTTTTTCGCAGATAAAAAAGTTGTTTGTCTTATCAAAATAAAGCTACTCACAAAAAATTTGCTTGTTAGTAATAAAAAAAAAAATGTTTTAGGGCTCCCTGACTATAAGATATTATATCTTTCCATTGCTATGGATTGGAAATGTTCGATAAAATTGTTGTTTAACATAATAATATCATTATCATTTTACAATGTTTTAACACATCCCTCAAAATGTGTCTCTGTGTTGAGGCACTCTGTTCATGCTCTGTTCATTATTATCCAACTTAGCCGTGATATTTGCATTTATGACTTTCAAACCTACCAAAAACGTATAAATGATCGTTTGGCGAATGTAAATTATCAAATATATATCAATAAGATACCTAATAAGGTAGTCTCTCACCAAATATTAGGTTACAAAACAATATTGTAATATTTGTAAACCAAACATATTGCCTATGTTCTGAAATAAAACCCAGTTTACTTACCAGTGATCAAGACGTCATCTTACGACGCCGCACTGTATTGTACTGGTATTCCACTAGTAAAACAAGTGTAACGTATTATAATCACATCACAATAAACACACTTAAGTATACGACAATGCACTGGCAAATATTTCGAAACGAATCAACAGTATGGGACCACGGCGATTCTAGGCCTAAGGAGCTCTGGCCAGTATACTGGGATATATTTGTGAACATACTCTAGTTTTTCTGTAATAGACAATCAGTCACTGAAAGACAGATTTCACTGATGTCATTCAATTATTATCCATCAAAACGCCTGTGGAATTGTTATAGCAAATATTGAAAGCAGGCGTTGCATTCGAAAATCAATAAATCGTTCGAATTTGTGATCAAAACGACTTATCTTTATTATTGTTATTATATATCAAAACCGAAGCTGACCCTAACCTTCTAAATCATAATTTAAACATTTTTGTATAAAAATATTTTTTCCTGCGTTTATTTTCGCTGAATTCTAGTCGAAATAAAATTTTGAAAGTAGCATTCTTTACTACTCTTTTTTTAGTGGTAAATGGATTTAAATCAAAATTCTAAGCTGACTGGGACCTTGGTAAGGAACGTAACAAACCTACAAAAAATGTTTAAATGCTTATAATTACTTCTGGTCAAAGTTCTAGTGAAAATAAAAACATGAAATTTCACTAGTCCTCGTTGTATACGGCCTTAATATAATTTCTCCTGTATTAAAAAAAAAAGATTTAATGTGTCAAATCGCATACATTTTGTAGCGTTAGCGTTTATGATAATCGCTTGCTACTTGTCTACTAGTGCTGGTCTCAGCGTTGCCACCTCCCGATTTTACCTTACCTAACACCCAACGGTAATAATAAATCGGTATTATTGGTGACGTTTAAAATGTGGGGTAGAATTGATGTTTCTAACGATTCATTTGATTTTAAAAAGTTTATAAGTAAAAAAAATCTTAAAATACTATAAGAATTATCTAATTCTTATAGTATTTTAAGATGAGGTAATAGCCATTTATATAAGTATTGATAACATATCCGATTTATCTTCAAAATGTCTGTCATACTTACTGCTACAGCGACAGTTAAAGTTCACCTCTTCCACGGCGGATTGTTATTTTAAGCTATTTTGTTACCTTTTTTATGTTTTATTGTAAATATATGTAAGACTATTATTGGAACTCAAATAATTCTAATGCATGCTCGAGTACTATGTTTTCTTCGTTAGGATCAGTTTTCGAGCATAAGATAAACACAATACTTTTTAAAATACAAAGGGCGGCGAAAAATAATTGCAAAATCAGCAAAATTTGGCGGCATCGCTCATCAACTGTGAACTCATAAAAGTTAGATATTATTAAAAAAAAAAAATTAAAATTAAAAATTCATTTATTGCAGCAAAAATAAATATACAGGATTCACAGAAGCTATTAGGTACAGTGTTTTATTTTGTATTTATTTTTTGCTGTTTAAATAATTACCAACATGATTAGCTGTAGCTCTCACACTAGGATAACCTGTGTCGTGAGAGCTGATTATATTATGAACAGGAAGATTAAACTCGGCACCACCACCATTAAAACATTAAATAGATAAATAAATAAATAATATACATAAAAGTTAAGTAAAATTATTATTAGAAATAAGTATACAATGGGAAGAGTTCAACTTTAGTGTCTAGGTATTAATAACATAATTAATGTGTTAGAAGTTTAGAATTTTTTCTGTATCATCGTAATCCAGAGATTTTAAGTACTTTGAAATCAAACATTTAGCCTTCATAGATGTACAATTTTTAATGTTGCATTTCAAACATATTTTGTTATACATGTAAATGCCTATAAAAGGGTTAAAACGTTTTGCAAAAGTGCTTTTTACGGTCACATTCGGAATTCGATAGATGCGTCTAATAAGAAGCATATTATGTATACTAGAACGCAAAGAAACCTTATGAGTCAAGATAGTGTTATTGAGTATAAAAAGTTGACGGACAGTTAAAACACCACACTCCTTGTATAAGTCAGTAGTGGGAAACCGGAATGGTTTGTTAAGCATAACCTTTAGAACTGCTCGTTGAGCGCGCTCTAGACAAATCATGGTTGTTTTCCCCGCCCCTCCCCATGTGCATATACAATAAGTAATGAGCGACTGACACAGTGAGTAGTATATAGTTTTAAGCAGATTCATTTCAGCAGATTTATTTAACTGTCTCATGATGTATATAATTTTCCTTACGCGGGCAGATACATGAGCAATGTGTTTATGGAAGCTAAATTTTTGGTCAATTATTACTCCTAGATATTTCGTTTCTTTTAATCTTTTTATTTCTGTACTATGTCCGTTACAATTTTTAAAATTTATGGTTGTTATAGATACAGGGTCCGTCACTGCTGTTTTATGAAAACATACAAAATTAGACTTGTCTGTGTTTAGTGTTAGTAAGTTATTCTCTTAGTGTTAGTAAGCCATTCACTTATCATGGATAGGCCATGTCTAGCAATCGACACCGTCTCTTTCCAGTCACTGCCATGAAACACAATAGCAGTGTCTTCTGCGTAACAAAGAAGGACAGCGTTCTTAAGAGGAAGGTTATGGATATCATCCATATATAAAATGAATAGGGTTGGTCCCAGAATGCTGCCTTGTGGAACACCGAATTTTACATTCCTGACAGAGCTCGTATGTTCACCTATCTTTACTTTTTGAGATCTGTTGTTTAGATAGCTCTCAAACCAGGAAAGTGTGTGTCCATTGATACCATTGTTTGCAAGTTTTTAAGTAGAATTGGGATTGATACGGTATCAAACGCCTTGGCGAGGTCGAGAAAAACCCCAAGACAGGCCCTATTACCATCCAACTGTGAGACGACTGTGGATGTAAGAAGCTCTACGGCATCTGCCGTACTCCTTTGTCGTCTAAAACCAAATTGGTTGTTTGATAAAATATTTTTTGACTCCAGAAATTTAATTAGACGTACATTAACAATTTTTTCCAGGATTTTGGAGAAGATTCCTAGCAATGATATGGGTCTATAATTATTGGGATCATCGCGTGGCCCAGCCTTGTGAATGGGACAGACAGCAGCTACCTTCCAATCATCAGGGAAAATTCCAGATGAGAGACTTTTATTATAAAGGAATGTTAATGGTGATATTATTTCACTACAAATATGTTTTATAAGTCTGTTTTGTAGTCCATCGAGCCCTGCTGATTTATCATTGTCAAGTTGCATTATTAGTGTCTTAACTTCGTTTGTGTCAGTTGGTTCCAGGAAAAAGGAGCCAGAAGGAGTGCCGTTTGATTTTATCTTAGAAGCAAGTTCGTCTTCGGTTATGCTGTTGCGTTTGAGGATACGGGTAGCAAGAGTTTGACCAATCGAAGTAAAATGTTTGTTACATATATCAAGTGACTCGTCAATCTTTACACCTTTGATTTGTAGTAAATCGGTAGAAATTTTTTTCTTGTTCTCTAAATTACAGATTTCCTTCACTGTCTTCCATAGTACTTTAGGGTTCTTAGAGTTGTTTTTTAACTTCATCGACTCGTGATCTTGTTTTATTTTTTTGAGTAGATCATTAGTATAATTACGGTAACGATTATATACAAGTTTTGCTGTTTCGTCGTGCGGGTTTAGTTTGCAACGGGAATGTAGACGATCTCTGTGTCTAATGCATCGTAGTAATCCTGGAGTAATCCATGGTTTTAAAATAGCGTTTGAAGATTTATGTGGTATTTTTTTAGTGTGTTTATTAATTATATCCGTAAGAGTATTTGTGAAAAATCGTGTTTGATCATGTATGTTCTTGGTTTTTTCATCAAATACATCCACCCAATTCATTTTCTTTAAATCATTTATTATATTATCAATGTCTCGTTTCAAAGTGAATGATTTTGTGTTGTCTTTTGTGTTCGTGTTAGTGTTTATACCAACCATTGTTAAATCATGGTCAGTAATGTCAGCCGAACATACTAGGCCAACCACATCTTTACCACTGCTAACAAATATATGATCCAGACACGCATTGAATCTAGTAGGCAGCGATATTGCTGCAACAAGGCCAAAAGTCGAGAGCAACGATAGATAATCTTGTGACCAGACATTGTCCACTGGATCTATGATGTTTAAATTTATATCTCCTGCTAACACTTGGCATTGGGAACGCGAAGCTGACAAAAGAATGTCCAGGGATTCAATGAAGTTTGTAGGGTTGGTGAAAGAGGGGGGCCGGTAAATACCCAAAATGTTAATTTTGTTTTCAATGACGACTTGCAGACAGTTTGCATCTAACACAGTTGGTTCACTTACCGAAGTCTTAAGATTGTTTTTCACATATATCACAACTCCACTATTCTGATTAATGATATTGCTAGTTTTGTAGGATGTATAGTTATGTAAAAGGGGTAGTTGAGAGGTCTCATTAAGCCAACATTCTGTGAGGATTATAATGTCAAAAACTATGTCAAGGCACTGCAAAGTAACAATGAAATTATCAAAATTTTTGTTTATACTACGTGTGTTAAATGAAATTATTTTAAGATTGTGTTTATTTGTAAAAAATGATTTACAGCTGTTGAGGCTGCTAACGGCATGGCAGTTAATATTATATGAATCTAAGTCATCTGCGATACTAATTGCAGCCATGCGATGTTTGGAAAGGACTACTTAATATAATAACTAGAAGTGTAGGTTTGAACTCGTTTTTTGAGAAACTAGTCTGAGTATTATAGTATAAAGCTAATTTATTTTTCACACGTACCTGGTGTAATTGTAGCAGCAAGAGGCTGTAGCAGAATATTTCCGAAAAAAGTGTCAGGAATTGCAATTTTATTAATATGTAGTTGTTAATGTGTGTGTGTAATAATTTAAATCCTTTAGAATTAGTACTTCTATTAGTTACAAAGCAGTATTTTAAAATAAGTTGAGGATGATAGTAAAATATTATTGTTTTAAGATGATTGGGAATTAGTAGGGATAGTAGTGAAATAATAGTCAGACATAATATTGTAATTACATAATAGATTACCTGGTTGTATGCTTTTGTTATAGTGTGAATCCAGTCAATCTTAAGGTGTGAGTTATTAAACAAGCCAATACATGTTAGCAATTTTAAACAGCTATTATGTAACCAGTGATAGACTTTTAAATTAACCGTTGAACACATATTTTCTATTTTGTGATTAACAGGATAGCAAGTCCACTTCAAACAATATGCCTTCACTATAATGTAGGATATACAAAAGTAAGTAAGGTTTGTGGCTTGTTTACAAGATAGTATTAAGGATTGATCACAATATTTAGGTAAATATATGTAGCAACGGTTACTGTATAAATATTTTAGAAATTGATAATTATTTAAAACTAATATTGTTGTACATCTGGCATAAATTATTATACATTTGACACAATAAGCATGTTTTAATCTTAACATCTTCAATTTCGCAGTTAAAAATAATAATATTATTATGTTTATAGTGTAAACAGCATAACAGATGCATATTAGGCAATATGCCTTAGCTAACACTTTAATCATAATGTAATACAATATTATGTTATAGTGGAAATTAATATGATTTTTGGCTTTATTACATGGTGACATTGAGATATCACAATACAGAACAGTAATTAAACAATGAAGTAAGTTTTTATGTACCCTTTTTAGCAATTGCATTAAAATTGTTTCAATTACACTTTTTAACGATTGATTCAATACTGTTGTTACAAAGTAGGTAAGGTTTGTGACATGTATACAGGATAGTATTAAGGATTGATTACAATAATTAACTAAACTGCAAAGATTCTTGTATGAATATTTTAGAAATTGATAATTTAAAACTAATTTTGTTGTGCATCTGCCATTAATTATAATACATATTTTGACACAATAATCATGTTTCAACTTAAACATCTTCAATTTTGCTGTTAAAAATAATATTATGTCTATAGTGTTAACAGCATGATATGCCTTAGCTAACACTATATACATAATGATGTAATTTAATGTTATGTTATAGTGAAAAATAATATGGTTTATGGGTTTATTACAATATGGTGACATTGAGAAATCACAATATAAAACAAAACTTACCCAATAAAGTAAGTTTTTGTGTACACTTTTTAGCGATTGATTTAATATTGTTGTTTTACAGAAAATCCTTATATATAATATTATGGCACAATGCTTACATTTAAACGTTAAGACTCGATAAGGGTTTTGTTTACAGATAACATGAAGTACAATATATTGACACAAATAATATACTTTTATGAGAGTTTCCCTATTAAAATGCTTACTAACTAAGATACAGATACAGCACGCTCCTCGCGTCGTTGCGAGGTGAATCGCTTGCCCAACTTTCTTGTTTTGAAGGTGCGAAGGAGAAAATGATAAAATAGCACACTCGATATTCCAGTTGAATTATTATAATCTCATGACAAAATCTATCAAAAAGTAAACAAGTCAAAATACCATAAACTAAAGAGTACAAAATAATATAAAAAAAGGTTTTTATAAAAGAAATTTAGATATGTACACTACATCACCCCCCTCCAGAGACCGTCAAGGGCGATAATAGTCAGGAAATTTTACATGACGGCCTGACCTCGTCGTTCTAATGATGTTATCATCAGCGGGTTGTAAGTCGCAGTTATCCGCAGGAGTATAGTGATGGGTGTTACTGTTGAGTAGTAAGTGTGGAGTGTCTTGGCGCGTGTTAGTATTATGTTGTGAGTATGGTGTGATGGTAGGGTCACTCAGTATGAAGGCCGGCTTGATCCGGTCAATTGATACGGTAACCTGCTTACCATTTACTAAAATTTTGAAAACTTTGTCCCCTCTTTCCACAACCTTATGCGGGCCCGAGTATGCTGGCTTTAAACCACCGCCAGTACAGTCCCTCAAGAAAATATGAGTTGAGGAAGATAAATCCTTATGAACAAAAGTTTTGAATTTGCTGTTGTGCCTAGCCGCAGGTGATGGGCGGAGTTTCCTGACAATACTTCGAAGTTTTGACAAGTACTCCGTCATATCGCTAGTCTCATCAGCCTGAGGGTCAAAGAACTCACCCGGAAGCCGTATCGGTTGACCGTACACCAGTTCGGCTGCTGAAGCCTGAACATCCTCTTTGAAAGATCCGCGAATGCCTAACAGTACTAATGGGAGGGATTCCACCCAACTGTCATTTGCATGGCATATGATTGCGGCTTTGAGTTGACGGTGAAATCTCTCCACCAGTCCATTGCAGGCAGGATGGTATGCAGTGGTTCTGCGGTGTTGAAAGCCAGCGATCGTAGATAAGCTCTTAAATAATGCCGATTCGAACTGCCTACCTCTATCTGTAACGATATCAGATGGGCAGCCGAATCGAGCGATCCAACCACTCAGTAGGGCCTTTGCCACCATTTCTGCAGTTATGTCAGCAAGCGGTATTGCCACAGGCCATCGCGTAAAACGGTCGACGGCAGTGAGACAATAGCGGAAACCTTGGCACAGTGGCAAAGGACCCACGAGATCAATATGAATAAAAGCAAATCTCGATGAGGGCAGTTTAAAGTTACCCACCGGAGAGTACACATGCCTAGTGATCTTCGATCGCTGACAAGCCGAACATGATCGAACCCACTCGCGACAATCCTTCCGAATACTAGGCCAAACATATCGCTTGGAAACTAGTCTTATGGAAGCCTTTGCCCCTGGGTGACTAAGAGAATGCAGGCTGTTGAAAATAGCTTTGCGTAACTCTTGTGGCACATAAGGTCTAGGCGTAGCGGTGCTAATGTCACAGTAGAGCTGGCTACCCGAACCCGGAATCTTAAGACGCTGTAAGCGTAGTGAGGTAGCGTCATCTAAAAGATGCTTCAGTTCGGGGTCCTCAACCTGAGCAGCTGCGATTATTTCAGCGGACACAGGCTGAGAAATCTCCTCTACACGTGAAAGCGTATCCGCCACAACATTATCCTTTCCGGATATATGCCGGATATCTGTGGTAAATTGAGCGATCAGATCTAGGTGCCTGAACTGCCTTGGGGAACAGTTTTCTTTCCGGTTTCGAAAGGCGAATATCAGTGGCTTGTGATCTGTATAGACCACAAAGTCACGTCCCTCGACCATATGCCTAAAGTATTTTACGCTCTCATATATTGCCAGCAGCTCTCGGTCATATGGTGAGTATTTTTTTTGAGTTGGACTTAGCTTGTGTGAGAAGAAGGCGAGGGGTTGCCAGGCATCCCCATCGTGTTGCTGGAGGACACTACCTATAGCGTTGTCGGATGCGTCCGTCACCAACGACAGTTTGGCATCGCACCGGGGATGGGCCAGCAAGGCGGCCTGACATAGACCTTCTTTGCAAGCCTCAAAGGCCTTTGATGCTTCGCCTGTTATGTCCACTGGATGGGAACCCTTGACCGAACCCGTAAGCAACTCATTAAGTGGAGCTTGATGCTGAGCAGCTTTGGGAATGAAGCGCCTGTAAAAGTTTACCATTGCCAAAAACCTGCGTAACTCCCTTACAGTCTTCGGCTTTGGGAAGTTTTTAATAGTCTCTACTTTTTCTGGAAGAGGTGTAGCTCCTGCGCCCGAGATTTGATACCCTAAAATTTTTACCTCCGCAACTCCAAAAAGACACTTGGAAACGTTTATGACCATGCCATATTCACGTAACCTAGCAAAAAGTTGACGGAGATGCTCTTCGTGAGTTTTTTGGTCCTTCGAGAACACCAAAAAGTCATCCAAGTACGCGTACGTGAAATCGAGTCCCCGCAGCATCTCGTCCACGAAACGCTGAAACGTCTGAGCGGCGTTACGAAGCCCGAACATCATGTACGGGAATTCGTATAGGCCGAACGGCGTTGTTATAGCGGTCTTCGGAATATCATCTGGGTGGACTGGAATTTGATTATAGGCTTTAACCAGGTCAATGGTGGAAAATATGGTGCTCCCTGCTAATGTATGGGTGAAATCATGAATGTGCTTGATGGGATAGCGATCGGGAATCGTGCGGGAGTTGAGCATACGGTAATCACCACAGGGACGCCAGCCGTTGTCCTTTTTCGGAGTCAGATGGAGCGGCGATGCCCATGATGACTCTGAAGGGCGACACGTACCTGCCTGTAACATGGCGTCAAACTCAGCTTTCGCAATTTTCCACTTTTCAGGTGCTAACCGTCGCGGTGTACACGATACAGGCTGTCCAGGTGTAGTTCGTATATGATGTACTGTATTGTGTTTCGGAGTGCGGTGTACTCCAGGTGGACGTGTAATGTCGGGGAATTCCTGTAGTATGTGTGTATATGCGGAATCACCAAGACTCACCTTCACCGAAGACACATCACCACAATGACGGGCAGGCGACGCCGGGGCGGAAAGGCTTGTATAGTTATCGATGAGGCATTGATTCCTGCAATCAACAACTAAATTGTAAAAAGATAAAAAATCTACGCCTATTATCGCCCTTGTAACGTCGGCAACTATAAATCGCCAAGAAAATTCACGGCGTAAACCTAGATTTAAATTTAAATTAATAAACCCGTATGTAGGTATCGGTGTCCCATTGGCCGCACACAAAACGTAGGTGGTCTTCTCCAGTCGCCTAGGGATCGCCGATCGGGGGTAGACACAGAGGTCGCTTCCGGTGTCGACCAAGAACTGCCCCTTCGACCTTCGATCGGTGACAAATATGCGACCGGTATTCGGGCAATCCTCGGCCGCCATTACAGATTGCCCCGTGAGTTTTCCGACTTGTGGTAGTCGCACGGCTTCACACACTTCCGGGCACGGTCTGCGAATTTCTGATGGTACCAGCATAGTGGGAACCTTCGATAGCTAGATTCCGACCTGATTGAAAGGGACCGCTGACGGGTGCGACTGCGACTGCTAGAACGTCCTCTGGGGCGGGACAGTCGTTCCACTTGGCTTGTCAGCTTTTGTGCCTGCTCGGTCAGCACGGCAATCTCAGGGTGGGCACTCGAAGACGGTGGTGGAGCAGCTACAGCAGAAGACGACGGCATCCGGAGACCGACCACGTCGTGGATCCTGTCGGCTAGTTCCGCCAACTCAGGGAGACCAGTCTTGGACTGCGAGGCTACGATGGCTTGGGTGCCTGCAGGAAGACTACTGCTCCAGATGCTCCGCAGGAACTCTTCGGGTACTCCCGGGCCAGCAAGATTAAGTAGATGGCGGTAGAACTGCGAAGGCTTTCTGTCGCCGAGCTCCTCATGCATAAGAAGTTGTCTTATTTTCTTTTCCCGCGATGCCGAAAGTCGTTTAACTAGTTCGCTTTTCAATCTTTCGTACTTAGCCGTTGGTGGAGGGTAAGCTATTATATCTTCTACCTCAGCCGCGTACTGCGAGTCCAAGTTGCCGGTGACGTAGTAAAATTTAGTCTCGTCAGATTTTATGCCAGATAATATGAACTGCGCCTCCATCTGCGCAAACCATAACCCGGGTTTTTCAGGGTAAAACGGGGGAATACGTACGCCAACGCGAAATGTTTCTCCCGCCGCGCCGTCCCTTTGTTCGCTGGTTACATTCTCGTTCAGATTCTCCATCATGTGTTCCTTCCGGGGTCACCAATGAAGTGAGCACGGTCCTCGCGTCGTTGCGAGGTGAATCGCTTGCCCAACTTTCTTGTTTTGAAGGTGCGAAGGAGAAAATGATAAAATAGCACACTCGATATTCCAGTTGAATTATTATAATCTCATGACAAAATCTATCAAAAAGTAAACAAGTCAAAATACCATAAACTAAAGAGTACAAAATAATATAAAAAAAGGTTTTTATAAAAGAAATTTAGATATGTACACTACACCTGCACAAGACACATTTACAATTATGTTCTTGTTACTCGCCTGTGCATACAACCTCTACTGATTTAAAAGTATTAGAAAGGTCATTTTGATTACGAATCTGTATTGCGTTTTTACCTTCTCTTTGTCTGACATATATGTTACCATTGCTGCACCAGCAGAAAGCAAATCCGAATTTCTTGTACATACTACGCGCCTCACGAAATATTGTTCTGTTTTGTTTTGTAAGTCTCTCATTGAAATAAATCTTGTGAGCTTCTCCGGGAAAGTTTAAGTCTGTGCTATTTATATTCCTTCTTGATTTCGCAGCCTTCATTATTTCGTCTCTTATTTTTCGACGATGGAAGCGGATCACCACAGGCCTAGGTAAGATTTCAGGTTTTGAGTTCACACTTTTAGCAATGCGAGGGCCTGCTCTTTTGACCGGGGTTAAAATCACCGATTTCCAAATCGGTGATTTTAACCCCGACTTTTGGGCTGATAACATTGCTATGTGATGTAGGTTTTCTCCAGGATTTTCAGGGATGCCAGCCAGTTCAATTTCGTTCCTCAGCTGTTGTTGACACTGGTCATTTTGGTCGAGTTGAAGGTTATGTATGCTTGCCTTGAGGATGTCAATTTCTCGAGTTTTACTCTCCAACTGCTTAATGTGGTTTTCGTTAGATGTTACCTTACACTCGAGCGACTCGAGATGCTCATGACAAGCTTTGAGTGACTGTGTGGCATCTTCGAGTCGTTGTTTGACTGAAGTCAGCTCGTTAGTCAGTCTGCGTATCTCGGCGGTGAGCTCCTGGACATCGTTTCCGGACACCACAGCTTGGACTGATTCCTTTTTTCTCATGGTAATATTAAGGAGATGATCGTCTGTTCTGACAGGCGTGTTTGTGTTATCTCCTCCTGATCTATGAGCCGCAGAGCACTCCGGGCATTCCCACTGTTTCTTATGAGAGACAGATTGAGCAGTAAAGCCTACGCAGTGGTGACAGTAAACTTTTCCACAGGATTGTAGTGAGCACTTGATGGTATTGCTTTCTTTTGCGGATTTCAGGTACCCTGAGCATTTCATTGTAGCTTATTTTAATAAGAACTATGCCCAAGACGTGAGTATTGAATATGGTCTTTTTTTTTTTTTTTTTTTTTTTTTTTTTAACGATCGGTGTCGGGAACTCACTAAAAAGTCACTCTTATTGCACTGCGTTAAGTACTGTATTTGGATGCACGCAATACTAGTTTACCGTCATACCCGCCACAGCAATTTGTTATCTGTTTTTGACAAAAACACTTTTTCACTTTATTGTCACTAGAATTGAAGAATTCACGTAATTTTTTACTGCATATGAAAGTTTTGAGGCACATGCACTAAAACTTAATACTTGTGTAATTTATATAAAAACTATAAATTTCATCGGAGCTTATGCAAAGTGACGTTAGCGGTAGGCACCGGTGTTGCCAATCCTCTACCTCTTGGTAACTCTTAGAATATCATTCTAAGAGTTACCAAGAGGTTTTCCGTTGAATCTACAATAGTAATGTGTCTTTATAGGGGTTAAATTCAGACCGCAACGCGACGCGTAGAATATTATGAATTTCTGTATGGATTTGACAGATTTGCAAGACGTCTCACGCAATTGAAATCTATCAATTCCGTACTTTAGAAATGCGTATACCCGTCGCGTTCCGTTCTGAATTGACCCTTAGAGATACATTTTTTCTTATGTTCACTGAATACAATGCGAGAATTTTTCATATAGTTCCTAGACTAAAAAGGTCCATCACAGCTGGGGACACCTGATTTCATTTTGACAAAACCACATACACAACAATTGAACAATCACAGTTGAACAATGAGTGAAGTTTCTCTATTGGCGTCCTATTCGCAATTGCTCCATTTAATTAATTATACGTCTGGTCTAATTCTGACAGGAGTCAGGACGTGTAATTGCACACTGGAGCATACAATTTACTGACTGAATATTGAAATTTGATATTGGTCTGTCAAATTAGAATGGGACTGGAACACTATAATTTACCATTGTTATGGTGCGTTCCAAATCGCGTCTCCGAAATTCAAGCGGGAACCGTACATTTTCATTTCATAGCACCTGCAACTTTTCGCCATCGTCCCACGCGAAAAATATACCATCCTCATCACCTTGATGAGTGGCAGTCTTCCACCGTGCGTTTCTCGCGTAACTTTCTGCCGCGCACTGTAAAACTCTGGAACAAACTGTCACCAGCAGTATTTCCGGACCTATACGACCTGCAAACCTTCAAGAAAAGAGCGTATTTCCTCTTAAAAGGCCGGCAACGCACCTGCAGCTCTTCTGATGTTGCGAGTGTCCATGGGCGACGGTTTTTGCTTTCCATCAGGTGACCAGTTTGCTCGTTTGCTCCCTTATTTCATAAAAAAAAAACTAGGACAAAAGGTACCCTATGCCCTTACTCGGGATTCAAAGTATCTCTATACCAAATTTCAGCAAAACCGTTGCAGTGGTTTGGGCGTGAAGAGGGTGCTGCGAACTGTATCGGGAATCAAAAACAATTACATGGTTTTCTAGACAAGATGTGCTGCCACCTATACTTTCCAACACGTTCCCTATAATATAAAAGGAACAACGCTATTCGACATAATTATCAATTTTGTTTTGCGTTAACCAATTTTGTGTGATATTAAGTCTTGTATATTTTCGGTGTGACCTTTCAGGTAATGTTCCTTATTTGCTAACTCTATCTATCTAGTCTATTTTGTATAATATTTTCCACATTATAATTACTGCAGTCGCCAGAGGTTTTAACCTCCGAAAATTGTAATAGTGAATGGATTTTTGTTTTTGAGGTATCATTTTCTTTTTTACACTATAACTTGCAAAGTTTACCAAAAATTTTTTTGTGCTTTTAATTTTTTAGTTACTTAATTAAAAATTAATATTTCACCATATAAAACCGGTCCCGAAAAAATTTTTTTTTCTTGTTCCTGTTATTTAATGACTCTTAACCGATTGCTTACGTTGAAAATTAACCAAATACACCATTTTTAAAAAAGAAAGTTTGCTTTGCTAAGCTTAATATAACTATAAGGTTTTTGCAAAGTTTTTAGAGATTAACGCTCGTCGTAACCAAGATAAAAGGGTTTGGGTAGATTTAAGGATTGTAACGAAAAGTGTGTTAAACTTACTTGTTGTGCGTATTTAATTTTTAGAGAAATGATAACTTTTAAGTACTTAAAAACGTTTAAATATCTCCAAAAATGTGTAAAATAGACCGAAAATATTTTTCTATATTTGTTGAGAATTTATTTAAGTGAGAGCTAAAACATTAAATGCATCGACAAATTAAAGACTTTTGCCAGTCTTTGAAATATATTTAAGCTTCCTACTTAAAGCCAGAAAAAAAATTGGGTGCTACAAATCTCACGTACATACTAAAGACGCATGCTGCGACCTATGTTTGGAAAATGGTTACCTGAATGCAAAAAATATCAGTTCTTAACCTAATTTGTATTTTTTTCCTTTGAGTATGTTTTAGCAAATATAATTAATGAAAAAAAAAAAAAAATAATAAATTTTATTCTGTAAAAACCAAACCAAAAGAAATAAAATACAGATTTTCTTCGAAATATCCGTGAAAAGTTTGTGCTACATTTTCAGAAAATTTAATAAAGTAAGAGCTAAAAAGTTATACATATTAAGAAATAGAAGGCTTTGTTAAGCCTAAAAAATAATTTTAAACTTCCTATTTAAAACCAAAGAAAAATTGGAACGCCATTTACCTGGCGAGGCACACAACAAGCACATTTGGAGGTATGCTCATCTACATACAAAAATATTAATTTAAAATATAAATTATATATTTTTTCAACTTATTTTCTTTCTTTGGAATATAAGCAATGATACAAATCAAAAAAAGTAGATATATTTTATTATTTTGCTATATATTTAAAAGAAAGGAGTATGCAAATTTTCTTCAAAATTTTACAGTTTATGAGTTTACTTGAAGTGGAAGAGAATAATTTAAAAATCAAAAGCACAACTTTTCAATAGGTAAACTTTACTATTTATGTTATCAGCTACACATTCCTTTTTTTCTTTTCAATTTTCATCCACTATTGCAAAAATCGGAGGTTTGCACGATTTTTACGCTCTGGGAACTCCACTAAATACAGTATTTGTAAAACATCTTGTAGTGAAATTATACTGGCGTCTGGCTGTAACTAAACTAAGTGATAATTGATAAATTTGTACACCCTTTATAAAATCCGAGTTATTTTATAGACATTAAGTTATTGAGGTTGTACTGTAGGTTCTTGGCGGAAATTCATGTTAAACGCTAATAAAACATGATTTACAAGCACTTTTTTGATAATGATTAGTATCGAACCGGTCGTCTATTTCGTTAAAATTGATAACAATGACTAAATAAAGTGAAAAAGTGCAAGAAATTATGTTCTACTAGATGACGCCCGCAACTCCTTTGCGTCAAAATTCGTTTATCGCGCGGGAACCGTACATTTTTCCGGGATAAAAAATATCCTATGTCCTTTCCCGGGACTCAAAGTATCTCCATACCAAATTTCAGCAAAACCGGTTCACTGGTTTGAGCGTGAAGAGGTAACAGACAGACAGACAGATAGACGGACAGACACACTTTCGCATTTTTAATATTAAGTATGGAAGTATGGATATGGATTAATGTTTATTTTGATACAGTAAAGTTTTTGCTTGGCCGGCGGTTAGACTTTTTACCAAGTCGTTAAAGCATTCGTTAATTATTCGTTAATAGTCTTTGAGCACTCTCCACTTAGAGCTTTAATAATTAACGGTATTTAAATAAACACAAATACTATAGCAATCCAAGTTTATTTAAAAAGACCTAACATTTTGCTCAGGCACCCTTTGGTTGTTCCACCCATTTTGGGGCCTTTGCACCTGGTTGTTCAAGCCAATTCGGGGTCTTTGAACCACTTGGTTATTCAACCCATTTTGGGGTCTTTGCACCACTTGGTTGTTCAACCCGTTTTGGGGTCTTTGCACAACCAGGTTGTTGATAGCGTTCTGTTGTGGTACTTGGTTCAAATTATTTTCCGGTAGCACTTGGTTGTTCAAGACATTTTGTTGTTGGGCAACCTGGTTGTTGTTGATTGTATTCTGTGGAAGAGACACTGGGCTGTTGAAGACATTTGGTTTCTGGTCGAATGTGTGAGGCCTGGTCCTGTGTTTCTCCAGTTCCTGCCAGTTGAGGAACCAGAAGGGTTGCTTGTCTTGAGGCAGCTGGCCCAGTCTGTTCACCAGCTCTCTGTCTCCAAGCGCCTCGAGTGGCAACCTCTGAGTTGTTGTTGTTGTGGTTGTTTGGTTTTCACCGAATCTGGAATACGGAAAATGTTAGAGTAGTAGCAGCAGCATTGGAAGTATGACGATAGATATGCTCGAAATACTCAGGTGGTTATTTCAGTGTAATTTTAGGCAAAATTGGATTTTATTCACAAGTGCAAAGGAAAATCATAGTTTTATAGGCCACACTGACCTAAGACGTGCGTTTCACCATTTTTTCCTCAAGAAATTTGTATTTTTTTCCTTGAATTTTTTCTTAGATCCAAATGGTAGGTATCTGCTGATGGATCAATTTATCCGATACTACTTTGAGAGTTTAAAAAATATGTTATTACTTGTTCCCCAAATTGTCCTGGTTTCTCACTGTAGTGGTGCTGACGGTGGTCACTTCTATCTTGGGATAGCCGATCGGATCTCGGCCAGCATAAGGTGACCTCTGGCTGTAGCTCACAGCTAGCAGCATGGAAAACACGACGAAATGCGAAGCAGCCATGATTCTGAAAAATACCAATTATAATTAATGTTAGTTATTTGAAACCTTCACTAAAAAAACCCTGGCATTATTTTCGAAGAAGAATGAAACAAAAACATAATATTAGGGAATGTGCAGGAACTGCAGGTAGCAAAGATCAAGTAAACATAGAAAACAATTTTCAGAATAGCGACTCCAGTTCGCCAGTTCCGACTTCTGACATCAATCTTGGACAATCAAAGACCAATATCGTAGTTTACTATACGTTGGTTTTAGTGGGTAAGAGTCCCACATATCCCCGGGGTGCTTCAGCTGACTGAGGCACATCCCCAACCCGGGGCACCCATGATGGGTTTTCCCTGCGCAAAAAAAAAAAGTTTACTATACGTTCGTAATTGCTTGTTTAATCACATCATGTGCCAACGTAACGCTTATAAATTCAGATGAAAGTATGTAAACAGACCAATTTCATTTATTATGTTAGTTTTGTGATGACACAAAGTAACGTCCTTTTCTTATTCAAATAAAATCCCATTACTATACAAAATAAATTATCCTAATCTATACTAATATGATATGTAGGACCTAGGTCATTGTTGGACCTAATAAAATTATATTTGCTGACTTTTACCTAATATTTTATTCAAAATTACTTTGTTTGTGTTGTAAGCGTAAAAAGCTTTTCAACAACTTGTCGTTAATGACCAAATTTATTATTATTAATATTTAGATAATATAGTTTTGCTCTAACTTATTATCGGCTTGAATACATTATTAATTTTTAAGAACTTAAGAATTATCTTAATTATCTACATATTAATGTATTTATTGAGTTGACAAACATTTTATTACAAGAATTCTAACAAAAATGAGGAAAACTCAATCAACCATGCTAGATGTGTTTACGACTATTCGGTAAAACTGGAAACCTGACATATAGCAAACCAACAAAAACAATAACTCATATAAAATCAAATCCATAAAATAAAACTTAGCTTTTTGTTCTAGTTGGGATTTATATTCTATTGTGTAATGAGTAGTGAGTTGTGACACATAAAAATAATTTGTTACAATGTGTAAAAATGTGACAAAAGTGCGTGTGTGTTCTCGTTGAACCAATTTTCATGAGTATGCGAATACTTTGTGGAAGAATGCATCATAAAGGGTTTTCCAATAGGGACTTGAGAATTTTGAATTTAGTTTGTGGACGCACCCTTTCACTTAACATCGAACTGATACTGTCAGTTTATTCTGTGGACATAACATTTTTATCATGGTGAAGTACGCGAACGAACAACGTCTGCAAATCTTAAAAATGTACTACAGAAATTCGGTGGCCACTACTTGAGCGTTAACTCTGATTTGCGATCGTAATTCTCGCCCTTGTAGACAGGCAGATTGGCCATGATTATGGGTTATTTTTGGCCCAAATTAAAGATATGGACGTGCCTGCGGTGGCCATAAGAGCGAAGTCGACTTCCATTAAAAAATGTTTTCATTATACTTCAATCCGATACTAAAATTTTAGAAATATTTCAAATGGTTTTAATTTCTTTTGAAAAAAAGATGTAAAGTCCTTATTGGAAAACCCCTTAGTTTAATCACGAAAAATTTACGGTTCCCAGTAAACGAATTTTTGTGCAAACTTGCGGCTTACATAATATAGTTGTTGTTTTACCTTATAAAAACAAATATGAATAAACGAGTTTTTTGTGTGCTCTACAAAATGCTCTACATAATTATTGACCAAAACAAACAAAGTCATCAAACGGGACGACTAAGCTAACAGGTTTTGTAATTTACATATTTTTTCATCTGCAAAATCTAAAATTGATTGTATGTTGCATTTAAAATGGCGTGAACCATGCAAATAATACTAATTGATGCCCGCAACTCCGTTGCGCCTAAATTCGTTAGTAAGCGGGAACTGTAAATTTTTGTGATAAAAAGTATCCTATGTCCTTTCCCGGGACTCAAAGTATATCCATACCAAATTTCCTCAAAATCCGTTTAGTGGTTTAAAAGTAAAAAGGTGACAGACAGACACACTTCTGTAAAAATATTATTATTAGTATGATTAATTTCCCGTTATTATTGCGCAAATTAAAATAATAATGTCTATCCATACGACTTGCGACAAGGTACTATTAAAACCAACAAAATTATATTGCCAAAACACTTTTATATGTAAGTATAAGAGAATAGAATGCTTTTCTGAAAATATTTTTATTCAAGAAAATAATATTTAATAAAATCGGCCAAGTGCGAGTCGGTCTCGCGCACGAAGGGTTCCGTACAGATACAGAGCAATAATACTCTAAAAATTGTGTTTTTTGTATGGGAGCCCCCCTTAAATTTTTATTTTATTTTAATATTATTATTAAATATTAAAGTACCCGTATAACAAAAGAATTTGTAAAAAATTCAAGTGCCTACCTCTTGCCATTATTGAAATAGAGTGAAAATGGCCGAAAAAATCACGTTTGTTGTATGGGAGCCCCCCTTAAATATTATTTTTATTTTGTTTTCAGTATTTTTTGTTATAACGGCAACAAATATACACAATCTGTGAAAATTTCAGAAGTCTAGCTATAGTGGTTCTTGATATACAGCCTAGAGACAGACAGACGGACAGACAGACGGACAGACAACGAAGTCTTAGTAATAGGGTCCCGTTTTTACTCTTTGGGTACGGAACCCCAAAAAACTGTTTTATGCTTTGCCTTGTTTCTGTGTAAGTGCAATTTTCGGAGATTGGATAAGATTTCTTTAAAGCCATTTGCGCTTTTCCGAAAAGAAAACCTAGGTTAAATTATTTTTTCTACGAAGCATTATATTGTGAATTAAATAAATTTGTTTTTTATAACATATAAGTAGGTAATAAGAAAAACAAACACACTTAAGATTAATTAAAACTACTCCTGAATCCTGATACTATCTATTTCTGAGTCCTAACGAAACCGAAAACAAGAATTTCTGTATTATTTGCTATTTTACAAACTTCTGACTACCTTTATATAAAAAAAATAATTAAAAAAGCATATTTTTTATAAATAACAAAATATGCTTTTTTACTACGAATATTTTTTTACTGCGAAAATTAAATTTAATTTTACTTAAAAATAAAAATAATACGTACATAAATTTTATAATATAAAGTCAATCACAGAAACACTAGCACTACAAAAACGCGTCCTCTTCACCTTGTCCTTATATCAAGAAACTGTAGCATCAAAACAAGAATTTTATTATAAATACTTCACTTTTAATGAGGTGAGCGAGACAGGTGTTTTTTATCTCAAGATAGAAAGGGATAAAGTGGAAAATTAACAGGTAAATTTTATTTTTATTACATTTATTTACGCATGTGGATTTTCCGCTAGGGACATTTTTGTGATAGTGCATTTTATATGCCTGGGGGTATGTTCTGGAAAGATCGACCAGTGTGAATCGAAAGATTATCATAGTTTTATGACATTTAATGATAAATTATAATAGTAGCAAATATTTTCAAAATTAATAATGCAGCCGTCAAAGTATAAAAAAGTTGATCAAAATGTCATGTGTTTTTTCAGCTAGCCGTAAAAAATAAACTTGATTACTTCACCTTCACTACTTAAAAAATAAAAATAAATATTAATATGATCATAAATAGTTTTTCCTAAAATAACATTTATTTATTAATTTTTATAAAGTATTAAAAATAGCCTTTATACATTTTTTGTAAAAAGGCATATTTAAATACTAAAACTTGTACAGTTTTGAGTTCCTAAAATATTATTTTTAGCCCCTGAGTCCCGACAAAAAAGAAAGGTGTTGTAATTATTATTATACTCGTATTAGTAATTAATGCACACGTGTATAGATTAAGTGGTTTTAGAGATTATTCTAAAACCCGTGACCTGATTAGCACCGAATTCATTAACTTGGGAAACAACAACTCGTTTGACGAACTCAACTCGAACCGAGTGACGTTTACAGAATAACCGCTTTTGTGACGTCATTCATACTGGAGTAGTTTATCCATAAGTACTTCCAATGTACTTATAATATTATAAATGAGTAAGTCGGTCTGTCTGTTACCTCTTCGCGCTCAAACCACTGAGCTGATTTTGCTGAAATTTGGTGTGAAGATACGTTGAGTCCCGGGAAAGGACATAGGATACTTTTTATCCCGGAAAAATGTTCGGTTTCCACGCGATAAACGAATTTTGGCGCAACGGAGTTGCGGGCGTCATCTAGTGCTCTTATAAATATTAAAAACAGGCGAAGCTATGCAGAATGACTCACGTCCGTCTTATAATATAGGAAGAGTATATAAGGCATATGTAATAAAAGTAATCAAGGTATGTAATAAAAAACTAAAAAGTAATCAACTAGCATCAGCTACGAGGTTCTTGACAGCATAATATTAACTTTTTAGTTTTTAGTAGCGTTTACTTAACTATGTGACGCCCGCAACTCCGTTGCACCAAAATTAATTTATAGCGCGGGAACCGTACATTTTTCCGGAATAAAAAATATCCAATGTCCTTTCCCGGGACTCAACATATTATCTCCATACCAAATTTCAGCAAAATGGGTTCAGCGGTTTGGGCTTAAAGAGGTAACAGAGAAACAGGCACATTCGCATTATAATAATATAATTATTATACCATAATTTGCCTCGAATTGTTTGGTCCCGAAATGGACAACCTCCTTTATTGTTATTCTTTAAGCGTGTGTTCCTTGTGACTCAACGTTACTTGTTTTTCGAAGATTTCTTACAATGTTTATCCTTATTATGGTGAGAATGTGTAGCTGGTTGGTAATTTAAATATTTATTTTTTCAATGATTTATCCAAACATTCAATAGAAAGTCGGTAGCTTTGTAGGTTAAAGTTAAAAAGCTAACGGCAAAATATATGTATAGTATACAGTATAGATATCATACGGTAGGGTAGCTCTTCCGTGTCCTTAAAATCATATTCTCACTACACACAGAGCTAAATATTACGCGTGCAACTCAATACAATAAGGGTTTTATGAATTATGGCGCTACGTAACCAAAAAAATATAACCCAAGTAATTATTATTTATGACTGTCGGGTTCATGTCCGTAGGGCCAGCAAAAAAGTTGTAGATTAGAATAAAAAACAAAATAATTACTTTGTATGAAAATATTTATTGAGATCGGTCAAGGCTCAAGACAAATTAAAACTTCAAACAATTAGTAAAAATAATAAAAAATAAATCAATATTTGGCCAATAATATTAATATAAAGTATTTTAAAACTAATAACATAAAATTCTTCATACTTCTTTTGTTTAAAAACATTGAAATAAAACTAAAATAGGTAATTTTTTTTCTATCAAATAAAATCACAGATTTTATTATAAAATAACTTCTTTGGTGTACCTATAAATTGTGAATTAGTTATTGTGGTAAAAATTTTAAAATACGTCGCTATTTTAAGAGGTTAAGAGTGGTTGGGGGAAGGGGGGGGGGAGAGGTTAGATCCCCCCTCAGAATAATAATAATAAATCAAGTACATATTTTTAAAACATGATTCGACGCAGTAGAGTTTGGTACTTAATAGTAATAATTATAATATAATAAGTTAATGAGTGTTCTAAGTTTTAAATAAACAAAATAATATGGTTATAACTGATTATTTTTGTGCCAACCCTACTTCAAAATTTCTTGCCAGAAAACAATGGATCATAAAAGTGGGTCCAATCGCTAGATGAAAATATGTTAAAAATTCATATCTAGTCATTGGACCCAATAGGTCCAATTTTTTTGGGTCCAATAGCCCGAGTACCCGTAATGTAACCGAGTGTAACCGTAGGGTCTATCGTGTTAATTATCGTGTCAAACAGCTGTCACGATATAGCTGGTGTATGTCTGTCTGATACGACATTTGACACGAAAGACACTACCGTCCCTCTGGTGGCAAATGATGTATCGAAAACCCTCATTGTCAATCATGACGACCTCTGTGGCTCAGTGGTTGAGCGCGTGGTCCTCAAGCCGGGGGTTGCGGGTTCGAATTCCGCCGACGACGGAACAAAAATTTTTCAATGTTCCTGGGTCATGGATGTGTTTTAAATATAATATTATACAGTATCATATTAAAATAAAATTTTTAAATTTATGTATAGTATAAAGGTATTAAATATTTATTTCTGTTGTCTGGTACCTGTAACACAAGTCCTTTCGGTACTTAGCACGGGGCCAGACTGACGTGGTGTGAAGCGTCCATAGATATTTTATATTTTTTTATTTATAATATTTACTACTTGAACTTGAAACTGTGCTAATGTGTATCTATCTGCATCTCACTGTTTGGCATGAATATGGTCTATACTCTATACTGTATGTTATTTATAATATTATGGTATGTGCGAAATGAGAGTTGATCGATAAATTACCCATCAAAGAATGCATTTATGAGTAAGTGGAGACTGGTTAATACAACATCTAAGGTCAGAGTAATGTAAGCAAACAATAAATTAAGTCTTCTTCATCATCATTATTGTACTACCAAGCTTCGTGTATTTCAAATTGGTAGGATTAAAACAGCCTCTGTGGCTCAGTGGTTGAAGGCACGGTGGCTCAAGTCAGGGCCGTTGCTAAAAACTTTTCGTTCGCAAGTTTGAGTCTCGAACTTGCGAACGAATATTATTACGAAATTTTTTTAGCATGATATTCTAACAATAATATTCTAATATAACAATATTATAGCCGGACTCCGAGATATTATTATAATATTATCCAACTATGATTGAGTTTTTTTATGATTAACCAATTTTAATAATAATTTAACAAAGACGTTTAGTTGACAGAAAACGGAGCTAATATGTCAAAAAATATATTATTATATATAATAAATAAATAAATAAATATATATATATATATATATATATATATATATATATATATATATATATATATATATATATATATATATATATATATACAGACAGGATTCGTCGCTTTATTATTTTCCTGTACAGATTCTGCGTCAACTACGAGAGACAAGTTTTAGGGGGGGTTCCCCTACTGCATTATTCTGTTAAAATTCGTTACTCATTAGTCATTGCACGAAACAAAATTTAATTTGTTACATTTTGATTCAACAAATAATAGTATTTTAAAAAGATAAAACCGACTTCAAAATTGTATCTACGTGTATAGAATTAAAATTCCCTATATCAAAAACTACGGAACCGATTTTGATGAAACTTGTAGTGTTCCTTAAGTTGAAAAATACTGGCTAGAACAACAAAAACAAGAATCACTTAAATCGAACTTGTAGTTCCGGCGATATGCGAACACAAACATAAAAACAATACACACATATACCTACATAAACTGTTGTTTGGCACATATTTTGTTCAGGCGTTGACATACACTGACATACATATACGAAAATTACATACCTACAGCATATTATGTTAAATTAACAACCTTTTTTTGAAGTTTTTTAATAAAAAAGTCTATCCCACTATCCCACTTAAAATGTGTGTGGATGGAAAATTTAAAACGAGTGCCACCTCATGCGTAGTTTTTCTCAGAACTTAGTCAGGTTCCAAGTAGGTATATAAATAATTTTCCACATTTATAATTAATGCGGTTAAAATTACTTTTAATTATAAGATACAAAAATATTAAATCTCAAATTCAAATAAAACGTCGAGGTATTGTCTTCAATATACAATCTTCAGATCTTCAATACCTCGACGGTTTATTTGAATTAGATTGTTTATTTGAATTACATTGAAGCTTTTTGCTTTCTTTGCAAAAAAGTTGGTAATCAATTCTACCCGTATATTATACATAATTTTTCTAGACCTGCCCAGTTTTCATAATATCCATACCTACTAATATTATAAATGCGAAATTGTGTATGTCTGTCTGTTACCTCTTCCCCGCCCAAACCGCTGAACCGATTTTACTGAAATTAGTATGGAGATACTTTGGGCAACGGGTCCCGGAAAAGGACGTAGGATACTTTTTATCCCATATAAATGAACGGTTCGCGTTCGCGCGATTAAAATTTTGTGTGTCAGTATGAAGCTTAGGCTGCACTTTGATGATCGCGCGTTTTCCCGGCTTTAGCCGAGCCTGGCAAATGTATGTAAATGACAGCGATCGCGTATATATCGTTACATACATACGCGTATAAATCGTTACATACCTACATAATATTTTACTTGTGATCTCGCGGTATAGCGGCCAAGCCGCGCGTTCGCGCCGCCGCATATAAATCTAGCATTAGGCTGCGTTTCCACCAGAGATGTGTTGCGAGGAATGTGTTTTTATTTTACTCCGCAAAATAAACCTCAACCTTTAAGTTGCGTACGAGTGAGTGTACGCATAGGCATGCGTACAGCACCTCCCTCCTCTCCCACACTGCCTATGCGTACACTCGCATGCAAGAACTTGCGAACATCACCACCACACTCGCAATAATGTTGGCAAATCCGTGCAAGGCCCCTCACCACCATGCAGGTTGAAAACCTCGACGCGCGTTTCGCCCCAACACCGGAGCATCCTCAGGATGTGGACTCTACGAACAACGTCCGTCAATCTTGACGGACGTTGTTCGTCACTCACTCAACTCAACTCACTCATTTACTCAAAGGTTGAGGTTTATTTCGCGGAATATTGCTAAAAATAATATCAAACTAAATAAGCTATGGATTTCCGCAAAGTAACGCCTGATTCTATTAACTATTCGCTTCATTGACATGACCTCGCTCAGCGCAGCAATTCTATTAGTCCTTAAAAACACATTCCTCGCAACATATCTCTGGTGGAAACACAGCCTTAGTAATAGTTAAGGTCATTTGCCATTGACCATTTCGATTCAAGATGAAAATCTGTGGTTTTTAATATTTGAAAGCTTAGTAAAAGCTAAGGCTATTTATTTGAGATGGATCATTTCGATCCAGATGGTATGGATGGAAATGGTTTGAAATTTTTAAAGCTCAGTAAGAGATAAAGGGTTTTGATCCAGAATGGAAATCGTAGTTTGAAATGTTTAAGGTCAAAAAAATTATTGAGGGTGTCTTCTTGTCAAACATAATTTACAAGTTGTTAGAATACCATTTTATAGTTTGAAAACACTGACAAGGAACAAGGCTGAATGAATTTTGCATTATCATAATATTACTCGTATAATATAATAATAAAGTAGTGGGATCTTAACGCCCATATTTAAGAGTTACCCCCTTTTTTACGCCCTCTGGGTAGCAGCTTAAGGTTAAAGTAAAAAACGGTGTTGAATATGTTTTAGACTGCTTGTTTTCTACGAGAGGCCGGCCCGGCGTAAGCGACAAAATGGTTTTTGTCGTGTAATTTAAAATCCATTAATACATTTCATATAGGCTATAGGCAAATTAAAGTGTATGCTTGAACCAATCTATGTACAAATTTAGAAGCTTAAATCACTCTCTTCTGTTGGCAAAATAGGAATCCCTTTTTTTACAGAGGTCTTTTTGATTGATTATTCTGTGTTATAAAAGTTGACCAATCGTGTTATGCGGTAATTCAAAGACAAAGACATGATGAATACTGACAATGAACTTATTGTATGACAATGCGCCCAAAGCCCATACATGACCATATTATACTATTACTACAGGCTACCTGGTCAGTAAAAGGTAAGAAACTGAGTTTACAGTAAACTAAAAAGTTAACCTCCAATGTCACTGTACCTTTAGGAATTTCTCGCAGTTTTTCTTTCCGTATCGAGTAAGGGCGAACGCGGGATGAATAAAATATGACCCGCATTGAAAAAACGGGGAATGATATCTGCGTGACATTTTTATGTGTGTCGATAATAAAATTTCACCTTCGTACCGGAGTAGATTTTATCATGAGGTATTATGATTTATGAAGGTGTATAACCTTTTTGAATTGAATTAATTTGTATTAAAAGACTCGCATAAGAAATCAGGAATTAAAACAACTGCACCCTGGGATTGCCGGCTGAAATGAGAACAGCAGGAGCGGATATACATTTTCGACGGCGGTAAATATCTATCCGCTCACGTGTGCCAAGTGTGAGTTTTTTTTGTTTGACATTCGATCTTGAACGCGTTTGGCGTTTATTAAGATTTTGTATGAGAGCTGGGCTCACTCCCGTGAGCATCGCTAGGTGGCGCTGTACAAATCCCATACAAAATCTTAGTAAACGCCAAACGGATTCACGATCGAATGTGAAACAAAAACTCACACTCGGCACACTGCAGGGCAATCGCGCTATTTTTAAACGTTTCAATTCAGGTTCACATCTACTTTGGTTGTGGTTCAGTTACGGTTTGGTTCCGCTGCGTCTGAACAAATTTCGGTATCGTGCTAACGTTTCAACCGTAGCTCAACCTTAGATGGAACTCGAACGAAGCGCAACGTTTGACCTTTAGACAGACATTGCAGCGGACCAATCAGCGCTCTTCTAATTTAATTTTGATTGGTTTAAATATGAATGATATGAACAAATTTTTTTCGATGCGTTAATTGGTCAATTGACAAATTGTTTATTTAAACATATGGATGAATATGACACGACGAGTGAAGTTGTTTTGGTAGTTATGAATGCGAATGATTATTGCTTGGAGTTTTTAATTTACGTAATTAAATTTATATTGTTTTACTATATTTTACTAGCGCCATAAGTGTTGAGTAGTGACTAGTGACTTGTGACAAAAGTTTTATGTGGCGGAGAAAACATTTACGTAAAGAAGTAATGTCAAAATTCAATTCACTTTTTAACAAACTCAAATAGTCCGTAGTGTTATTTTACAGCTTTGAAGTAAAATATAAGCTTAAATTATAATTTGATTATAGCTTATGTTATATTTTTCCATCGATTTTCGTCAATTTAACATACCAAAATAAGAAACGTTTCAGAAACGTGCGAGTAGAAGTTGCATTGCATCAACTTTTTGTTATGACAGCGTTTGCGCTTGGGCTGAGGTTCAGTTACGTCTCAACTGGCTGTCAAAACGTTAGCGCGATACCGAATCGTTCCAAAAGTCGATCAACGTCCGAGTTTCATTTGCGGTTCAGTTGAAAAAAATTAGCGCGATTGCCCTGCAGATGGTCTATTCTCCCTCCGTCTAAGAGCGCGTTCAGACGTGCGCGTGTTCTGCGCGTGTTATGCGCGTGTTCTACTATACGTGGCACGCGCTGAATCCGCGCCGACCCCGCGCGCGTGCTCTGCGCGTGTTATGCGCGTGTTCTACTATACGTGGCACGCGCTGAATCCGCGCCGACCCCGCGCGCGTGCTCTGCGCGTGTTATACGTGGCACGCGCTGAATCCGCGCCGACCCCGCGCGCGTGCTCTGCGCGTGTTATGCGCGTGTTCTACTATACGTGGCACGCGCTGAATCCGCGCCGACCCCGCGCGCGTGCTCTGCGCGTGTTATACGTGGCACGCGCTGAATCCGCGCCGACCCCGCGCGCGTGCTCTGCGCGTGCTCTGCGCGTGTTATACGTGGCACGCGCTGAATCCGCGCCGACCCCGCGCGCGTGCTCTGCGCGTGTTATGCGCGTGTTCTACTATACGTGGCACGCGCTGAATCCGCGCCGACCCCGCGCGCGTGCTCTGCGCGTGTTATACGTGGCACGCGCTGAATCCGCGCCGACCCCGCGCGCGTGCTCTGCGCGTGCTCTGCGCGTGTTATACGTGGCACGCGCTGAATCCGCGCCGACCCCGCGCGCGTGCTCTGCGCGTGTTATGCGCGTGTTCTACTATACGTGGCACGCACTGAATCCGCGCCGACCCCGCGCGCGTGCTCTGCGCGTGTTATACGTGGCACGCGCTGAATCCGCGCCGACCCCGCGCGCGTGCTCTGCGCGTGTTATACGTGGCACGCGCTGAATCCGCGCCGACCCCGCGCGCGTGCTCTGCGCGTGTTATACGTGGCACGCGCTGAATCCGCGCCGACCCCGCGCGCGTGCTCTGCGCGTGTTATGCGCGTGTTCTACTATACGTGGCACGCGCTGAATCCGCGCCGACCCCGCGCGCGTGCTCTGCGCGTGTTATACGTGGCACGCGCTGAATCCGCGCCGACCCCGCGCGCGTGCTCTGCGCGTGTTATACGTGGCACGCGCTGAATCCGCGCCGACCCCGCGCGCGTGCTCTGCGCGTGTTATGCGCGTGTTCTACTATACGTGGCACGCGCTGAATCCGCGCCGACCCCGCGCGCGTGCTCTGCGCGTGTTATGCGCGTGTTCTACTATACGTGGCACGCGCTGAATCCGCGCCGACCCCGCGCGCGTGCTCTGCGCGTGTTATACGTGGCACGCGCTGAATCCGCGCCGACCCCGCGCGCGTGCTCTGCGCGTGTTATACGTGGCACGCGCTGAATCCGCGCCGACCCCGCGCGCGTGCTCTGCGCGTGTTATGCGCGTGTTCTACTATACGTGGCACGCGCTGAATCCGCGCCGACCCCGCGCGCGTGCTCTGCGCGTGTTATACGTGGCACGCGCTGAATCCGCGCCGACCCCGCGCGCGTGCTCTGCGCGTGTTATACGTGGCACGCGCTGAATCCGCGCCGACCCCGCGCGCGTGCTCTGCGCGTGTTATGCGCGTGTTCTACTATACGTGGCACGCGCTGAATCCGCGCCGACCCCGCGCGCGTGCTCTGCGCGTGTTATACGTGGCACGCGCTGAATCCGCGCCGACCCCGCGCGCGTGCTCTGCGCGTGTTATACGTGGCACGCGCTGAATCCGCGCCGACCCCGCGCGCGTGCTCTGCGCGTGTTATACGTGGCACGCGCTGAATCCGCGCCGACCCCGCGCGCGTGCTCTGCGCGTGTTATACGTGGCACGCGCTGAATCCGCGCCGACCCCGCGCGCGTGCTCTGCGCGTGTTATACGTGGCACGCGCTGAATCCGCGCCGACCCCGCGCGCGTGCTATGCGCGTGTTATACGTGGCACGCGCTGAATCCGCGCCGACCCCGCGCGCGTGCTCTGCGCGTGTTATACGTGGCACGCGCTGAATCCGCGCCGACCCCGCGCGCGTGCTCTGCGCGTGTTATACGTGGCACGCGCTGAATCCGCGCCGACCCCGCGCGCGTGCTCTGCGCGTGTTATACGTGGCACGCGCTGAATCCGCGCCGACCCCGCGCGCGTGCTCTGCGCGTATTTTCCCATACGCTATTATAGTAGAACATGCGCAGAGCACGCGCAGAACACGCGCACGTCTGAACGTAGCCTTACGAATTTTTCATCAGATCATATTGTATCTTGACACAAAAAGGTTTTTCACATTTCCCAATAAAAGCGCACAACGCCTCAAACAAAGATAATT
Source organism: Polyommatus iphigenia (assembly GCA_963422495.1). Taxonomy (NCBI): domain Eukaryota; kingdom Metazoa; phylum Arthropoda; class Insecta; order Lepidoptera; family Lycaenidae; genus Polyommatus; species Polyommatus iphigenia. The sequence continues at coordinate 10,740,417 of OY730177.1, forward strand.
TTAATTCTTTATTTAGATATTTAGAAAATGATTTTGCAACCCACGCCCCTGGCTCAAGATTAGAGACTAAAATATGTCAGATAGACCTGAGTCCAGACTTTATTTAGAATCAAGTCATAATATTTTGACAGAGCCCTAGGGGATCATAACATAATTATATTCTATTTTAATCTTAGTGAATATCTTGTTTCAAAATTATTGGAATAGAATGAAATCTATCTTCTTCTTCTTATCTTATCTTCTTATATATAAAAATGGATTTTCGAATGTGTTAGTCGCGCTAAAACTCGAAAACGGCTGAACGGATTGGGCTGATTTCAGTCTTAAAATATTCGTAGAAGTCCAGGGAAGGTTTTAAAGTGACACGAAGTTCACCGGGACAGCTAGTATATATATAAAAATGGATTTCAAATGTGTTAGTCGCGCTAAAACTCGAAAACGGCTGAACGGATTGGGCTGATTTTAGTCTTAAAATATTCGTAGAAGTCCAGGGAAGGTTTTAAAGTGACCTGTGACACGAAGTTCACCGGGACAGCTTGTATATAAAAATGGATTTTCAAATATTGTGTTAGTCGCGCTAAAACTCAAAAATGGCTGAACGGATTGGGCTGATATTAGTCTTAAAATATTCGTAGAAGTCCAGGGAAGGTTTTAAAGTGACACGAAGTTCACGGGAACAGATAGTATATACAAAAAAGGAGTTCCAATTATGTTAGTAACGCTATATAGCTCGATAACGGCTGAACCGATTCTGCTAATTTTAGTCTTAAAATAATCCTTGAAGTCCAGGGAAGGTTTTTAAGTGACACAAAGTTCACCGGGACAGCTAGTAAAAGTATAAAATAGTATTATTTTCAATTTAATCGTTTGACATAAATTATTTTATATCCATTTTCTCAGGTTTTATCAGAAGTTTATTATTTTCAATATTAATATATTAACCTTAACAAAACTGCTATAGTGAATAGATAAACTCCTGTCAAAACGCTCAAAAGCTGGTTATAAGAGCAGCTTAAAAACATTGTTGGAATATGCTAAGTACTCACATACGGTTTTGCTCGATAGTTTTACTCCGAATCGAAGGAAATGACATATTTGACATATTTAATTCCATCGAGCCAGCTCGAAGCGAGCCTTCGAGCTGTCATTTTTTGCGGTCCACGCGGTGGTTATTGCTCGATTTGGAGTAAAGCTATCGAGCAAAACCGTATGTCAGTACTTAGCATTAGAGTCTAGCCACATTGCTCCGTTGTGTAGTCGCAGCGTCAGCGTTGCGTTTCACACAATATACTTTATGATATGGATAGATATACATTATACAGTATACACATTTGCCCAGCAGCGGGACAGCAAAGGCTCTTAAAAAAAGTATTCACAGCGTCGTCGGAAGTATTGTTGTTTGGCCCATACTTTTGCCGCGTAACCTTTGGTGCGGTAATATTTCAGCGCGAACGTCCTTTTTACCCGACTACGGCGAAGAAAAAAGGAGGGTTATGATTGTGACCTGTTTTATTTAAAGCGAGATCACACTAAACGTAAGTATGTGACTACTAACTAAACTATTAACTACACTGCATCGAAATAACGCGAAGCCTCACTTCACGGCCTAATATTATAATTTTTATTACATTGTTTAAGACAATATAATATTACCAATTACCACACTATTCGGCAGCGAAATACTTAAGTTTACTATGGGATGTGAATTGTCGCATGCAGTGTAGTTTGACTAGTTTGCGATTTTATCTTTATTGTATACTTGCAGCGTCCACGCATTGCAGAAGCATACAAATTACAATGCGTTTCGTTGTGATTTGTGACGACGCAACGCGACGCACTTGAGCAATGTGGCTTTACTCTTATCCAAAATCCCTAGTGATAAGCGAGTGATTGAACAAGAACACCAATTCATCAAGTTATCGTCGAAAAAACAAAAATTCATAACGCTTGTTACTTTCATATCAATCATGTCAATTTATGACACTGGCTTCAATAAAGTAGACTTTCTTTTGTCTCGTCTAGATTCCGATTAGCTTTTGTATTCTTTTCAAACTTTGGTTGGTGATAAATTGACAAGTAGTAGCCTTTTCGAAACCAATTTTAAGTTATTGTATATTGCTTGGCGTATATCCAAAGTCTACAAACTTGTAAAGCCTTCCACAACGTGTAACAAAGAGGGTTCCGTCACTGTTATAAAACGATACATTTTAAAATATGACAATAAAAATTATTAGGTAAGTTGTTTTAATACACTAGTATAAGGAGTTATTAGTTCTTAATGTTATGTTTTGTTCTTATATCTCAACACATTTATAACATAAGGCTCGGTTTACGTGTCCGAACGCGCGGTTTGGCGGCTACACCGCGACATCTCACATCACAAGCAATTGTATGCGTTATGGCAATGGCAGTGCGCCGCGCCGTTATTTAAATAAACCGTTACATATCTTGTGATCTCGCGGTGTAGCCGCCGAAACGCGCGTTTGCGCGGACGCATAATAGATCCAACCTACCTATGAAAATATGACAGATATTATTATGTTTCAAGATGCACGCAATATTTGTTAATTCATGAAGCCCCAAGCGGCCACATCCGGCCGCGATAACAATGAAAAAGCTATTGTGTCTCGTTTTGCCACGACTGATGGGTAAAATACAATATACTTTTAATCCATACTAATATACTTACGAATAAAAATGCGAAAGTGTGTGGTCTGTCTATCTGTTACCTCTTCACGCCCAAACTGCTGAACCGATTTTGCTGAAGGCATCGAGATACTTTGAGTCCCCGGAAAAATGTACGGTTCCCTCGCGATAAACGAGTTTTGGCGCAAAGAAGTTGCGGGCATCATCTAGTTTACGATATATCATAAAACATTACGACAACATTGGTAAATGTTGTAACAGGACACAAACAAGGAAAAACCAATAAAATATTTCACCCAATGGGACAATATAGGATCTTCATTTTTTGCGCCTCGTGACATAATGTATGACATCTGATACTTACATATAAAATTCTTGTTTTGCGGTGACTATTGCCAAGCTCCTCTGAGACGGCTGGATAGTTTCTGATTAAATTTTATGAGCTACTTATCGTGTTTTTCATTACTGAAAGATAAACCTTATATCTTTAAACGAGCAATTCTTGTATATCTATCTAATATATATAAATCGCCTGTCACGATGTTTGTCCGCGATGGATTCCTAAACTACTTAACCGATTTTAATGTTTTTTTTAAATGTGTGCTTTTTTCCAACTTGAGAGATAGGATAGCTTAGATCTTTAATTATAGTCGCAATTTTATTTTATTTCAAATTTTTTGTCCATAAAGAGCGACCATTGTTTATGCGACGCGGGTCACGGGATAGCGATGGACGTTGCCATGGTGACATACTTATTTAGTCACTAATTCAATAAAATAATACGGGCGATATAAGTACTTTATATAATATGGCAAATAAACGTTTGCCGGGACAGCTAGTATATTATATAATTGGAATCTCGGAATCGGCTACAACGATTTTCATGAAATTTAGTATATAGGGGGTTTCGGGGGCGATAAATCGATCTAGCTAGGAATAATTTTTACAAAATGTCATTTTATTCGTGTTTTATCGAAAAACGAGCGAAGCTCGGTCAAATAGCTAGTAACATACTTATGTGAAAAAATATAATATGCAATCGACTACAGAACCTCTTCCTTTTTGGTGGTCGGTGAAAAAATCGTTTGCTGGAATAATTAATTTTAGAACGCTTATTAGGAAAAGTAGACAATTTAAAAGTATATTATGATTTATTCAAAGCTTGCGGATCTCTAAATATGCAATTTTTCGTATCTAACATGCTTGAATAAAATTCACATCTAATATTGGCAAGCATTGTTGGCAAGCGAGGCATGGCAAATGTTTGATAGTTTTATAGCAGTAGCGGAAATCCTTTTAAACGCAATAGCAGGCAATAGTGTGTCTGTCTGTCCGTCTCTCTGTAACCTTTTTTTTTTTTGGTCGGGAAATGCCATCGGCAGTGCTGGGGAGGACAACCGGGGTATGTGGGACTCGCTGCGACCGATGAGATGGTAAGTGGCCGCAGCTCTACCCACTAAAACCCGACCGTGTTCCTTTCTGCGCCTGACAGATCCACGGGAAATGTGGGGCTACCGGAATTCTTTCAGCGTACGTCTGCCTGGTCGTCGGCAGACATATTGTCTGAGTGAGGGTGTTCAGAGACCCAGGAGAGGGTGCCCAGGCTGAACAGAGACCCTACTAGGGTCTAGGCCCTTTTTCTGCGTTTACGTCGCGATGCACTGGAACACATAGCGCATCGCGACCTGTTCGGGGGTCTGTCTGTAACCTAGTGACTAGTGACAGTTAAACGGCAGACCGATTTAATCGACATTCAATATGGGTATACTTTAAGAGATGGAAAAGGGTGTAAGATTTTTGTTTCGGCAAAATAAAGGGTTCTCGCGTGATGGGAAAGGTAACTTATTAAGGTTCACCGCAAGACTCCGTTTCCACATATTGAAATCACATCATTTTGAAAAAAAATGGTTGGTTTTAGGTTTTAGCAAGATTCTGCATAATATACAAAGCCACGGGAAACAATATACTTTAAATTACAATACAGGATTCAGGAATCATACACAATATCTTATACCGTGATCTTATATATAAAATTCTCGTGTCACAATGTTAGTCAGCGAACTCCTCCGAAACGGCTTTACCTACTGATTTTTACCAAATTTTATATGCATATTCAGTAGGTCTGAGAATCGGCTACTTTCTACTTTATATAATATTGATAAGTGCATTTGTTGAATAAATAATAGTAAATTATTACAACCTGAGACTGACGGCGACCATTGTTTGTGCGACGAGATAGCGATCGACGTTGCCATGGCGACATACTTATTTAGTCACTTCAATAAAATAATATGGGCGAAATACTTTTGTGGCGGTACCCACAATTCGCCTAACATTCCTGCATCGCGCTATCAAAGTTTTCTGAGCGCGTCGGTATATATACGACAGCTGAAATATATCACTGGGGCTTCGGCCTGACCGAGCATACCACCTCGCTCGGTCGGAAGATCTTCCTTTGGCCTTCACACATTATTCCCACATTGGTAACCCTCGACAGAACACGCCTCCTTCATCATCATCGCTCCCCGCCCCTCCGCACCGCGCCAGCCAGCATCGCCTCATCGGGTACATCGTCCACTAGCCGCAACGTACCGCGGCCTGGGCGACTCCGCATCGGCATCAACGGGCTTTCTCACTACACCGACCGGTCAGCAAGCAGAGCACATCTCTCCTGGTCAGCACGTAGCATCGGCCCCGCACGGCAGCTATCCGATTCACTGGATCCCGTGCAGCAGCTTATAGTTCCGACTCACTGGGACTCACTGGCACTGGCGACCCAAGCGACAAGACTTCAAGATTCGACCTCCGGTCTTCGGGGGGGAGTGATGTGGCGGTACCCACAATTCGCCTAACATTCCTGCATCGCGCTATCAAAGTTTTCTGAGCGCGTCGGTATATATACGACAGCTGAAATGTATCAAGTGGGCTTCGGCCTGACCGAGCATACCACCTCGCTCGGTCGGAAGATCTTCCTTTGTGGCCACCACACTTTATTCCCACACTTTATATTATTATGGCAAAGCAACGTTTGCCGGGACAGCTAGTAATATTATAGTATAGTATATCGTGCGGTTCTGTTATAACGACGCGGTTCGCCGCAATACTCCATCTCCCATATTGAAATCACATTTGTGATTGACGAACTAAATTAAACTTTCGCTCGCTCAATCTTAACTTTCCATTTATCTTGTAAAGAAAGACTTTGATGAGTTCGATAAAAATATATTTGAACTTACACATTGGTAAGTACAGGTAAGGGTGAAGAAAAACGAGAGTAATTTGTGAGTTGTGAGTCGCAGAATTTCGGTCGCATAAAAATCTTTTCTTACAAATCATAACTCACAAAATGTGAATCAAACAGGACTTTTGTATGAAACTGAATGCAGCAGAATTTCTGCCAGCCGAAATTCTGCGACTCACAACTCACAAATTACGCTCGTTTTGCTTCACCCTAAAAGTGAAGAAAATTTGGAAAAATAATAGGGAATATAACGTAGAGATAAACTACCTACGATAGTATGGCGCGCCCCTCCAAATTACTGTTTCAATGTGTGTAGTCACATCCTTATGAAAGAGTTTGTATGTATACAGTAGTAAGTATTCAACCAATCAACCAGTACTCGTAATATTTCACTTAATGTCACTTATTACCAAGATTTGTTGGTCAACTAATCATAACTAGCCGACCGCGCAAGACAACTCACTTCAAACGTTTTGAATTTTGGAGGGGCACGCCATGTTATCGTAGTTTATCTCTATACGCAGAGGTCGAAGCAGAGGGCGCTGCTCGCACATACAGTAAATAATCCGACCAAAATCTAACACGTTACACAAGTCTATCAAAATATTGACAGAAACGTGGAACAAAATTATTTGCTTACTGTCTGTGCTGGTGCTGGCGCGGCCGTTTAGACTTTGTTGTTGTTATTTTAAGTGGCATAATTTTGATTCCTAGGGCCTGTTTCACCACTTCCTGCGAAGTGACCAATTAACTTGACAGATCTAGTATGGAGACAGATCAAGTACCCACCAATTAACTTGACAGATCAAGTATGGAGAATCGGTCAAAAAAGTTGTGAATAGCCTATTCAGCACTTTATCAGGAAGTGGTGAAACAGGCCCCTCTGGCCCTTTTCATAAGCATAAGTACGGTTGTCGTCTAACGAACCGGCGCTGCGTGGCGCCGTCGCGCGTCGGCCGTGCCGTGCTAATAGTCTGAGTAACAAGTGCCATTTTCCTCAAAACCTGATCTAACGTACCCCAAAATTATGATTTTGGTCTCATTCGATTCGGAATAGCATCTAGAACATTCTATCAAAATTCCAAGAGGGACTGAAAAAAAAATGCAAAAGTTATAAACAATTAAGTAAACATAAAAAGAAGGGTTTAGTTTTTTTCTATATTTCGAAAACTATTTGAGATAACCAAAATTTGAAAATAGATCCTTAAAGAGCAGGAAATTTCCTAAAAAAAAACCTAGATCCTGAAACCTTATCAATAATTCTTATAACTTTAATTGAGCGACGAAAGTAACGGTAAAAACGCGTAGTTCGGGTTTCGCGTGAATTGCCGCAATCTGCCACGTGAACTAAAAATATATTTTACTGATTAAATATTAATATAAAGAAATAAAAAAAAAATGAGTACTAAGTAGACAAATCGGTCAACAATAATCCGTCAACAAAAATAAATTATCACAATTTGTTTAATTGTTATGCTTTTGTTAATTTGTTAATAGTCACCATTTTAATGTTAACATAAAAACGCTGATTATTTCAAAACAAGAAATCTAGAATTTTTTATTATTTTTTTGAGCTAATCTTAAAAGGGCTTAGAAGAGATATCCGTTGGAAAAATTCACAAATTTTGATTTTTAAATTTTTTATGAACAATCAAAGGCATTCATGAAATTTTTATGTAAATATAGCAATTAGGGTTTTTTCATTTATCGCTACTTTCGCCGCTCAATTACAGCTTTAAGTATTATTGGTAAGGTTCCAGGATGTAGGATTTTTTTTAGAAAATTTCCTGCTCTTTAATGATCCATTTTCAAATTTTGATTATCTCAAATAGTTTTCGAAATATTAAAAAAAAACCAAACCCTTATTTTTATGTTTACTTAATTGTTTATAACTTTTGCATTTTTTTTCAGCCCCTCTTAGAATTTTGATAGAATGTTTTAGATGGTATTCCGAATCGAATGAGACCAAAATCATAATTTTCGGTGCATGTGATCAGGTTTTGACGAAAATGGCACTTGTTAACCAGAGTATAAGCCTTTCAGATGTACACGGTTTTCGCACGGTCACCCAGGAACGCGGCGGGTGGCGGTGGCAGTATTCATGCTGCGGAAAACGTCCGGGCCCCTGTGAATTGTGATGTTTGCGATTGAATGGTACTCATGTCATGTGAACAGGTCTATAGTAAACTCTATAAAAACTCTATAATACAGGTACGAAAAAGGTTCTGCGGTGAAGCTATAGGTAGACGTGATTCGTGAAGAGGTAACAGCCTAGACATACATACTTTGGCATCTATTAATAAAATAAGATAAATAGTAGCCTATGTCCTTTCCCGGGACTCAAAGTATCTCTATGCCAAATTTCAGTGAAATCGGTTCAGCGGTTTGGATGTAAAGAGGTAACAGACAGACAGACACAATTTCGCGAAGTATGGATTATGGATTTTACAATTTTACAGGCACTATTGACTTGGAAGTTGTGCAAACAGTACATGTTACAGCTGTGAGGTGTTCTCTATTAATTCCGGGCAACATGTGGTACAACATTCAAATTATTAACTGCGCACTTGGCTCTTGGCTCAGCTCAGTAGAATAACAGATAGAAGAACAGAGAGCCCAGTGGCTTGTGGCTACTATAGTTGTATCCTTATCAGTTATTAGTTAAGTATCAGCTTTAGTAGCAAGTAGAAAGTAATGTTACATCTGTTACATCTTCACGCCCAAACCGCTGAACTGATTTTGCTGGGTTAAACTCTAAAGCAGGGGTTCCCAATCTTTTTCAGCCTGCGGCACAGTTACACGGAAAATATTTTGTCACGGCGCCCTACTCTACTTAGCTATTAGAAAAATATACATAAATAAATACCTACTTTTCATGATTATAGTTAGGTTAAGCAGGTAAATAGTATTTTTTTAGTATTTAGTATTTAGGTAAATAGTAATAAACAAATATTTAATCATCTACCTGATTTACAATACTTACTAATATTTTAATTTATTTAATAATAAGTGTTTGTGGTAATTCGGTTAATGATGATTGATGAAGGATCGAATCACGGCGCCCCTCTTGCCTTTCCACGGCACACCAGGGCGCCGCGGCACACAGTTTGGGAACCCCTGCTCTAAAGTATTATCACTTAGTTTTGTTACATCCCGTATATTATCGACGACCTCTGTGGCTCAATTGGTTGAGTGTGTGGCAGCTCCAGCCGGGGGTCGCGGGTTCGAATCCCGCCGACGGAACAAAAAGTTTTCAATGTTCCCGGGTCTGGATGTGTCTATATCTATACATATTATAAAACAACTAGCGACCCGCCCCGGCGTCGCACGGGTATAAAATATATAGCCACTGAAAAAATGATTAAAATCGATAGCCTATGATACTTCACGTGGTCTAGTTCTTATCTGTGCCAAATAACATAAAAATTGCTCCGGTAGTTCGCGAGATAAGCCCATTCAAATAATTTCCTCCGTTTTTTTCACATTCCCCTATTAGTCTTAGCGTGATAAAATATAACCTTATGCCTTCCTCAATAAATGGGCTATCTAACACTGAAATAATTTTCCAAATCGGACCAGCAGTTCTTGAGATTACCGCGTTCAAGTTAGCCCTTTGAAATAATTTTCCCCGTTTTTTCCACATTTTCCTCAATTTCTTCGCTCCTATTAGTCTTAGCGTTATAAAATGTAGCCTATAGCCTTCCTCGATAAATGGGCTATCTAACACTGAAAGAATCATCAAAATCCGTTGCGTAGTTTTAAAGATTAAAGGGAACAAAGGGACATGAGGGAAATAAAAGCGACTTTGTTTTATAATAAGTATAGAAGTCGCTTTTTTTCCCTCATGTCCCTTTGTTCCCTTTAATCTTTAAAACTACGCAACGGATTTTGATGACTCTTTCAGTGTTAGATAGCCCATTTATCAAGGAAGGCTATAGGCTATATTTTATCACGCTAAGACTAACAGGAGCGAAGAAATAGAGGAAAATGTGGAAAAAACGGGGAAAATTATTTGAAAGGGCTAACTTGAACGCGCTAATCTCAGGAACCACTAGTCCGATTTGAAAAATTCTTTCAGCGTTAGATAGCCCATTTATTGCGGAAGGCTATAAGCTATATTTTATCACGCTAAGACCAATAAGAGAATGTGGAAAAAACGGGGGAAATTATTTGAAAAGGCTTATCTCGCGAATTACTGGAGCAATTTTTATGTTATTTGGCACAGATAAGAAGTAGACCATGTGAAGGATCATAGGCTATCGATTTTAATCACTTTTTCAGTGGCTATATATTTTATACCCGTGCGACGCCTGGGCGGGTCGCTAGTATTAAATAATATGTACCTATGTGTATAATAGAAAGTATAAAAGTATTAAATATATTTCCGTTGTCTGGAACCTGTAACACAAGTCCTTCAGGTACTTAGCACGGGGCCAGACTGACGTGGTGTGAAGAGTTCATAGATATTATTATTATATTATTATTATTCTCTCCGTGTCGTTGTGTGTGAATTGTGACGGAGAAACCAAACAAAATTCATTTCACCAAAATGTTATATTTCTGATTGAAGTAAAATATCGTCATAAAACTTATCTTAATTTATGTACATACCTAGTACGTATTATAAGTATAGGACTAAGGAATAACAATAGAAAAAATGTTTTCTTTTAGTAAAACAGAAATTAGTATCTTGGCCTGACGCCAAAAGATGATATTGATATTTTGTTCAGAATAATGTTTTAAGGACATTTGTGTTGTTACGAAGATTGAAATTAATGGTAATATTAATTTATTAGTACTTCAACCTTAAAGACAAGTTAAACTTTTAAGAAAAAATAATATGTTAATGTTACTTAATGATGTCACACTTTATTTTCTGGTCAAAAATATATCAATGTCAATATCAATTTGTATAACAATATGAAAAGGACATTTTACTCTTTGTATAGCATCCTCAAGAGCGGGCTGTGCAATTTTGCTGTGTTTTCTAATAAGTATTACGATCCCGGAAGACGATTGACTCAAATGAAATTGAGATTTATTTAATCATTGTATATTTATCTGATATTTAGCTAACGGAAACCACGATTCACTTATTTTGACTCGATAGTTTTATTTTTCGAAATTATGAATCTTTTTGGGCATTTCAACAAATATCTGTTACACTTATTGAGTTACTAGCATTAAATAACTTGCACTGCTACAATCACACACTTTATAAAATAATAGCTAAAGGAAATATTAGTATTGTATTTAGTTTTTAAATAATCATCAAAAAACAGTTTTGGGACTTACGATCTTTACTTTCGTGCTATAATACGGGAACCGTTGTTACGCGATATTGTTCACTATTAGCTGCAGCCTAAAACACATTGCCCGGGAGCACGATTCATGGAATTATTGTATCACGATTGGAGGATAGCGTTGTGTGTAGGCGGGGCTAGCGTTTTGACAGTAGGCCCTTAAGCAAAAAAGCACAACATTACATATTTAAAATTTAATACGTCACAACATTCTGTTGCCTATACAATGATAACTATTGGTGTTTCCAAACTCCTCTGAAACGGCTGAATCGATTTTATGAAAGGTGTGCTCTCAGGCACATTCCCATAAAAGAGATGGCAAAATGACGTTTGCCGAATAGCATAAAGGGAACAGCCGTCATAAAAGCATACTTCACATCATATTTCGGTGCCATTGGGAAAGCAATACGTAGCACATGAATACTATTACGTGTTTCTGGAACGTATACGGTATTTCAAACTATCTAGGACAGTCGCATAGTTTTAGTGCGAATATTAATTTTATAGCTAAGTGTATGACCTCGCATTTATAAGGCTGGCCGCATACACACGTTTTCCGTTTCTGAATTCGTTTTCTGTATACGAAAATCCGAATGCATGAAATCAGTAGAAAATACAGTAACTGGTGCACACACGTTCCGAACGGATAGGAACGAATTTCGCACGTACGTTTTTTAACAGCAAGCCGCGCCGGTGCGTTCGCGCGTAAAAAACGAACGTTTGCTCTCTAGAGTCATGGAATTCTAAATCATATTAATTCCACATTTAAGTAAATCGCATACGGAAAAAATGTGTATGCGGCCCGCCTAATACACAATGCTATACAGAGTGCTTAAGGCGCTTTTCCTGTCATACATGTTGTCGCCCACGCGCTGATCTTGCCCGCAGGACAGAAAAAACATCTAAAAGACCTGATATATATATATATACGTACGAACTGAGCACTCGGGTTTTAAGATCGCGAACTTACTCGGCTCGATGTCGGTGATAGACGTACGAACTAGCACGCGGGTTTTACGATCGCGAACATACTCGGCTCGACGTCGGTGACACACGAGAATTGCGGCCCACAGCTTGCGGCGCGTAGTCTTGCCAGACGTATGAGCCGAGACGAGCTACGAATAAGGGCTGATTCAGACCGCAACGCGAAGCGTAGATGCATTTCTAAATTTATATGGATTTGACAAATTCGCAAGACGTCTCACGCAATTGAAATCTGTCAAATCCATACAAATTTATGCCGCGCCGCGCCTCGCCTCGCTTCAGGGTCAATTCAGACCGCAACGCGATGAGCGCGTTGCGGTCTGAATTGACCCTGAAATTCCAAGACAGCGAACTTGCGCAGCAATCTTTAAGTAGGTACGCGGTTTTTAGGTGACACACAGTCGATTAAGATTGTCGAGCTGCGTACTTACTCGCACGTGTATCTCCCCTTTATGAAAATATGATAGGCTGTGGGCAGCTTTCATCATTAGCCGCGTACTGACCAAGCGAGCAGCCTCGCTGCCTCGCCCGAGCGTGCCACGGCCGAGCCAATAGTTGTCGGTTTTTGTCGATGCTCAAAGGCGCCTCGGTACGTTTGCCGCGCACTAACACGTACTGATCGACCGAGCAACTGCGCGCGAGGCAGCCGCGGCGAGGCGGCTCGCTTGGTCAGTACGCGGCTATTCATGACCGCAGATCAGCGCGCGGGCGATGACAAGCATGAAAGGAAAAGGCCTGGCCTTAGACGGATCGCAAGAATGGAATTTGAAAGCCGTACATTTCAAAGATATACAATCTTTTGAAAATATTGTTTATCAGTAAGTGATCTTTGTATTAAATCCATTTTTAACTTAGGAAAAGCTGGCGGAAGCTATAAAAAGCTTGATCAAAGGCTTTTATTGCGCTTAAAGCTTTCTCTTTTAGCCTTTTCGTTGTCAAAACACAAAAGATATCTCAGCCATCAGATACCTTTTGAAAACATTGTACTGTTTATAACGCGGGCGCGCGTAAAGTAGAGTTGCTGTAGATAATATTTTATCAATTATTGGCCATACGTATCTTAGATGCTATAACTCTAAGGTGACTGGCTGACTGACTAACATAGTGATCGCACAGCCCAAACCACTGGAAAGATTGGGCTCAAATTTGGCATGCAGGTAGATGTTACGGCATAGGCATCCGCTAAGAAAGGATTGTGATGAATTCTACCCCCAAGGGGATAAAATAGGGGAAGAAAGTTTGTATGAAACTTTGTCAATTTTAAACCGATCGGGCTGTCGTGACTTTGATACCTAATTAATAATAATACTTCTTAACGCGAGTGAAGCCGCGGGCCAAAGCTAGTACTACAAATGCGTAAATGTGACTGTCTGTCTTTATGTTTGTTACGTTTAAACAGCAGAACGCCGGAGATGACATAATAATATTTTTTTAAGAAATGTGCGGTTGCCATACAATAAACGAATTAAATATGTGAAGTGAAAAGGTAACAGATAGATAGACTGACACATTTTTGCATTTATAATATTATGTTATTATTTTTCTATAGGTAATTAAGTACCTTTTAGAGATAAGACAAAATTAAAAAAAAAAAAACTAGATCAAAATCGTTAAAAAAACTTTTTAATTGTTAATAATCGGCCAAGTGCAAGTCGGACTCGCGCACTAAGGGTTCCGTACCATTATAGAGCAAAATTAGGCCAAAAATTGTGTTTTTTGTATGGGATCCCCCGTTAATGTTTTATTTTATTTTAATATTATTATTAAATATTAAAATGCACATAAAACTAAGGATCTTGAGAAAAAATCAAGTACCTATCTGTTGCCATTATTGATATAGAGCCAAAAAGGCCAAAAAAATCACGTTTATTGTATGGGAGCCCCCCTTAAATATTAATTTTATTTTGTTTTATTAATTTTATTTTGTTACAGCGGCAACAGAAATAAACAATCTGTGAAAATTTCAACTCTCTAGCTATTACCGTTCTTGAGTTACAGCCTGGAGACAGACAGACGGACCGACAGACGGACAGACAGACGGACAGACATCGAAGTCTCAGTAATAGGGTCCCGTTTTTACCCTTTGGGTACGGAACCCTAAAAAAACGACAAAAAAAATTGTCGGGTTAAAAAAACTAGAATTACACTTCTAAAGTTTGTAGCAACTACATCTCAGTTAACTCTTCTGCAGGTTATGAAAAGCTTTCACACTTAAATATCCGACGCAGCTATCCTAAATGCCCTGTGTAATAACTTCGTCCGTCTTTTATTAATTTTAACTCCACCAATATAAAACTTTAAAGGCGTTTTAAGGTTTACTACCCAGATATTATACCGTAGAGCTAAGAATAAAATAGATACGCATTTGAAAAAAGGAGCACCTACGACTGAGACTAAACGCAACAGAATAGTCAATAAGCTTTGTCCACACTCTGCCTTTTTTTGTTCATCAAGGGCATGCGCTATAGCGCAGTCAACAGCGAACGTGAGGCATGCCCGCGACGCATGCCCTCTGATCGTATCCAAAACTTTCGCTTTGTTCTTTAAAGACAATGTTGGCGTTGCGTTCGTTGACGCATTCAATTATTGAATGCGCCAATACGAAAGTTGAATGAAAGAAGATGACAAAAATTGAAGACGTAAGTGCACAGTGTGGACATAGCTATTGGGAATTATATTACGTAAAGGTCGGAGCAGATGCAGCAAACAATCTGACGTTGCTTAATTTTTTAACTTATAAAAAATTTTCTTCATTTAAAAAATAACTTTCCCGGAATCTTATAACCACAAAGTTGACCTTCCTCTAAAGATAGACACAATTCTTAGAAATATCTACGGAATATTTTTATTAGCGTTTTGTTTTTCTTGTTTAGTGTAAAAAATGTCAAAATGAGTATCGAAACCGCGATTGGGCTAACGTGGCATAGGACGCTCTGCAGCTATATATTTTTGTTTCTTTAATAAAATAAGGGGCAAACGAGCAAACGGCTCACCTAATGGAAAGATGCTACCGTCGCCCATGGACAATCGAGCTGCAGGTGCGTTACCGGCCTTAAATAAGAGGGAATACGCTCTCTTCTTGAAGGCTTGCAGGTCGTATCGGTCCAACATTTCAAGAAGGCGCAGCGCATGAATAAGGACTATCCAAGATCGGGATGGCGCTCGTTGGGAGAGGCCTACGTTTAACATTTGGACAACAGTTTTAGGCACATTATGATTTTTTTTTATGATAAGGGGGCGAACGAGCAAACAGGTCAGCTACCGTCGCCCATGGATACTCGCTGCTATGATGCTGGTGATATTTCCTTCTATTATTTCCGTCCCGGGCATTTTAGTCCGACAAAAACGTCCTGAGAGCCAAGGATCTACATTATGTATGATTAAGGTTGAAACTGCAAACCTCTGAAATATTCAGTCGATATCTGTGACCCAAAACTAACATCTGAAAAGTCTCTTTTGGGTAGGGTTGCCAGCCGTCCTGTTTTCCCTTGTCCTAGTTTTCTGAGTGTTTTTTTTATATAAAATAAGGGGGCAAACGAGCAAACGGGTCACCTGATGGAAAGCAACTACCGTCGCTCATGGACACTCGCAACTTCAGAAGAGTTGCAGGTGCGGTGCGTGTCCTGGGACATCCTGGATAGTTTTATAATTTTTAAGCGGCGTCCAAGGTTTTCTATAAAACACAAAAGTATAATACTTTGTTACAGTCAAAAGCGTTTGTTTAACAATAAGATAACTAGTTTTGACTATATTGTTTTATTGTTATAAGTTATAAGTGTTATAACTTATAGCCCTATTTTTTGTACCTTTTTTAAATTTGAGGTTGGCAACTCTACTTTTGGGGATAAGGGACCAATTTTTAACGATGCTCATGAAATAATAATGTGTTCTGTTTCTCTGTGATTTGTATTTTAACATTCGCTAGAGATGATTGAAGAGCTAACATTTTATAACATACGCTCAATCCTCTGAATCGATTTTGCTGAAATTTGGCATGAAGACACTTTGAGTCCCGGGACAGGACATAGGATAGTTTTTATCCTGGAAAAACGTACGGTTTCTACGCGATAAACGAATCATTTTTGGCGCAACGGAGTAGCGGGCGTCATCTAGTTTTTTTATAATTTCAAATTATTTTCCGTTTACTCAACCAGAACTTGCCTTCTGCATCTGTTCTGTGCTATTTCCGGTAGCGAAGTCAAATAAGGCTTACGTGTACATTTCCGGAATCCAATAATGCTGCCA
Organism: Polyommatus iphigenia; assembly: GCA_963422495.1. NCBI lineage: Eukaryota > Metazoa > Arthropoda > Insecta > Lepidoptera > Lycaenidae > Polyommatus > Polyommatus iphigenia. Next base: position 10,756,836 of record OY730177.1, read on the forward strand.
CAAAACATAGTTTCGGTTGGCGTTGCATGAAATTATGTCTGTCTGAAATTCTGCCGCTGCGGGGAAATGGGAGAATTTTCACGTGCCAAGTGCTCGGTACGGTCGGGGAAATATATGTAATGTTTAGTACAAACTATGTAGGTATTATCTTAGTGTCTAAACACACTAGGCCGAACTTTTGGCATGATTACGCCTGCGAATTGCGATGCGCTACTGTGTGTCATCACTCATCAGTAATTTAAAATACATTGCAGGTGTAATTATGCCGAACTTCGGCCGCGTATTTTCGGCCTAGATCCATACTAATATTATAAATGCGAAAGTGTGTCTGCCTGTCTGTCTGTCCGTCTGTCTGTCTGTCTGTCCGTCTGTCTGTCTGTCTGTCTGTCTGTCTGTCTGTCTGTTACCTCTTCACGCCCAAACGGCTGAACCAATTTTGATAAAATTTGGTATGGGGATACTTTAATATCCGAGAAAGGACACAGGATACTTTTTGCCCCAGAAAAATGTACGGTTCCGCCGCGATAAACGAATTTTGGCGCAACGGAGTTGCGGGCGTCATCTAGTAGTTAATAACACTGATTTGTATACTCTTTTTTGGAAAATGTTGTCCCTTCGTTGGTGTTTGTTGACTTTAATAAACTAAAATCTGTCAAGCTAATCAGTATCAGACAATTACAAATCATTGTTTTACCGTAATGTCTGTCACACAGGGGCGCCGAGTTTTCAAAATTCTCGTGGGTGCTCCAGCTTTTTAATGACATACCTAGCATACATGATATACATAATATGAATGACCAACATACATACCATTATATTATGTAAGTACTTAGTGCTTATTTTTGTTATTTTATAGACAGAAGAAAATACAAGATATTATATTTTGTTACATAGCAGTTTGACATGACGTGCACCTCTCAAGCTGCGTATAGACTTCGCGCTCCTGGCGCGCGCGCCATGAATGACCGCGCCGAAAGTGCGTTCCGCGGAACGCGTTCCAAACATTTGAAGTATATTATCAACTAAGCGCGCCTGTATCTTTTTTTTTTTGGTAATACGTTCGGCTGTATGTATCTTTTTTTTTTGTATGTTCCTCGATTACTCAGCCGTTTGTGGTTCGATTTTTATAAAAATTATGAAGTTTTCTGTGTTGTTGACGAATCTTGAATTTTTGATATTTTGAAAAAGAAACGTATTATTTTGCAGTTACATTTAACCTTAATTTAACGACCTTACTTATAAAAAGAACTACGTCGTGTATCATGACGTATGTGACAGCAGGGGCGCCACTCCGTGGGTGCTCGGGTGCTCCAGCACCCACGAGAGGTAAATAGTGGGTGCCGAGCACCCACTATTATGAATATTTAAAATAATTCTCTTTCTCATCTTAAATCTAAATAATATAGATACCGAAACCGAAATAATAATAAGTACGTAATACGCGTAAAGACTTTGAATACGCGCGCGAATACGAATATATCTTCGTCATTCAAAATACATTTGCATTGAATAAAAAAAATCATGTTTAAGATAAATATAATAAGATATTTATTAAGGTGGTTCGTTCCCCATACAAAAAAACAGTCGACATTAATTAGCTAATTTTATACTATTACTACATAAATTTATATGCACATCTATTTATTTTGCAACACCATTCCCGCGAAATATATTTAAAATACTTTATTTCACACAGAAGTCACATTTTTATTGTTTTTTTTATAAAAAGTGTCATTTGTGGCTTAAGTATGTCACTTTTTATAAAAAATCAATAAAAATGTGACTTCTGTGTGAAATAAAGTATTTTAAATATATTTCGCGGGAATGGTATTGCAAAATAAATAGATATGCATATAAATTTATGTAGTACGGAGTGCCTACCTAATAGTATGAAATTAGCTAATTAATGTCGATTGTTTTTTTGTATGGGAAATGAACCACCTTAATAAAATATATCTTATTATATTTATCTTAAACAAGATTTTTTTTATTCAATGCAAATGTATTTTGAATGACGAAGATATATTCGTATTCGCGCGCGTATTCAAAGCCTTTGCGCGTATTACGTACTTATTATTATTTCGGTTTCGGTATCTATATTATTTAGATTTAAGATGAGAAAGAGAATTATTTTAAATATTCATAATAGTGGGTGCTCGGCACCCACTATTTACCTCTCGTGGGTGCTGGAGCACCCGAGCACCCACGGAGTGGCGCCCCTGCTGTCACATACGTCATGATACACGACGTAGTTCTTTTTATAAGTAAGGTCGTTAAATTAAGGTTAAATGTCACTGCAAAATAATACGTTTCTTGTTCAAAATATCACAATTCAAGATTCGTCAACAACACAGAAAACTTCATAATTTTTCACTGAGATTACTCCTATGGAACCCAACCCTTAATGAGTTTCATCCATAAAGTTATTATACCTAGCGGAAGAAACAAAGGCCTGAGCAAGCGAGATGTCACTATCAGTAACACTGCGTGGTAAAAAGAGACGTGTGATACATGACAGCAGAACTCTTTTTTTGACATCCAGTTGGCACTTATCGGCACGTTGACAAATCTCATAGAAAGATGCTTGTGTAAGTGTATAGGTACCAGCGTTGCCAGATTTTTTTTGGGCCAAGTCGGAAATTTGGAACTTTTTTAGTGAAAAAGCGGGATTTTTCAGTCAAAAGCGGGACAAAGTAAAAAAAAGGCATAAAATCAAAAGTTTTTTTGAATTTTTATCTTTTTTTACGTTAAAATTACGTTTACGTGACAATAAATAGCTAAAGTAGCCAAAGAAAATCCACCTCTCTACCTCCCACACTCTTATCTTCACTACGCACCTTTCTTTCTCAGCACGCTGCACGTACGTTCGGGCTTTCCCCGAAAAGCGGGACTGAGCCTGGTCCGTCCCGCCAAAATCGGGACGTCTGGCAACGCTGATAGGTACACATATTTTTACATACAGATGTAAATCAATTTCGTTTTCGTTTGACAGCTCGAGATTGTTGCTCTATTCCACTTAGTGGAGTTCCCAGAGCGTAAAAATCGTGCAAACCTCCGATTTTTGCAATAGTGGATGAAAATTGAAAAAAAAAAAAGGAATGTGTAGCTGATAACATAAATAATAAAGTTTACTGATTGAAAAGTTGTGCTTTTGATTTTTAAATTATTCTCTTCCACTTCAAGTAAACACATAAACTGTAAAATTTTGAAGAAAATTTGCATATTTCTTTCTTTCAAATATATAGCAAAATAATAAAATATATCATTATTTTTTTGATTTGTATCGTTGCTTATATTCCAAAGAAAGAAAATAAGTTATTTAGAATTTTTTTTAGAAAAAAAAAAAATATATTTAAAATTAATATTTTTGTATGTAGATGAGCATACTTCCAAATGTGCTTGTTGTGTGCCTCACCAGGTAAATGCCTTTCCAATTTTTCTTTGGTTTTAAATAGGAAGTTTAAAATTATTTTTTAGGCTTAACAAAGCCTTCTTCTTCTTAATGTGTAGAACTTTTTAGCTCTTACTTTACTAAATTTTCTGAAAATGTAGCACAAACTTTTCACGGATATTTCGAAGAAAATCTGTATTTTATTTCTTTTGGTTAGGTTTTTACAGAATAAAATTTTTTTTTTTCATTAATTATATTTTCTAAAACATACTTAAAGGAAAAAAATACAAATTAGGTTAAGAACTGATATTTTTTGCATTCAGGTAAGCATTTTCCAAACATAGGTCGCAGCATGCGTCTTTAGTATGTACGTGAGATTTGTAGCACCCATTTTTTTTTCTGGCTTTAAGTAGGAAGCTTAAATATATTTCAAAGACTAGTAAAAGTCTTTAGTTTGTCGATGCATTTAATGTTTTAGCTCTCACTTAAATAAATTCTCAACAAATATAGAAAAATATTTTCGGTCTATTTTACACATTTTTGGAGATATTTAAACGTTTTTAAGTACTTAAAAGTTATAATTTCTCTAAAAATTAAATACGCACAACAAGTAAGTTTAACACACTTTTCGTTACACCCCTTAAATCTACCCAAACCCTTTTATCTTGGTTACGACGAGCGTTAATCTCTAAAAACTTTGCAAAAACCTTATAGTTGTATTTAGCTTAGCAAAGCAAACGTTCTTTTTTAAAGATTGTGTATTTGATTAATTTTCAACGTAAGCAATCGGATAAGAGTCATTAAATAACAGGAACAAGAAAAAAAAAATTGTTTCGGGACCGGTTTTATATGGTGAAATATTAATTTTTAATTAAGTAACTAAAAAATTAAAAGCACAAAAAATTTTTTGGTAAACTTTGCAAGTTATAGTGTAAAAAAGAAAATGACACCTCAAAAACAAAAATCCATTCACTATTACAATTTTCGGAGGTTAAAACCTCTGGCGACTGCAGTAACTATAACACGGTCACATTACCTTGACGCTCGATGCGAGCTCCCTAATGACGTCATCATACCGTGCGTCTAGTTAATTTGACGGTGTAATAGGTATATTAACTTCATGGTTTCATTCAAATCGGTCCGAATAATAAATAGACACACTTTTGTGTTTATCATTTTTGTTTGGATTGTTTATAAACCACTCCCTCTGCTTGCTGCAAACTGTGTGTATTTCAAATAAGAACTAGTCATGAAGGTACTTAAACTGTGATACATTAATTTCCCAGACTATACGATTCAAACAGGCCTGAGGCATGAATAGAACACACAAATAAAGGATCAAAGTTTGATGTTGAGTTTCACGTAAACAATCGTATTGTTATAATAAATATCAGACTCAAAGGAAGCTGGTATCAATTAAATTAAAGCATGGGAGCATATTTGGCATAATATTATTATATTGTAATATTATGTGTGACTTATGAGTAACACGTAATTAGAGACGTGAGTGGAAGAACCAGAATTACTCATTTTTTGCCTCGTAGTTTAAACAAACCTTGTAACTTACCCACTTCATCATTTGGCTGTTCGAACAAATATTTACGGCTTATATATCTGGCAATAAGTACATAAAAGCCTCCATTAATGCAAAAAAAAATAATTATTTTTTTTAACTGCTACTTACAGCTGCTTCTTTAACTCATGTCTTCAATTTTATAAAGCAAAGAGGTATAAATGTATTAGGGATAGTTTCCAGCAATATTTAAGTACTTTGTAATCACAACAAATAATATTAGGTAGGTATGTTATATTTTTTCAGCGATATTATAAAGAACTGCTTTAAAATTGCTTACTGCACAAACAATTTATTTTTGTTAAAAAAGCCACTTTCAAGCCTATCTAATATAAAAAAGTGTAATAAAATTAAACGTTTGTTTCTCTAAATCAACATGCAAACATGCAACTGCAATTCGCGAGTTAAGAGTCCGTATACGAAATTTGCCGATTTCGCTGATTTAACAGACGTGATTTAACAGTTAAAATACAGTATTTCTATAAGTTTTAATGCACAACATGTACGATCATTTCAATTATAATCTAATGTTGGAGCTAGATTTTTTTTAAGTATTTTTAAATAATCCAACTCAAACCCGCGACAGTTTTGTGATTTTTGCTGTAAAAGGTTTAGAATATCACCTGTTTATGGATTGTATTGACGTCTTAACGGTGTGAAAAAAATACCATGTACTGTTGAGAAAGTCGTCTATACAATGTTGGAATTACTTTCACCACTTTAATATGAAATAGTTGAGTAAAAAAATATGTAACTCGGCAAAATTTTAGAGAAAATGGGCGAAGAATTGCTGTTAAATTCGGCAACTTGGAGCTGTAATTCATAAAAAGAAAACGACAGAAATAATCTATAGATAAAATTGTATCCAATTCGAGAAAAAAGAAAAAAAAACAAATTGTGCCAAAAAACACGATTGTTTTGAATCGTGTTTTTTGGCACAATTTGTTTTTTTTTTCTTTTCCCAAATCTCACATTATATTACTCGCCGCAAGGCTCGAGTCGGCAGTCCGCGCTTAATGTATATATTTTTTAATCTAATAATTAATATATATATATATATATATATATATATATATATATATATATATATATATATATATATATATATATATATATATATATATATATATATATATATATATATATATATATATATATATATATTTAATCTAATAAGGGGAAAAAACCAAATAATATTTCTGTAGCAAACCTTTGCAATTTCATATTCATCGGCGAAATTTCGTATACGGACTCTTAAAGCAACTGTTTTGCGAGATAAAAGATTCTTTTAAATTGAAATCTAGAACTTTCCGAGTCATATTTAACTAGTCAGCTGCTTGTGACACAGTTTGTCTTAAGTTAATATGTATTGTCCTGAGTTGTTTAAAATTTATTTCTAAGGAGCCATAAGGAGTGCTTTAAGCTATTTTTATAAAAAAGCTATTAAATAGTTTATTTATCGTAACCGCAACGCAACGAGCATGGTATAATATTTTTAGTTTGTACTTGGACAACTGAGTACTGAGTTCTGACAGACGGATGGACAGACAGACACATAACTCGAGAGGACACATAAAAGTTTTTTTTTGTGAACAGTACCCTAAAAATATTTCTGGACAATAAATAACATAATAATAAAGCATCTAATAATATCTTTTACAGGTTCTTACTTCTAATAAAATTTCAGAAATATTTACTAGAAACACCTAATTAAAAGCCATTTTTAACCCCCGACCAAAAAGAGGGGTGTTATAAGTTTGACGTCTATCTGTTGGTCTGTCTGTCGGTCTGTCTGTCAGTCTGTCTGTGGCATCGTAGCATCCAAACGGGTGGACCGATTTTGATCTAAGTAGTTTTTTTTGTTTGAAAGCTGACATGACCGAGAGTGTTCTTAGCTATAGTTCATCATCATCAACCTGCTCATTGCTGAAATATCACGGTTTATCTGGTTCGTGATAGGACGATTAGCAACTTGCAGTCGTTTGGTGGGTTTTATATTTTGCATTCTGGGTCGTGACGCTTATGAATATAATATACACATTACACATTATTGGAAAGTTGACCTGGTGCTGCAGCATCACCTGGTAATCAATAGGTTACCCAACTCCTCACCAACTTAGAGCAGAGGTTTCGTGTTTGGGCTCATTTTAATTACGACAACCAGTAAGACGTAGATAAACAGTAAATATTTGCATGCTGATGCTGCAGCATCACCTGGATTCTATAGGATCCGAGCTCCGTATGAACCCAAAGTGGAGGTTTCATCCAAGAGGATATATTTTTTATATAATTTGGTATTCATTGGGATATGATCCAGTTGATAGGAATTATTCTGCACAAGTTCAAAAAGCATAAAATAAAATTAAATTAAGAAATTAAAAAAAAACAACGCCAAAAAACTTTAAAAAGTAATGAAATAATATTTACTGACTTTAAGTTTAAATAATTCCTAAGAGTAAAGTAATATTTTAGTCCATAAAATATGTTGTCAAGGTGTGTCGGGGGACCGCTAAATGTAGCTATATTGTTTGATTTCACATAACAATATAGTTTAGGGTCAGTTCACAGCGACCCGAATCGAGAGACTCAGTGACTATTATGGCGATACAAAATGCAAAAGTCGCTGCTGTGGTAGTTTACTTGGCGGTCCCCCGACACACCGTGACAACATTTATGGAATAAAATATTACTTTACTCTTAGGAAATATTTAAACTTAAAGTCAGTAAATATTATTTCATTACTTTTTAAAGTTTTTTGGCGGGGTTTTTTTTTAGGAAAAAAAGGTGAGCGAAGGGAAAAGATTCGGTGAATCATCAGGAATTCTTCAGAAATCTTTTGATCTTTTACATGCCGAAACTATTATTTTATTGAAAAGACCAAAGGAAGGTACGATTTAAGAAAGGGGAAGGCGCTACACATGACACAGCATTTCGTATGAGAAATTCGTAGTAGAATTTAGTTAGAAAATAACTCCTGCACCGGTTTCGGTGACGGTGACCGGTTACATTGAAACCAGGAGTAATTTTATAGTGTCCAAATGTGTGCGCAGTACTCAAGAGCATTCTCTCTTTCTTTACCCTCGTAAGCAAGAAAGCGTTGAAACAGTGGGACGGACGACCGACACGACTGGCGAGAGGTCAGGCACAGGACCGACTTTTTACATGCCCATCAACTGATGGGCATGTAAAAAGTCGGTCCTGCGCAGATATTTATGCAACTGCATGGATCATCTTACTAATCAGACAATCAGGTGATCAGCCTGGATTGTCCTAACCAGAATTGGATCATGAGGTGATCAGCCTGGATTGTCCTAACCAGGAACCGAACCCACGACTTCTGAGTCAAGAGCATCGCTCTAAGCCACTGGGATATGGAGAATGTGGATACCAAAAATTCTCTAGCTATATCTGAACTTAAGTACGTCTTTGTAGCAATTTTCAATAACGTCTAGCAGTTTGGATCTGTCAACTACTCAGTCTGTATACATTATACAACAGTGTGCTCCCATATCAAATCAAATCAAATCAAATATACTTTATTGTGCACAAACATAACAGTAAAATTTACATTAACAAACATATTTATAAATGAGACATGTACACAAGGGCGGCCTTATTACTTGAAAGCAATTTCTTCCAGGCAACCCTTTAACAAATTTTATGAGATTATGAATTTAGGAAAATGGTGATGTGCAAAAGTATACATATATATATATTATATTAATATATTAATATATATATATATATATACACATATATATAATAAATAATAATATATATTCATAATAAAAATGTACATACACTCAACTAATCTATACATAACATAATAAATGCTATAATAATAATGATAATAATATACAATGTAAATACTAATAATAAATAATAATACATACTTACTATTACTACAATGTGTATATCCTGTAAATATTATTGGTTGACAGATATATTAAAATAATGATTAAATACTAACGACTTAAAGCGATTTAACGTTTCAGCTTGCCTAATATGATCTGGTAAGGAATTCCAGAGTAAAATAGACTTAACAGTAAATGAGGAATTGAAATATTTAGTTTTATGGGCGGGAACGTTAAGGAGAAGTTTTGAGTAGGAACGGAGCTCTTTTCTATCGTAATTGTGAAAGACAAAGTTGTTTTTTAAATAAGAAGGATACCGGGAGTCAAATAAAATGTTGTAGAGTAGGGAGAGTACGCGGAAATCACGACGATATCGGATTGGGAGCCACTTAAGCTTGGTGCGGTATTCGGTGATATGGTCAAATTTTCGTAAACCAAAAATAAACCTTATTGAGAGATTTTGTAGACGCTCGAGCTGATTCAGTTGATCCTCAGTTAAATAAGTAAAACAAGCATCGGCATAATCAAGTAGGGAAAGAAACAAAGACTGTGCTAAGACTACTTTAGTTCGTGTAGGCAGAACATATCGAAGGCGTTTTAAGGAATGCCAAGTTGAAAATACCTTCCTACTGATTTCTTGTAATTGTGGCTTCCAAGATAAGTTATCATCGAAAGACACACCGAGATTTTTTACCACTTTACTAAATGGGATTGTAATGCCATTGATGAGGACGGGAGGTAAGGAGTTACAGTCAATCCTGGAGACCAGCCCCGGGCTGCCAATTAATATTAATTGTGTTTTTTTGGGATTAATAACAAGACCATGATTCTTGCTCCATTCGCTGATCTTCAACAAATCGTTATTTAATTTACCAATAGCTGAATGAAGGCCGCCTAATTCTGACTGGATGTACACTTGCAGATCGTCAGCATACAAGTGATAAAAAGATGTAATTGAAGTTATAATAGAGTTGAGAAATAAGGAAAATAAAAGTGGTGACAATACTCCTCCCTGTGGTACGCCGGCAAGTATATTACTCCAGTCAGAATAGCTATCGGACGATTTGACTCTCTGTCGCCTTCCTACAAGGTAGCTACGAAGCAACCCAATTACTGTTGACGAGATGTTACAGGACGCTAATCTGCTTAAAAGGATGTCGTGATCAATACAGTTAAAGGCGTTGCTAAAATCCAGTAATATGAGAAGAGTAAGTTTCTTTTGGTCCATGCCTAATCGCACATCGTCTGCTACCTTGATTAAAGCCGTGGTCGTACTGTGACCAGTGCGAAATCCAGATTGCAACGGAGTTAGCAGATTATTGTGCAAGACATACTTTGTGAGCTGTTGATGTATAATTTTCTCCAGGACTTTGGATAAATAGGGTAGGATCGAAATAGGACGAAAATCAGACGGAGTTTTGGGACAGGAAGACTTAGGTAAGGGAATAATATAAGCAGTTTTCCAGGCATCAGGAAAGGAAAGGGACTCTAGACAGGAATTTAAAATGTGTGAGAGAATAGGTAAAATAATGTCTAAAATTGGGATGACCATACTACGGCTAATGCCGTCGTCCCCGACTGCATTCGACGTTATAGATATTATGTGCCTTTTAATCTCAGTCTCGGTGATAGGGTCAATAAGGAAAGGATCAAAATTAGGAGAAGGGAGTGAGGATATAAACTGCAAGGTTCTTAATTTAATATTAGGATCAAGGATAGAGGAAGAGGTAAAGTGCTTATTTAAAAGGTTAACATCAATGGTATTACGATCCATTTCCGATTCAGGACGCCCCACACCCAGTGTCTTTAGGAATTTCCACGTTTTTGCTGGATCTCCGTTTTCTATCGAGCTGTGAATGTGGCGCCGCTGGGCATCACGGCACATTGTATTGCAGCGGTTGCGTATTTTAATATATTTGTTTCGACATTCTTCTGTTTTATTTTTTTTTAATTTAGCCTTCGCTGCATGTTTAGCACTAATCATTGCTTTAAGCTCGTCTGAAAGCCAAGGAGCAGGAAGATGTTTGATCTTTACAGGCTTAACAGGGGCGTGTTTGTCGTAGAGAGATTTTATTTTTACATTGAACTCGGCAACTTTTTCGTCGATAGATTTAGATTTTATTAAATCCGACCAGTCAATGTTAGATGCATCCTCCCTAAGGCTCTCAACGTTCATAGCTGAAAAGTTGCGTAGCATTAGAGTTTTAACCTTGGCCTTGGGAGGGCGAACATTATATGCAACATAGACGAGGTCATGGTACGAAAATATCTCAGCCGAAGACTGCCCATGCTTAGCGACAAGATTAGGAGAGGAGACTATGATAAGATCAAGCAGGGAGGGACGGCAACCTGGGGAACAATGAGTCGGATCCAGCGGCAGGACTTTCATGTTATACGCATCTAGAATAGATGTAAGTTTACGGGAACGACTATCACCTTTAAGTAAACAGGTATTAAAGTCACCCATTAATATAGAATGACTGTAGTTAGGCAAAAAAACCTCGAAAGTACTTTCAAACGATTGGAAATAGTCGTTATGCATAGACGGACTGTAATAGACACCTAATAACATTTTGCTGTAACGGCTTACCTGTACTTCCAGAAGTAAAAACTCAAGAGCATCCGTAGGAGGGGGCTGTGCTGATGCGCTAATAATAGTATAAGGCAAATCAGAACGCAAGTAGATAGCAACACCGCCTCCACTCCTACCAATGCGATCGTTACGAATTAGTTTGAATCCAGGTAAACCGTAGCAGGTAGATGGTAAGCATGGCTTTAGCCATGTCTCTGATACACAAATGGCATCCACATTAACACGATCAAAGGTTGTGAGTAAGTCAGCATAGTGAGCAGGAATGCTTTGGGCATTAATGTGAACTGCCTTAAAACATTTGTTTACAGAGGAAAAATTGCCCATTATTGTCTCTCTGAGAGGTACTGATGTGGCACTATGAAAACTTTCATCGCTGTCGTTTGATGACATTGAGACAAAGTCATCGCAAGATGAGTCACTATTATTACTCATAATAATATAATGATAAAAAACCTAGCAAAATATAAATATATTATAAGATATATAAATAATTAAGTATAATAAATAAGTATAAACAATAAAATAAAAAAAATAAAAAATACCAAAAAAAATAAAATCATAAAAACAGTCTCATACCAAACCAGATAGTATAAAATCACAATCAAGTAAAAGCTACATCACATAAAAGTAAAAATAATAATGATTTAAAAATAAAAAAAATATTAATAAAAATTAGAAAGCCAAAAGCCAAGCATCCAACCCATGACAAGCATGAAGCAACAGAAAAAAAAAGCAAATGTCACATAATATGTCAGGTCGGTTGACAGATGACAAGACGTCATGATTGTTGATTATTGACAGGCGCATGACAAGCAATTTTGTGGTTGAAAAAGTTTTACAAAACACTGCAGTAAAAATAAAAATTTAAATGGAGTGAAAAATTAACTAATTACAGGGTAGAACGATAAACAGAAGCATTACCCTCAATATTACATACTCCAAGCACATAATATATACTTACTATAGAAATACAAAGAAAAAGCAGAACTCAAAGTACTGTAAACAAGTAAACTTATTTATGAATATTTTATAAATTAATTAAACCAACAACTGCATATTACCTAAATCTATCTATATTACGAGTTACAACTTACAACACAAACTAAACTATATCAAAATATGAGGAACAAGACATTTACATACAGTGGATAAAAACTTAAAATTTAAAAAGATTTAGCAACAAGTAAAACTAATATAGTCTTTGGGTCAGAAGGTAAGCACAAGCAACATTCAAAGTGATAATTGGATGTTCAGTAAAAAATAAAAGCTTACTTGGCCTTAACATTCCTTTTGTTTCTAGATGCTGCACAGCCCGGTTCAGTCTTGGAATTGGTTGCAGTTGGCTGCCTAGGTCCTGTTGATGAAGTTGGACACTTTATGGCATCGAGGTCCTCCATGCTATGCACATGGTGTCTAGAACCATCAGGTCCAATCACCAAGATAGTGCCATTACTTGTCCAACATTTAGACTGACCATAGCGTTCTCGAGCAGCTAAAAACACTGTGTGTCGCTTTCTTGTTAAGAACTCGGAAATGGTGATACCCGTCTGTTTTAGATTAGTCTTCGCATTCCATACCTTTGAGCGAAGGGCCATGTCACAAAACTTGACAACAATAGGCCTAGGTTTCTCCTTGCGTTGGCGGCCCAGCCTATTGCAGTATTTGATAGAAGAAGAATCCACACCAGATATGCGAAGTTTGGAACAGATCACCTCAGTTACAGAAACTTGCAAGTCATTATCATTCTCAGGAACACCATGGAAGAGTAGAATTTTTCGACGGCTTCTCATTTCCATTTGATCATTAAGGTTTGACAGCATTTGCACCTGAGTTTGAAGTGATTGCAGGGCATTTACCACGAATGACTTAAAGGCATTAAACTCACGGCTTAGCTTCGCAGAAGGGCTTTCACTGTGCTCTAAAGTGGCTGAAGATTGTAGATCCTGCTGGAAGGTGGCCATCCGAGAATTGAACATCTGTGTCATCTCCTCGATGGATTGTTTAATAGATTCCATAGTGATGAGCAGAAATACGAGTGATGTGCAATATTAGTGACAAATTGAATGATGAGAGATAAAGGTTGACGTTGTAATTTTAATATAGTGAGACTATTTCAGGAAAATTAAATTACTGGTAGGTAAAGACTACTTATTTAACACATAATAGTGCTTCAAAACTTTTAAATAATTTAAATTATTAGTTTTAAATAAAAGAGCAATTAAAAGCACGTCTTGAACTTTTTACACACCTACCCGAAAACCCATAGTTCATAAGAGGTTGTAGACATAGAGCTTAGAAGTATATAGAATCGATTCTCAGATAAAATTTAGAAATTCCAACTTCCAAACATCTATAATTTGAGAAACCCTGACCATTTGAAATGACCATCGTTTAAGTGCCAAACACCCTTAAACTTCCTCAAAGTATAAGAATTTGACGTAGTCTGGCTGTGGGAAGCACCAGTCAAAAATGGCAGGCAGTAGAAGACAAGAATCCTCGAGTTATCTATCTCTAAAGAAAGAAAGACAAAAATTAAGCTTTACTTTTTATTGAAGGTCAGGTAGACCTTCAGAAATGGATACCACCTAAAGTGACTGCGACTGATGCTCCATAGTTGCTTGTCGTTCTTATTCTATAAGAGGCACATTATACAGAAAAACTTTCAGCTTTTATAAAATGACGAAGGTCTGGCTTTCGCTGGCTTTTGGGTTGACAGGTCAACTAGCAGTATTATAATGCTGGCTTCTCACGGCGCGTATCGTCACGAGCCGTGCTTCCCCGAACCGATTTGTTCGCGCGAGCCCGAGCCAACAGGCGAATCCGCGCCACTCGTTCTCACGGCCCGTAATATTACGAGCCGCTCGAGCCACCCTCTTCACACGGCGCGCGCTGGCGCGGCACGGCTCATAATATTACGCGCTGTGAGAAGTCAGCATAAAGCGCAATACACACTGAGCCCGCCGGGCCGCCGACATATTATGTCGGCAACTTTTTGTCGGCGGTCTAGTTGGCGGCTTCACATAATACAAGTCGGAAAATTTGGTCGGCGGCATGTCGGCGGCTTGAGATGAGAAATTTATTTGGCAGTCAATGATTGGTCAGTGATTGCCGCGTGTCTATAGGTTGTGTCGCCGGGCAACTGAGCGCAGGCGTACCCAAGCCGCCAACATGGCGGGTAACACGCGCGGGCGCATGTTGCCGACATCATTATTTTCATACAGGCCGCCGGGTTGTGTCGCCGGGCTTTGTCGGCGGCTCGGCGGGCTCAGTGTGTATTGCGCTTAATACACAAATGAAACAAAATATTACTTGCACTTTTTTCACTATATTCATAAATTACAATTTAAAGACTTTAAACACGACCGGTTTCGAACTAAATCATCATCAGGTTTATATCTACTTAACGTCGGTAGTTTTGAATAATTAAATATAATCAAAACAAACATTAGGGTTGTCAGCGTCATAGTATTTTTACAATTTGGTAGAATTTTTCTTCTAATTACGACTATTTTCTACTGATGTTCAAATTAATATTTAGTTGTATTTACCCATTTTATATTGATAAATTAATAATGTTTTGTCACGTATATAGATTTTACAAAATAAGGAGACCAGAGTAGCATTCTACACTACAGGTTCCCTAAAAAGTATGTTGTGTAATAACAAGGATAAGTTTAAGATCTCGGACAAGAGCGGAATTTACAGCCTTTCCTGTGAAACATGCGGAGGTATATATATAGGCCAGACAGGGCGGAAATTTAAAACACGAATAAAAGAGCACATTACAGCCTGGAAAAGAAAAACAGAAAGATCGACGTTTGCTGAGCACTTAAATAATAATGACCACAATTTTGAACCTGAGAAGAACATCAAATACTTACATGTTTTGCCCAAAAGTAAGAAAATGGACGCATTGGAAGCGCTGGAAGTCAACAGACATAAACGACCAGACTTGCCTATCTAATTCAATATTATTACATTTAAATTATTATTACTTATACATTAATTTATATTTACAAATCACCGCTAATTTAATTTATTGACCTTAAATTTATTAATTTTATACATTTTATGGACATTTTATTATATTTATAGACATTATTTAATTTAAGTTCAATTTATTTGACATTGGTATAGATATTGACATTTTTATAATTTTTAATATTGTGGACATTTCAATTAAATTATTGGTGATGTACTGGGACTATTGTATCGTTATTAATTTGTTTGACATTGTGTATATTTATTTTTTGACATTCAAAAATTTGATAGTAATTTTTGTGACATGTTTTAATCGGAAATTTTAAATTTAACAATTATTATTTTATTTTTTAAAATCTGACATCTGTATACGTGACAAAACATTATTAATTTATCAATATAAAATGGGTAAATACAACTAAATATTAATTTGAACATCAGTAGAAAATAGTCGTAATTGGAAGAAAAATTCTACCAAATTGTAAAAATACTATGACGCTGACCACCCTAATGTTTGTTTCGATTATATTTAATTATTCAAAACTACCGACGTTAAGTAGATACACCTGATGATGAGTAAGTTCGAAACCGGTCGTGTTTAAAGTCTTTAAATTGTAATTTATGAATATAGTGGAAAAAGTGCAAGTAATATTGTGTTTCATTTGTGTATAAAATGAATTTCCACCAAGAACCGACAGTACAATCAATTACATATATTGCGCTTAATACTTTCATAGTTGCCGCTTCTAACACATTCTACGTTTTTAAGCGAAACCTGTCTCTATAGTGAGGCGCACAAGATTACATGTATTGTTTGCTAAGACCCCTATGGTACTATATTAATAATACTACAATTCGGCTTCTATTGAAATGTCTACATCTTTAGAGACTAGACAATCTAGAAGGTCCATTCATTCATTCAAAATGTACAGACATTGAAAGTATTTTGTTGAACTGATGCACCCATTTTTCGGATTAAAAACAAAAATCGGCCAAGTGCAAGTTGTACTCGCATACGAAGGGCTCCGTTCTAATTTGGAACAAAATAGGCAAAAATTGTGTTGTGTTGTTTCAGATTAACAGAAAGACAGTTTATCGAAATATCGGGATTTTTCTTCATTGGTAACCTTGATTCACAATATTAGATTGTAGTCAGATAAGAGAAATACTTAGATGTTAAATTATTATCTATACTAATATTATAAATGCGATAGTATCTCTGTCTGTCTGTCTGTCATTTCACGCCAAAACTACTGAACCGATTGTAATGAAATTTTGTACACAGATAGTCTAAAGCCTGAGAAAGGACATAAGCTACTTTTTAACTGGAAAAAGGGGTTGTAAGGGGGTGTTTATGCGTACATTTGTTCAAATTAAGTCAGTTCCAAAAACTCATAACAGATGGCGCCAAGAGTCGCCTAGATCGCGCTATCGCTTGCTCATACGTATTTCTATAAGAGGTGTACCATGTGAAGTTTGCCTTTTCGATTCTTTCGAAGTTCGAAGTTATACACGTTATTAAAAACTCACCTACCAATATAGATATCAGAAACAACAGCCTACCAATGATAAATACTAAATAGTTTATGGGTAAAGCTAAAGTTCTGTAATTGGGGGGCTAAATAAGCTTTAAAATTTGGTATAAAAAAGTTCAATTAAAAAAAATTAAATATTATGTGCACACTGCACAGCTGTTTTGGGTATCTTAAAAAGCTTTTAATTTTGACACCAATTTTGTTGACACCGCGCGCTATAAACTGAAGTCCACGCGGACGAAGTCGCGGGCAACAGCTAGTCCTTAATAAATGGGCTACCTAACACTGAAAGATATTTTCAAATCGGACCAGTAGCTCCTGAGATTAGCCGTTCAAATAAGCCCTTTCAAATTTTTTCCACACTTTCCTCTATTTCTTCGCTCCTATTAGTATTAGCGTGATAAAATATAGCCTTCCTAGATAAATGGGCTATCTAACACTGAAATATTTTTTCAAATCTGACCAGTAGTTCCTGAGATTAGCGCGTTCAAACAAACTAACAAACTCTTCAGCTTTATAATATTACTTAAGTATAGATAAGTTAAACACCTATTTTTTACATTTATCAGCAAGCACTGAAGTATTCACATTTGCACCAAAGTTACTGCAATTTATCACTATCAGTGGTCACAGTGATTGATACCCTCTCGATACTGGATCATTAACTATCAATGAGCTTCGGCACGAATTGGTCTTGTTGTTAAGAAATCAGGATACAATGGGACTGACCAATCTAGGATAACAACTATCCTTGACCTTTCCCAGGACTCAAAGCATTTGTTGACCCTTCAAAATCTTTGAGTGGTTTTTAATGAAAAGATAACAGACAGGACAGACACTTTCGCATTAATTATTACAACTCCGTTGTGCCAAAACTCGTTTATCGCGCGGGAACTGTATAGGTACATTTTTCCGGGACAAAAAGTATCCTATATTCTTTCCCGGGATTCAAAGCATCTCCATGCCAAATTTCAGCGAAATCGGTTCAGTGGTTTGTGCGTGAAGAGGTAACAGACAGACAGACAGACACACTTTAGCATTTATAATATTAGTATGTTTATTACATTACCAGATGACACCAGCTGCTTAACGATGTGGATTTTACCGAAAAAAAATATGTCCCAAGTCTTTTCTCGTCTCTCAAAATACCGAATTTCCAAAGGCCGGCAACGCACCTGCAACTCTCCTGATGTTGCGAGTGTCCGTGGGCGACGGTAGTTACTTTCCATCAATGATCGGTTTGGTCGTTTGCCAACTAATTTTATAAAAAAAAGTACCTACTTAAAGAATCATGGCCAAATTTGTATAGGAGCTGGACTCGACTTTTATTTTTGATGTCCCAAAATAAACTATAATTAGATTTGGTTGTTCTTATGCTCTAAACATAATTCCGTTTGAGAATTATGTCTAAATATTGTAAATAGCCACGGTTTTTTACAATAATTAATAACGTTAACAATTATTTTGAGGTTAGACTTAAGAACTACCCTTTTTCCCGACTGCGGTGTAGCCTACAAGTGTATATTCGGCGATCTCGTTTCTAATTATTTAAATTTTTCCTAGAGTATTAGGCTGGTTTTAGTGTCACGCGGACCGTCGTCGGTACGGATCGCTCCGTAGATCGATTTGTATGAAGTTTTCCTCCGCATTACTCTAAAACGCTCCTTAAGGTACAATTCCGTGCATCGCGATCGATCGCGGTCGTGCACGACCTACGACTGTCGTCGGACGCTCGCGACCATAGTCAACGTATGAAAATGTATGGCCGCTTCCGAGGCCCGCGACTGACGCGCGCGGCCTACGACTGTCGTAAGCCGCGCGCGATCGTGCCATATAACTTTGACACGGTCGCGCGGGGCCTACGACTGTCGTCGGTCGTGCGCGACTGTCATAACTTCAAGACACGATCGCGCGCGGCTTACGACAGTCGTAGGCCGCGCGCGTCAGTCGCGGGCCTCGGAAGCGGTGCCATACATTTTCATACGTTGACTATGGTCGCGAGCGTCCGACGACACTCGTAGGTCGTGCACGACCGCGATCGATCGTGATGCACGGAATTGTACCTTTAGAGCGTAATGCATATTGCATTTATACGGAGCGATCCGTACCGACGCGCGACGCGACGGTCCGCGTGACACTAAAACCAGCCACTCAAAAAATAGAACGAATGCGAATGATCGCCGGCTGTCAGAACACAACGAAACTAAAATATATTGATCTTTTTTTTGTGGCTATTTACAGACACATTTCTAATATTTTTCGATGCCTTAAAATATTAGGGAATTTTTGCTACCAATGGCATATCGGGACGCCACCGCCCACATTTTATCATCAACTAGCGACCCGCCCCGGCGTCGCACGGGTATAGAATATATAGCAACTAAAAAAAATTGTGCCTATAGCCTTCCTCAATAAATGGGCAATCTAACACTGAAAGAATTTTTCAAATCGGACCAGCAGGGCAATCGCGTTATTTTTAAACGTTTCAATTCAGGTTCACATCTGCTTTGGTTGTGGTTCAGTTACGGTTTGGTTCCGCTGCGTCTGAACAAATTTCAGTATCGTGCTATCGTTTCAACCGTAACTCAACCTTAGATGGAACTCGAACGAAGCGCAACGTTTGACCTTTAGACAGACATTGCAGCGGACCAATCAGCGCCCTTCTGATTTAGTTTTGATTGGCTTAAATATGAACAAATTTTTTCCGATGTGTTAATTGGTCAATTGACAAATTGTTTATTTACATATGGATGAATATGACACGGGTGAAGTTGTGTTGGTAGAACTTAATATGAATGTGAATGATTAGTACTTGGAGTTTTTAATTTACGTAGTTGAATTCATAATATTGTTTTATTATAATATGTATCTTACAAACGCCATATAAGTGTTGAATAGTGACTTGTGAGTTGTGACTTGTGACAAAAGTAGAAAATATTCACGTAAAGAAGTAATTAGTAATGTCAAAATTCAATTCACTTTTTAACAAACTAAAATAGTCCGTAGTGTTATTTTACAGCTTTGAAGTAAAACATAAGCTTATATTATAATTTGATTATAGCTTATGTTATATTTTTCCATCGATTTTCGTCAATTTAACACACCAAAATAAGAAACGTTTCAGAAACGTGCGAGTAAAAGTTGCATTGTATCAACTTTTTGTTTTGACAGCGTTTGCGCTCGGGCTGAGGTTCAGTAACGTCTCAACTAGCTGTCAAAACGTTAGCGCGATACCGAATCGTTCCAAAAGTCGATCAACGTCCAAGTTTCATTTGCGTTTCAGTTGAAAAAATTTAGCGCGATTGCCCTGCAGTAGTTCCTAAGATTAGCGCATTCAAGTTAGCCCTTTCAAATAATTTCCCCCGTTTTTTCCACATTTTCCTCTATTTCTTCGCTCCTATTAGTCTAAGCGTGATAAAATATAGCCTATAACCTTCCTCGATAAATGGGCTATCTAACACTGAAAGAATCATCAAAGTCCGTTGCGTAGTTTTAAAGATTAAAGGGAACAATGGGACATGACGGAAAAAAAAGCGACTTTGTTTTATAATAAGTATAAATTTGGCCATTGTGCTTTACTTAGCCGAAAACTTAAAGAAAACAAACAGACGTACTTTCGCATTTATAATCTTAGTATGGATTAACGCTGCAAGCGAATGCGAAGGAAAGCGATATTATCTCCAAGTTGAGCAAACAATTTCGCTCATAAAATTTAATTCCGATAACATTAAAGTTAGAAACTGAAATCCCACAGGGGCAAAAGTTTCATGAAAACTTGTTAATCCAATTTCCTCATACGTTTGTAAACAAATTAAACACCTAATGAGTTTGGAATGTTTAATAAGTGTTTTACAATTAAGAAAATATTATGTTATCGTTTTTTTTCTTCGCAAAATTGTTGTTTTTTATTAAATTAGGATACAAACTAGCAAACGGATCACCTGATGGAAAGCAACTGCCAGTGCCGATGGACGAGTATCTACACCAGAAAAGTGGCAGGTGTGTTAGAGGGCGTACACAAGTTACATGAGGTGTTTTTTTGAATTTTTTGACCCCCCCTCCCCCTGGTGAGATTTCGTGAGATTTTTTTTATTCAACCCCCCCCCCCCTCCCCTCCAAATCTCACGTGAGATTTTTCAAAATGTGGGTTTCTTACGTAAACGTTTGGTTTGACAGTCAGTAAGTAGCTTTTCTTTCGAACGAATTTGTGAATGATATTAGTGTCTAATCACACTAGGCTGAATTGCGCCGGCGTAAATTCCGCCGCGTTTACGCCGCGTTTTAAATGCATACAAAATACGGACGGAACGCGATGGCCGACACACTATGCCGAAATTCCGTCGCGAGCCGAATTTCCGTCGAGCCCAGTCGAGCGTAAAGTTCGGCAGCGATTCGGCGGTAATGTTTTGTAGGTATAGCAACACACTATACGCGACGGAATTATCAAAACCGAACATAGCAAATCCAACCTTAAGAGTCTATTCAGACGGACCGCATTTCAACTGCAATCCAACCGCAAATTGCAGTTCAAGTGCAGTTTGAATGCAGTTCATAATGGTTTGCAATTCTATTGCAGTCGTGTCAGCTGCATTCAAACTGCACTTGAACTGCAATAATTTGCGGTTGGATTGCAGTTCGTCTGTATAGACCCTAACTCCAAAAGGTCTATACAGACGGACCGCATTTCAACTGCAATCCAACTGCAAATTGCAGTTCAAGTGCAGTTTGAATGCAATTGATAATGGTTTGCAGTTCTATTGCAGTCGTGTCAACTGCATTCAAACTGCACTTGAACTGCAATTTGCGGTTGGATTGCAGTTCGTCTGTATAGACCCAAAGCGTTAAGGCACACATTAGGGTCTATACTCTATACAGACGGACCGCATTTCAACTGCAATCCAACCGCAAATTGCAGTTCAAGTGCATTTTGAATGCAGTTATCACGACTGCAATAGAACTGTAAACCAAACGCGCAGTCAGATTGCAGTTCAGTTGCAGTTGGCGTGCAGTCGTGTGAACTGTTTGGTTTGCAGTTCTATTGCAGTCGTGTCAACTACATTCAAACTGCACTTGAACTGCAATTTGCGGTTGGATTGCAGTTGAAATGCGGTCCGTCTGTATAGACCCTTACATCTGAGAATTTTAAATACTCACATACGCGCACGTTCCGCAACGGAAATTACGCCGCGAAAGGGGTTTGGGTAATATTAGCGTCATTTTCAAATCTCGCGGCCACTCACCAAACCGGCATATTATGAAAGAACATATCAAGGGGAGTAAACTTTGTTATGGGGGACACATAGTTAAACTATATCGGAGCCGAGATATTAGGCATTTTAAGTTCGTATTTTCAACTAAAAGTAAATTCAATCATAACATGAATAGTCAGTAAAATACAAAAAAACTGCCTTATTTATTAGCTTAAAGCCTTCCTCGATAAATGGGCTATCCAATACAAAAATAATTTTTCAAATCGAACAAGCAGTTCCTGAGATTAGCACTTTCAAACACACAAACACTTCAGCTTCATAATATTAGTATACAAGGTATAACAAAACTAAGTGATAATACTTTAGGGTGTGTACTGTGTATGAGTCCCGTGTATAAAGTTTACTGTAAAAGTAGTAGCGCTGAAAGAGATCTTTTTTTTTTTCGTTTTTGTATGGGGAAACTCTTTACCCCAGGGCGCTTGCCCATGCAAATCACAAAAAAGTTTCTTAGCAGACAGAAGCATAAAGGTCGTAGTTGACGGCGAATGCTCGGAAACTCAGTCTGTTGATGCTGGTGTTAGCTGGTGGAGAAGGAGGAGTAGATAGCTGGTGGAGGGCTGTGTGCTATCGCCTACCCTATTCATACTGCATATTATCAATGACATGTTACAGACCAAAGGCATTCATTGCTATGCGGATGATAGTACAGGTGATGCTGTAGGTATATAACGGCTCCCCCAATATTTCTCGGCTAAATGTCATTAAGAGTCGAAACGAACTGGTGTCTAAAATAGAGAATTCATCGGAGAAAGCCTCTGAATGGGGTAGACGCAACTTAGTCCAATTCAACCCCGCCAAGACACAAGTCTGCGCGTTCACCGCTAAAAAGTCACCTATGGTCGTACATCCTCGTTTTGAGGGCACATCTTTAACCATCTCCCCTAGCATTGAAATACTTGGCGTTAGCATATCGAGCGAAGTCCAGTTCCGATATCATCTAGATTCTAGAGGGTAAGGCCAAGTTAGCCTCGAAGAAGCTTGGTGTTCTCGACAGAACGAGACAGTACTTCAGTCCGGACCAACGCCTACAACTCTACAAGGCGCAGGTTCGGCCCCATATGGAATATTGTTCTCATCTCTGGGCAGGAGCGCCAAAATACCAACTGCACCCTCTGGATCGTATCCAACGAAGGGCCGCTCGAATTGCTGACTGCCATAGTGTTTCAAACAGCTTGGACCCCTTGGAATTATGCCGAGATGTAGCTTCACTCTGCATCCTCTATCGGTTGTTTGGTTGTATCACGGGGAGTGCTCTGAGGAATTGTACGGAATCATACCACCTGCAACTTTTCGCCATCGTCCAACGCGAAAAATATTCAATCCTCATCACCTTGATGAGTGGCAGTCTTCCACCATGCGTTTCTCGCGTAACTTTCTGCCGCGCACTGTAAAACTCTGGAACGAACTGTCACCAGCAGTATTTCCGGACCTTTACGACCTGCAAACCTTCAAGAAGAGAGTGTGTTCCCCCTTAAAAGGCCAGCAACGCACCTGCAGCTCTTCTGATGTTGCGAGTGTCCATGGGCGACGGTAGTTGCTTTCCATCAGGTGACCCGTTTGCTCGTTTGCCCCTATTATTTTATTTAAAAAAATGAATTATATCACTTAGTTTTGTTATAACCTGTAGATATAGATACAAGCATAATAATAATTATTAATTTCATCATTTATTTTTATTTTAGTTATTCGTACATTTTAGAAGAATGACTTAAGGGGCCGGGTACCCTTGGAATTTCTCAAAAATTATTCATTTATTTGATGCGGACGAAGTCGTGGGCAATAGCTAGTGAGAAATATATATCCAACAGATTAATATACCTTTTCTACATCTATTTGTTAAGGATAGCTCCATAAAGTAATGTTAATTACTATTGATTTTGTGAACATAAGGTGCAAAAATATATATACTAAAATAATCATAGCTCAGCTCTGATATTACTTAGAACAATTTTTATTACTGATATATGTTTTCTAATGTAGTGCTACAAAATAGTAATAGTTCTATCCCTGGCCGCTGGAAAAAAAAATTACGCCACAGGTCCATACAAAGTTACCCAATGCCAGGCCTGTCCCACTCGCGCCTGTAGGCATCGAACTGTAAGTACCCCTCTAGGGGGGCACTTCAGTAGGGACTCACAGGCGAGCGGTGACACGCGCGCACGAGTTTTTATTAGTTATTTGATCGTTGCATGCCTACCTGCGTACTTATTCATTCGCTGTCATAGAATTGATAAATTAATCTGTTCACAATGGACAATAAAAAAGGGCAAAGAAATATTGCGCAGTGTTTAAGGCCCTATAGACCCGAAAATTAGCAGGTCGATGTCTGTCAGTACGAATATCGACGTAAAGGACATTAAAATAACATTCATGTCAGCGCGCCTTGTACAGTGGCGGTTACGACGCTCGCTGCGTACTTGATGGGGCGAAATAGGAGAAAAAAACCTTTTTTCTTTGATAATTAAACCAAAATGCAAAATGTAACCACAAATTATTCTTCTTTAAGTTATGAGCTTTTCGTAGATATGATTTTTGAAAGTAAAACTATCATAAGCTTCATGAAAAATAAGAAAAATATCACAAAATATTCGAATTTAGCCTCCTCTTTGGAGTTATTTTTGATCGAGTGAAGTTTTCAATATTATGTTCGAACCACAAATTGTCAAAGTACATTAAGTAAACAACAATGTGTATTTTTTTTGGCTTTTAAAAGTCACTATTTGTTTGTTTATTATTGATTCAAAGTCATGTAAAATTGGGTCTATAGGGCCTTAACTGTCTTAACAAGGAATGTGAACCAAATTTAACTTTCTTTAAGCTCCCTAAGGACGATGAGAGTTAAGAACTTTTTAAAATTGTTTTATTATTATTTATTATAGATTTAAATTTTGTACAATTTATTATAGAGTCAAATTACGATTACTTTGTTTTAAATACTAGTTGAAGTAGAATATATTAGTTGGGTTACCTTCGTAGACGTATAATTAATAAAGGTATTTCATTGTCAAAAAAACACATTAATTAATAAGGTGAGGTATTAATTATTACTAATAACTAAGCATCGTTGGTTGGTGTCGCGTCTTTGCTATTATATTTCGTGATGCGTACTATTCGAAACCTCATTTGTTATACAAACACTTTAAGTAGGTAATATAAGACCGGTTTCAATAATTAAGATACGGTACCTATCGAATCTAAGTACGCGTAACTAGTTACACGCGAATTTATGCTAATTAAATCTACATAGTAGGTAGTAAGACGTCGTGGGTCGCCGTTCTGTGTAGACGTATATTACCTCGCTCCGTATTTTTTTTTTCTAAAATAGTGGTAAAAGCTAAAGTCGTTATTAGAACTTAGTGTCAGTAGAATCTGTGTTCCACAAGCTTTAAAACAGTGGTAACATCTTTACTGGACACCCTTCCGTTATTTAGAAGCAACAATATTTAATCTTAAATATTTTAATTTTCGACGCGCGGGCCGCGGCCCCCGCCCGGTCGAGTGAAGGACGCGAGCGCATCGAAGACGCTAAAAGTTCAGTGACCCAGTGGCCTTCCATTTTTGTTTTTAATTAATTAATATTTGTTTCAAAATTGATCTTTTGTTGCATGTCGCATGGATTTATAGCTTAACCAGTCTCATACCAAACAGTAACTTTGTGTTGTTGTGTTATGTGCAGTGCATGATAAATTAATAGCTTACTTGCTTTATACACTACAATTATAGGGGAGGATTGGGTAAAATGGTGCAATGCAAAAAATGTAAACTGTTTTTATCTATGGCGAAGGATGATATAATAAAGTGTAAAGGAATGTGTGACAGTGTTTTTCACAAAAAATGTGTGAAGAAAAAAGTTTTAACAACGGAGCTATGTGATGAGTGTCAACATTCGAGCTCAAACACAAACCGCCAGTCGTCTGCCATGATTAATATTGATCCCCAGAAGGTTAGTGTAGAAACACTACTCGTAGAGATGAATAAGAAACTAGAGGTAATTTTTAAATTGGAAAAAAAGATTGATGATCTTACCGAAACTGTCGATTTTTATGCTGAACAATATCAAGAAATGCTTGAATTTAAAAGGACGACGGAAAATAAAATAAAGCAATAGAGCAAAGAAATGTTTACCTAGAAAAATGTAATGCCGCATTAGAGGAAAGAATTAACAGTCTAGAGAAGCAAGAAAAAGGTAAAAACATAGAAATTGCTTGCCTTCTAAATAACAAGGACGAAGAAAACAGTAGAAGTTGTTAAAGACATTGCTATAAAGCTCGAATTAAATCCAGAAGATATAGAAAGTACCGAGAGAATGACTGAAATGTATGCACCAAATACAGGAATAGAGAAACCACGACCCGTAGTTGTGAGACTAAGATCAAAACAAGCACGTGATCAATGGTTGCAAAAAAGGAAAGTACGTCTCACAAATTGTAAAGTTTATGGTAATGAGAATGCAGTGCCAGTGTATATAAATGAAGATCTCACTAAACCAATGAAATTACTGTTCTGGGAAACCAGAAATGAATTAAAGAACTTATATAAATTCATATGGATTCAGAATTCTAATATTCTAGTTAAGAAAAACGAGGATGGGAAAATTATACGTGTAAGAAACACAAATGATATAAAGATGCTTATAAGCCAAAACAATAATAATAATGTAAGACCACCAACTGAGTAATTGGTATTATACAGCTATATAGTTACCATGAAGATTTCCCTTAGTTTTAAAATTCGATAGTCTAGATTTAGAGTTGGATTTATCCGACATTAAATACAATAGACATATGGACATAAACTTATGGTCCCAACAATTCTCAAAGAAGGATATAAATATTATTCATTTAAATATAAGATCTTTGCGTAAACAATTTAATCAATTGCTGGTATTACTTAATGACTGTATAACAAAGAGATCAATAACGGTAATAATACTCACAGAGGTAAATATAAAAATTGAAGAAGTACCACTATATAATATTCCCGGTTATACAGTGTATCCTAGTACACGAGAAAGACGAAGAGGTGGTGGGATACTAGTATATATGAAAGAAGATGTGCAATTTACGCTAGAAACAATACCATTAACAGTAACTACGACAGAATTGATACATGGAAAAATAAGAAATGGTAGTAAAACTATCAACCTATTAGCTACGTATAGACCATCCAAACACAAATAAGTCAGCCTTCATCTCAGAAATAAATTCTATAGGTAAAAATATACCAGCATTAGAAGAAATTGTATTTATTGGTGATGTTAACATTGATATTTCCAAAGATGTAAGCCAGAATATTGTAGGTGCCTATATGACCATGTTGTGTGAAAACGGACTACAATGTGCAATACCTAAAGTTGAGATAACGCGTGAGGCGATAGTGGACGGGAGTGTCACATCATCGAATATCGATCAAATATTTGTGCGAGCTGGGCAAGGCTGTCCACTCCAAGCACGAGCGCATTTACTGAACTGCACTCTTTCTGATCATTATATGGTAGGATTAAGTTTAATTGTAGATAGTAATGAATTAAAGAGAGATAAAAATTATAATTTAACTAAAACTGTACTAGATGAAAAAAAAGTAAGCGAAGAATTAAAATTAATTAAATGGTCTGATTTGATTAATGAAAATTGTCCTATTATAATGTACGAGAAGTTGTATAAAATTTTTATTAATTCATGAAGCCCCAAGCGGCCACATCCGGCCGCGATAACAATGAAAAAGCTATTGTGTCTCGTTTTGCCACGACTGATGGGTTAATATATATAATAATTGTGAAATTAAGATTAGACCAAAGACCAAAAGAATTACGCAACCGTGGGTAGATGTAGAACTACGAAAAAAAATATAGAATATAGAGATTATCTTTTTAGAATAAGGAAGGCATCACCAGCTAATATGAATAACAGATTAATATATACGAAATTTAGGAACAAAGTTAATAAGTTAATAGATAATGCTAAAAATAAATATAGACAACAAGAAATAGTTAAATGTCAGAATGATTTTAGAAAAATTTGGTGTAACATAAATACATGGTTAGGGCAATCGAAGAAAAGTTTAGATGACGTAATTATGAAATACTTAGGAAAAACAGACACACTACTAAATATTTGTAATAAATTCTTAGAAACATTTACAAAAGAAATTCAAGATGTTAAACACAAATGCAATAATCTATTTCTAAATAGAAGTTCCTACGTAGTGTCAAGCGATAAATCCTTCCACTTTAAAAATGTAAAACCGAGGACAATTGAAAAATATATAAATAGATTAGATAGTAGTAAAGCACCAGGAATCGCTAAAATTAGAGTACAGGATATTAAGGTAGTAAAAAAGAAATCAGTGTATTCTTACCAAAATTTATTAATTTATATGTACGTAAAGGAGTTTACCCCGAGCTATTAAAAAAGTCTATTAAACGACCAATATATAAACAGGGCAGCCACCTGGATTACAGTAATTACAGACCAATTGCGATTTTATCAGTGATTAATAAAATAGTGGAAAAAGTAATTGTTAACCAAATAAGTAGTTATCTAGAATGACATGAAATTATATCCGAAGCGCAACACGGTTTCCGGCAGGGACGCAGCACTGCTCTCGCAGAGTTCTCAGACTTCATTAACAACAGTCTTAATAAAGGTCACTTTGTAGCAGCGTTATTTGTTGACTTCAAAAAGGCTTTCGATACCTTAGATCATGACGTACTGCTGAGAGCAATGGACGAGTGCGGTATCAGAGGTCCTGTCAGTAGGTGGCTCAAATGTTATCTGGAAAACAGGTCGCTGCGTACGTTCATAGAAGGAGTAATTGGAGAAGAGGTGGATGTATCTCTGGGTGTTCCCACTGGCTCAGTGTATGCTCCAGTCGGGTACATAATGCATGTAAATAGTATTTTAAATGTTATCAGGAATTGTAAAACCTTTATGTACGCCGATGACATGTGTTTATTGTATTCCTCTAAAAATGCAACAGATGCAAAACGTTATTTACAAGCCGATCTTGAGAACATAACTAAATGGGCACATGATAACGGCATTATAATAAACTTTAATAAAACTAAGGCTATGCAAATGTATCGCCATATAATAAATATATTAAACATGATAATATGAATATAGAAATTATTGGACATACATACGAATGCCTACATATTAAAAAAAATAACTGTCAATGTACACAGATAGAAGTCGTAGACGAATACAAATACCTAGGAATGACAGTCGATAGCAAATTTAATTGGAAAGGACATGTGAATGCAGTGTGTAGTAGATTACAATCAATATTAGGTAAATTCTTTCATCTTAGCAAATTTGTCAATAAAAAGCTATTGTATGTAATCTACTACGCATTTTCAGACTCTGTAATAAGCTACGGATTAAGTTGTTATGGTCTCACATTTAAAACTAATTTAGATAAAATAAAACAGTTACAGACTAGACTAATAAAATATTTAGTAAATAAAAGAGTAAAGGCACAATGTAAAGAAAACTATGAAAAATTGTTTAATATTAATTGTGAAATACTTCCAGTGCATGTAAAGTTTATTATTGAATAGTATTAGAGCAATATAATATAAATAAATATAAAGAAAAAATTGATTATCATAAATATAAGACTAGAAATGTGACTCAAGGCAAATATGTAATACCATCGGTAAGAAATTACTATGGTAAAAGAACCAGGAAATACCTGACTCCTACTTTATTTAACAAAATAGACTTTATAAGAGATAACGACAATAAAACAAGTAAGTTCACTTTAAAAAAAGAATTGAAAAAATATTTTTTGAAAAATAATAATGGACACTGTATTGGCAGTTGATATAATAATTGAAAATGTAATTTTAAAATACCGCAAGGCTTGTTATAAAACAAAGTTAGGTATCTTTGTATCGGTACTTATTGTGATAACTGATAACTGATAAGGAATTGTCTTAGATGATTTTATTACTTAAAATTAGAAGTTGGAATTACTATGTTTCATAGATAGAATTGTTGTGAAGTTTAAGTTTTTTTTGTTATATGTTATGTTTTTTATGTTTTACTTTCTTAAGTTTTTTATGTTGTGTTTTTTTATGTTTAGAGAATTTGTAATTTGTCGCCAACAAACTGCTGCGTAGTTTGGCAAATTTTAATGTTTATTGTAAAGTGTTAATTTACTCTGAATAAATAATAATAAAAATAATAACATAATATCTTAGATTATTTCGAGTTAAATAAAATGTAGTCATTTAAGATAATATATTATTTTTAAAAACAGACAACCCTGATTTCTTCAGAAAAGGTACGAGTTATGCGATAGAAAGAGAGCGGAGATGTAGGCAAATATAATTGTAGGCACCTAGCACTGCGCGGTTGGAATTTGAACTTTATAGTATCGTGGCATGAGTCGTTAATTCTTTAAACGGGTTTCGCCAGTGGGAATTCTGTTGGTACAACTAATATATATTCTGTGCCAATGCCTTTTCGGCTCTTCGCGTAAATTATAGTGTGTCGCATCAGACGTAAGCGGCTGAACGTAATTTCGGCCACGTAAATTACGCCGGCGTAATTCAGCCTAGTGTGTTGAGACCCTTAATCGTATAGCGATTACGCTTACGATTAAATCTTAAGCATACGTA
The DNA here is from genome assembly GCA_963422495.1 of Polyommatus iphigenia. Classification (NCBI taxonomy): domain Eukaryota; kingdom Metazoa; phylum Arthropoda; class Insecta; order Lepidoptera; family Lycaenidae; genus Polyommatus; species Polyommatus iphigenia. The sequence goes on from OY730177.1 coordinate 10,787,659, forward strand.
CAATCCGGATGAAATGGACAAAAACAGCATTATTTTGTTGAGAAAAAAATTAACCCCCCCTCTCCCTAACGTGAGATTAGATGAGATTTGACTCGACCCCCTCCCCCCCCCCCCCCCCTAAACACCTCACGTAATTTTGTGGACGCCCCCTTACTGGCTTCTTGAAGTTTTGCAGGTCGTATAGGTCTGGAAACACTGCTGCAGTACGTGTTGACAGTGTTTGATGGTAACAGTCCATAAGAGACTTATTTTACAAAGCTTTGTCTTATTGCTCATTTAACAGTACAGAATACCACCACCAACCCTAGACCAGAACCAACCCTAATGTTTGAATTCATGTGCTAAAATGGGCCAGGATGACTCTTTGCTGCAAAAGTCAAAACGGGCGTTCAATATTATTCTGAAAAAGCTTCACCGTATCCTACTTGTATGTAGAAGCACTAAAACTAAAATCCCGTAAGCCCTAAGGTCATTTTTCAAACTGTTTCTTGTTTTATCTACTAGTTTTGTTACAATACACCACGTAGCAAACTTCGTGGTTGCCCCCTAGGGACTTCTATTTTCGTCCCATTTTCCTGTGACACGTGAAAAATACTTTCAAATCGTCTCCTGTTTTACACTTTTTTAATGGCTTCGGGTAAGCCTAATTGAAAAACAACAATTTTTAAATATTCAATCCCACCATTTACGGTCTTTTCGACCGTACGCTGATTATTCTAATATTATATTCCGTTGCCACTCGAGGGTTAATTCGGATTACGTATGCATTGAAACCCTGGGGTATTACTACCACGACTTAATGTAGGGTTGATACATACAGTCGATAAATATATAATACAGATAAATCCTAACAAGTCCAGCTACAATTGAATAGGTGAGTGAATGAACCAGGTAACTAACATTTAAACTGCGAGCAACGAAAATTATAAATTACTATATGACGCCTGCAACTCCGTTGCGTCAAAACTCGTTTAAGCGCGGGTACCGTACATTTTTTCGGTGTAAAAATTATCCTATTCCTTTCCCGGGACTCAAAGTATCTCCATACAAAATTTCAGCAAAATCGATTCAGCGACTTGGGTTTGAATAGGTATAACAGACAGACAGACACACTTTCACGTATTTTATAACATAAGTATGGATTCCAAAGTTGTCTGCAATAACCATTTAACAATAAAACTTAAATAAGCTCCTTAGCCTGTCGTCTTATTTTGACTTTTCAATTTTCTCGCTGCATTCTCTCTAGAAAATCTGCAAAGTATAACAAAGATAATGTATACGACAAGAAGATCTTAGTACGGGTGAAGAAATAACTTAGAAATAAGGGGTTGCTCTCCAGCAGGCTCAGCATAACAACATTAGAAACGGGAAAGAATGGACATAATAAGGGAAAAGACCTAATGCTAGACACTGAACTAATAGATGACACTTATGACAAAAATACCATAAAAATAAGAATTACTCTAATTATTTCTCACCACTGTAAATTTTATAAGCTTCTCAAGCTATCTGTTGAATTGAAAAAATATATTAGAGACGCCTTCGGGAACAATATTTTAAAATGTGATCAGTTTTCGTAAATAATATGACCGCGTCAACACGCGCTCGGCAATTTCTTAGCAAATAGGTTAAGGAAGGCGAAATTTTGCACGTAAGTTTTGCATACATTTATTTGATTTTTTGTAATTTCTATTGATTTCTTTGGATTAATGGTCATGTTGTATATACTAATTAATGTTTATTTAAGATTTTTTATCCATTTTCCCTAACAATATAAAGGGTGTCTACTATTAGTTCTTGAAAATGTGAAAAACCTAATAGATGACATGGATCTAATCTTTGAGTCTTGCAATACATACTAAAGTTATTTTGTACTTTATTCTACTGCAAAAATCATCACTATTCTCTGAAAATATAATTCTATTAACAATCTAAGAACTTAGAACTACTGCACCTAAAAATAGACATGGTGTCTAATATTAGACCTTGTACTGATCTAAAAATCGATTGCTTTAGTTTTTAGCAGTAAAAAAAAGAAAAAGGAGAGCTGAGAAAAGAAAGAAGAAAAAAGAAGATGCAAAAGAAGCATGGAGACTAAAGACTGAAAATAAATTTGCTAGGAAAAAAAAGACGGGTTGCACTCCGGGAGTGCCGGCAGAAGTGAAAACTTGATTATTAACGTTGTGCATTTTTTAACCCATTTTTTATGAAAATCGATTATTAAAAATCGATTTTTTTAATTAATCGAAACCCTTACAATCGATTAAATTTTTTACCCATTATTATGAAAATCGATTCTTAAAAAATCGATTTTTTTAATTAATCGAAACCCTTACAATCGATTAAATTTTTAACCCATTTTTTATGAAAATCGATTTTTAAAAAATCGAATTTTTAATTAATCGAAACCCTTACAATCAATTCGAGTTCGAGTTCGAGTTCGAGTTCGAGTTCGAGTTCGAGTTCGAGTTCGACACAAAACACTACTCTCCAACCGTCTTACGGTTTTTCCAAGGTTTTTCGATCAGCACGAGAATCTGACGCGAATTTCACAGTTTTTACCCATCCCACAAAAGTGCTCAACGCCGCTAAAGAAGTTTTCACTTCAAAAATATGAAAAATAAAAATAAAAGTAAAGATAGTTTCAGCATGGAAGAAGAATGAATAGAATCTGGAGACAACGTGGATAATATTTCTGATGCATGTAGTTACTATGATGAAGTAAATGAAATCTTTTGAAAAATGGCAAATAAAGACCTAATAATAGGAAAAATGTAAAATGTAATGTAATGTTCTATGTCAACTATGTATTAGTTCATATTGGTGTCTACTATTAGTGATGTTCGTTTTTTGTGATGTCATCTATTAGTACTTATGACTAAGTTTACAAAAAGACCAATAATATATTTTTTAATTGATTTGTCAGAGTGTAATTGAAGAGGTGAGTGGAAGAATCGAACAAGGAACATTTCGTAACATTCGGACAATAACTAATTTTTCCCTTATATTATTTTAATAAAACTTGTAATTTATCTACTTCATAACCTAGCTAATGTATCTGGCTACACATATAATCCATAGTTTTTCCATTTCAAATAATTTTTCCGGCCCTAAAGCCTCCATTTAAGCAAAAAAACAGGAAGTTTTTTCATGTTATTTACCTTATTCTTCCACTCACGTCTTGAATTATAACAGTTTTATTTTGTAAGAGTTACTGAAGACATGGAAGAAGTTATCAATCCTTTATTTTCATAAATATATATTTTATAACATTCAAATGTTGCATGTTTCCTTAAAGTGTCTGCCATTAGGTCTTTTCCCTTAATATACTGATAGATTTTAGTAACAAAATGGCGGATTGCCTAGCTGTCACTTTGTTTATTCTTCCGTAAAAAGAAATCGCTTTTATGGTGACCATGTTAAATCTGCAGGGGTGTTGGCAAAAGTGAAAAGGAAACACTTATAGTACGGGAGCCCTAGAACATTTTTTTTAATCACTATCAAGCTAATTTTTGTGAGTAGCTTCATTTTGATAAGACGAACAACATTTTTATCTGCGAAAAATCTCGAAAGTGGTAGCTAACAGAGATTGAAAGAATTTCATACTTTGAATTGATGGTTCTAAAATATGAACTGTTTTATTTGTAGGACAATATTACTCTTAAATTATATATTACTAATAACCTATCAATATACAAAAAATCTGTTCGTTAGGGTTTCGTTATAGGGTTCTGTAATAAACGAAACTTGGTTGACTACTGAACCCTAAAACGGAACCCTAACAAGCTGATTTTTTGTATATTGATAGGTTAACAGTTATTTAATTTAAGAGTAACATTGTCCTACAAATATAATCAAATTACTCTTTTAGCGCTGCTACTTTCACAGTGAACTCTATACAGGGAGCCCATACCCACCCTAAAGTATTATCACTTAGTTTTGTGATACCCTGTTTATTAGCAAATTGCATTCTAGTGCCCGTTTATTTGCGTGCCATTGCTACTGGAATGATGTAAATGGACACTGCGCGAGCTAAAATGGTCCCATTTAGCTATTCCTCTCAATCAATTCACAAAATGAATTGTCAAAACTGTCAAACTCACGAATGTCAAATTAGTACGAATTCAGAAATCTGAATTGCAAACAGTATCAATTTAGCAATTTTTTAAAAATGAATCATATTACGATTCATAATATGAAACTCCAAAGCGACCATTTTAGCCCCGCTCGATTGGATCACTGGATTATAATAATGTAAGCCACAAGTCACGTGTCCTGACGCGAATTTATCTCAAAAAAAAAAAACAAAACGCTAAAGAAGAGAAATTATTAGGGATGCCGAAACCGAGGTATTTCAACGTCTCAGAAATAAGGTCCCTTTTAAATTTAAATTAAATTTACCTCGAATAGAATTCGCTAGATTAAATTTGGTGAGACTTCATTGTAAGAGACAATCCAATAATGGCTAAAATTTTATTTTGATGCTCGGCGACGAAGCTCGAAGTTTGGTTGATTTTGTAATTAGAAGCGAAAGAGACGTCTTGCAAATCTGTCAAATCCATAATATACAAAAGAAATGTATCTGCGCGTCGCGTTGCGGTCTGAATTTGGAATTGACTTTTTGTATCCCCTACAGACATGGATCTTCTATGTCTTGATCTATATCTTCTCTTCTATCTATCTATACCTATAATTATCTATGTCTGTGTATGCCCCAAAATTTTATGTCAAGCTTTTTTTAAATACCTTTTACACACTGTATTGTCATAATATATTTGAACACATGATTTAATAACTAACATTCTGCAAGAGTATTAAGTACTCATTTTTCCTTATAATTTGAACAAACCTTGTAACTTACCTACTTAATAGTCTAGCTAATATAATATTTAAATACTATAGAATCTACATTTTTTGTATTTCAAATCGTTTTCTAGGACTACAGCATCCATTTATGCAAAAACAACATTTTTAAAATTGTTAGTTACCCACTTCGGCCACTCATGTCTTCAACTATTGGTTAAGAGTGCATGTAAAAATTAAAATAGAACTCGACAAGGCTTTAAATGAACGTGGCGAAAAAAGGAACTAACGCTGCCGTCATACAAAAACGCAATTTTTGACAGTTCTCCTTTACCAGCAGCGCCCCTACGCTCGTTTATTAAGGGCCGGTTTATAGATAAGTAGTAACTAAATTCTAATTGTCATCTAGTTTAGTACTTACTAAATTTTAACTTGCTACTTGCTACAAAATTTTGTGTTTACATGCAATTAACAACTTATAATTAAGTTAAAATTTAGTTAACTACTTATCAACTTAATACGTGTAAACCAGCCATTAAAGCCTTGTTTATAGCTATATTTTGTGCTTTTGTCTATATAAACAGAAATTATTAATAAATATTCGGGTAGTTCTAAATAACAGCAAATCGTGCATCTGTCTCGTCAGTCGCCATTTTATTCGAGTCTCGAGTGTGTGTTTGCGTGGTCGCGATGATGAAGACCCATCCCTTGCCTTTTAGCCAAGACGATTTCTTTATAGCTTATTTATAGAACCGCCGAAAATGTATGGAATTAACATGAGTCGATTTTCCACTCCATATTATCGTAAATGTCAATTTCATACTTTTTGATCGGCGATTCTAAAGAAGCGATACGGTATTAAAGTTTTCGATAAGGGCCAGGGAACTTCGATTGGTACCGACAAATCGTGTTGAGTTCTTTTCTTGTTGGTTTCTTGGAGTTTTGTGCGCGTTTCGTTCGGCAGCCGGGGTTGATGTGACATCCCTCGATCGGCAGCTGCATCGCGAGTGCTCGGTGACTTTGTTTAGATGTTGTGTTGTGTTGTGTTGTGTGCCGTAGGGACACGTGCAGGAACTACAGAGGTGAGTACAAAAAAAAAAACGATTTGCTCATGTTCTCGTCAAATAACTAACTTCATGCTATTATAACCTTATTTTCATAAGGTTATCTTTTATGTTATAAGAATCTGCAACTATAATCTTGATTTCACCTCTATAGAAACTCCAGTAGAAATTGGCATCCCCATTTATTTTACTGTGCTAAGAGAAAAGTGGCTGTAGAGATAAACTACGATAACATCGCGCGCCCCTCCATATTACTGTTTTAATGTGTGTAGTCACATCCTTATGAAAGAGTTTGTATGTAGTAAGTGTTCAACCAATCAACCAGTACTCGTAATATTTCACTTAATGCATGGGCGTATATAAGGGGGGGGGGGGGGTCCTGAGGGTCCGGACCCCGCCCCCCTTTACTATCCATATGTGTTTTTTTTTATTCACAGTATAACAATTTATTATTATACTGTGGAGCGTGTCCATAGGCAGAGTCGGTACCGCGATGCGTTCGTAGTTCGTCGCAGGTGCGCCGGGAAATGGCTGGCTGGTGGCGTGGCACCACTGCACATTTCCCCGCGCCCGTGGCGTTGCATGATGCATCCAAACTATGCAAGTTTAGATGCACCGCCGCCAACCGCACAGACTCACTGGACTGGCGGCACAGCTTGATTCCGAAGAAATTATTAAGTAACTAGCTGTTGCCCGCGACTTCGTCCGCTTTAGCATAGTAGATCACGTCCCAAGTATTATTGTACAAAAATATTCAATGTGCAGAATTGACCTTCCTACGATTTTATTATATATGTACTTAGATGCTCCGCGCGGCTTCGCCCGCGTAATTTAGGAATTTCACGCAACCGTACATTTTTCCACAAAAAAATAGCCTATGTCCCTTCATGTGGTCTATTCTTCATGTTTGCCAAATAACATAAATATTGCTCCAGTAGTTCTTAAGATAATAAGCAGTTTCATATAATTTCCCCCGTTTTTTCCACATTTTCCTCTATTTCTTCGCTGCTATTAGTATTAGCGTATTAAATATAGCTTACAGCCTTTCTCGATAAATGGGCTATCTAACACTGAAATAATTTTTCAAATCGGACCAGTAGTTCCTGAGATTAGTGCGTTCAAATAAGCCCTTTCAAATAATTTCCCTCCGTTTTTTCCACATTTTCCTCAATTTCTTCGCTTCTATTAATTTTAGCGTGATAAAATATAGCTTGTAGCCTTTCTCGATAAATAGGCTATCTAACAATGAAAGAACTTTTCAAATTGGACCAGTAGTTCCTGAGATTAGCACGTTCAAATAAGCCCTTTCAAATAATTTCCCCCGTTTTTCCACAGTTTTCTCTATTTCTTCGCTCCTATTAGTATTAGCGTGATAAAATATAGCCTATAGCCTTTCTCAATGAAGGGACTATCTAACACTGAAAATTTTTTTCAAATCGGACCAGTAGTTCCTGAGATTCGCACGTTCAAATAAGTCCTTTCACATAATTTTCCCGTTTTTTCCACATTTTCCTCCATTTCTTCGCTCTTATAAGTCTTAGCGTGATGAAATATAGCCTATAGCCTTCCTCGATAAATGGACTATCTAAAACTAAAATAATTTTTCAAATCGGATCAGTAGTTCCTGAGATTAGCGCGTTCAAACTATTACTAAATAAGCATTTCATACAATTTTCCCCGTTTTTTCCACATTTTCCTCTATTTCTTCGCTCCTATTAGTTTTAGCGTGATAAAATATAGCCTATAGCCTTCCTCGATAAATGGGCTATCTAACGCTGAAATAATTTTTCAAATCGTACCAGTAGTTCCTGAGATTAGCGCGTTCAAACAAACAAACTAACAAACTCTTCCGCTTTATAATATTAGTATAGATAATTAGCAATAAAACGTTGTTTACGTTCGTACGTTCATTCCGATATTCAAATTTTAAATCGAATTTCAAATGCGAGTCGGAATCGCGCAAGAAGTGTTCCGTATCGTTATAGAGCAAAATAGTCCAAAAATTGTGTTTTCTGCATGCCCTTAAATATATTGTATTTATTTTATTTTAATTATATTATGTATTAATAAAGTACATATAATATTGAGGATTTTCTGAAAATTTCAAGTGCCTACCTGTTGCCATTATTGAAGCCTCCCTTAAATATTGATTTTATTATTATAGCGGCAATAGAAATACACAATCTGTGAAAATGTTATATGTCTAGCTATATCCTATAGCGGTTCTTGAGATACAGCCTGGAGACAGACAGACGGACAGACAACGAAACGAAGTCTTAGTAGTTAATAGGGTTTCCGTTTTTACCCTTTGGGTACGGAATCCTTTAATATACTTTTGATTTCCTAAACACGTTACCTATTTGCTGCTGTGGAACCCTTCATGGGCGAGTCCAACTCGCACTTGGCCTTTTTTTTACGTTAGGGACCCCCCGTCAGTTGAAGTCAAAAAAAGTCAGTTGTATTATTTTGCATTTTATTAAATGTGATTGTGTTGGTGAATAAATAAATAAATAACAAGTTTATTTAATTAATTCATGAAGCCCCAAGCGGCCACATCCGGTCGCGATAACAATGAAAAAGCTATTGTGTCTCGTTTTGCCACGACTGATGGGTTAATAAGTGTTCGAAAAGACTATTGCACTCTCTATACAAAATCAGACCCTGTCATAGCGCCTGTCTGTAGCTTTGTCCACATTGTGCCTTTTTCTGTTCCTCAAGGGCATGCGTTATAGCACAGTCAACAGCGAACGTGAGGCATGCCCGCGACGCATGCCCTCTGACCGTATCCAAATCTTTCGCTTTGCTATTAAAAATGACAGTTGGCGTTGCGTTCGTTGACGCATTCAATTATTATATAATACGAAAGTTGAATGAAGAAGATGACGAAAATTGAAGACGAAAGTGCACAGTGTGGACAAAGCTATTGGATAATATAAAAACACAAAGATTTTTCCCTTGTTGTAAAAACCTACAACAGAGTTTAAGAAACTTTCAAAGACCATTAAGTGATTCAAAATGTTTCTTTCCAGGAAGAACAGTATAGGCCTGGAGATAGTGACACAAAATTCTTGGTGATTTGTGCCAGTATGGCGGTTTTACAGGGGTATAATTACGTAAAGGCAAAAAGGAAAATGATGGTCATAGCGCTCGCACTGGCAGCCCAAACTCGTGGGCGTTAATCGAACGTGTCGGATAAATAACGAGTGTCGAACGATTTGTTCCACAAAAATGCTTGTATTTTCAGATAGTCAAAAAAAAATAAGTAGGCGCAAGCTACTTGTCGGGTGCGGCTTTTAATAAAAAAATTGAACCATTTGTACCAGGCTAATTTTTGCATAGCTATTAATCGTCGATTAGCCATTCACGAAAATCACCTTGCCATACTTTTCCGACAGCGCCCAATGGCCGCCATACCACTGCAAAGTGTAAGATTTTTTTTTGCGCCAAAGGATTTGTGCCAGTATGGCATTTAAATTTTTGGAAAGTATTTGACAAAATATGACCGTTATTATTTTTCCCATACTTCTAGTAGGGGGAAAAAGTGCTGCCGTACTTGAAATACTTATTTATTTGACACGTTTTAAAAATACGACTATAAGATACGTAAAATCATTTTTTACATCATGACATCATTGTAGTCTCGTCATTTGACAATTGTACCAAAAAAAAATTGTTACAGATTGTAACCATGGGGCGGGATGACTATCGGACTTGAGCAAAAAAGCGATAAAAATTGGACGATTTGTACCAGTATGGCATTTGGATTTTTGGAAATTATACGATACAATGTGACCATTATTATATTTGCCATACTTGTAGTAGACGGAAAAAGTGGCGCCATACTTGAAAAACCGTTTGAATTACGTATGAAATCTTAGGATTTTGAAAAAAATATTATTCACATTCGCTGCCTCCCACAGGAATGGCATTATCAGACTCCTATTTATGATCATACAGGGAACTGTTAAAAAAAGTTTCAGGGTGGTACAAATCGTTTGGCGAAAAAAAAAACTTACACCTTTGCAGTGGTATGGCGGCCATTGGGCGCTGTCGGAAAAGTATGGCAAGGTGATTTTCGGGAATGGCTACTCGACGATGATTAGCTATGCAAAAATTAGCCTGGTACAAATGGTTCAATTTTTTTATTAAAATTAACGTATTCGCGTCGGTATGGCGGGCTGTAAGCCGCACCCGACAAGTATGGCATTACGCTTTCGCCTACTTATTTTTTTTTCGACTATCTGAAAATACAAGCATTTTTGTGGAACAAATCGTTCGACACTCATTATTTATCCGACACGTTCGATTAACGCCTACGCGTTTGGGCTGCCAGTGCGAGCGCTATGGCCATCATTTTCCTGTTTGCCTTTACGTAATTATACCCCTGTAAAACCGCCATACTGGCACAAATCACCAAGAATTTTGTGTCACTATCTCCAGGCCTAGTACCAATGCGGAAATCTTCTAAATAGTCTGCTGGCTGCATCTGAGGTAAGATTTTCATTTCTAATACTTGTACTATTAGTACAGTACACAGTACTCCTATACTATATTAAATTATGAATATACATCTACAATAGAAGTTTAATCCGTCGATCACCAATTCTAGGAAATATTTGGTGTCGCGGCAGATATGGGAATTACGGGGCTTGAGGGAATATTAGTTAGTAGAAAGTATAGCATTCCTATATGAACAATATAATATAAAGCTGAAGTTGTTTCCTGGTTTGTTTATTCGTGTTTAACTATTGCTTCCAATTAAAAAATATTTTTATTAAATTGTCAAGGAAGGCTTTAAGTAGGCTTTAAGTTACTTATTATTACGCTGCAAACAACATTAGCATCAGTAAATATTGCAAAAACCAGGAATATCATTCAAAAGTATTTTAAATAATATTAATGTACACTCGAGGAAATTGATTCCTAGGCAGTTGACGGACCTAAGTCATCATAATCATAATCAACTTCTCTGATAGTACATTAAATTATGTCCTTTTAAAAACTTCATAATCGCAATCATAGACACAGACAAAGTCGGGAGCCATATTAATTAATAAAATTGTGTGTTATCCTTGTTGTAAGTAGGTAAAAAGTGAATATTGGTAAAAAATATATTAGTGATATTACCCAACCTTTATGTACCAATTTATCCTCCTAGAGAGGTTTATTGCAATTCTGATAAATCCTTTTTTCAAACCCTTTTAGTTTTAGTTTCACAGGACTGATGTAGGTACTCAACTACTCACCTTTTCTAACAAGGATATTATAGGAATTGGGACCCAGCATTATCCCATAGGATTCAAATATTAGCCACATTACAATCCATTACATCCAAAGCGCAAACGAAAATTAATTGTATATAGAAGTGTTAATGTTTAAAGTATGATATTTTGTTGTTGGAATAATTGTTTTGAGCACATTGGAAAGTTTATTTTCCCAAGTTTTAAATACGCATTTAATTTAAGCACCCTGTAGATTTCCGAACCTGGTGTTAAGTGTATACCTGTAAGTACATGATTCTGCTGTCATTTCAATATTAATGCAGCTTCGATCGAGTCCGGATTGTGTCAAATAACATATTTAGTATTTTCATAACACACTAGCTGTCCCGGTGGACTTCGTGTCCCTTTTAAACCTTCCCTGGACTTCTACGAATATTTTAAGACTAAAATCATCCCAATCCGTTCAGCCGTTTTCGAGCTTTAGCGCGACTAACACATTTGAAAATCTATTTTTATATAATACTAGCTGTCCCGGTGAACTTCGTGTCACTTTAAAACCTTCCCTGGACTTCAAGGATTATTTCAAGACTAAAATTAGTAGAATCGGTTCAGCTGTTTTTGAGTTTTAGCGCGACTTACACAATTGAAACTTAACTTCAATGAGGAAACAGACGTTATAATAACGACGATCGAAGCAGCCGAGGATCTAAAGCAAAGGCTATCGCTACGAACTGGCAACAAAGTTAAAGATAAAGTTCGTACCATGGCCTCTTTGCTGGTAAATGAGACAAAAGGAGCCTACAAAAGGTTGATAGTTGACGAGGCCCTCATGAACCATTTCGGCTCAATCGTCATGGCGAATCAATTAACAGGCGCCAACGATGTCATCCTCATTGGAGATATTAACCAACTTCCGTTTATAGAGCGTGAAAACCTCTTTAAACTTAATTACACTCGTCCAAACCTGGTAACCAGCATCACCCAGGAGTTGTCTTGCACACACAGGAGCCCTATGGATATGGCATACGCCCTAAGCATGGTCTATAATAACATCTAGGTCACTTTAAAACATTCCCTGGACTTCTACGAATATTTTAAGACTAAAATCAGCCCAATCTGTTCAGCCGTTTTAGAGTTTTAGCGCGACTAACACATTTGAAAATCCATTTTTATATATAAGATAAGACTAGCTGTCCCGGTGAACTTCGTGTCACTTTTTTTTTTATTTTTAAAATTGGGGCCGTCTATGGGCTGTTCGCCCATATCCTTTTTTTGTTATTTTATTTCACTTCGTGTCACTTTAAAACCTTCCCTGGACTTCTACGAATATTTAAAGACTAAAATCAGCCCAATCCGTTCAGCCGTTTTCGAGTTTTAGCGCGACTAACATTTGAAAATCCATTTTTATATATAAGATTTAAAAACGAGCAATTTGATGGCCAAGCCAAGAGCCAGCGACAGCCAGACAACAATAGACATAACCACCAGTACTTCGACTGCTAAGAGATTGACAAGTATTAATATCTGTCATTTCTTTCGGGTTTCGCCAGGATAAGTTAAGGGCTGGCGCGCTGGCTGGTATAATTTATTTTTAAATTATAGATTTTGCAATTGAATTGAGAACGACCCTAGCGACGACTTTTGTCATACTTACGTCAAACTTAAGGCTGCCTTCACACTAGCGTTTGTCCAGCGTAGGCGTTCGACGAACGAATGCGCAGCGCCGACGCCGCTACAACGCGGCGCGTACGTCGCGTTGTCGCCGCTTCTCTACTGGAACAATCAGTGCGCTGAGCTAGCGCCGCGTGTGCGCGACGTATACGCCGCGTTACTGCGGTGTCATGTACAATAATTTCGATGTCAAAAGTACTTTCTATTGTTGAACTCATTTCACGACGTATTACTTCGGGCGCTTGTCTACGAATGAAAGAATCAACGCGTGCAGTGTGCACATGGGCACATTACATGACACCGCAGTAACGCGGCGTATACGTCGCGCACACGCGGCGCTAGCGCAGCGTACTGATTGTTCCAGTAGAGAAGCGGCAACAACGCGATGCACGCGCCGCGTTGTAGGGGCGTCTGCGCTGCGCATACGTTCATCGAACGCCTACGCTGGACAAACGTTAGTGTAAAGGCAGCCTTAAGAGGCCGGGTACCCTTGGAATTTCTCATACAAACGTAATTCCAAAATCATTTTCTCATACGAAAATATTTAACATGTTTGAGTTATTTTTCAGTTTAAGATAGTAATTACCTAGGTTCCTACACAAAAATTTACTTCAAAATATTTAAACAAATTTTTTTTTTTTGTTTTAAATTTTTTTTAGTAAATTTACTACTAAATATTTAAACACTAAAAAATAGAGTAAAACACTAAAAAATATATAAATAAATAGTAAATTTACTACAAAATATTTAAACTCTAAGAAATATTTTTTAGTATTTAAATATTTTGTAGTAAATTTACTATTTATTTATAAATTTTTTAGTGTTTTACTCTATTTTTCAGTGATTAAATATTTAGTAGTAAATTTACTAAAAAAAAATTTAAAACAAAAAAAAAAAAATTTGTTTAAATATTTTGAAGTAAATTTTTGTGTAGGAACCTAGGTAATTACTATCTTAAACTGAAAAACAACTCAAACATGTTAAATATTTTCGTATGAGAAAATGATTTTGGAATTACGTTTGTATGAGAAATTCCAAGGGTACCCGGCCCCTTAAACCTCAGTTCTAAGTCGGCAAACTCTATATACCCTAGTAGAGTTAGATTTTTTTGAAATTAATTATAGTAAAAAATTTTTTTGCACCAGTGTTAAGAGGATGTCACAAATAGCTTAAATTCGAAAACTCGACCAGCTACGACGTGCGCATTAGCTGCCATATTGGTTTGAATGTCCAATCTTGTTTTAGCTATATCTCCTTTATTTTTTATTTTTTCAAGAAAATGATGAGGATCTTTGTCGAAAATTTGATTTTCTACAAATTCAATGCTTATAATTTTTATTGTAAAATCAATATTTAAGGGAATAACTGCAAAAAACAAGTCAAAGTATAATTTCGACCTGTTCGTCCAGTATCGCGATTATTTGTCAAATACAGAAAAAAAACAGAAATAAACTTATAGCTCTTTACATTAACCACAATTAAAATTAAGACTTCACTGTCTGTCCGTCTGTCTGTCTCCAGGCTTCAAGAACGGTGATAGGTAGAGACTTAAAATTTTCAGATATTATGTATTTTGTTTTCCTCTTTAACAACAAATACTAAAAAACATAATATTATTTTTAATATTTGATGGGGCTCCCATATAACAAACAGGAATTTAGTGGCCTTTTTTGCTTTTTATCAAAAATAGCAGCACTAAGACAATTAAAATATGCATTAAATATTTAATTGTATTTGTACTTTAATAATTAATAATAAAATTAAAATAAGATAGATATTTAGGGGGGGGCTCCCATACAAAAAGCACAAATTTTTGTCTATCTTTGCCTTATAATGGTGCGGAACCCTCATGAGCGAGTCCGACTCGCACTTGGCCATTTTTTAAATAATTATTCATCTGTAGGTTGTGCCGTAATTGTTAAAAGTTCTAATTAATGATCAGAAATATTCAGTTTTATCCAGTCGCTAATTGGGTCCCGGTACATTTACCATAGGTGCAGGAGCTTAAATATTGATTTCTAAAAAAAATCATTAGGATCAAATTTGTAGGAAATTTAATAATCTATCACCTACAACTTTGTTTCTACAATTATTTTCGCTAAATTCGATAATAATTGACATACAAGCGAAATTATACATTGACTTGCTTTTTGCACTTATCTTCGTAAATATTGATTTTACAATGAAAATTATAAGAACTCAAAATGTAGAAAATTAAATTTACAACAAATTTAGTTCTAATCATTTTCATAAAAAAATATAAAATAAAGGAGATATTATGTCTAAAAAAAAGATTTGATCTTCAAACCAATATGGCGGCTAACGCACACGTCGGGGTTGGTCGAGTTTTTGAATTTAAGCTATTCATGACCCCCTCTAAACACAGGTGCAAAATAAATTCTGACTATAATTAATTTCAGATTCCCATACAAGGCTGAACTAACCCTACTGGGCTAATAATTCTGTCTACTCTGGCCAGACATACGTCATTTATTATTTATACTCATTTTATAAAAGCTGAAAGATTTTCTGTATAATATAATAATAATATGAGAGATCCTCTAGAAAGGTAAGAACGACCAGCAACTATGGAGTTTCGGTCGCGGTTACCTTAGGAGGTATCAAGTTTTAAAGGTCTACATAACCTATCATCAGAATAACTGTAGGAATCTCGTTATCCACTGCCAGACAATTTTGACAGTTGCTTTCTACTGCCAGACCACCTCCCACCCACCTAACACTTTAGGCCCTCTAGGGATGTCTGGCAGTGGGAAGCAACTGTCAAAAATGTCCGGCAATCTTCTATACTCGTAGCAGTTATACAGTGTGTTAGTGTAGACACCGTTATCCTTGAAACCATCAAACGAGCCCGTCAAAATGAACAACTTTTTCTATGAGAACAGTGCTGTGAACTCAAAAAAAAAATGCCGTCTTCATACCCATACGGATGCCCGGATCGGCAATTTGTATGGGTATGAAGACGGATTTTTTTGAGTTCCCAGCAGTGTTCTCATAGAAAAAGTTGTTCATTTTGACGGGCTCATTTGATGGTTTCAAGGATAACGGTGTTTACACTAACATCTTGTATACAGGAAAACATTTAGCTTCTATAAAATGACAAAAGTCTGGCTTACAATAATTTTTAAGTTTCTCCGATACCGCATCAAAACAATATCAGAGCCGTAAAATGTAAATGCTACTAATAATAAATAGTTTTTATTATTCATAGCGTAAAATATGTAAGATTATATTCAGAAGCGGCGGCGGCGGCGTAAGGTGTGGGCGACTGCCCACAGCCTCGCGGTCCTAAGGGCCTCGCGCCCCTTGGACAGGGCGTTTTTTTAGGATTTACGAGTATCAAAAAATCTATCGACAAAATCCGTCTTCTTGCATCATCCATCAGGGTGCCTCGTAAAATAGATTTTGCCAACTTAAAATGTTTTGCTCACATAAAATATAGGTCTTGCGTCGCCACTGATTATAATATTTTAGCACAATCAACCTACTTGTCCCTTATTAATTATTATTAAAGATTTATGCATACAAATAAAGAGTACCTACATACATTATTCAAAGGCAGTACTTATCCTTTGACGCCCTTCGTCCTTCCTCTTGAAGTCTTGACCCTTTAAATAAGTTGAGATAAACAGTTTTTTGTATTTGACGAAGTCCTAAGTATTCAAAAACGTTACTGGAAGAGCCTTTTTTGTCAGGCAAATTGGTTTAAAAGAGTCAGGAAAACTAGTAAACAAGAAGAGTAGGTACTTACATTTTTTTTGCTACAATGTTATAAAAAAAATTCAGCGTGCTTTTATTTAGGCAATTAGGATTAGATAGAAAAAAGTGTATTATAGATTTTCAGAAAACTATATCGTTTCCATATAAAAGTAGAAATGCGATAGTACAGAATTTAAGGTACAATTCCGTGCATCGCGATCGATCGCGGTCGCGCACGACCTACGACTGTCGTCGGCCGCTCGCGACCATAGTCAGCGTATGAAAATGTATGGCACCGCTTCCGAGGCCCGCAACTGACGCGCGCGGCCCACGACTGTCGTAAGCCGCGCGCGACCGTGCCATATAACTTTGACACGGTCGCGCGGGGCCTACGACTGTCGTCGGCGCGCGCGTCTGTCGTAGGCCCCGCGCGACCGTGTCAAAGTTATATGGCACGGTCGCGCGCGGCTTACGACAGTCGTAGGCCGCGCGCGTCAGTCGCGGACCTCGGAAGCGGTGCCATACATTTTCATACGCTGACTATGGTCGTGAGCGGCCGACGACAGTCGTAGGTCGTGCGCGACCGCGATCGATCGCGATGCACGGAATTGTACCTTAATACTATGCCTAGACGTAGAGTATAGACTATAGAAACAAATTTCAGGGACATAATACCCATGGACGTATAAAAAAAGGCGGATGGAGTCCCACCATACACAAAACTGTGTCGCTCAGAGTCGGCCAGCTGACTGTATGAACACGGTCCGCACGCACACATTCTTGCGCTAGTCCATACCATTTGACAGGCGTCAGAATGTGTGCGTGGCCGACTCAGAAGAAAAGTGAAGATACAGTTTTGTATATGACAAGACTCCGTCCGCCTTTTTTTCTACGTTCATGATAATACCTATTTAGTTTCACAGATTTTTAATGACAATTATTTAATTTGTCCGTTGGAGGTTGTCACTTTGTCCCGTAGTAAGAAAATATAATATTGTTCAAGTGATACTATTGCTATTTAATTTTCACAGGCGTTTTATTTGTGGTTCATATAATAAAATTAATCTTTCAGGCCCCGCGCGAGCACCGGTGATCGCGAGAACAAAAGAATACAATGGGAATTCCTAGAACCTCCGATCGAAGGATTAAATAAAATTTAATATCAAGGGAGTTTCGTTCCTTCAGGAATTTCATTGCTTGCTGTTTTAGAACTAATTTACCTTTATACTCAAAAGTTTGGGATACCTCTAATGAAAATGTTATGTTATAGAATGTGAATTATGAAAACCTCTATTGATAGATCCATAGTATGGATATTATCCATACTAACATTATAAATATACGATGTGTCTGTCTGTCTGTTACCTCGTCATGCCCAAATGTTAAGGGCGTCATCTAGTAGAATATTATAGGTATTGTAAAATTGTTTGTATGTAAGTCAACAATTCAAGTAAACAATCAACCTAAACTTTTGGCTTACAGGCAAAACTTTATTTCCTAATTAAAGTTAGCTTATTATACAACCAAAACAACGTTAGGTTTACAAGTTAGAGTTAGGCGGATTGGTAGTAGGTACGTGTCGCCACACACGGGCCACACGCGACAGCCACAAACACCGCTTTAAGCTTCTATCTATGTGTATTGGTCGTAAGGTGAATCGTTGTAGCGTATGGGCTATGGCGGCCACCGGCGTCAAAAAATGTATGAAAACTACAGGAAATATGCTGGTGGCGGCGTTTTGTGGTTGTGGCCGGTGGCCCGTGTGCGGGAGCCCTTATACTTGTTTGGTTTCTGACTTCCTACTTTTATATTATTATGACTAGATGACGGCCGCAACTCCGTTGCACTAAAATAGGTTTATCGCGCGGGAACTGTCCATTTTTCCGGGATAACAAGTATCCTTTGTCCTTTACCATAACTAAAAAAAATCGGTTGTCTGTAAAGTCGGTTTACTGACGATAGTTGAACGTGACAACGTATGACGCTGTCACGTTCAACTATCCTTAACCCCTTAACCCTCGCTTCCGAGTCTCTATAAATAGAAACAAACTTTTTCGACTGTAACCTAAAGTTATTTTGATGTATTTCTTTCAAATGATTGTCTAAAAATATTTATAATGAGTAAAATAAACTATTCGCAATACAAAACGCTACATATATTCGAACAAAGACGAAATCCAGTAAAATCTTCGAACAAAGCACAAGTCATACCTTGACACGTAGGAAGTAGAGCACAATTTTAAATAGCCGAAATAATACTAATAGCTCACAGATTGTTTATTTATTTTTCATTCAGAGTGTGGTCAATGTATCAAAGGTCATAACTAACCAAACTTCTTCACACAAAAGTATTCTCTAAGTCATCGAAATACGTAATATAATCGAAACAAAGAGCGCGGCCCAGGTGGGTTGAGTACGGTTGCTGAGAGGATAAATGGAACGCCTCAGAGCAGCTGTCAGCGAGGCAACGCCGCATGAACTGTCATGTTTTTCGGGCGCGCACCCCATATCGAATTATAAGACGTTATCACGTCAAAATATCTCCAAACCAAATTCCAGCAAAATTTGTTCTGCTGTTTGGGCGTGAAGAGGTAACAGACAGACCCACTTTTGCATTAATTATAATATTATTAGTATGATAAGAATGTATAGATGACGCCCGCAACTCCGTTGCGCTTAAATTGGTTTATCGCGCGGGAACCGTACATTTTCCGGGATAAAAAGTACTTATACTTTGTCACCGAGGCATCAGATTAAAATATATTCATGTAGCTTTTCGTTTAAGTAAACTTGACAAAGGAACTATATTATTATGTTGTCATAATGGACTTAATTATTATTTTTAACAAAAAATTAAAACCGACTTCCAAGGTAAAAACAATAGTAATATGAACTAAAAAGTATTAAATAACTCTTACCCTTTAATAGTGCCTTTTTCAGAATTCGTCTAAATCTCAACTATTTCTGTACTGTATACTACAATCTTCATTATTTTGAAGTCGGTACCAGCTAATTTAATCGTGAGTTCAGTAATGTCAGATTATCTGAAACTTTTGGGACTGGTACTGACTTCAAAGTAATGAAGATTGTAGTATACAGTACAGAAATAGTTGAGATTTAGACGAATTCTGAAAAAGGCACTATTAAAGGGTAAGAGTTATTAAATACTTTTTAGTTCATATTACTATTGTTTTTACCTTGGAAGTCGGTTTTAATTTTTTGTTAAAAATAATAATTTTACTCTTTTTAGTTAAGGCCCTATAGACCCAATTTTACATGACTTTGAATCAATAATAAACAAACAAATAGTGACTTTTAAAAGCCAAAAAAATACACATTGTTGTTTACTTAATGTACTTTGACAATTTGTGGTTCGAAACGAATAATATTGAAAACTTCACTCGATCAAAAATAACTCCGAAGAGGAGGCTAAATTCGAATATTTTGTGATATTTTTCTTATTTTTCATGAAGCTTATGATAGTTTTACTTTCAAAAATCATATCTACGAAAAGCTCATAACTTAAAGAAGAATAATTTGTGGTTACATTTTGCATTTTGGTTTAATTATCAAAGAAAAAAGGTTTTTTTCTCCTATTTCGCCCTATCAAGTACGCGGCGAGCGTCGTAACCGCCACTGTACAAGGCGCGCTGATATGAATGTTATTTTAATGTCCTTTACGTCGATATTCGTACTGACAGACATCGACCTGCTAATTTTCGGGTCTATAGGGCCTTAAGTATCTACAAAATTAGGCTTTATGCGTAAATACGAATGTTAACTATTCACATTATGTCACTGTAAGCGAAATTGTGGTAAATGCTTGCAGTTATCTAAGCGATGCTGCAATTTCCATACTTTTATCTTTAAAGATTCAGGAGTTCTGTTCAGTGCCTTTGGACCAAGAGACACCTTCGTATAAAATTTCTCTTATTCGTAACATATGTTTAACTTACTAGAAACAACATTTTAACCACTATGAGTGTTTTGATAAAATTCAAGGATTTTCCGCGATTGCTCATAGATCCCATCATCAGCTCACCACTTTCGTAATTGTTATACAAAATTAAGATTATATCCTATACAACAACACGAGAATTTTGAAAATCGGTCCACAAACAGCGAAATCATTATCAAAAACGTCTGCTTCGATGCAAAATATCACGAAAAGTACCAATAATTGGGTCATAGTGTGATGACCCATGGTATGATGATGGTTGTGATGATGATGATTAATCAAATTGATGTATTAGCTTATGCTTTCAGTTGTTTAAACAACGCCGAAATCCCCGAACCTGTACCTATAAGCATTCAAAAGTTCTGTTCGGTACCTTCGGATCCAGGGTATAACCTGGTGCGAAATCTTACTTTTTGGTAGCATTTACCTCGAATGCTTCAGAAAAAATCAAAATCACTATATGTTTCCATACAAATTTCAAGAAGTCCCCTCGATTCCTCAAGGATCCCATCATCAGATCACCACTTTTGTGAACATGGTACCGAGTTTAGAGTTAAACCCTATACAACACAAAAAGAATTTTGAAAATCGGACCACAAACGGCTGAGTAATCGTGGAACATAAAAAAAAAAAAAAAGATACATACAGCCGAACATATTACCTCCTCCTTTTTGGAAGTCGGTCAAAAAAGGAAAAAATGTCTCCCTTCCCTGTCTAATGAAATCATCATTTACTTTAATCCTCGCTTTCCTTCCTTATTTTATAAATCTTTAAAATAATTGACTTATATTTTTGTTTTCCTCATTTTTTTACAGTAACAGGAAACGATGGTCTTTAGAAATTGTGGTTTGATTCTTACTATGTTCTTTCTGTATTACGTAACAGCCTTAAGCTGATAATATATTTTAATATTTTTTTTTCTGGGTTAAATGCTAACTAAATAGTAATCCATTAATAAAATATGTGAAAGTGTATCTGTCTGGTAAATCTTCACGCCTAAACCGCTGATCCAATTTTGCTGAAAGGTACGAAGACATCTTGAGTCCCTAGAAAGGACATAGGATAGTTTTCATCCTGAAAAAATTTACGGTTCCCGCGCAAATAACATAATTCGTTCGGTCGTCAACTAGTATAATCTATATTGTAACCGCGATACGCCGCATATAATATAACTAGCTGTCCCGGCAAACGTTTCTTTGCCATATTATATAAAGTATATCGCCCGTTTTATTTTATTGAATTAGTGACTAAATACATATAATAAAATGTCACCATGGCAACGTCCATCGCTATCCCGTGACCCGCGTCGCATAAACAATGGTCGCTCTTTATAGACAAATAATTTGCAATATAATAAAATTGCGACTATAATTAAAGATCTAAGCTATCCTATCTCTCAAGTTGGAAAAAAGCACACATTAAAAAAAATTAAAATCGGTTAAGTAGTTTAGGAATCCATCGCGGACAAACATCGTGACAGGAGATTTATTTAAATAATATAATACTGTACCTCTCTATAATAATCCTCATACCCTCTGGTCTGTTACCTCTCAATTGAACTAGTTTAGATATGGCATGTAAAAAGAGATTAATGAATATTAAATAAATTATTATATTATGTAACGTAAAAACTTACTATACGTTTCACCTACTTAATTATGAATGAATGAAATATAACTTTATTACCAAAACAAACAGGACACACAGAACATAGGTACGCAGTATAATATCTACTTTAAAATAAGCCAAAATACTAAAAATATTTTCAAACTAACTAACTTTAATAAATATTTCAGTAAATAAAAGTTGGAGCTTCTCAAATTACCTAAATACAGAGGAGCAGATAACTAAAATTGCGTTCCATCCATTAACTGTAATAACAAGTCTCTTTTTTCATGTCGCTAAAGTAATTTTCCACTTAAATATCAAAAAGATTTTTCAAATTCAAATTCAAATTCAAATCGTTTATTTCGGACAAATTACGTATAGTCCATATTATTATAAATTGAAAATTACAATTAAACTAATTAATAAGTAGTACAAAAATAACACAATTAATGCACAACAAAACATAATTTTACAAATTTCAGTGTGCATGCATTTGATTCCATTTTATCATGAATGGTCAATCAGTGTCCATTCGACTCGCAATGAGTTGTAGGTAACTGTTGGAGCTGCCGCGTAATCTTCTCATCAGGGATGCGGATCTTTTTCGCATTATTGCTGTAAAGCCGTCCACTCCGGCGTCCGCGAACATCCCTGACGCGCTACAGAATCGCGGCAGCCCCATCAGTGCCCGAAACCCATTATTATATTGGACCCGCAGGGCACTATAAGCCGCTAGCGTATGTTTGACCCATAGACTGCACGTATAGAAAGCCTGACAGTAGGCACGAAACAAAGTAACCTTCACCTCTGCAGTGCATTTAGCAAACCTACGAGCCAACATATTCGCCCTGACTGATAGTGCCCTGCGTTCCCTCGACATGTCCAGGTCATCTGCCAGCGACTCAGTGACCCAGTGGCCCAGGTACTTTACGCGCTCGACTCTTCTGAGCGGCTGGTTGTTCAATGTTACGCTCGGCATAGAGTAACTCTTGGTTCCCGCCTTAAACACGAGTATCTCGCTCTTGTCAGTATTGTACCTGAGCCCATGCGCCTCCGCGTAACGCTCGCAAATTCTTATAAGGCGCCTAAGGGTACTGACAGATGGGCTCAGCAGTACCATGTCATCAGCGTAACTTATACTATTGATGCATTTACCATCAATAGAGCAACCCACCCCGGTACTGCTGAGCTCTCTGATCAACGAATCCATGTATAGGTTGAAGAGTCGAGGAGAGGTTCGTCCACCCTGTCGAACTCCACTCTTCAACCTATACACCTCAGAGAGTGCCCCGGGCCAACGTACATAATTGGCTTGGTTGTTGTACCAAAACTTAAAAATTGAGATGATCTCGGGGAGAATATTAGTTTTATTCGACATTTTTTGCCACAGCTTATCGTACTGGACAAGTTCGAAAGCCTTGGAAAGGTCCAAGAAACACGCATAAATAGGCGTGTTTCTACTGGTGTAGTAATGGACAGTGTGCTTGACAATTAGTATCGCGGACTCCGTAGACAGCTCCGGTCTAAAACCGAACTGTCGGTGAACGGTAGATTCCAAATGACTATCAAGTACACTGTCCAATACTTTTGCTATAACCGTCGCAAGTGATATAGGCCTGTAGTTACCCAGACTAGACACATCTCCCGTTTTGTTCTTAACTATGGGGACAACTACAGTCCTCATCAACTCCTCGGGCAAGTACGAGTGTCCTATACATAAGGTGAAGAGCATTTCACAACGTAGCATTAGAATAGTAAGTTCCTATAATAATAAGATTAATATTAGGTATAATGATAAAATATTTTTTTGAATCCAAGGTAGGTACTTACTACACAAAAAAAAAAGGTAATTACTACACCGATTTTGACAAAATTTGGCACATTTATACAGGTAACCACGGGGAAGGAGACTGCTGTTTACTGTGGCAGAATGTATGGTTCCTGCAGCATTTCTATTTGAAAGTGCTTATCTCGCGAACTACTGGAACAATTTTCATGTTATTTGGCACAGATAAGAAGTAGACCACGTGAAGGATCATATTTCAGTGGCTATATATTTTATACCCATGCGACGCCGGGGCGGGTCGCTAGTGAATTATAAAATCGACAATTTTGGGTTAGTCGCCCCCTTAACTTTTTTGTTGGTTGGTTAAAAGTATACAATATTATGTACTGTACGACAACGATAAGTTATGTATTGTGTAAGGGTAAACTAGAAGTCATAAAACTTTTTTATTTAGGGGGTCAATTCACACACTCGAACGATAGAGAATAATATGAATAGTGATAGAAGCAAAATTTGAGTGACGAGAATTCTATGAGGAAAATTGAATAACAAACAATTATTACTGTCAATCCTAGTTAATTGTAATAAATGGTTGGACCAGTTGTTACGACCGTAAAGCCGTGTTTACACGCTCCTGCAAATTGACAGGACTCTACATAACGATTTTAAATATTTTGATCGGCCCGGCCTCTCATAGAAAACAAGCAATCTAAAATATACCCAACCAGGTTTTTACTTTAACGCGGCGCACAGTGGTCCGAAATCGCTAAATAGTGGACATTCGCAAAAAAGTTCGATTTTGGTGTGGAAAAAAATACCATCCGATAGATTTTAAAAGGAGTAACAATAAATCCTTGTTAAGTTTTTTTATAAAAATGTATATTTAAGGTGAAAATAAATAATTACGAAAATGTTGTATGGGAAAGAATCTATAAATAGATTTTTTGCAAAAACTATTAGGTCATTCTGGTTCATTTTTTAAACAAGTAAAGTTCTAGGGGTATTTAAGGTTTAGAAAAAAAATACGAAAATTTAAGTGCAGCCTTTTGCAGTAGAGAGGTTCAAAATTTTGAAATAATTTTACTAACTTTTTAGGTGTGGAAAAAATGCTATTCGAAAGATTTTCTAAAGAGTAACAATAACTCCTTATTTAGTTTTTTTATAAAAATGTATTTTTTAAGGTAAAAAAAATAATTACTAAAATGTTGTATGGGAAAGAATCTATAAATAGATTTTTTGCAAAAACTACCAGGTCATTCTGGTTCATTTTTGAAACAAGTAAAGTTCTAGTAGTATATAAGGTTCAGAAGAAAAAAATTTGAAAATTTACGTGCAGCCTTTTGCAGTAGAGGGGTTCAAAATTTTGAAATAATTTTACTAACTTTTTAGGCGTAGAAAAAAATACTATTCGATAGATTTCCTAAAGAGTAACAATAAATCCTTTATAAGTTTTGTACAAAAATGAATTTTTTAAGGCGAAAAAAAAGAATTACGAAAATTGTATGGGTATAATATTATCTTATATACAGGGTGTCAAAAGACCGCTTCCGATAACTTCATGGGGTTAGTAAAGGGCATGAGATATATCCATTGGTGCAAGTAATTTTCTTTAAATCGCCAGTTTTTAAAATAGTCAGAATTTTCAACACGCAATGTATAACGCTGATGTAAATGCGCGATAGTATCGCACGCCAGTGGAGCCCCGGGCCGAGTCAGCCCCCACGCGCCGCCCGGCCCGCGCCGAGTCCCGCGCGCGCGGCCCTGCACTAGACAAAATCGTGGTGATAGATCGTGGTGTGCCCTAGCCCGTAGGTAGTGAATAAACCACCAATATTGTAATAATTATTAGATAACATAATGTTAGAATTTATTAATTACCGTTTCTTAGGTTATTAGTTTATTACTCAAAAATACTCAGTTTTTACTTCCGGCCAAAAAGGAAAAGAAATCATAATTCACATCCGAATCAGGTTGTAAAAATGCAATACACAGTTACTTACACCTATCTATGGAAAAAATACTTGATAACATGTTCACTGACCTGTGATCAGCTGTCTGCTTTTATGAAATGCAGTTCGAGCTGTGCTCCATCTAACTCAATGTAGATTACAGAGTTTTTCAACACGAAACAAAAGTAAACAGGAGACATTCCAATTCTTTAAACACTTTTTACTGCACTGTTTAAACCGCACTATCGTCTATCGACGACGACGCGATGTTCACCCCCGTTCCATAAAGGTTTACGAGTATTAAAAGTTCATTCACATTTCATCGCACATTCATCGGACACGTATCATGTCACGGCCCGTTATTAATTACAAACATAGAAAAAATATTAATTACAAACATCCATAAAATTACAAAACTTGAACAAAAACGTCACAGTACACAGCGCGGCGCGTGTTTACAGCCGACTGAACAAAATTGAATAAAAAACTTTGTAAAATAATAGGGATGTATCCCTGTGCATATTTTGAGTTATCGCTAATTTTTATCGATAAATCTATCTATATATAAATATATATATATAAATATGTTTTACATACAAGTACGTTTTGATTTGTAGTCAAACTAAAAATAAGCAAATACCTACTCAGTGTTAAAAATAGCGACAATAATTAAAAGTTATTTAATTAATTAGGTATTATTAAAGTATTTTCATTGCGTACGTAGACGCGCATAACGCGTGCCATGGCTTATCAATCACTTTATCACGGTTATGTCGGTATCGAAATTATCGAATGCAACTTGACTATGTATCCCGATAAAAACTTTCTGAATTTATAACCTCTTAATAGAGTTAATTTTAAAAATGAGAATAGTAGACCTACTAAATAATAGTTATAATTTTTATTATTTAATGGTAATTTAAATATCGACTACATCGTTTTGAATTTATAGGGTACAACACTTAGATTGTCCTTGAAATGCATTAGCGACACGTGCGTCGTACACCTACAGAGCGGCCGGCGCGGCGGCGCGTACGGCGGCGCCTTTGACGTTGCCGCCAAGCGATCTGGTCGTCCCGTCGGTATTTTTGAATTTACCAAAAGTCGATACATGTTTTTAAAGACGATTGTCGCATAATTAGACTTTAGTTCCAATTTGCATCTTGAGGTTGAAGGTTGTCCGTTGAGTTATGTTTAATTAATAAGCGTATTACGATCTTTTTAAAACGTATTATTGTTTTAAAAAGATCGTAATACGTAAAGATGTTTATATAACTAAATGTGCAAAATGTAAATTAATTAACTATTATTTCTTATTTGTTTGCGTTAAAAAAATAAGACGTGTCGTGTAAGATATCGTGTAAAAAGAGATGTGTTGTTATTGGTGGTGTTATTGATTGGTTATATGGACTATTTTCAAAATGCATAGAGAGCACATTCAAAAGTCAGAATTCAACATTTTTCACGTAAGTAATTAATTGCTAGTTTTTTCAGACTGTATCGTCTGTAGTAGATAAAAAGCGATAATTGCAGATCTAGGTACTGTCCATCCACAATCATCGTTCTGCATAACACGGAAAATGTGTTATTATTTTTTTGTTTAAACTTTGTGTTGTGTTAGATTTCGTGTAAGAAACGTGTTGTTGTTGGTGGTATTATTGCTTAGTGCTAAAGAATACTTACAAAATGCAGAGAGTCTAGAGAAATAAGAACACTTTAAGAACTTAACATTTTACACGTAAGTTTATTACCATAGTTTTACGTACGGAAGTTTTCATGCATCGTCTGTAATTTCGATAGAAAGCCTGACTCCTGAGATTGCGGAAGACGGTGCATCCGCATATCACACAAAATCGGTTTTGTTCCTTACGAATAACTTTTTAACTAATCGATAAATAAGTTGTTACTCATGCTCAGAAAGTTACTTACAGTTTTGTACATGAGTTAGGATTAAAGTTTTAACCCATTAAGGCCCATACGAGTGCCGGTGGTCGAGACAACTCTAGAATACAATAGCATTTCCAAGAATCCGCGATCGAAGGATTAAATTAGCCTAGGTAAGAGATTATAGGTCAAAGTTCTGAGTTACTTGAGAGAGTTGAATGTCATGGTTCTTGATTGGTTGGAAAGAGCATAAGGTTAAAAACTGCCGCGACCATACAGTATGGTCGTTTACGACCTTATGTTATTAAGCGCGCTGCATTTGATATCAATGACTCGCGTCTTTTACATTACGTATCGGAGTAAAAAAAATAAAAGCAAAAAAAATATTTTAAATATTTTTTGTAAATGGTTTATCGTTTTGTCTAAAGGTTATTTATTATAAAAAATATATTAAAAAACAATTTTTATTGAAAAAAAAAAATAAAAAAAAAAATTACATTTTTGTAATCAGAAAATGTAATATAATAATACCCCAAAGTTATCGGAAGTGGTCTTTTTACACCCTGTATAAAAATGGATTTTCAAATGTGTTAGTCGCGCTAAAACTCGAAAACGGCTGAACGGATTGGGCTGATTTTAGTCTTAAAATATTCATAGAAGTCCAGGGAAGGTTTTAAAGTGACACGAAGTTCACCGGGACAGCTAGTATTATATAAAACGAGTCCTTAAAAAGCAACAATACCTATATTTACAAACACGGATAGCAAAAACAAAATAAAACTTAAACTAACTACTTGCTGACTAAACTATTGTAATTATAATAAAATAAAAATTGTTACACATACTAATAACTCAAACAATTTCAAATGAAACTTATAAATAAACAAAAATAAATAATAATCAATTAAACCAACGCGCTTTACAAACATAGTGGATCTCCAATGCTATCACCGCCTTGTAATGACACAACTTCACTTTCTTCGTAATCTTCTAATAAAAGAGGTCTTTCAAGCAACAGGTCGACTGCGTCTGGATGAAATTCTTGGTGTTTATTTTTAGACAACTTTGGACGAATGTGAGACAAATATGGATCAGAGCTTATTCAGAAGTTGTGCAGCAAATCTTCATTAGTTTCTGCTCGACTCGTCTTTCTAGTATGCATCTCTCTAGTATTTCTAAATTCATTATTCCTTGCCTCTGAAGCTTCCTCACTCAAATAGCCAATTGGAATAAAGCCAAAAAGCTTACAAATATCAGCACCATGTATAAGGAGTTTGTGAACACTTGCAGGGATGTAGTACCACGGATAAAGCTTTACATACAGCTCTGCTGTTTCCCTACAATAATTTCGAAACGACTCGTTTTACATAATATATTATACCCATACAATTTTCGTAATTTTTTTTTTCGCCTTAAAAAATCATTTTTGTACAAAACTTAATACGGATTTATTGTTACTCTTTAGGAAATCTATCGAATAGTATTTTTTTCCACGCCTTAAAAGTTAGTAAAATTATTTCAAAATTTTGAACCCCTCTACTGCAAAAGGCTGCACGTAAATTTTCTTATTTTTTTTTTCTAAACCTTGAATACCCCTAGAACTTTACTTGTTTAAAAAATGAACCAGAATGACCAAATAGTTTTTGCAAAAAATCTATTTATAGATTCTTTCCCATACAACATTTTCGTAATTATTTTTTTTCACCTTAAATTTTCATTTTTATAAAAAACTTAAAAAGGATTTATTGTTACTGCTCTTAAAATCTATCGGATGATATTTTTTTCCACACAAAAATCGAACTTTTTTGCGAATGTCCACTATTCAGCGATTTCGGACCACTGTGCGGCGTCACCTTAAATACATTTTTTTTACATGACTACCTAAGTATCTAAATTTTTTAACTTACGAGTATTTAAATAATAATATGAATTGCAACGGAGTATACACGGTCTACCGTATTTTTATGAATACTTCAAGTCGGATCGTGTAGCTAAAACTTTAAAAAGTCTTTCAATTTTATTGAACTATAAAATTAAGTGGTTCGGAATTAGTCGATACCGTTTCAACTCGCCACAGGAAAGCTTTTCATTAAATCCACTCGCTTTAATCTAAAGAAAACATTATAAGTGTCTGGAAAACGTGCGGAAATAAACCGTTTCGCTTTTCACTTTTAAGGCGCTCCCCCTACGGAGATGCCGTTATTTACCGTTTTTTAAAGCCTTATAACTTATAAGTTATAACTCATAATTTGAAAGCTACAAAATTATAATAAAAATACAGCAATAATCTTCAGTATGATTATATTATGTACATTCCTTTGCTCGTTATTAATTTCCTATTTTTGTTTATTATACTCAT
Organism: Polyommatus iphigenia; assembly: GCA_963422495.1. Classification (NCBI taxonomy): domain Eukaryota; kingdom Metazoa; phylum Arthropoda; class Insecta; order Lepidoptera; family Lycaenidae; genus Polyommatus; species Polyommatus iphigenia. The sequence continues at coordinate 10,817,680 of OY730177.1, forward strand.
ATCAGCTTCCAAAATAATACCAATTTATTAAAATTGAAGCATAGTTTCAGCATCTCCCTAGTATTTACAAATTGAGTTTATTTAAAACACACGACAATAGATAGACAATTTTATTAACTACATATTCCCCGTTTGAATTTTTTGTAGGTCAATTTGGAACTAAGTTATGTAAGCAATAGGATTTTGTTGCGATCTCGGCAACGCGGCAAATGTATGGTCAAGGACGACCTTGACGCTTTGTGACATACTTCTTGACGACCGTGTCTTCGTGCCTTAAGGCCATCCCCCGAGCAAACGATTGCTCGGGGGATGGCCTTAAGGCACGAGGACACGGTCGGACTGACCACAGGTCGACCTGACCGGACTCATGTTGTGCGTTCCCGTGTGTGTAAAAGTATGTATTAAAAAAAGTGAGAGTTTCGGCGCAAAAAAATATGTGTACACCACAATTGAAAATTAGTATTTGGGAATTCAACATTTTGTAGAAATTAGTTCCTGTACCGTAAGAGTTATAAGACCGATTACTCATACTAAATTATATTTTTATATTTTATATGGGTATAAGATTGTCTTATTCATATAAAAAATTTAATGATGGGGCAAACCAAAGACGTGTTTGTAATTTGATAATTTCACTATTTTGGCGGCTTAAACGGATTTTTTTTGTATTTGGCTGTTATTCACTTACGTCCGAGCTTTTTATTACTATATACATAAATATAGTCATTATGTATGCGAAATTATTAATGGCACTATTAATTTATGTTATTGAATGCATGTTACGTAGATAGAAACGAAAAAACCCAACCACAAGTCGCAATCAGAGTCGAGACAATGACCCACAAATTATTATCAGAAACAATATTACAACTAGCTGTTGCCCGCGACTTCGTCCACGTGAACTTTAGTTTATAGTTGTTCCCGTACATCGATTGAATAGTTAACGCGCAAATCATAAAATTAAGAAATTAAAAAAAAAATCCGCCAAAAAACTTAAAAAAATAATAAAATAATATTTACTGACTTTAAGTTTAAATAATTCCTAAGAGTAAAGTAATATTTTAGTCCATAAATGTAGTCACGGTGTGTCGGGGGACCGCCAAGTAAACTACCACAACAGCGACTTTTGCATTTTTGACCGACTTCCAAAAACGAGAAGGGAATACGTTCGGCTGTATGTATCTTTTTTTTTGTATGTTCAACGACAACTCAGCCGTTTGTGGTCCGATTTTAAAAATTATTTCTGTGTTGTATAGGGTTTAGCTCGAATTTGGTACCATGTTCACAAAAGTGGTGATCTGATGATGGGATCCTTGAGGAATCGAGGGGCCTCCTTGAAATTCGTATCGAAACATATAGTGATTTTGATTTTTTCTGAAGACTTCGCACCAGGATAACCTGGTGTTTCTGTTCTTCTGTTCGGTACCTTCTGTACCGAATGTACCGAACAGAACTTTTGAATGCTTATAGGTACAGGTTCGGGGATTTTGGCGTTGTTTAAACAACTGAAAGCATAAGCCAACACATCAATTTAATTGATCATCATCATCACAACCATAATTATACCATGGGTCATCACACTATGACCCAATTATTGGTACTTTTCGTGATATTTTGCATCGAAGCAGATGTTTTTGATGATGATTTCGCTGTTTGTGGACCGATTTTCAAAATTCTCGTGTTGTTGTATAGGATATAATCTTAATTTTGTATAACAATTACGAAAGTGGTGAGCTGATGATGGGATCTATGAGCAATCGCGGAAAATCCTTGAATTTTATCAAAACACTCATAGTGGTTAAAATGTTGTTTCTAGTAAGTTAAACATATGTTACGAATAAAAGAAATTTCATACGAAGGTGTCTCTTGGTCCAAAGACACTGAACAGAACTCCTGAACCTTTAAGATAAAAGTTCGGAAATTGCAGCATCGCTTAAATAACTGCAAGCATTTACCACAATTTCGCTTACAATAACATAATGTGAATAGTTAACATTCGTATTGGTTATTTACGCATAAAGCCTTATTTTGTAGATAACAAAAAAGTGTGAAATTATTATTTTTAATAAAAAAATTAAAACCGACTTCCAAGGTAAAAACAATAGTAATATGAACTAAAAAGTATTAAATAACTCTTACTCTTTAATAGCACGCCTTTTTCAGAATTCGTCTAAATCTCAACTATTTCTGTACATACTACAGTCTTCATTACTTTGAAGTCGGTACCAGTCCCAAAAGTTTCAGATATTCTGACATTAAACTCACGATTAAATTAGCTGGTACCGACTTCAAAATAATGAAGACTGTAGTATGTACTTACAGAAATAGTTGAGATTTAGACGAATTCTGAAAAAGGCGTGCTATTAAAGAGTAAGAGTTATTTAATACTTTTTAGTTCATATTACTATTGTTTTTAACCCCCGACCAAAAAGAGGGGTGTTATAAGTTTGACGTGTCTGTCTGTCGGTCTGTCTGTCTGTGGCATCGTAGCATCCAAACGGGTGGACCGATTTTGATCTAGTTTTTTTCGTTTGAAAGCCGATATGACCGAGAGTGTTCTTAGCTATAGCTCATCATCATCAGCCTGCTCATTGCTGAAATATCACGGTTTATCTGGTTCGTGATAGGACGATTAGCAACTTACAGTCGTTTGATGGGTTTTATATTTTGCATTCTGGTTCGTGACACTTATGAATAGGTATATACACATTATTGGAAAGTCGACGTGGTGCTGCAGCATCACCTGGTAATTAATAGGATACCCAACTCCTCACCAACTTAGAGCAGAGGTTTCGTGTTTGGGCTCATTTTAATTGCGACAACCAGTAAGACGTAGATATAAACAGTAAATATTTGCATGCTACTGCTGCAGCATCACCTGGATTCTATAGGAGCCGAGCTCCGTATGAAACCAAAGTGGAGGTTTCATGTTTGGGCTCATAATATTGACGGCCTCATCCAAGATGACATAATATTTTATAGATGGTATTCATTGGGATATGATCCAGTTGATAGGAATTATTCTGCACAAGTTTTATAAGCATAAAATTAAATTAAATTAAGAAATTAAAAAAAAACCCCGCCAAAAAACTTTAAAAAGTAATGAAATAATATTTACTGTCTTTAAGTTTAAATAATTCCTAAGAGTAAAGTAATATTTTAGTCCATAAATGTTGTCAAGGTGTGTCGGGGGACCGCTAATGTAGATGTTTGATTTCACATAACATTATAGTTTGAGGGTCAGTTCAAAGCGACCCGAATCGAGAGAATCAGCGACTATTAATGGCGATACAAAATGCAAAAGTCGCTGTTGTGGTAGTTTACTTGGCGGTCCCCCGACACACCGTGACAACATTTATGGACTAAAATATTACTTTACTCTTAAGAATTATTTAAACTTAAAGTCAGTAAATATTATTTCATTACTTTTTAAAGTTTTTTGTCGGGGGTTTTTTTAAATTTATTAATTTAATTTATTACCTTGGAAGTCGGTTTTATTGTATCGCTATAATAGTCGCTGATTCTCTCGATTCGGGTCGCTGTAAACTGACCCTTAAGGTGACGCAGCGTTAAAGTAAGAAACCGTGTTGGATATGTTTTAGATTGCTTGTTTTCTATGAGAGGCCGGCCCGGCCTCTCATAGAAAACAAGCAATGGAACAGCAAAAAATGGAAAGGGCGTGAGCGACAAAATGGTTTTTGTCGCTTAATTTAAAAACCATAAATACATTTCATATAAGCTATGCACAAATTAAAGTGCATGCTTGAACCAATTTATGTACAAATTTTGGAACCTTAAATCACTCTCCTCCGTTGGAAAAATAGGAATCCCTTTTTTTACAGAGGTCTTTTCGATTGATTATTCTGTGCTATAAAAGTTGTCCAATCGTGTTATGCTATGGGCAATTCAAAGACAAAGACACGATGAATACTGACAATGAACTTCAATTTCTTAGCTTTAGTCATTGCTGAGAAAAATCGGCATCGCTACAGCCAAATTATCAAGGCGTCGTCTTAAACTATAATGTTATGTGAAATCAAACATCTGCATTAGCGGTCCCCCGACACACCTTGACAACATTTATGGACTAAAATATTACTTTACTCTTAGGAATTTTTTAAATATCTATGGACGCTTCACACCACGTCAGTCTGGCCCCGTGCTAAGTACCTGAAGGACTTGTGTTACAGGTACCAGACAACGGAAATATATTTAATACTTTTATACTATACATATATTTAAGATTTTTATTATATCATACACATATTTAATACACATCCATGACCCAGGAACATTGAAAAACTTTTTGTTCTGCCGGCGAGATTCGAATCCGCGACCTCCGGCTTGAGTTGCCACACACTTTAACCATTTAGCCACGGAGGTCGTCATATTATTTAAACTTAAAGTCAGTAAATATTATTTCATTACTTTTTAAAGTTTTTTGGCGGGGGTTTTCTTAACCCTTAAAGGCTACAACGGTGTTTTTACACCCAGGTCACGAAATCTTTTGGCTATAGTTTTTTCATGCGCGAACTGATCGCTTCGTGATTTTGTGTATTCTTCTAAAAGGTAAGTAGCCTCCGAATACGCAGGAAAAATGGTGACTAGCACACGCAGATTTTGGTATACGAAGGTGGACCGGGTGTTTTTACACCCGTCGTAGTCATAGTGGGGTATTAAAATTTGTCGAATGTAAAATGTTTATTTTGATGCCTATTTTTATTATTAACTCATTATTTAAAAATTCGTTGTTATGTTTTATTTAAGATCATAGGCTGTCTCAAAAACTACTTTGGACATCGACAAGTCTGATAAATTGGACCACAGACAAAAGTCATTCACTAAGTGATGCATAAAGTATTGTCGCCAAAAAAGGCTGTCAAGCTGAACTTTTTAAGCTTATTTCGATTTTGTTTACGTTATTACGATAAAAAATTGTATTTTTTTTGCCTTATTGATAATTTATTTCGTGACATACTTTTTACTATATAAATTTTATGGAAATTTCAATTACAAAAAAAGATATATTTTTATAAGTTCATAAATATTTTTATGCGCCTTATTATTGTCTGTTCTATGATTATAAAAAATAATAAGACTTATCAATAAATTAAAACACATTTGTATACAATATAGTAGATTTTTCATTAAATAGTTAAAGTAATATTTCTTCAGTTTTCTGAATTCTGCTTAATTGTCATGGTAGAAGGTATTTTTATAATAAATACATGAACGTAGATAAAAAGGCGGACGGAGTCTTGATATATACAAAACTGTGTCTTCACTTTTCTTCAGAGTCGGCCACGCACACATTCTGACGCCTGTCAAATGGTATGGACTAGCGCAAGAATGTGTGCGTGCGGACCGTGTACATACAGCCAGCTGGCCGACTCTGAACGACACAGTTTTGTGTATGGTGGGACTCCGTCCACCTTTTTTTATACGTCCATGAATAAATATGAAGTTTTTATGCATTTGCTTAAGGGTTAAAAGTCCAAATAACATTTTGAACCCATTTTTTTAATATTAAGATTTAAAATAAGTCATTATTTTCCAATTTTAAGAACCGGGTGTTTTTACACCCGTTGTAGTCATAATAGTACACGAAATCATTGTAGTCTTTAAGGGTTATATTTCTTAATTTAATTTTATTTTATGCTTTTTAAACTTGTGCAGAATAATTCCTATCAACTGGATCATATCTCGATGAATACCATCTATAAATCGGGGGTTAAATATTATGTGCCGTAATGAGGCCGTCAATATGAGCCCAAACATTAAACCTCCACTTTGGGTTCATACGGAGCTCGGCTCCTATAGAATCCAGGTGATGCTGCAGCAGCAGCATGCAAATATTTGCTGTTTATCTAAGTCTTACTGGTTGTCGCAATTAAAATGAGCCCAAACGCGAAACCTCTGCTCTAAGTTGGTGAGGAGTTGGGTAACCTATTGATTACCAGGTGATGCTGCAGCACCAGGTCAACTTTCCAATAATGTGTATTTATTCAAAAGTGTCACGAACCAGAATGAAAAATAAAAAACCCATCAAACGACTGCAAGTTGCTAATCGTCTTATCACGAACCAGATAAACCGTGATATTTCAGCAATGGCTGATGATGATATAATATGTATTTATTCAAAAGTGTCACGAACCAGAATGAAAAATAAAAAACCCATCAAACGACTGCAAGTTGCTAATCGTCTTATCACGAACCAGATAAACCGTGATATTTCAGCAATGGCTGATGATGATGAACTATAGCTAAGAACACTCTCGGTCAGTCAGATTTCAAACAAAAAAAAACTAGATCAAAATCGGTCCACCCGTTTGGATGCTACGATGCGACAGACAGACAGACAGATAGACAGCCAGACAGACAGACAGACAGACAGACAGACAGACAGACAGACAGACAGACCGACAGACAGACACGTCAAACTTATAACACCCCTCTTTTTGGTCGGGGGTTAAAAAGTGTGGGACATCATACTTTTATGATATGATAGATGTTCCGCGCGGCTTCGCCCGCGTAATTTAGGAATGTCAAGGAAACCGTACTTTTTTCCACAAAAAAAGAAACCCATGTCCTTTCACGTGGTCTATTCTTCATGTGTGCCAAATTACATAAAAATTGCTACAGTAGTTTCTTAAGATCTCCGTTTTTTCCACATTTTCCTCTATTTCTTCGATACTATTAGTTGTAGCGTGATAAAATATAGCCTTTCTCGATAAATGGGCTATCTAACACTGAAATAATTTTTCAAATCCGACCAGTAGTTCCTGAGATTAGCGCGTTCAAATAAGCCCTTTCAAATAATTTAGCCCGTTTTTCTACATTTTCCTATATTTTTTCGCTCCTATTAGTCTTAGCGTGATAAAATATAGTTCCGTTTTTTCCACATTTTCCTCTATTTCTTCGCTTCTATTAGTTTTAGTGTGATATAGATATAAGATAATAATAACGTGATAAAAGAGTTTTGACGCAACAGATTTGCGGGCGCCATTGCGATCCGTCGTGTCTGCCCTACCCTAGAACCGAGAGCCTTTTTACATGGGGAAATGCAGTTTTACGCATCCCCAGCGCATTGGGCTGCGTTTCCACCGAAGCTGAGCTAAGCAGCGTTTCGAGGAATATGTTTTTTTAGATCCAATAGTATCCTTGCCCTGAGCGAGGTTATGCAAATGGAGCATTTATATTGGTTCTTAAACATATTATATTCATCGCAACGCAGCCTAGCTCAGCAGCTCCGGTGGAAACGCACCCTTAGGGCCAGGGAATGTGGAACTCCCCAGGCGTAGGCCTGGGGAGTTCCACATTCCCTGGCCCTAAGGGTTTTGCCGCTAAAACTCCATGGTGCTCCAGTTGAGGGTACGACTAAGAACCTAATGCCAGAATAGAGAGCCTGGAGAGAGTTATGTTTATGTAACATAAAAATTCAAAAACAATTTCTAGCTAAGTAGGGTAAAAATAACGCGAAACATCCCAGAAGATCTGCTTAAAAATCATACATACGAATATAATTGAACTCCTCAGTGAGGAGGTTAGGTGAGGACTCCTCACCAGTTAATTTGTCTTGCATATTGAAAGAGTCATAATATGACAGAAAAAGACAGGGGTACTTAAATGATAAGTACTCGTATGCTGTGTAAACAATACTAAACATCTATTACGGTCAATTCAGACCGCAACGCAACTCGTAGATTCATTTCTAATGCTAAGTACTCACATACGGTTTTACTCGACAGTTTTACTCCAAGTCGAAGGAAATGACATATTTGACATATTTAATTCTATCGAACCCGGCTCGAAGCGAGCCTTCGAGCCGTCAGTTTTGCGGTCCACACAGTGGTTTTTGCTCGACGTCGAGTAAAACTATCGAGCAAAACTGTATGTCAGTACGGAGCTTAAATGTGTATGGATTTAACAGATTTGCAATACGTCTCACCGCTCACGCAATTGAAATCTGTCAATTTTCAATACGAAATGCATACTACGCTTTGCGATGCGGTCTGAATTAATCCCTATTAGTATATCTGTCTATATCTATCTGTATTTATTATAATACAAAGTCACTTTTTTCCCTCATGTCCCTTTGTTCCCTTTAATCTTTAAAACTACGCAACGTATTTTGATGATTATTTCAGTGTTAGATAGCCCATTTATTGAAATTATTTGAAAGGGCTTATCTCGCGAACTACTGGAGCAATTTTTATGTTATTTGGCACAGATAAGAAGTAGACCACGTGAAGGATCATAGGCTATCGATTTTAATCATTTTTTCAGTGGCTATATATTTTATGCCCGTGCGACGCTAGGTGGGTCGCTAGTTGGTAATATGGAAAATATTATTTTCTCACCACCGGGCGGAAAACGTCAACTTTCTTCCCGCTGCGCTTACCGATGTTGCCGTTTTCCGCCTCCGTCGATGAGAAAAATAGTATACGCACCACGGGCAGTAAATAAGAAAGCCTCAGATCACTATACATTCAGAGACATTTCTTATTTTCCTGCCCTAGGTGCGTAATGTACTATTACGCGCGCAAATCTTATTGTTTTCCGTATATTTTGGCGCACGGAATACTGATAGTATACCCAAGTTTCCACGTACTATTTACTTATAATTGTATGTGTCATAGGTCAGTTTCGATAAGAAATTGAAACAATGAGCAAAATATAGCTTACATTATTATTATGAATATAAGCTATTTTTATACACAGTAAAGTGTATAAATTGTCTATTCGAAAACGATCAAATTTGTTTGTATAACATGTTTGATGTAATTTACGTTTTCATCAAACAGCAGCGCAGACGATCAAACGTGCATCAAACAAGTTTGTCAAACAATTAGCCAGAATCGGTATCAGATCATGACATCTTGTTTGACAAATACAGCGGAACACGTTCAAACACGTTTGTCAAACGCTACACAAATCCAAATTTTCTTCAAACATGTCAAACACGTAGTTTGTTTGACAAACGCTTCAAACAAAGCTGTACACTATCAAACTGTTTGACAAACACGTAAAATTTGACAAACAATTTGATCGTTTGCGGGCTACTTAAGCCATTATTGTCAAATAAATAATACAATAATTATTATTAGGCACTAAACCAAAAGTTAGTACGTTGATTTAAATTTAAAAAAATATTCAAGCTACAAAGATAGCAGCTAAATTAATTATATTACCATACTTCTTCCCTGGGATTCCTTGAATATTTTATAAAACTGGCGAAAACGGTTCAGATGTTCTCGATTTTTAAAACGTTTTTGACCGACTTTCAAAAAGGAGGAGGTAATACGTTCGGCTGTATTACATGTATTTTTTTATGCATGTTCAACGATTACTCAGCCGTTTGTGGTCCGATTTTCAAAATTCTTTTTGTGTTGTATAGAGTTTGACTCGAATTTGGTACCATGTTCATAAAAGTGGTGACCTGATGATGGGATCTATGAGTAATCGGGGGAACTCCTCAAAATTTATATAAAAACATATGGTGATTTTGATTTTATTAGAAGTATACTAAGCATTTGTTACCAAAAAGTAAGATTTTGCATCAAGGTATACCATGGTTCCGAAGGCACTGAGATAACTCCTAACTCCTTATAGATATACGTTTGGAATTTCGGCGTTGTTTTAAGAACAGAAAGCATATGCTACCGTGCAATTTCTATTCATCATAATCATCATCACTACCATTACACCATGCATCATCAGACATCACATTATGGCTCTATTATAAGTACTTTTCATAATCTTTTAGATTGAGACGAGTTTTTCGAGTGATTTTGAAAATTATTCGACCTCTGTGGCTCAGTTGGTGGCGCGTTGGCAGCGCAAGCCGGGGGTCGCGAGTTTGAATTCCGCCGATGGAACAAAAATTTTTCAATGTTCCTGGGTCTTGGATGTGTATTAAATATATGTATGATATAATAAAAATCTCAAATATATGTATAATATAAAAGTATTAAATATATTTCCGTTGTCTGGTACCCGTATCACAAGTCCTTCAGGTACTTACCACGGGGCCAGACTGACGTGGTGTGAAGCGTCCATAGATATTATATATTATACTAATTTGGTACGGTACTACGGTTACTAAGTGGGCAATTTGATAATGATATCCATGTGTTATATAGGGAGCTCGTCAAAATTTATGAGGAAACATAATATTATAGTGATTTCGATTTAGTATTCTAAGCATACGCTACCAAGTAAGATTTTGCCACGGGTACACTATGGTTCCGAAAGTTGTTTTAAGAACTGAAAGCATAATATGCTACTATGGAAATTCTATTCAACGTAATTCAAGTTAAGTACAGCTGTTAATAGATGTGATAGTTTCATACCTCAATCATATCTATCTACAACTGACACTTATGTGTTTACCATTATATAAATAACTAAAAAGAGTGAAATTATTATTTTTTTACAAAAAATTAAAACCGACTTCCAAGGAAAAACAATAAGAATATTAACTAAAAAGTATTAAATAATTCTTTCTCTAATAGTGCCTTTTCCAGAATTCGTCAAAATCCCAACTATTTCTGTACTGTATTTTATAGTCTTCATTACTTTGAAGTCGGTACCAGTCCCAAATATGTCAGATATTCTGACATTGACTGAAGTCATGGTTTAATTAGCTGGTACAGACTTCAAAATAGTGAAGATTATAATATTATGTAAGCATGGGCGCCGGCAGAAATAATTTCCAAGGGGTGCAGATTTTAGTTTTCTTTCTTTTCTTTTTTACCCGACTGCCAGGAGGGTTATACTTTTTACGAACAGCAGTGACTGTCTATTTACGTCAACGAACTGTCTTTGTACGGCATGGTAATAGGGCAGAGATGGGCAAAAAGTAATTAGATTAGCAATTACAGAATTACAAATACATTGTAATTGTTAATCAGATTACAAATTAATCCGATTGATGAAGAATTGTGCACCTGAAATTATGCGTAAGTTGATTAGGATGTATTTAGACTCAAATGTATTCTAATTAGTCTAAGGAATATTGTCTTCAAACGGTCAGGAGGTTTGTAATCTTTTTTCCCGTTACTTTGTTTCGGTTTTTGACAGTAATTCTGACCTCCAAAGTGATCGTCACTTTTGCAATAGCTCTGACAGCAATTGTATATCTGACACGTTGTCCAATGTCCAAATTAAGCAAAGTGATATAAAATTAAAAATAAAAAAACTAGATCCTAATAAAGGTGCCGGACCAGATTTGTTACCCCCTTATTTCATAAAGCTGCTTGTTACGGAGTTATCTATACCTCTAACTATCATTTATAACAAATCTCTAGCTAATGGTGCTTTCCCTGACCGTTGGAAGACAGCACATATTATCCCAATATTTAAAAGTGGCGATAAGACCGATTGCAGAAATTATCGACCTATAAGTATTCTTTACTGTTTCGCTAAAGTATTTGAATCTTTAGTCTATAGTCATCTTCATAGTCATATGAAACCCCTTCTTTCACACAAGCAACACGGTTTTATAAAGGGTCGGTCAACTGTCACAAATTTATTGGAATATAAAAATTATCTCTGCCAAGCTTTTTCTATTGGTGGCCAAGTAGACGCTGTATATACAGATTTTACGAAGGCTTTTGATAAAGTAAATCATCGCCTACTTTGTCGTAAATTAGCGTCCTATGGTATTCACGGAAACTTATATAGATGGATATGCTCTTATCTAAAGAACAGGAATCAACTAGTAGCGTTGAAGGGTTTCTTTTCCTCACCAGCCAACGTTACATTGGGAGTACCTCAAGGTTCCCACCTAGGGCCTCTATTATTCATGATTTTCATAAACGATTTAATACTAGAACTGTCTTGTAACTGTCTATTGTACGCAGATGACCTTAAGATTTTCAGTAGTTTTAGTATTCATGGTCAAGCACTTACCCGCGTTTAAGTTGTTAAAGATTTGGGTGTCCTTTTTGACGAGAAACTTTCCTTTCGTGTTCATTTTGAACACATTATTTGCAAAGCAAATCAGATTCAAGGATTTGTCTTAAGGACAACTAAAGATTAAGAAAAACCTAACAGTACTCTATATCTATTCTCTACTCTTGTGAGGACTATCTTAGAGTATGGGAGCCCCATATGGTCTCCAAATTATAAAGTCCACGTAGAGGACATTGAGCGTGTACAAAGGAAATTTGTCAAGTTTCTTTTTTACCGTTATAGCCCAGGACGTTCTAATTTAAATTATCACGGTAAGCTAATTAATCTCAAAATACAGACTCTTGAGAATAGGCGCATCTTCTTTGATCTTCTTTACTTCTATAAAATGATACATAATTTATTAGACTCACCTAACTTACTCTCGCATATCAGCTTCAATATTAAATTTAGTGCTCGCAGAGCAAATAACATTAACTTGTTTGCCTTGCAAGTATACAAAAATAATATATCTTATTTTAACCCCTTAACACGCTTGGCTCATCAGTACAATAATTACTCAAAACAAAATAAAAATTTAGACATTTTTGATAAGCTTCAATCGTTTATAAATATTGTTAAAGACATCCTCCATATCACCTTAGAACGTTCCAAATTATCTATTTTTATTGTTCACCTTCCTTAATACATAAATTACTATAATATATCAGTTACTGAGCTAATGTTATATTTTGCTATGTATTTTTAATGTGTGTACATATGTTACTTTACAATCCAGGTCATAAACTGTATTTATCATGTTATTTCATTTCGATTGTAATGTGTTTTGTGCATTAAAATAAATAAATAAATAAAAGTTTGCAATTAGATTAAATTTAATTAGATTAACGAGTATTTTAATTATGCCCAATTACAATGTCCAATGCTGGTAATTATAATAAATAAAAAGCTTCCACACCGGTTTCGGTTGCGGTGGCCGGTTTCAAAAAAATAAAGCCAGTTAAGCAGGAGTAATTTTATGGCGCCCAAGTGTGTGCGCAATACACAAGAGCACCCTGGTTTTAATGAAACCAGGCCAGTTGAGCAGAAGTAATTTCATAGTGCCCAAGTGTGTGCGCAATACGAAAAATTTGATGTCTCCGATTTGGTCCAGATTCGGGGAAGGGGTAGCCGAGGTATTGCCTTTGATGTTGGAAGAAACCCCGTTCCTCTAGGCCTATTGGGAGCGGAGTTATGGCTACTTTTGTAACACGTTTGACAGTTGCCGAGCTGTCAATGTCAAAGTTTGAATGCTTGTAACTCGGCAACTATTTGTTATTGGCCTGGCTTCATTGAAACCCAGAGTGCTGTTGTGTATTGCGCACACACTTGGGCACTATGAAATTACTTCTGCTCAACTGGCCTGGTTTCATTGAAACCAGAGTGAACTTGTGTATTGCGCACACACTTGGGCACTATGACTTTACTCCTGCTTAACTGGCCTAGTTTTAATGAAACCAGGCCAGTTACGCAATGTCCTTTTCCGGGACTCAAAGTATCTACTTATCTCTATACCAAAATTCAGCATAATCGGTTCTGTGGTTTAGGCGTGAAGAGTTAATAAAGAGACAGATAGACATCAATCATTAATCAGTAAGGATGCTACTATGAAGTCGCCATTGCTTTAGTCCAACGATAAATTTTATCAATGTATGTGTTTTTAACTCCTTTTTTTTTGCGTTGGGGGAATGCATTTACGCATCCCCGGGGCCTGGGGAGGACCACCGGGGTATGTGGGACTCCCCGGGGCGGACGAGACGCACCCGGGACTACCCACTAAAACCCCAACGGTGTTCCTGCTCCTGAAGGTGGGACTACGGGAAACGCGTGATGCACAACCGCAGCCCCACCACCTCTGCCTCTTCAGGCTCACTCGTGGACAACATTCCACATTACTCCGCGACGATGCGCTGGAACACCTAGCGCATCGTGGCCTACCCGGGACTCGTTGTCATGGGCGCCGGCAGCCCCATACCGACGCCCCGAGTTCCTTGCTAAGGCGGGATGTCGTGCCCATGTCTGGCCCTTGGTCTCCGCCTCGGCCTTCTCCGAGGATCGAGCGCCACCGCCTCTCGCCTACGCTCCGCCTCCTCTTTCGACGACATTACCACTTCGGCGAATGTCTCGACTGCCCTCCAAGAGTGTTGGCTGTCCAGCATCGCACGAACGATGGCCGGCAGCGTGATGTCGGGTCCAATAGTGGCCTGTAGGGCCGCTCTTTGTCTGCTCCAAGCGGGACAGGCGAGCAACGTGTGCTGCGCCGTATCCCGGTCGTCACTGCAATGATGGCAAGCAGTGTTTTGCTCGCGTCTGGCCATGTCGCACAGATACTGACCGAAGCAGCCCGGTCAGTACCTGTGTGAGACGGTACGACAACGCACCGCTGTTTCTGTCCACCCATTCCCTCAGTACGGGACGCATTGCGTTCAGCAGTTCGACGCTGACTAGGGACTCGTTTAGACGACCGAGCCAAAGGTCTAAATCCCGGTCCCGTGCTGCTGTTCTTCATCGCCGTATCTGGTCTGGCGATGGGATCCGTCCTTCCCCACGTTCCTCCTGGCATAGCCAAAATATTTCGGCCAGTGACTCGGCTTCAATGCCCCAGGGGTTACTGCCGGCAAGAACACACGCGGCATTTTTAGAGATGGTGCGGTATCCCCTTATCGCCCTTATAGCCATGTGTTTTTAACTCCTGAGACTGTAAAAAAATATATTACATGATAGTGCAGTCGCCATAGGTTTTAACCTCCGAAAATTGTAATAGTGAATGGATTTTTGTTTTTGAGGTGTCATTTTCTTTTTTACACTATAACTTGCAAAGTTTACCAAAATTTTTTTTGTGCTTTTAATTTTTTAGTTACATAATTAAAAATTAATATTTCACCATATAAAACCGGTCCAGAAAAAAAAATTTTTTCTTGTTCCTGTTATTTAATGACTCTTATCCGATTGTTTACGTTGAAAATTAACCAAATACACAATTTTTAAAAAAGAAAGTTTGCTTTGCTAACCTAAATACAACTATAAGGTTTTTGCAAAGTTTTTAGAGATTAACGCTCGTCGTTACCAAGATAAAAGGGTTTGGGTGGATTTAAGGGTTCTAACGAAAAGTGTGTTAAACTTACTTGTTTTGCGTATTTAATTTTTAGAGAAATGATAACTTTTAAGTACTTAAAAACGTTTAAAGATCTCCAAATATGTGTAAAATAGACCAAAAATATTTTTCTATATTTGTTGAAAATTTATTTAAGTGAGAGCTAAAACATTAAATGCATCGACAAATGAAAGACTTTTTCTAGTCATTGAAATCTACGAATAATAAAAAACTGAACTCCGTCAAAAAACATGCTCCAAAATACTTGTCAAAAAAGTGTACCTTAAGTTCACTTTTCATACATTTGCAATATTTAGGTGACCTTGAGCGGTACAAAGGCTGACGTCACATGACAGTTCGAATGGAACCAAGTTTAAAACTGTATTAGTATGGGAGTTACGTTTCCTGGTTTTATTATTCGTAGCATTGAAATATATTTAAACTTCCTACTTAAAGCCAGAAAAAAAATTGGGTGCTACAAATCTCACGTACATACTAAAGACGCATGCTGCGACCTATGTTTGGAAAATGCTTACCTGAATAATACCTGAAAAAATATCAGTTCTTAACCTAATTTGTATTTTTTTCCTTTAAGTATGTTTTAGCAAATATAATTAATGAAAAAAAAAAAAAAAACAATTTTATTCTGTAAAAACTTTATTTTCTTCGAAATATCTGTGAAAATTTAATAAAGTAAGAGCTAAAAAGTTATACACATTAAGAAATAGAAGGCTTTGTTAAGCCTAAAAAATAATTTTAAACTTCCTATTTAAAACCAAAGAAAAATAGGAACGCCATTTACCTGGCGAGGCACACAACAAGCACATTTGGAGGTATGCTCATCTACATACAAAAATATTAATTTTAAATCTAAATTATATATTTTTTCAACTTATTTTCTTTCTTTGGAATATAAGCAACGATACAGATCAAAAAAATAATAATGTATTTTATTATTTTGCTATATATTTAAAAGAAAGAAATATGCAAATTTTTTTCAAAATTTTACAGTTTATGAGTTTACTTGAAGTGGAAGAGAATAATTTAAAAATCAAAAGCACAACTTTTCAATAGGTAAACTTTATTATTTATGTTATCAGCTACACATTCCTTTTTTTCTTTTCAATTTTCATCCACTATTGCAAAAATCGGGGGTTTGCACGATTTTTATGCTCTGGGAACTCCACTATGAGTCGAAAGTCGAAACCAATTACAAAAGTAATTGTACAAAAATTAATTAGATTTATTTGAAATTGGAATACTTAGGAATCGATTGCTTTGTGTAATCTCTATAACCACAATTCAAGACGTGAGTGGAAGAATAAGGTATGTAACATGAAAAAACTTCCCGTTTTTTTGCTTAAATGGAGGCTTTAGGGCTGGAAAATTTATTATATGACACACTATGGATTATATGTGTATCAAGATACATTAACTAGGTTATGAAGTAGATAAGTTACAAGTTTTATTAAAATAATAAGGGAAAAAATTAGTTATTGTCCGAATGTTACCAAATGTTACTTGTTCGATTCTTCCACTCACGTCTTCAATTATAAAGTAATTCAACTACAATGTACTCAGATTTAAATGTATTCTAATTAGTTTGCAATTAGATTAGTAATTAGATTAACGAGTATTTCAATTATATATCAGACGGCTTTTTATTTCAATAATTCCTGTTGATCCCAAGATTCCCAAGGGGTGCAAGTGCACCACCTGGCACCCCCCTGCCGGCGCCCATGTATGTAAGTACAGAAATAATTGGGATTTTGACGAATTCTGGAAATGGCACTATTATAAAATAAATAAAATAAAATAAAAATAGCCTTTATTTTCCTACCACCAATTTACAGAAATATACTAGAGAATAAACACAATTTTTACTAACTAAACATAACAAAATAATGTAAAATTTCTCTTACAGTAGAATTTTCAACTATAAATCTAAGTATATATTTTTAATGTTACATTTTTAATATTACAATTTTTTTTTTATGTAACTAATTTTTTGGTAGTAGTCGCCTCTACGGCGTAGGCCTCTCCTAAATCCTTCCAAATAGTTCTTTCTCGGGCTAGTTGCATCCAGTTATTTCCACACCTGTCTTTGAAAATGTCTCTCCATCGTTTGTTGGGTCTGCCTTTTTTCCTTTTTATGTTTCTTGGTACTCGTATCCATTCTGTCAACCGTTTTGTCCATCTATTCTTCATTCTACAAACATGTCCAGCCCACTGCCATTTAAGTGTTCGGATTCTTTTAGTAACATCTGTAATTTTAGTTTTGGTTCTGATATCAGTGTTACGAATTCTGTCAGATAATTTAATTCCTAGCATACTTCTTTCCATCTTACGTTGACAGATAGCAATCTTATCTTCTTCCTCTTTTCTTATAGACCACGTCTGACAACCGTACGTAAGACAAGGTAACACTGTTGCATCGTAAATTCGTTTTTTTTTTAATTAAGATTTATACAGTCGGTTTTCATTATTTCTCTTAAACTCCAATATTTTTGCCATGCTAAAGTTATCTTTCTTTGTATTTCTTTCTCATCGTTATTTTCAAATGATATTAGCTGTCCAAGGTAAGTATACTCGGTCACATACTCTATATTTTCATTATTTACTTGAATATCTTGTTGAGGGCCATTTATTAAGATCTTAGTTTTGGTCGTGTTGAGTGACAATCCTACCTTATAACTTTCCGACGCCAGCTCACCAATTATATTCTCTAGTTCTATTGGGCTTTCTGCAAATACTACTATGTCGTCCGCAAAACGCAGATGGCTTAGAAATTCTCCGTCTATATTTACACCTTTGGATTCCCAGTCCATGGATCTAAAAACTGACTCTAGCACGGCTGAGAAAATTTTTGGGGAGAGCGGGTCGCCCTGTCTTACTCCTCTTTTAATCGGGAACTCTATCCCTTCACGTTCTAGTCTAACTTTGGCATAGCACTTAGAATAGACGCTCTTGATTATATCTTTAAACGTTGGGTCGACGCCTTGTTGTGCCAATGACTTCCATATTGCTTCAAAATGTAGAGAATCGAAGGCCTTCGTATAGTCGATATAGCACATTTATAATGTCTTTTTATATTCTCTACATTTCTCTATTATTTGTGTTATGACTTGTATATGGTCTATAGTCGAGTAACCTTTACGAAAACCTGCTTGCTCGCGCGGCTGATTTTCATCTAGAGTAGTTGATATTCTACCTAGAATTATTTTGGAGAATATTTTGTACAGGTTCGTCATGAGACTGATTGGTCTGTAATTCGCTAGGTCGTTCCTGTCACCTTTTTTATGGAGTAAAATAATTGTTGACTTTGACCATTGCTCTGGCGTCGTTCTTGTTTTTAATATGTTGTTAAATAGAATCTGTAGGGGTTTCAGAAGCGCGATGGATATTGATTTTAAAAATTCATTAGTAATGTTATCATTGCCAGGGGATTTATCATTTTTTTGCGTGTTTATAGCCTGTTCAATTTCTGATAGTAAGATATTTGGTGTCATTGTAGGGCAATTGTTTGACAAAGGGAGACGGACAGACTCTGTAACACAAGATTCTGGAAGGTATGTTTTGACATCTATGTTGTAGAGATCTGCGAAAAACTTAGTTGCTTCCTTAATAATATCTGGACGTCTATACTGCACAACTCCTGCTTTATTTTTCAAATTAGCAGTCCAAGTAATCTTTCCACTTAGCTCCTTGTATGCTTTACGTAGAGCTCCTGATCTACTCATAAATTTTTCAAAAGTTTTCTGGCGTATTGTTTTCCTCTCCTGACTAATAGTTCTATTTATTTGTTTGCTTATTTTTGTTATTTCCAATCTTATTTCTCTGGTCCTTTTCTTGTTGTATAAATCTTTTCTTTGTTTTAGTTAGTATTTTTTTTTTCTAAAACTAAAACAAATGGCACTATTAGATAAAGAATAATTAATATTTTTTAGTTAATATTCTTATTCCCGTTTTCACCAACTACACCTAAAATTTAGGTGTCCCCTAAGCCAATATTCCAAGTTTTGTTCTTGATGAATTGACAACCCCGTAACTCTTTGGTGACGTATATCTCTACAAAGTCGCTTTTTCTGTCCTCATGTCCCTTTGTTCCCTTTAATTGCGGTTTTCTTTAATATATAGAGTGATTTAAGAGGAAGGTTTGTGATAAATATGTATATTAATTATGGTAGTTCGATATTTTACAAGTAAAATATCAGACGGCCATTCTATAACAGATTCATTGTCAAGGCAACCGTTGTCGTCGCCACATACGTCACCTAAGTGTACGGGGTCGTCAGTCCATCCCGTAAATTATAAACGTCACCTAATGGTTTGATGGATGAATCGCATAAAAGGTTGTTTTATTTCAAATAAACGTCACCTAAGAGTTACGGGGTTGTCAATTCATCAAGAACAAAACTTGGAATATTGGCTTAAGGGACACCTAAATTTTAGGTGTAGTTGGTGAAAACGGGCATTATTATTTTTACCTTGGAAGTCGGTTTTAATTTTTTGTTAAAAAATAATAATTAGAATAACAACATTTTAATTTTAAGTTATTTTTTATTTATTATGTAGGAGGAGGAAGGAGGTCTTGTCTACCGAAGATGCTCGGTCTGATCGAATAGGTTTCCGGGTTTTTCATCTGCTCTTCATACTGTCGCCAGTTCAGGAACCAAAATGGCTGCTTGTCTACCGGCAACTGACTCAAACGATCCACCAGTTGCCAATCTCCTCTGGCTTCGAGCGGCAGATCTAGATTGGGAGGCGGATTTTCTGGTTGTATGTCTGGAAACCCTATTGGTTTCGTACCAGCGTAAAATGGCCTCTGAGCAGCGGCGATTGTTAAAATTGCTAGTAGAACTACAAAGGTAGCCATTTTCTCTGCAAGAATAATGGTTTTAATGTTAATTATTTTCATGTTCTTGTTGTCTGAATGGGAGGGAGCAGTGGATATTAAAACTGGAATTTTGTATCCGTCAATACACAAGCTGTAAAATTCGTTATTGATGATAAAATATTCTAATTATAAGAAAAAATATTAGTGTTCCGGACTTCACAAAAAATAAAGCACATTCATTGGGACGCGGACGTAACAACTAGATAGGAGTACAATTATTATTACCGTGCACTTAACTGTATAGTTCGATTTAAAAACAGAATAATCAATACAGGGTGTTTCAAAAGTGGTATATTAAGCCTGAAGGGGGTGACTCAGGGGGTCATTCTGAACAACTTTTGTTCCATAACTTTCGGAAATTCGCGAAAAAAATTATTGATTCTCCAAAGAAAACTTTGACCCCATGAGTCATCCCCTTTCGGCTTACTACCATTATTGAAATACACTGTAGAAATGAATAGGTAGTTTTGATTCTCCCTTAAACAGGTGAAAGTTATAGTATGAAGTTTATAATAAAGTATACATAATGTAATATAAATATAATTTCTAAGTATGCCATAGAGGAGATTTCTTGTTCTTATAATAAGTACGTACTTGAAATGATTTAATGCGCCTGCTATTTTCTGTAGATCCACAGTTCACTCGCTTCAAAATCTATTTATAAAAATCTGGGAATCTGCAAGAGTTTATAAAATGAATTTATACGAACGTAGAAAATTATCAATCTCTTTCAATATGTAACCAATTTTAAAATTTTTCACGAATCACGTTACATTAGGTTCACGCAAAGTTCACGATACATTTCATAATTCAGTTTATAATTGAAGTTTCTGTAACTTGCAACGATTATTATTACCCCAGTAGAGTTAGATTTTTTTTTAATTATTTACAGTCAGATTTTTTTTTGCACCAGTGTTTAGAGGAGGTCACAAATTCGACCAAATCCGACGAGTGCGTTAGCCGCCATATTGGTTTGAAGGTCCAATCTTTTTTTAGCTATATCTCCTTTATTTTATTTTTTTAAGAAAATGATAACTATAGTTGTAAATTTAATTTTCTACATTTTGAACTATTATTACTTTCATTGTAAAATCAATATTTACGGAGATTGCAAAAAACAAGTCAAAGTATTATTTCGCTTGTATGTCAAATATTATCGAATTTAGCGAAAGTATTTGTAGAAACAAAATTGTAGGTGATAGATCATTAAATTTCCTACAAATTTGATCCTTATGACCTTTTTTTAGAAATAAATATAGAAATCAATATTTAAGCTCCTACACCTATGGTAAATGTACCGGGACCCAAGCAACTCGTCGGATTTGGTCGAGTTTTTGAATTTAAGCTATTTGTGACCTCCTCTAAACACTGGTGCAAAAAAATTTCTGCCTATAATTAATTTCAGCTTCCCATACAAGGCTGAACTAACCCTACTGGGCCTTCTGTTCCTACCACGATTCTGCTATATTTAATGCAACGAAAATACAGCTTTGTTCTTTGTTGATTAATTCCTATGAATCTAACAAAGAACAAAGCTGTATTTGTATTTGTAGAAATTAACAAAGCTGTAATTTTATGAGAATTCTCATAAAATTTCTACCATTCTGAATGGCGAAAAGCCGAAAACTCCAAAAGTTTGATGTCAATGTGAGTACTATTTTGGTGTTTGATGCCATTGACGTTACTTCGGGTATTTTTCATAGCGGAAGTATTTTAAAGACTACAAGCCCATGAAGAAAATTAACACGTGAAATTAACCAACGAACGATTGGAAGACTGTTTTTGTGTCAAAAACTGACTTCCAGCACTACAACTTTAGTAGGTACGGTACTAGTAAATACCTCACCTTTACATTTCATGGGCATGTAGACTATTTGATCGGCCAGTACTTAATAATAATAGTTCTATTTATCCCATGAATCCTCAAGCGGCAGCCGGCTGCCACATAACAATCGAAAATCTATTGTGTCTGCGATACCCACGATGGAGGTGCTACATTATTATTATCGACAATTAAAGCATTTCTGATACATATTGTATATTTTTATATATCTGGTAGGGTCATCTTCTCTGGATTCCGTCGTCAGATGTTCTCCTACATATTCGATAGTAGATGAAGGTTCTCGAAGAACGGGATACCCTGTCAATCCCGAAGCAATATAGAATGTTCTTTGAGCTATGTTAATAGTGAAAATTGCCAAAAAAGTTATTACTGTACAGTAAGACATTTTTCCTGAAAATAAATGAAGCGTAAGGATCAATTAACAATGATATCGCGATGCATTAAGATGCATTTTTAGAGTAATCTCACAGGCATAGATCAAGATAGATACCGCATGTCCCTCCATTTGTATGAAAGCGAGCGTGCCACTTTTTCCTTCCTACTGTAACGTACCGATGATAAGAAACGTGTCCATTATCTAGGCCAACGTTTCTATTCCAATTTCTACAGCTCAATACGGCATTTAGGCATTTTCGAATTCCGATTGACGTCCGATACCGATAGCAGACTAAAGAACAGATTTTCGAAATACGAGCATTGCTCGTCATTTGGGAACGCGACATGGCACGCGAAGTACATACACATGCGGTATCTATCTTGATCCATGTCTGTGAGTAATCTCTTTCCTAATAGAGATATATTTCTTACGCAAAGGTCGGAGCAGGAGGGGCTACTAGCATATACAGTAAATAATTCGACCAAAATCCTACATGTCGCACATATGGCATGTCAAAAATGTTGTCAAACGTCGACGGTCGAACAAAACTTTTTGTTTACTCTCTGTGCTGGTGCTGCACTCTAGCGTGAAAACATTGCAGTAATATTTCCTATTTGGAACAGGTAGTCCAATAGGGTGGAATGTCAATTCAACGAATGAATGAAATATATTTTTAATTGTGCACAATCACAGTGGCATAAAAATAAAATAAAAGCGTATACAATAAATCAATGTTAAATCAAAGTCTTCTTTTGTAATAAATAAAGTTCAGTTTGAAATGGCCAATTTGAATTGCGCCGCATTGCATCTACACATTTGTAATGTGAAGTTGTGAACTGACCCATAACAATAAATATTTAATTACCTTTATATTTAAAATTATGTAATTATCTGAATAATTTTTCATACCCCCTACACATTAAGTTATCCATAATAATATTATCTACTACATTATTCATAGCTTAAAAAGACATAAAAATTACATCCAAGAGAAAATACTGAGCAATACGAATGAGAAGAATAATTGAGTATTAATCCATGAAATAGCCCATAAACGTGAAAATTTTACGATTTTTCACGTCAGTTAATATTATACGAGTGTATCGGCCGTATCCTCAAAAACGTCTTAAAATAAGAGACGCTTAAGTCTGAAGTGCAATGCTGCTATAATAAAATATTCCGTCTATATATAGTCCCCGTGGTCTAGAAGTTTAGTACGTGGCTCTTGACTCGAAGGTCGTGGGTTCGATTTCCATTTCCCGCACGGTTTTCAAAGGTTGGTTAGGACAATGCAGGCAGACTGATTGTCTGACAAGTAAGATGATCCATGCGTCGGATGGGCATGTAAAAAGTCGGTCCTGCGCCTGATCTCTCGCCAGTCGTGTTATGAGAGTAAACATGGGCACTTCAAAATTAATCCTGCGTAACTGGCCTGTTTTCAGTGAAACCAGCCACTTTCACCGAAACCAGTGGGGCAGCTGGTATTATTTATTATTATCAAGTCTCCTATAAACCGCTTGCTGCTTAAAGTTAAAGGGAAATAAAATAAATGCGCAGTGTATGATTTTTAATTTTTTAGGTCTCATTGGTGGGACGATTGGCGAGCGGGGAGGGTACGCGTACAGGGGCACACTATTGGTAGCTATAATTGCACATTATTGGCAGATAGTTAATTGACTAGCTGTCGCCCGCGTCTCCGTTGCGCCAAAATTCGTCTATATCGTGGGAACCGTACATATTTTCGGAATAAAAAGTATCCTATGTCCTTTCCCGGGACTTAAAGTACTTATCTCCACACCTTCAGCAAAATCTGTTCAATGGTTTGGGCGTGAAGAGATAACAGACAGACACACTTTCGCATTTATAATATTAGTATGGATTATAATATTGAAGAGAGGAAAAATAGGAAACAACAAAACATATTTTTTTGTTAAAACAATGAAATTCAAAAGTGTAATTTAGAAAATATATTTTTTATAATATAAACTTAAAGTAAGTATTACAATGTTTTAATTAATATTTATTATAAATATACCTACTGTCACTGGAAATTTTTAAGGAGATACGATTACAAGGCATTTCGCGGTTATAAAATTAAATTGAAAGTACAAACATAAAAACCAGTTTGGGAAGAGCTACTAACATAGTTAAAAAATATATTGACTCTCTAATCTCTATACTATTGGGATTTGGGACAAGAAACCTGCTAAAATGACTGGCATTAATACCAGTATACATGGTGTAACAAATCGAAGAATAATACTTTAGGGTGTGTACATTTCCCTGTATAGAGTTTAGTACTGTGTGAGCAGCATCGCTGAAAGAGTAACTTTTTTAACTTTTGTATTGGCTAATTCATGACACTAAAGCGCTTACTTATACAATCTAATCACAAAAAATTGCTATTTCTGCGCTGCTGATTTCACAGTGAACTCTTTTAAGGGACACGCCCTAAAGTATAAAAATATAATGAAATATCATTCATCATATTATCATATAATGTAAAGTATCAGTTTATTTGTTACATCCTGTATGTCTAGATATTAATAAAAGTAAGATAAACTTTGAACATGTTATTATCGATAAAAAGGTCAATAACACTAAGAAATTATCATAAAATTTTTACAGACTAAAAATTCGTACTGATATGTTTCAAATCTCATTTTGGACCTTAAATTATTGCCTAAATAACTACGAATGAAATTAGGCCCAGTGAGCCCAGCTTGAAAAAAAGAGTGCGTATTAAATAAGGGCGCTTTTCTTTAAATAGCCAACCCTACGTTACGCTTTTAAACGCACTTTTAAAAGTGCTCCCTCACCGCGAGCATTCGCGTGTAATGTAACATTTTAGATTGGACTTGGAGCATTAGGTACATTACAATACTACCTCCCTGACTGATGAGCAATCGCGTGTAATGTAAAACATTATAGATTCGACTTTGAGCATTCGATAGCAAGCTGATTTCACTGTCACTTAGTATTGATGTTACAAGTTGTATCAAGATTGTATCATTACAAGGTTCGCATTGCAATGCTCGGTTCTCCTCCCTCACTGATGTAATGCTCGACTCTGTAACGTTACATTACAAGAGAATGCTGCCGGTGACGGAGCACCTTTACACAATATGTACTAGTGTTGCCAAGTACTACAATGTAGCCAAAAATAAAAAAAATCTGGTTTCAGTCCAGTTTAGACTCTTTTTGCCAAGCTGTATATTTCAAAATGGACCTAAGTCCTAACACTTATAATATCACAGCCTTTTACAACAGTCAGTTATCAAATCAATTTCTAATGAAACTGTTGGGTTTCGGTTGATAAGTTTGCGGATTTTTCCTTAGCTTGTCGTATTCACGCCAGTTGAGATACCAAAATGGCCGCTTGTCCACTGGCAACTGGTTGAGGCGATTAATCAAATTCCCATCTCTATTAGCCAGGATCGGCTGATCAGCATCTTCCCCGAACCGATTGGAGAACGGACTTGGTGCTGCAGCATCAGGAAAGCCTATTGGCTTCAGACCAGCATAAAATGGCCTCTGCGCCGCGGCGACCGCGCAAATTGTCAGCAAAACAACAACTTTCAACGTCATTTCTGCAAATAATAAGTTAAGTTTAATGTGTGTTGTTTTCAACAAGTTACAAGATGTTGAAATGATATAAGTTGCTCGTTTCTCGTTCTCGTTTATCAAGAAATAACACAACACAAGAAAGTAAAACAGGCTGTGCAATATTAAATTTCACCTTAAAAATATATCGAAGCATTCTTCTATAGAGAATATTACGCAAACGACGACGGTGTAGAGGGAGTTACTAGCACACACAGGAAATAATCTGATCAAAATTCAACATGCTGCATAATACATACATCATATCAGAATGCTGACAGAAACGTTGTCAAACGTCGAACAAAACTTTTTGTTTACTGTGTGTGCTGGTGCTGCGACTGCGTGAATGCATTGCAGTCATAAATAATTATCCAAGTATAAAAATATCAATGATAAGATTAAGGTCATAAATAATTAAATGTAAGTAATAATATTTAATTTTAATAATATTTATTAATAAACAAATTCAAACCGGTGAATAAATTTAAACAAGTAGGTACCCTACAAAATAAAAAACTCAATAAATTTCTAAAACGACGCAGTATTTTAATATCTATAAAATTATGATTATGACCATTATTCATAAAAAAACTATATTCATACAAGCAATTATGTAAATAACACTTTGCACTAACCTGTTTATTATTGCAACAATATTAATAACACTATTATTAACGACAACTTGACAATCAATAATATAATAATGACAACCGTATGCCTTGGAGTGGTGCACTGATTTGCCAATTCTCAGCCCGTTGTCGTTATAAATATTGTGCAGAGTCGACGCACCCGACCGCGTCATGAATGAACCACAGAGCTGGGGTAATATAGACATGGCATTGTATAAGCTAGGTACTTCCTTATTAATAAATATTCGTCTTATTTGTTGTTATTAAGCTATTGCATAGCTTTTATCGCTGGCTTTAAGCGCGGCGACCGAATCGAGAAATTCCGTAACGAAAAACACCTAACACCCCCACTCCGACCGGCACAGCAGTGCGGTGTTGCCAGACTTCAGTAAATTAAAATAAAATAAAAACGGCACGTTGTTAGTGTGTGTGCGACTAGAAGTATGCTATTTATAGTTGCATAATTTGATAAACAATGCTATGCAATAGCTTTACCGCCGCAGACCTAGAGTAAACGTATTTTTTGTAAAACTACAAAAAATATAGTGTCTTAACTCTTAATTGTTTTTAGAATCAGAATCAGAATTTATTTATTGCTACAATGAAGTTAAGTGTTGTGTGTGTGAAAGTGAAAATAAGTGTTATAAGTTGTTACTCGTGTAAATTGCTGTCTAAACATAAAAGTCTAGATAAAAGTAAGTTACCTTAGATATAATCTAAATGTTTTTATCTAATTCACTTCAGAGATTTAAGCGTGAAGAAGTAATAGACAAGCAGGCAAACGACTTAACCGATTTTGACAACATTTTTCTTGTTTGTTTGCAAGTGAGTTCGAGAATGATTTAGATTCTCTCAACTGATAAATGTTTTCTTAACTATGTGTGTACAACTTACAAGACAACGTCTGTCGGGCCCATTAGTGATGGTACATTTTAGTATTACTTAAACTAAAATGTATTTAAGTATTATTATTATGAATACAAATAAAATCATACTCGATGTCACCTAATATAATCTCATTTGTAAAGAGTTTTAGATATATCTGCATAAAAGTGCATTTTACATAAACCAATTTTGAATATTTTTACTCAAATTTTAAAAAATGCGTTAAAATTTTCTAACAAATTATTATTATAATAGCATAGCTTTCAAAATGTTTAAATTATAAAACATTTTAAAGCGCTTTAATTACTAGGCCCCTAGACCCTATAATAACATTTTACTCAACACAATAATATATGAATCAAGACATGACCTACCTAATATACAGTGCCGTGTCTGTGACATTGTAAACACCACGTAAAACCCCACTCGTAAGTCGTAATACGAAGTGCGGAGAAACTCATCAATCCAAGTCCAGTCGATGACGTCACACTTGTTTAACTCACCATAAGACAAGACCCGCAATTCCTAAAAGCATCTACAGCATCAGAGGTCTTTGTATTTGGTTGAACCTTTTATCGACCAGTTTAACAAGACCCGCGAGTTAAACAATGCTAATGTTACGTAGAGGTCTTGATATCTGGTTACTTCTAAAGCTTTTTCGAAACCCATCGATTGCGTACATTGCATACATTTTCCCCTAATACAGTGTATTTTGTTTCTTTTTTCTTTTCCCCTAAATCTTCTTTTGGGATTGAATTCGCTAGTGTTTTCAAAGGCTTATTGCGAATTAAGTCAAACATGTTTTGTTTTACTCGTATCTTCTTCAATAAATATTTTCTTGATAAAATTATTTTTCTTATTACTATTAAATATATCTATACATATAATAAATCTGTAGAAATGTCAATTCTGTACATTAAAGATATTCAAAAAATAATAAGCGGAGGGTGTCACAATATCGCTATAGAAGCCGAAAAGTTAGTTCGTTTTTTTGTCTGTCTGTCTGTCTGTCTGTCTGTATGTTTGTTCCAGCATCACACGAAAACTACTGATCCGATTTGAATGCCGTTTTCGCAGATATATTTGTCTTCTTCCAACTTAACATCTGGTGTATAAAAAAAATTCTCCCCACCCCTCTAAAGGGACGAAAGAGGGGGTCAAATTTTGTATAAGACTTTTGCTTTAACACGAAAACTACTGATCCGATTTGAATGCGGTTTTCACAGATATATTTGTCTTCTTCCAACTTAATATCTGGTGTATAAAATTTTTCCCCCCGCCCCTCTAAAGGGACGAAAGAGGGGGTCAGATTTTGTATAAGACTTTTGCTTTAACACGAAAACTACTGATCCGATTTGCATACGGTTTTCGCAGATATATTTGCCTCTTTCCAACTCAACATCTGGTGTATAAAAATTACCCCCCCCCCCCCCCCTCTAAGGTGACCAAAGAGGGGGTCAGATTTTGTATCAAACTTTTTTCTTTAATGGACTTACTTCATATTATTAACTGTTTTTCCAACTTAACATCTGGTGTATAAAATTTTCCCCCCCACCCCTCTTAGGGGACCAAATAGGGGGTAAGATTTTGTGTCAACTGATGAAGTAAAAATACTTTAAATGGCAAAACAACGTTTGCCGGGACAGCTAGTTATAAATATAAGCAATGCATGGGATATAATTATACGATACTTCAGTTTTGTTACTTTGTTAGATTGAAGATGGCGTTTGATAGAGAAAGTTATACCCATGAACGTAGAAAAAGAGGCGGACGGAGTCTTGTTATATACAAAACTGTGTCTTCACTTTTCTTCAGAGTCGGCCACGCTCACATTCTGACTCCTGTCAAATGGTATGGACTAGCGCAAGAACGTGTGCGTGCGGACCTTGTACATACAGCCAGCTGGCCGACTCTGAACGACACTGTTTTGTGTACGGTGGGACTCCGTCCGCCTTTTTTTATACGTCCATGGTTATACCACTACTTATACATACTACTTATTAACATTTTTATTAAGTTAGAGTTTTTTTAGTGTTATAAAAATTAAAATTATATTTTATATTAAGATAAAATATAGGTACTTACAGCCGAACATATTATAATCTCCTTCTTTTTTGAAGTCGGTCAAAATGAGAAACATTTTACCTATCCACCCAGAAGCAAATACTCCTAAACCGATCATCATGATATTATTTGCAAAAATATTTTTGTAAAAGATACGCGAACATACTTTAAAATAAAAAAAACAAATCAAAAAATGTTAGTAGGCTAGGTAGGTAGGTACTAGGTAGGTTAGGTAGGTAGTAGTCCCCCCCTACAGATAAAGGATTTTTTTAAAATCTCAACCCTAAGGGGGTAAAATAAGGTATCAACGATTTGCTTCTGACTTTTAAATATTTCAAGCCGTCGTACAAAGTTATTAAATTAATAATTCAATCATCTAATGGAGTAAAAATAATCATAGAACTTAGATCTTAATTTAGATCATACGGCCGCATATTTAACAATAATTACTTCATTAAATGAAGATTTTAACATAAGCCCCATACAATTTCTGCAAAAAATAAAGATCATTGCTTGTCCTCATTTGCGGCCGTTAGAGACAAACACAGAATAATGACGTCATAGTATTTCCAGTTTATCTGGGATATCAAGCTAGGTGTGTCTGCCTTGCATCACCAGAGCTACGTCATCGTCAATGGAAGATAAGGCCACTTTTTGCCTCGTCATTGTCATGCACTTTACAGTTATGACTATGAGTATCATTAAGAGGCTTCTAAGGATTTTGTGGCAGCTAATAAATAGTAATACTCCCCACACCGGTTTCGGTGACGGTGGCCAGTTTCATTGAAACTAGGCCAAACGCAGGAGTAATTTTATAGTGCCCAAGTGTGTGCGCAGTACACAAGAGCGCTCTCTATAATTCCTTTCACTCTCATAACCCAGTGGGACGAAAGACCGACACGACTGGCCAGAGATCAGGCGCAGGACCGACTTTTTACATGCCCATCCGACGCATGGATCATCTTACTTGTCAGACAATCAGGTGATCAGCCTGCATCGTCCTAACCAAACTTTGAAATACCATGTTTCCAACACGGGAATCGAACCCACGACCTCCGAGTCAAGAGCCATGCTCTAAAACCACTAGACCACGGAGGCAGCTAGATGACATTGTCAAGGGGCCAAACAGCTGTCACTACAATGACACAAGTGTTAATTATCGGCAAAACTATACTTGGGTGACATCGTCAGAGTGAGGACACAAAAGCTGTCTCTAGAGTGACACTGTACAGAATATTAAGTTTCCTGATAAATTTTCGACAAAAATCCCACATTATTATCAATTATTGCCAATTGGCATACTTTTTAAGCACTTTAATAAGGCTACGAAAAAATAAGGGTCATAAAAAAACATTTACTTACTAATAATATCATTATTTATTATTGCTTGTAAAGGCGAAAATTTGTGAGTGTGTGATTGTGTATTGGTTGTTTCTTCTTCACGCTTAATCGGCTGGAACGATTTTGACAAAATTTGGCATGTTACTTAGCTGACATCCTGGATTAACTTATTTCCATCGGGAAATCGATAAACTAGGACAATCACAAAATACGCATTTTCACTATGCAATTTATTTTCACAAAAAAACCGCGGGGCACAGCTAGTCATTATAGTATCTAATAATAGTAATAATTATTATACGCTCATACAAAATAAAACTATTTATACAGCGACTAACAGTAGTTCAAGATCAGCTTATCCTTGTCTGGCATATTGAAGTCACCTGACAGACATAGACAGCGGACATTAATGTCTGCAAATATCTTTACTAGCAAGGAGAATAATAATGAAGACGTTAGTGAAAGAACCAGGTAAGTAACAGTTAATAAATTTACGTTTTTTTTCGCATAAATGGAGGCTTTACGGTCGGGAAAATGATTTGAAATCAAAAACTGTTGATTCTATTCTATTGTTGTCGCGGTCACCGGTGTCCTTATGGTGCTTGACGGATTAAAGCTAGATGACGAAGTAGTTAAGTTACAAGGTTTGTTAAAATTATAAAGGGAAAAAATGAATTTATTGTCCTTCTGTTATAAAAATATTCAGAGTTATCTGGTTCCTCCAGTTACATCTTCAATTATAGTGTATTGATATAACAAGCTATTGTACCCGTATAGCCTTGTACACTTGTACGGTGTACTCAATATCCTCGTTTATGAGGGTATGAGCTACCATTATTCATTATTGTAGGTAACTTTAATATCTGTTTAATAATATTAATACAAGCTATTTGACCGACCTTTGCTCGGTATTGGCTAAAACACGAATAAAATGACATTTTCTAAAAATGATTCCGTGAATGATTGATTTATCGCCCCCGAAACCCCCTATATACTAAATTTCATGAAAATCGTTGGAGCCGATTCCGAGATTTCAATTATATAATATATTCATGTAAATCGTTGGAGCCGATTCCGAGATTCCAATTATATAATATACAATGTGTCCCGACACCGTTGTCCGATCCTTTAATGTCATGATCTATGGCATATTTTATCGACAAATTGGCTCTCAAATTTTTTTTATCTCTCACGGTTGTAAAATGGCAGCCATTTTAGTTTTTCTCGGGCTTTCACACTAATCTGATCAGTACTTCTCATGTAAATATCCTATGAAGATAAGAAGGGTGTCATTTGATGGCTAAACTTGTGACTACGCTTACACAGGCAATATTTTATAAATTTCGTGGAATTAAACATAGAAAAACCAAAGTTTAAGAAAAAAAATTATGTATTTTTTTAATTAATGTCTTTTTGTGAAAAATCTAGCACATTAAACTGATTCTTTATTGTTTTGAAAAGATAGAGTAGGTTTTCATCTTAAATAAATTCTTTGTTTCAATGCTCTAAATCAGATAGTTTAGAAGTTATAACGATTTTCTTATGAAGTTATAGGTCAGATTAGTATGAAGCCAGAGAATTTTTTTTTCAAAAGTTGGAGAAAAAAAAAAGATTTGAAAGCCAATTTGTCACTAAAATATGCCATAAATCATGAGTTCAAACTTTTTTTCTCCAACTTTTGAAAAAAAAATCTCTGACTTCATACTAATCTGACATATTACTTCATAAGAAAATAGTTATAACTTCTAAACTGTCTGATGATGATTTTTCACAAAAAGCTATTAATTTAAAAATATACAATTTTTTTTCTTAAACTTTGGTTTTTCTATGTTTAATTCCACGAAATTTCTAACATATTGCCGGTGTAAGCGTAGTCCACAAGTTTAGCCATCAAATGACACCCTTCTTATGTTCATAGGATATTTACATGAGAAGTACTGGTCAGATTAGTGTGAAAGCCCGAGAAAAACTAAAATGGCTGCCATTTTACAACCGTGAGAGAGAGAAAAAATTTGAGAGCCAATTTGTCGATAAAATATGCCATAGATCATGACATTAAAGGATCGGACACCGGTGTCGGGATACATTGTATACATATATATATAACTAGCTTTCCCGGCAAACGTTGTTTTGCCATTTAAAGTATTTCTACTTCATCAGCATACAAAATCTTACCCCCTCTTTTGTCCCCTAAGAGGGGTGGGGGGAAAAATGCTATGTAACACCAGATGTTAAGTTGGAAAAACAGTTGATAATATAAAGTAAGTCCATTAAAGAAAAAAGTTTACTTAATACAAAATCTGACCCTGTCTTTGGTTGGGGGGGGGGGGGGGGGGGTGATTTTTATACACCAGATGTTGAGTTGGAAGAAGGCAAATATATCTGTGAAAACCGTATGCAAATCGGATCAGTAGTTTTCGTGTTAAAGCAAAAGTCTTATACAAAATCTTACCCCCTCTTTCGTCCCTTTAGAGGGGTGGGGGGAATGTTTTTTATACACCAGATGTTAAGTTGGAAGAAGACAAATATTTCTGCGAAAACCGCATTCAAATCGGATCAGTAGTTTTCGTGTTAAAGCCAAAGTCTTATACAAAATCTGACCCCTCTTTTGTCCCTTTAGAGGGGTGGGGAGAAAAAATGTTATACACCAGATGTTAAGTTGGAAGAAGACAAATATATGTGCGAAAACCGCATTCAAATCGGATCAGTAGTTTTCGTGTGATAGTGGAACAAACATACAGACAGACAGACAGACAGACAGACAGACAGACAGACAGACAGACAGACAAAAAAACTGACCACATTTTTGGCTTGTATAGCGATGTAGTGACACCCTCCGCTTATTATTTTTCGAATATCTTTAATGTACAGAATCGTCATTTCTACAGTTTTATTATATGTATAGATATACAATGTGTCCTGACACCGGTGTCCGATCCTTTAATGTCACTATCTACGGCATATTTTATTGACAAATTGGCTCTCAAATTTTTTTTCTCTCTCATGGTTGTAAAATGGCAGCCATTTTAGTTTTTCTCGGGCTTTCACACTAATCTGACCATTACTTCTCATGTAAATATCCTATGAAGATAAAAAAGGTCTCATTTGATAGCTAAGTTTGTGGACTATGTTTACACAGGCAATATATTATAAATTTCGTGGAATTAAACATAGAAAAACCAAAGTTTAAGAAAAAAAATTGTGTATTTTTTAATTAATGGCTTTTTGTGAAAAATCTAGCGTATTAAACTGGTTCTTTTTTATTTTAAAAAGATAGAGGAGGTTTTCATCTTAAATAAATTCTTTATTTCAATGCTCTAAGTCAGATAGTTTAGAAGTTATAATGATTTTCCTATGAAGTATAGGTCTGATTCGTATGAAGTCAGAAAATTCTTTTTTTCAAAAGTTGGAGAAAAAAAAATTTGAACTCATGATTTATGGCATATTTTAGTGACAAATTGGCTTTCAAATATTTTTTTTCTCTAACTTTAAATTTGTCGATAAAATATGCCATAGATCAAGACATTAAAGGATCGGACACCGGTGTCGGGACACATTGTATATATACAAGAATAATTGCTCGTTCAAAGATATAAGATAATGTACACCGAAATTGATTAATAGGCAGATATTGAATCTATAGGGAGCTGATGACGCCAAATCCGAAACGTATATTAGGTATATACTTAGTAGCTAACATGACCCAAAATTCCTGCACGCTCCATACATACAATTTAGTAGGGTATATGTCAAGTCTATATTAAAATTATTGTGATCTATCATCAGGGCTTGACATAAATAGACAAAAATACTTACACGTATCAATATTTTTTCCTATAGTAATCTTGGATGACACTAAGAAAATATAACTGGTATTTATTCTAAGTATATATTATTTAGATCTGCTTTACTGTACTCGGCGAAACATAGCTTTAGTGGTCATTGACACTCTGTCTTCTTCTTCTTCTTTAGTGGCAATTTCGTGGGTTGCCAATGTCAGTGTATTATATTATAGACTTTGCTCTACTGTCAAAAACTTGTCATTTTCTCTATAAACCGCGATTGATAATGAAGTGTCAGATGTTGTCAATCGCGGCTTTGTATAGAAAATGACAAGTTTTTGACAGGGAGTCATTGACCACTACCGCCATGTTTCGCCGAGTACAGTATAACCGGTCTAGTTATATTAGCTCTATGAAATTTCTGTTTCGAATAGATACTATCAAAGTTGTGGAGAAGCTGTCATTATCTGCACCGAACTTGTTCCTAACGGCTGCAAGTAGAAGCTTTCTGGTCCGATTAACATATTTCTAAGGAAAGCTAGCTTATAAGTTATATATAATAGCTTGAGTTATTTGTAAATAATAAGTATTCAACGTTAATAACTAGTTTGTAGCCGCAGTTTAGTCTGCTAAAATTGTTTAATCGCGTGAAAACCGTACTTTTCCGGGATGAAATGTATTATGTGCCCTTTTCCAGGATTTGAAGTCTGTCCATGCCAAGTTTCAACAAAATCGGTGTAGTGGTTTGGGCTTGAAGAGATAATAGACAGACAGAAAGACAGACGGACAGACACACTTTCGCATTAATAATATTAGTATTGACTAGTTTGTGGCCGCAGTTTTGTCTGCCAAAATTCCTTAATCGCGTAAAAACCGTACATTTTTCCGGGATGAAAAGTATCTCCATGCCAAATTTCAGCAAAACCGGTTCAGTGCTATGGGTGTGAAGAGGTAACAGACAGACAGACATTAATAATTTAATTTAAAAATTAAATAGCAGCATACACCTATGGATGTGTCATTTTTACGTACACAATTAACAATAGACATTCATATCTATAACAATGATCTCCGTTCTTACTAAAACCGCAGGGGTACCACAAGGGACACTATTGGGGTCACTGCTATATCTTTGAGTCACTATTGAAAAAGAAGACGTACGAAAATTGTAGATCTATCCTTATTAACTAAAATAGAGGCTAAATGCCAAATTAGCAGTAAAAAGAATAGACGATAAGATCGGAAAACTCACAAAAGTGAATAAACTATTATTTTCTTTACCACTGAAAAGGATCTTGAAGTTCAAAGTTAGTAAATCTAATATTTTTATCTGGCATTAGTTTTTATTATTCGTAGCTGGCATAAGAATAAATTGATTAGAGATAATATCTGTGTGGAAAACCAATAGATAGATCACGAATCACGATTCCTCTTAAAACAGTTTTAATCATTTGTTTACCTAGGTAATAAAAGGTGCATAATTCTGAGTTTATAACAATCACTTTATATGATTCATATTTCATTTGCCGATATGAATCATAGTAAAATTGTAAATTGACAATCATTAATACCTCGTTTTCAGAATTTAATTAATTTTGTTTTTCAGGAATAATAATATTATGATTTTTGCCACAATTTAACTTCTTAAGATGATGGTTTTATATGCTGGGGCTAAAGGTGTGGTGTTCTAATTTCAGGAAAAAAATTCTTGAAAGGAATTAGATATTTAACAAATTTATCGTTCCTAGCGATTTTTATCTTCAGTTTAATAATATTATTATGCGACTAAGTGACTATCTTTTGCATTCTAGATCCCCATGTCAAACAAAAATAGAATCATGGCCAAATTTGTATAGGAGCTGGACTCGACTTTTATTTTTGATGTCCCAAAATAAACTATAGTTAGATTTGGTTGTTCTTATGCTCTAAACATAATTCCGTTTGAGAATATAAATGTGTCTAAATAGCCACGATTTTTTATAATAACGTTAACAATTATTTTGAGGTTAGACTTAAGAACTACCTTTTCCCCGACTGCGGTGTAGCCTACAAATATATATTCGGCGATCTCGTTTCTAATTATTTCAATTTATCCTAGAGTATTACCCAAAAAAATAGAACAAATGCGAATGTTCGCCGGCTGTCAATCAATAACCCGGGTCGATGACAAATGACGTTCTGTTGTAAGCATTGAAAACAAAAACAAAGATTGTACATACTTACTGATATTTTTTATTTTTTAACATAGTTTCATTTCTTTATAATAAATATAGCTATTATATTAAAGATTAATATAATTACAAGTAATAACTTGACAGAAAACGAAAATAATTTTTGTTTTTTAAAAAGCAAGTCATTTTATACGTGAAATGAATCGTGAATGCAGGGTGCGTTCTGGCGAGCTAAAATGGTCACATTTAGCAATTCATCTCAATCAATTCAGCAAATGAATTGTCAAAATTGTCAAACTGACGAATGTCAAATTAGTATGAATTACTAGACATGAATTGCAAGCGTGACCATTTTGCGATTTTAGAAAAATAAATCATATTATGATTCATAATATGACTCTTCAAAACTACCCCCGCTGAACAACGTAAGCATATAAAAGACAACAACGAAACTATAATATATTGATCTTTTTTTTGTGGCTATTTAAAGACACATTT
The DNA here is from genome assembly GCA_963422495.1 of Polyommatus iphigenia. Classification (NCBI taxonomy): domain Eukaryota; kingdom Metazoa; phylum Arthropoda; class Insecta; order Lepidoptera; family Lycaenidae; genus Polyommatus; species Polyommatus iphigenia. The sequence continues at coordinate 10,854,815 of OY730177.1, forward strand.
CTTATGTTTTTCGATGCCTTAAAATATTAGGGAATTTTTGCTACGAGTACTAATGGCATATCGGGACGTTACTTTTTATCATCTGGTACGATTTGGCCATTGTTCTTTCATGAGACGTTTTCTTTCGTTCAAAATTATAAAAGTGTGCCTGTCTGTCTGTCTGTCTGTTACCTCATCACGTTCAAACCGCTGATCAGATTTTGCTGAAATTTGGTATGGAGATTGAGTTCCGAAAAGGACATAGGATATTTTTACTCCAAAAAAAAAATACGATTAGTGCGGTTAACGACTTTTACCTACTAATATAAACGTTAAGCTCGTGATCAGAAACATAACTATGAGAAAACATAAACAAACTACGGTTTTCCCATTTGAAAGATTTTCATTAAAAATTACCAAAGGGTCTTTGAATGGCTCCGCCTATTGATACTGCTCCAGCGTAATAGAATCAGCTCTGCTTTGAGATTTTAAAGACCAGATTGTTACATTATAAAGCCTAGACGAACTTACTTGCCAATAGTAAATGGGTTTTGATCAAGTTTAACATAAAGCTGAGTAAGCTCGGAAATAATGCAATATCTACAAATTCGTATATTCTGAGTAGTTTTCTACCGGTTTGTAATTTTTGCACGTTATCCAAGAACTGTATCATTCATAACATAATATTATGGCCCAAAAGCCACGGGCAGCCATATCTTCTACGTTTTATAAAACATGATAATATATTGTTGTTGTTTCTTGTTCTGTACATGTCTCTATAGCCTTTATGAAATGACGAAAGTCCTGTCCCTGGCTAAGGGCCTCTCTCCTATATAAAACGTCTCCCTAGGTCTCTATCAGATATGTGAAATTTGTACGGTAATCAAATGAACCTATAAAATCCATCACCACTACCATAATAGCATCGTATATGACTCCCGTAGCGTTTACAGCTTACTGGAAGCGCTGTAAACTACGGTTTATTAGCTAGTATCTACTGGTTTATGTAAAGCAGGCAACCTGAAATAGGGGAGCTTTAAGACCGGGCTGCCAAAGATATCAAAACACGCTAGCCCCGCCTACATACCCCGCTTTCCTCCAATCGTGATATAATGATTCCATGAATCGTGCCCGCATGAATTGTACTTTGAGCCGCAGCTAGTAGTGAACAAATTTAGATTAAATTATTATTTTGACATGAACTCATTTAAATTTATTTATTTTATTAAATCATGTATGACATGATTATATTATGATATTGCATCAATGTTAATGGATTTTTCTCTCTCAAAAATTTGTTATAGTATAAATTGTATTGATAATATTGTAATGTTATGAATTTCATTAATATTTGACTCTATTGAAATGATAAAAATGTTTTGGCTTGAGTTGACGATATTGATTATAATTATTGGATTTTTAAAATTGTTTCTTTAATATCCGAACTATTGTAATACATACAGGCAGAAATTGTGATCAAACTAAATTGTAAGACCTTTGTGTACGAATTTCTTGGAAATAAATAAATAAATCTAAATAAATCTAAATCTATATCGCGTAACAAGGGTTTCCGCATTATAGCACGAAAGTAAAGGTCGTAAGTCCCAAAATAGTTTTTTGATGATTACTTAAAAACTAAATACAATACTAATATTTCCTTTAGCTATGATTTTAAAAAGTGTATGATTGTAGTAGTGCAAGTTATTTAATGATAGTAACTGAATAAGTGTAACAGATATTTGTTGAAAAGCCCAGAAATATTCATAATTTCGAAAAATAAAACAATCGAGTCAAAATAAGTGAATCGTGTTTTCCGTTAGGCTAGTATCAGATAAATATACAATGATTAAATAAATCTTAATTTCATTTAAGTCAATCGTCTTCCGGGATCGTAATACTTATTAGAAAACACAGCAAAATTTGACAGCTCGCTCTTAACCTAAACTAAAGTTAATATGTTAAAAGTTTGAAAAAAATTAAAACATAATTTCGTATTTAAGTCCTGTCTTGATCAGTCTGCTTTAAACAAATATTTTCACTTCTTAAAGTTCACACTGAGGACTTGCATTCACGGATCGATTCACCAATTTTTTGACACTTCAAACGTGCACACCCTAGTAAAGAACCTGCAAAATACTCGTACCATACTAAGAACTACATATGTAGTTGGAAGTCGTGTGTCCCTGAAGATGAAATTACATTCTTGTTACACTACGTTTCGGTTATTCAATATTCGAAAATTAGTACCCATTGCATCAAAATAAAGGAAAGAAGGAAGGGACACACGATTATAAAAAAGTTATTTTTAACCCACAGGACAATGCCCGATCAAGAGGTCTATTCACAATTGACCTCGGAGGCAGCTAAGGTCACAATCTGAGGGTGATAATTAAAAAATGTCCGTTCAGCGTCCACGGTCCACTTTGCAGTAATGAGGGTCGGTCCCGAAGGTCGACCCATCAACCACATACCTGATCTTATTACGGCCCATCGTGAAGGAAATTGTCTGAAAATTTCATTGTTACTTTCAAACCTTTAGGGAGGTCAACAAAAAATTACCTACTGATATAATCGGATGGTAGGAATTTCATATTATTCCCGATATTTTTGTATGATGTACCATCGAGGAAATTGATCCCTGGACAGTTGACAGGCCAACGTCATTTGGTTGGATCATGTCAATTCAATGTTAATAACAATTGCCATCTGTGTCTGGTTCTCTGGGTTTGGGCGACCAAACTGCATAGGTCCTACGATATGCCTATGAATCAATTTCTCTGGTAGTACCTATGCGTTACATACGTACTCGTACTATCAGAGACCAGACATATTACTCTATGGTACTATTTAGAATAATAATTATTATGGTGCAGTTCTATTTTTCTCATATGAAAAATTGGTCACTGATAATAATAACAATTTTTGAAGTAAATGTTTGCCAAAGTCCAAAATCTTGATACTGGTACCCGCAATTTGAACTTATATATTATCTAGAAAATTAGACCTGAGTACAGCTAATATTAAATCAAGCATACTTATTTTATTCCGAGCTAACAACACCAGAGATTTATGTTGACTAGGAAATGTAGAAAAATGATAGCAACGCGCTTCGTTATAATATTGACTCAGCCAGTCAGTTCATAATTGAAACGGCATAGGAAAAGAGATATAGCTTTGAATTAATGAAAAATAAAATCGGCCAAGTGCGAGTAGGACTCGCGCACGAAGGGTTCCGTACCATTATAGAGCAACAATAGGTAAAAAATGTGTTTTTTTGTATGGGAGCCCTCCTTAATAACTATTTATTTTGTTTAAATTTTATTATTATTTATTAAAGTACAAATACAACTGAGCATTTTGTGAACATTTCAACTGCCTACCTATTGCCATTATAGACAGACGGACGGACAGACGGACAGACAGACGGACAGACAGACATCGAAGTCTTAGTAATAGGGTCCCGTTTTATACACTTTGGGTACGGAACCCTAACAAAGTTATAGCAGTTTTTAATTTAATCATCAAAGTTTACAAGGTTTCACGTTTCACGTTCAAAAGTTTAAAGACGCATCAATGGAATATGAGCTAATAAGTTCGTAGCTAATAAGCTACCCAGCTATATCTCAATTTAACCTTTCTCCAACCAACTAAAACACTAAAGTTAAATACAATTCTGACCACTGCGCATGTTATGATTCTACTATTTTGGTCCGAGTTTAACGCAGCTTCGGGCACCATTCGATCATAGTATAAGGCCGTGTTCACACCAAACCGACTGTGAGCCGCCGAATGTGCGCAGGCTCACTGTGAGCCCCATAGTGAATGTGAAAATAGGTATACGGTATCGAATGCCGTATATGCCTAGCGCCTATGCCTAGCGTAATTATAGCGTATTGTCAATATGGTGTGAACTACGGATGTGCCGTTGCCGGCAATATTGCCGAAGGTGGGAATATTGCCGGCAACGCTGCCGGCAAGATTGCCCGAAGTGGAAATTTGGGGGAACATTGGCTAAATATTAGCAATATTGGACAGATAGGTCTAGAAAACTCATAAAATAAATGTATCTTAGCGTTGTATATAAGAAATATTTAAAAAATACATATCCTTGATACAAACTGCCAATGTTGCCGGAAAATTGCCAGAAAATTGCCGGGAATATTGCTGACAAAATTGTCTGTAATAATAGATATTTTCCAAATATGAGTTACTTATATTACTTGCGCTAGGGAAAAAAATCGGCCAAGTGCGAGTCGGACTCGCGCACGAAGGGTTCCGTACCGATACATATCAAAAATAGGCTTAAATTGTGTTTTTTGTTTGTGAGACCCCTAAAATTTTTATTTTATTTTAATATTATTATTAAATATTAAAGAAGACAAACAACAAAAAAATGTGTGAAAAATTCAAGTCCCTACCTCTTGCCATTATTGATATAGAGCGAAAAAGGCCGAAAAAATCACGTTTGTTGTATATGAGTCCCCCTTAAATATTAATTTTATTTTGTTTTCAGTATTTGTTGTTATAGCGGCAACAGATATATATAATCTGTGAAAATTTCAGAAGTCTAGCTATACCGGTTCTTGAGATACATAGAATTATTAACAAACTAACGAGACTTTTACTATATTAAATTAAAAAAACGCCATCTAGTTAACTCACAGTATTATACTTACTATCAACGCCATCTGCCCCTAACATGCAGGTACTAATAAAAAAGTGTAGAGGTCAAATCAAGGTCAAATATCGTTGTCTAGCTTTCAAATTTACGCTGAAAAAATGAGCGATAAGGAACTTCGTTCCAAAAACAAATTAGGTTGCTTTGATTATTTTGTTGACAAAATAATCTGAATTATTTTTTATAATAAAGCTATAGAAAAGGATCGGCAACATTGCCTATTTTCCCGGTAAAATGGAAATTTGCTGGCAATGGCAAGATTGGGAATATTGCCGGCAGTGGGGAATTTGCCACTCGGCACATCTCTAGTGTGAACATGGCCTAAGGAAGGTATTCTTATACTATGATTCGATCTAATCCGCGTAAGCAATAACTCTCATACATTTTAAAATGAAGAACAGTCTTTCATAATAATAGGGAAGATGCGATATTTTTATTTTTGTGTTTATTTTAAAGAACCCCATGTAGAATAGACCACAAGCATATTAAAAAATTTTAAACACTGGAATTTACTGCAAAAAATGCGGTTTAAAATTGACAATTTAAATTTTGGCGCCAAAACGGCTATAGTCTGTATGACGTCACTACTGTTTGACAATTATTGACAATGGCCCCACCTGATCAATTTAATTTATTGTCATTATACCTTAATATGTGCACCAAAGAGAATATAATCACTACATGCTGTGCGGCCTGATCGTACTTGTCCTCAGTGGCTTTCCCAAAGGCTTTCCTAATTTTGCATAATTTTTCGGCTAGGAAAAGTTCAAGAGATGATGTACTCAGGTCAAAGAAGATTGCAAGTCTTCGAATTCACATTGAAAGAGTGATCACAAAACTACACGAATTTGCTTTTCTGAATCATTTGCTGTGCACTTGTCAATTTACAATCACCTTTAATTAAAATGAAATAAAAAACTGTATTTACAAAACGATATAGTTTTATTAACTCAAACATTTTAGAAAATAGTGTACATAAACTATCATATCACTTCAATAAACATCTATATCTCTTACGGGTTAGACAGTACCTAAGTTTATAAGACCCAAAGGCCACATTTAGCATTTTGTGGTGTATATATAATTGGAAAATGAAACCAGAATAGTGATGGGTTGCTACCACATCGTCTATTAACACATTCATTACCACCACTATTTTCTAATAGTTCCCAGCGATGCCGCCCTATAAAAAACGCAAACATGCTAGGTATGCTCTCGGCACTGCAGGATGAAATTACGTAGCACGCTAGGCGTGTTCACTGGCACTGTAAAGAGGTAATATCATAATTTAGACTTCTTCCAATAACATGTGACGGACGTAACCGGAGGCTCCTTTTGCAGGACCCCGCATTTGCAGGCCTGAACCGAGCCTTGCGTTTCATTTATAATAGCTATAACACGATACCGTAACCTCCTTTACGTACTTTGTGTTCTGGAGTAACTCGAATGGTAACTCGACTTTTTATTGTATGTAAATTGTAAGTACATGTTTCTTCTCTTTTCAGTTGAACATTCAGATGGCATTGTGCTATAAGATTCTCTTGTTGAGCTGAAAATATAAAATAACTGCTATATGTTTATAGAAGCCGCCGCGCTGAATGAAGGTAAATAAATGTAAGTCTGTAAATGATATTACATATTTTAGTCCCTCTCATTTCTACACTGGAATACTCTCTGCACTTTCGACAAAAAATGTTAAGTACTACAATGTCAACAGTGACTTTGGAAGATATCTATAAAACGTAGTGATTACATTCTCTTTGGATTTGTAGAGTCTGCTTTGATAAACCCAGCTTCCATTTTTATTGGAAAAATGCAATTAAACTTTCGTGAACCTTAACCTCTCAAAAAGTTGTCAAACATAATAAGTACTACTCGATCAAGCCAACTAGTCGACTGTCAAATCATGCTCTCTCGCTCTTAAGCATTGTTAGCGAAGTGTGTAAGTGTGAGAGAACAAGCTTTGACATTCGTCTAGTTGCTTGGTCGAGTAGTATGTATTATATTTCTCTATGGTTGTCAAAAGCACGTGTGACGTCACTGAAAGCTGATTGGTGTTTTGAAATACGTTCCGTTTCAAGCTACTTTTAATTCATATTTTTTGTAAAAAAACAATATTTTATAAAATAATAACCTTACAGTGGCATTTCTTTTATATTTTTTTAACATTTTAATAGCAAAATTTTCATAAATATTGTATTTGCATGTTCCCTATTCACATTTGACTTGTTACTGTCACAAACACGTAGCGAGGGCAAAGGAAATGTATTCCCGACCCAAGTGTTGTCCAACTGAATAAGAAATTACCACGAGTAAAACATTTGGAACGAAGTTCCTTATCGCGCGTTGCGAAAGGGGGCTAGACGGAAAAAATTAAGAGCAAAAGTTGTAACGACACTTTTTGCTATTGTTGTAAGCTCTGCGGCATACGCGTGTTTCTCTCTCTCTCTGTCTCTCTCTCTCTGTCTCTCTCTCTCTGTCTCTCTCTCTCTGTCTCTCTCTCTCTGTCTCTCTCTCTCTCTCTATCTCACTCTCATAGAAAGCAACTTCGTTCCATTCGGGTGTCCCTTGACACCTCTCAAGTTTTTTTATTCAGATACTACTTATTTACTAGAATTTTTTAGTTCGATAGGAAACAGTAACAAAAAGGAAACAAAGAACTAAAATTATAGAATTGAGGTACTGTTTCTGTTTCCACGTTAATAAAAGAAACACACTTCAGGAACTAACTCAGTTATTCAAGTTGAGCACATAAATTTGTTTCACGAGTCAACTTGTTTTTCTCAGAAATAAACACCAAATTGTCTGAAATCCCTTTACTGTGTTATAAACTACGAACAATAAATACTATAGAAGAGTAACTGAGTTACAAAAATGGTTCCACGAAATGCAAATTTAGATGTTTTGTGGAACTTCCGTACGTAGTTAGTGTCTAAACACACTAGGCCGAAAAAACGCGGCCGAAGTTCGGCATGATTACGCCTGCAATGTATTTTAAATTGCTGATGATACACGATGCCGAAATTACTTCGTATTATATTCTATGCGTAGCGTATTGCAAGCGTCATCATGCCGAACTTCGGCCGCGTTTTTTTTATATTAGTTATGTTAAGATCGTATTTTCGGCCTCCGCACTGTAAAACTCTGGAACACACTGTCACAGGCAGTATTTCCGGACCTATACGACCTGCAAACCTTCAAGAAAAGAGCGTATTCCCTCTTAAAAGGCCGGCAACGCACCTGCAGTTCTTCTGATGTTGCGAGTGTCCATGGGCGACGGTAGTTGCTTTCCATCAGGCGACCCATTTGCTCGTTTGCCCCCTTATTTCTTAAAAAAAAAAGACACGTCAGGCTCGATTTATATGCGTCTGCCAGAAAGTGCGGTTCGGCGGCCATACCGCGAGATTACAAGCAAATGTATGTAACGATTTATTTAAAACTAGATGATGCCCGCAACTCCGTTGCGCCAAAACTCGTTTATCGCGCCGGAACCGTACATTTTAGCCCAAGTAGCCTATGTCCTTTCCCGGGATTTGGTATGGGGATACTCTATATCCCCATACCAAGTTTCAGCAAAATCGTTTCAGTGGTTTGGGCGTGAAGAAGTAACAGACAGACAGACACACTTTCGCATTTATAATATTAGTATGGAATATGGATATTAGTACGGATTTAAATAGCGACGCGGCCGCACTGTCTTTTACACACAAATCACAATGCTACGTAGTGTAGTAGTACTTGGGAGTTGGTACTTGGTAGTGATCTTGTTGTGTATTCGCCAAACCGTGCTTACAGGCGGACGCGTAATATAATTCTAGCCTTGAGAATTGTCAAACTCGAATCGGTTATACAATTTTCGTTGACCTAGCTACTTTTTTCATGGAGCCATATTTGTGTGGTCAAATGTATTAATGTTATTCTTCTATACTGTATTGTATTTCGATGGTTCTAAACCAATATTTCATTTTCACGGCCCATAAATACATTAATGATTTCAGATGTTTATCTAGATCTGGAATATCTAGATCTTGTTAGTGTCATAAATCTAGAAGTCGTAAAACCTAGGTTTACCATTCGACTGTTGATTCAGACTGCGATTCGAATTTGATAATAATATTAAAATAACATAGCTCATAGAGTGTGTTATCATAGTATGTTCGTCCAAGAAACCTGACCATTTGCTATTTCTGCATTCTCCATGTTATAAATAAGGAATATAATGGCCGGTTTACATTATTCCAATCCAGAAACCCAATTCAGAGTTCGATTACTACTGGAATGCAAACCGGAACTGGAATGCCATTCATTCGTTTCTGTGTCCGTTTACATGATTCCAGTAGCAATCGAGCGCTGGATTGGATTGGAATAATGTAAACTGGCCATTACGCAATGTATAACTTTAGGTTCGCTGTCTTTGTCCGCCTTTTTTTAATTATAAAATAAGGGACAAACGAGCAAGCGGCCGTCACCTGAGATGGAAAGCAATTGCCGTCGCCCATGGATACTCGCAAGAGCTGCAGGTCTTTTAGGCTGCCTTCGCGAATATTCGCGAATAGAAGTCGCGCGGCTGCAGCGCGGCTGCTGCACTGCTTGCGACGTAATGTGAAGGCGCTCTTAAGGCCCTATAGACCCAATTTTACATGACTTTGAATCAATAATAAACAACCAAATAGTGACTTTTAAAAGCCAAAAAAATACACATTGTTGTTTACTTAATGTACTTTGACAATTTGTGGTTCGAAACATAATATTGAAAACTTCACTCGATCAAAAATAACTCCGAAGAGGAGGCTAAATTCGAATATTTAGTGATATTTTTCTTATTTTTCATGAAGCTTATGATAGTTTTACTTTCAAAAATCATATCTACGAAAAGCTTATAACTTAAAGAAGAATAATTTGTGGTTACATTTTACATTTTGGTTTAATTATCAAAGAAAAAAGGTTTTCTTCTCCTATTTCGCCCTATCAAGTACGCGGTGAGCGTCGTAACCGCCACTGTACAAGGCGCGCTGATATGAATGTTATTTTAATGTCCTTTACGTCGATATTCGTACTGACAGATATCGACCTGCTAATTTTCGGGTCTATAGGGCCTTAAGGCCATCCCCCGATCAAACGACCTTGACCATACATTTGCCTTGTCGCCAAGGTCGCACCAAAACCCTATTTTTTACTTATTATAGTTCAAAATTGACCAAAAAAAAATTTAAAACGTGGAATATGTAGTTTATGATATTATCGATCTATTTGTGTGTGTTTCAAATAAAAGTAATTTGTAAATACTACGGAGATGCTGAATGTATGCTTGAATTTTAATAAATTGGTTTTGCTTTGGAAGCTGATATCGTGAGATTAATATAATATATACATACATACATAGAAAATTTAAAACGGGGAAAGGTATGTTGATATATTCAAGTATATTGCTGTATTTTTATTATAACTCTGTAGCTTTCAAATTATGAGTTTATAAGCCTCCAAAAACGGTAAATTACGGAATCTCCGTAGGGAAGGCCCTTAAGAGGGAATACGCTCTCTTCTTGCAGGTTTGTGTGATATATTTTTCAACGCGTCAGACAGAGACAAGCAGATCGTTTAATTCGTTTCATAATAATGATTTAAGAGGGTTTCTTCATTAGCTCGTAGAAAAAAACAAGTTATAGTAAAAAGCTTTATTTTGAGTAAAATACACATAATATTTTGCATAACAAAGTACATTCTTGTAGCGCACTTGAAAGCCGTGAGAGGAGAAGTGGATAACTAACATTTTATAACATAAGGGCAAGTACTCATTTTTCCGCTTATATAATTGAAACAAACATTGTAACTTACCTACTTCATCATCTGGCTAATATATCTGGTCATACATAAAATCCATTTATTTGATTTCAAATCAATTCTCTGTCCTAAAGCCTCAATTTATGCAAACAAACGAAAATTTTCAAATAATTGTTACTTACCCACTTCAACCATCACATCTTTATATTTTGTGAAATCACATTTCGATTTCTTAAAGTTATTTTAATAACATGGACGTATAAAAAAAGGCGGACAGAGTCCCACCATACACAAAACTGTGTCCTTCAGAGTCGGCAACGGGCAAGCTGACTGCATGTACAATTGTACACGGTCTGCACGCACACATTATTACGCTAGTCCATAGTCCATACCATATGTTGACAGGCGTAAGAATGTGTGCGTGGCCGATTCTGAAGACACAGTTCTGTGTATAATAAGACTCCATCCGCATTTTTTTCTACGTTCATGTTTTATAATCGATTAATAATTATATTTACAATCGAGACTAGAATAAAATACATCTTATAGTAAGTATGTTCTTTGGTAAAAATAAAATACATTTTAAATTTTTTAACCTACAATAAATAAATTAATGATATGAATGAATACACGTCTTAGATTAAGTATTATATTTTAAATAAGTAAGAACATTTTTATCAATGTACCAACAAAACAACGCAAGATATAGTTTCAGTGTTATATATTATAGACTGCATAGCATTTATCGCGGGCTTTGGCGCGGCAACCGAATCAAAAAATCCGTAACGAAAATAAAACTAACACTCGTATAATGTCGTTTCAGTTCGGAAGACTTCTCCACGGTGTTTGCGTGCGTGCGACTAGATTTATGCGTTTGGACTAGCTGTTGTACAATAGCTTTACCGCGGCATTTCCCGAGTACCACACGTATTTTTTACAGAACCTCAAATCAAATGAAAAAGAAAAAGAAGTTCCTTAAAAATAATAAAACTTGAGAGGTGTCAAGGGACACCCGAATGGAACGAAGTTATTTCTTATGTTCAAAAAACCTGTATACAATCAAAAAAAATATGAAAAAAACGTCATCTACGTCTACCCAGGAATACTAACAACGCATCGCTGTTTATTCTCAAAAAACGCCATCTAGTTGACGCACAGGAATACTGTCAACGCCCTCTGCCCCTATCATGCAGGTACTAATAAAAAAGTGTCGAGGTCAAAATATATCGTTCTGTCTAGCTGCCTTTACGCCGAACGCGCGATAAGGAACTTCGTTCCAATATAATATTTAATACTAAACATTTATGCGATATTTTTTAACATTTATACACAAAGAATCAATCCCTTGTGGTTTACATGTAAAGTGATAAGAATGAAAATATTTTCCTCCTCTCCAAATACGAGTAAGGGCGCGCCCACACAGAGTATGAATATTTAAGAAACATCTAAAAATTCTGGGTTACAGGCTTGACATACGCGGTGTTTGACGGACATTTCCATCCTTTTCTAACGTATGATTTCGAGTGGAAATAATCTTATTTAAGCTTTGATATACTTATATACATATAGGTAGTATATTATGAGATACATTAACTATATTTTACAATACATTAATAAATAACTTATAGTAATTTTAACAGGTTCAAATTATCTTATTATAATTGAATTATAAAAATATCAACATTGATTTATTTAAAAGTATTTTAATTTAATATTATAATTATTTTTAAACTATGATAAACACTTAATATTCATTTTCTATGATCGAACAATAATTCACAGAGTATTTTTACAGGTGAAGGATTTTTTCTTCGGAAAGATAAAAGAAAAAAATTACCGGTCGAACAAGGTTTTCTCAGAACTCCTCTTTGGGAGTTACAATGCCATAAACTTACACACATCGAAGTAACGCCCAACTTACTTTGGGGGCTATAAAAATTTTCTTGTCGGTCATGCACAGTTAACATTAATAAATAATTAATTATTAATAAGGTGATTAAATTGAGTAGTTAAGTCTTTCGTACCCATAAAATATGTTCGTCCTAGTGGGACGAATGGCTAGAAATAAATTTTTAATTTCTTTTTCATCCAAAATTGCGTCAACCGAATTCGCTTCTAGCCTTTCGTCCCACTGGGTCGAAATTTTTTGGGACGAAAGACTCAATTACTCGTTAAAATATAGCATTAGCATCATCTTTTAACAACGAAGCAACTTTCCACTTATACATACAATATATTTTATACATATATTTACATAATATCTTTTAGAATCCAAAACTAGCCTATCTGTTGATACATTTGTCGTTCAAATCCGTCAGAAAAATGTTGGACTCTCGTAGAGTGAGTATGGTGACCCCCTCGGTACTGTTTCTTGAAATAACGTTATTTTTCTTCTTGGAATTGCCGTAGTCATAGTTTGAGATGACCACACTTTCGGTGGGGTTCCTGAAACAAAATACTCTTTTACAGATTGTCAGGCAAGAGTAGTCGCTGATCTTTCTCAACGTTATCACGATCGAATGGTGGTGGTTTTAGGGTTCCGTACTCAAAGGGTAAAAACGGGACCCTATTCTAAGGGCCTTATCACACTGGCGATTAGCGAGCGATTTGAAAGCGACGCAACTGCGCAGCGCGCACGCCGCGATTGCGCTACGTGCACGCCGCGACAACGCAGCGTCGTCGCGGCGTGGCGTGGACGCCATTTTGTACACTCGTATTTTGTATACTCCCTAGACGAGTGTACAAAATGGCGTCCACGCACGCCGTGACAGCGCAGCGTCGTCGCGGCGCACACTGGTCCCAAAGTAAAATAAATGGGACATTAAGAATTTTCGGATCGAAGGTCAACGGATCAGGCTGATATTTTTTTTGTAGACAGCTGATGCAATTACAAGTCACTTTTATAGATGTCGTTTTTTTTTCAAATATGCCGTATCTACGGAGATAAAAAATAATGAATTTTTTTGTATGGAAGAAATCATAATTTTGTCATTTTCATCCAAGATTCAAACGTATTCAAAATAAATCATAGCATAGCTTATAGAGGGACTCTTGTCGTACATTTTTGTCATACACACTCAACTGCGAATTTTGCGCCTTTTAGAGCTACAGGCACTTTATTTATTTTTTTTGGTCAGTGGATGAAGCTGATTTTCTTTGTAGCATCTGATGCAATTACAAGTAACTTTTATAGATGTCGTTTTTTTCAAATATGCCTTATCTACAGATAAAAAAATTACCAAACAATGTTTACTCAACTAACAAAAATTGCTCTTGTTGTGGCTTATATAGCCAAAAATAATATTCTTATAGGAGTCGTATTATTGCTAATAAGGGTGCATTTGGGCACAATTTATAAAGATATTATTATATAATACCTTATACCCTCCTGATAGTTGCTTTATTGTCCGCTTTTTTCCTTATACGTGTTATATAATTTCAAAGAACAAGGTACTTCAACTTATAAGAAACATATTATGGAAAGCGTTAATACGGGCGATCACCCTTATACGTGTTATATTATTGTCCGATACAAGGAGTTTAAACTCAATGCGGCAAATCAAAGGCTCTTAAAATCCTATACCCCTTTTTGCCGTCATAAGTGATTTACATTTTCGAAACAGCTTGAAGAAGAAATAGAAACGTCAGCCATTTTACTGTCAAGTAAACGATAAGTCATTATTTTATGTATAGTTTATTTACCTGATTTAGTGCTCGTTTATAGTGAAAAGTGTATGGGAATTTAAATGCATGATAAAATGTGATACGCTGTGTGTTTTGGTATTGAATTTAAGCTGTTTTTGTGCTAAAAACGTCATCAATTATTTAATCAAGTTAAGTACAGTGCTTTTAAAAGAACAACAGGATTCACACATCGTCTATAAGGAGTCTATGAGAGTAAAGACTTTATAACGGCATCAATTGTTTATTATGCTATCGCCATTTCACATATAGTTAGGGTTCCTTTCACACTAAAAAAATCGCACCTAGCTAGTGTTATTCCCGTATATTTTATATAAAATGACTTTTTTCCACTGTAGTTGGGTTGGCTGAAAGAGACCTCTTTATAAGGATACTTTAGCTCACTTTTGTGCACTAATTTTAAGTTTGAAATATTATCAAAGATACGTGATTATCAAATGAATTGTTTTATTTTTTACTTTTCTTCTGTAACCATCGCTCCTTTTCAACTTCTTCCATTGTTTCGAATCCCTCTATGAAAGTACGGAACCCAGCGTGCGCAGGTCCGACTCGCACTTGGCCGATTATTCCGCTCCGCAAGATATTCACACAATCTTTTGTACGTTTAAAATGGCGAATTTAGTTATGTAAAGCATTTTATTGTAACCTTAAAGAGAATAATATCTTTATAATCACTGTATAAGAGAATAGGGATTGCTTTCATCCTTGTTAAGGTCATATAAAATGTTAGCATTCATGTGTTGGATAGATATCTTATTAAATGCCCCTATAAGTTAAAAGCATTATAATTACCTTGTGCATTACTTTTATAAGAATAATTGACCATATTAAAAGCCTTGTAACTAGCCACTATAAGATGAACATATTTCGAAGCCTTATAGTTGCCGTATAAATTAGAGTTATTATGCTTTGCACAAACCTACGCGACCACGCGACTGCGAAGCGGCCGCTTCGCAGTCGCGTGGTCGCGTAGGTTTGTGCTAAGCATTAACGTTTACCCAATCAAATTATAAAAATAAAGGTAATATTTGCCAAATCACCTAATAATGTGCCATTATAAGTAACATTAGCATAATGAATGCTCTTTTATAAAAAGTATAAGAGTTTAGACCTTATTGACTTAATTTTATAAGATTAGTTTGTTTGTTGGGTACAAACTGGATGAGTCATAAAATAATTTACCCACTCGTACTACGTACATGTTTTCTGATTTGTACCTTAATAATTTGTTTAGTTTAAGTATATATAGGATTTTTTTATAAATAAGACATTACTAGTAAGAGTTACTTTACTTGTCAATAAAGAAAACATTGTCTATCCTTAACAATATTTATTAAAATCCATATGAAATACTCGAAAATGGATTATACAAAACAATAAAAATTCAAGTACCTGGAGTTTCTAAAGGCGCAAAAATCGCAGTTTAGTGGTCTATGACAAAAATGTACGACAAGAGTCCTTCTATAAGCTGTGCTATGATGTATGTTGAATACGTTTGAATCTTGGAAGAAAATGACAAAATTATGATTTCGTCCATACAAAAAATAATTCATATTTTTTTTATCTGTAGATAAGGCATATTTGAAAAAAAACGACGTCTATAGTAGTTACTTGTAATTGTATCAAATGCTACAAAAAACATCAGCTTCATCCATTGACCAAAAAAAAATTAATAAAGTGCCTGTAGCTCTAAAAGGCGCAAAAATCTCAGTTGAGTGTGTATGATAAAAATGTACGACAAGAGTCCCTCTATAAGCTATGCTATGATTTATTTTGAATACGTTTGAATCTTGGATGAAAATGACAAAATTATGATTTCGTCCATACAAAAAAAAATCATTATTTGTTATCTCTGTAGATACGGCATATTTGAAAAAAACGACATCTATAAAAGTAACTTGTAATTGCATCAGCTGTCTACAAAAAAAAATATCAGCCTGATCCGTTGACCTTCGATCCGAAATTTCTTAATGTCCCGTTTATTTTACTTTGGGACCAGTGTGCGGCGTGGCGTGGACGCCATTTTGTACACTCGTATTTTGTATACTCCCTAGACGAGTGTACAAAATGGCGTCCACGCCACGCCGCGACGACGCTGCGCTGTCGCGGCGTGCGCGCTGCGCAGTCGCGTCGCTTTCAAATCGCCCGCTAATCGCCAGTGTGATAAGGCCCTTAGACTTTGATTTCTGTCCGTCTGTATGTCACGTCAAATTGTTAATTTTTCTCAACGTAATTACGATCAAATGGCGGTTTTTTCGACTGGTTTTTTCACAGACAACGTTATTTAGTTAATTTGTTATGAAAATATGATTTCTGACCAATACAACTTCTAGGCCTGGCTTCTGAGAAATTTTTGACAGAAGTTTATCAATTCACTATACTTACTGTACTCGGCGAAACATGGCGGTAGCGGTCATTGACTCCCTGTCAAAAACTTGTCATTTTCTATATAAACCGCGATTGACAGTGAAGTGTCAAATGTTGTCAATCGCGGCTTTGTATAGAAAATGACAAGTTTTGACAGGAAGTCAATGACCGCTACCGCCTTGTTTCGCCAAATACAGTATAGCCCTTTTGATTGGCTGACGTCAAAATAATTATGAAACCATTAACAACGCTGTCAAAAAACCTCAGAAACTGGGCAGTTTTCAAAATTAAATTAAGGGCATTCTTAAATTTCGTGATCTTCGGGGGTGAGCGAGGGATATAGCATACTAGATGACGCCCGCAACTCCATTGCAACAGAATTCGTTTATTGCGTTGGAACGGTACATTTTTCCTGGATAAAATACATGTCCTTTGCCGGGACTCAAAGTGTCTCCATACCGAATTACAGCAAAATTGGTTCAGCGGTTTGGACATAGACAGACAGACGTATTATAATATTATCTAAGGATTTTTATAACAACGAAGTTCTCAATATTTCTAATTTCTACAAACTGGCGTGCGGTCGAGTACATACAACTACCATTATATTAGTTCTCAAACTCAAGTATTTCTTGTTTCCTGTCTCTAAGGCCCGTATTTTTAAGAGGCCGGGTACACTTGGAATTTCTCATACATACGTAATTCCAAAATCATTTTCTCATACGAAAATATTTAACATATTTGAGTTGTTTTTCAGTTTAAAATAGTAATTACCTAGGTTCCTGCACAAAAATTTACTTCAAAATATTTAAACACAAAAAATTTTTTTTTTGCTTTAAAATTTTTTTTAGTAAATTTACTATTTAATATTTAAACACTAAAAAATAGAGTAAAACACTAAAAAATATATAAATAAATAGTTAATTTACTACAAAATATTTAAACTCTAAAAAATATTTTTTAGTATTTAAATATTTTGTAGTAAATTTACTATTTATTTATATATTTTTTAGTGTTTTACTCTATTTTTAGTGTTTAAATATTAAGTACTAAATTTATTAAAAACAAAAAAAAATATTTAAATGTTTAAATATTTTGAAGTAAATTTTTGTGCAGGAACCTAGATAATTACTATCTTAAACTGAAAAATAACTCAAACATGTTAAATATTTTCGTATGAGAAAATGATTTTGGAATTACGTTTGTATGAGAAATTCCAAGGGTACCCGGCCTCTTAAGTGAGTTCCGTAGCCATTAGTTCCCAAGGACTGTTACTTACGAAACCCTGAATACGTTAACTCAAAAGCTTACTCTTTGATCACCCAAGGGAACCCTAAAAAACCCTGTTCTTTTGTTTTACCTAGTTACCATCATAGTATTTGTCTGTATCCTGTATTATTGTTTTAAAAATCTTGATTGTTTGTATTGTGTCGTATTTTTCTTCTTTTATTTTAAATGTAGGTACTTTGTGTAATGTTCAAACTTTTGTTGAATAAACGTTTATTTATTTAAAAGCATTTTACGTACTATATTGCGTATAGAGAGTTATCAGTGCCTTATCAGAGGTAGATTGGATAATAATAGGCACTCATGATTGCTACCGACTGGGACATATAAAGAGTAATCCACGCCTAAGTGTTCAATTTTCAGCTCTATTATAAAAGCACAAAGTTCTATTTTCAATGCTCTATTCATGTTCTCTGGCGTTATGGATTCCGGATCTTGGAGTCTTAACCTAAAAGTGTTTCCGGTTCGTTATCCCCTTAATGATCGTCATTCGTCGCGTAAAAACGCTCGATTTGTAACGAAGAGTTTCCTCTCTATGTTGGGTCTTGATGGATAAATAAAATTTCGCCGATTACTGTATAGAGGGACAAATTCGCCTTTGCTCTACATGATTGACGCTAAATTTTGCTCGATCTGTAGGTAGTTAATAGAATCAGGCGTTACTTTGCGGAAATCCATGGCTTAAAATTTAGTATTTTATTATTTTAGCAATATTCCACGAAATAAATCTCAACCTGTAAGTAAATGTGTGAGTGTACGCATGGCATGCGTACAGCACCTACCTCCTCCCACACTGCCTATGCGTACACTCACATGCAACGTGCAAACACCACCGTCGACCACCGGTTTATTTCGCGGAATATTGTTAAAAATAATGATATACTTTGATCTGTAGCTGTCTATCAAGGTATAACGAAACAAAGTGATATTGCTTTAGGGTGTGTATGTGCGCCGTATACATAATAGGTTGATAGAGTTCGATGTGAAAGAAGCGGCGCTGAAAGAGCAATTTTTTTCTTTTTTATGGCCAAACTCATGAGGCTGGGTTGCTTGCCCATGCAAATCACAAAAAGCATTTTCAGCGCTGTAACTTTTACTGTGAATTCATTTAAAGTACACTTATACACCTTAAAGTATTATCTTATTGTTTTTAACCCCCGACCAAAAAGAGGGGTGTTATAAGTTTGACGTGTCTGTCTGTCTGTCTGTGTGTCTGTCTGTGTGTCTGTCTGTGGCATCGTAGCGTCCAAACGGCTGGACCGATTTTGATCTAGTTTTTTTTGTTTGAAAGCTGACATGACCGAGAGTGTTCTTATCTATAGTTCATCATCATCAGCCTGCTCAATGCTGAAATATCATGGTTTATCTGGTTCGTGATAGGACGATTAGCAACTTGCAGTCGTTTGATGGGTTTTATGTTTTGCATTCTGGTTCGTGACACTTATGAATAGGTATATACCATTATTGGAAAGTTGACCTGGTGCTGCAGCATTACCTGCTAATCAATATTATACCCAACTCCTCACCAACTTAGAGCAGAGGTTTCGTGTTTGGGCTCATTTTAATTGCGACAACCAGTAAGACGAAGATAAACAGTAAATATTTGCATGCTGCTGCTGCTGCAGCATCACCTAGATTCTATAGGAGCCGACCGCTAATGTAGATGTTTGATTTCACATAACATTATAGTTTAAGGGTCAGTTCACAACGACCCGAATCGAGAGAATCAGCGACTATTATGGCGATACAAAATGCAAAAGTCGCTGTTGTGGTAGTTTACTTGGCGGTCCCCCGACACACCGTGACTACATTTATGGACTAAAATAATACTTTACTCTTAGGAATTATTTAAACTTAAAGTCAGTAAATATTATTTCATTACTTTTTAAAGATTTTTGGCGGGGGTTTTTTTAAATTTCTTAATTTAATGTTAAGCCTCTGTTTAGCTTCACAATCATGGTAATTCATCATGGCCTATCTTCAAAGATGTTTGTACATCGTGTGTTGCCCATTTATAATTAAATATTAAATACAAATTATTTACTCATATTATATATTTTAAGCAAATAGGCATGTGGTTTAATATTTACTTTAGTAATAATGTTCACCGAAATACTTAAGGTAATATTTGAAGAGAAGAGAGAACATAAATATATTTTGGGTAAACAGTAAGTAATTCTAAGCTAATTAAATTGACATTTGTTTTGTACGGTATTTCAATAATTTCTGAGTTTATTCCTATTCACTGGGTTCATACCTGTTGCACCAGTGTCTAAGTTGAAAAATTCATACCGTAGGTACCTATATTTTCTGCGGGCTCAATGCTTATACGAAGGGGTACACTGATATGTCACTGGGCGCTGCTGATTTCGAATAATATGGCGGTTCATGACAGTCGTCATGAAAAGCGATAAAAAGTAACCAGATAGCTGTTGTTTCATACCTGTTGAATAGGAGTCTTAGTAAATAAGTTCATACCTGTACTATACTGATGTCACTAATACTACTTCTTCTGATTTCTCATAATATGGTGGCTCGTGACAATCGTTACGAAGAGGGATAAAGAGCACATAGATAATTATCTTATATCTATTGCATCGGAATCTCAAAATATACTTATTATGAAGTTTATTTCGCATAATGTACCGGTGCGTAACAGTTTATATGAAGAGGGATGACAAGCACACAGATAGTTCATACTTGTTGCATTAACGTCACTGGGTGCTCCAGGGGCCTTACCATGAGCTCTTATAGCAGTATTACTTTTGAATTTCGCTTAAACAAACGTGATCTCTATTTATATAAACATAGCTATGTTTTTTGTTTGTGCGAAATCTGAAAGTAATATTAAAGTAATACTGCTATAAGATATCATGGTGGGGGGCTGATCTTGATTCTTGCATAAAATGGCAGTGTGTGAAAGTCAATTGTGACGAGGAAAGATAAAGCGCAACGCAGCAACAAGACAATATAGCGCTTTATAATACCTGTTGCAGCTTAATCTTAGTAAATGAGTTCATACCTGTTGCACACCGGTGCAACCGGTCTTTGGGTGCTCCTGAAGCTGGGCTCGCATATGGCGGCGAGAGACAGTTGTGAACGTGACGGGGAGAAATAAAGGTCAGTCATATAGAAACAGATCGTTTTTCATACGTATTGCATTGGAGTCGCACTAAATAAGTTCATACCTGTTGCACCGATGTCTCTGTGTGCTCCTGAAGCTGATCTCGCATATCGCGGTGCGTGACAGACTAGTCGAGGAGTGATGGAGAGCAGCACGGCGACAGCACAGGTAGCGGTTCATAACTGTTGCATAGCACACATTGTAAAGTCATAATAAAGAAGTTCATACCTGTTGCACCTATGTCTCTGTGTGCTTCTGAAGCTAGTCTCGCATATCGCGGTGCGTGACAGACGTGATGACGAGGGATGAAGAGCAGCACGGCGACAGCACAGGTAGCGGTTGAAGTGCTGTCGGAAGACGCCGCTAACGCAGTACAGAGCGACTGGGTTTACGCAGGAGTTGAGGAAACTGGGAATTGAATTAGAAAATTGTGAATCTGAATGAAATTACAAAGTTCTTATATAGACTGATGAAAAAGTTTTAACACGATGAGTCTAAAGTACTTTTAGAAGTGTTTCTGTCACCATCTTACAGTGCTACAGCCTACAGCAGCATGTATACTTTGTACTTAGAAGACCTTACAAAATATAATTGTCATGATACAAAAATATTTTAAGTATTATACATATTATATCCACGTTAACAGATTTTAAACAAAATTCCTTCACATTTTCACCTCAGAGGGAGATAATCTGACAATTTGACGGCTACTAAGCACGGCAACACGATATGGTTCGAGTTCATAATTAATTAGTCCCGAAATACTTTAACTCCATTATCCTCATCGACGGGTTATGACGTACAATGGAGGTAAATCTATACACAAATGGCTGATTTCACCAGAGAAATTGAACGCGCTCAGTGCACACTAAACAGGTTTTAAACGTATAAACGCGTTTCACTAATATAAACTAAACGCGCTTTAAGCAAAGCAGAGTTTATCTTCTAAACGCCGAATTTTCAAGGTTTCCTGTCAGTCCTGTCAGTTTAGTTAGTAGTGACATGGCGGAACGAAAAATATAGACGAAAGAAAAGTCAAGATGGCAGTTTTGACATATTATGCGTTTGGTTAGTGTAAGTATCGTTTGTTGTTATTTTGTATTTAAAATGACGTGACCACTGACCAGGCTCGAAAGTGATGAAAATATATAAAATCATCGGGTCACGCCCAACTAGCAAAGTGGTCTTAGGAATAGCAGCTTATAATGCAAGAAGTCCGCCAAAAGCCACAGAATAGTTTTGATTGATGTATGTTGGCTTATTATTGCACTTTGAAATGCTAATCTAAGCATAGTCCTAAAGTAGCACGATATGAGACTCTAGCTCTATGTCAAGTACATAAGTATAAATAAAATCTTATCCAAGACTAACACATCTCTACAAAAATGCGTTGTGAGGATGCGTACAAGCCTTGTAGTCTTGGGTACGCTATTTTTTGTACAAGCGATGCTAGAATTACTGAAGTAGCAAGTATCGTGGCTGTTACAGCATTAATAACATTGAATTGGTCCCATGCTCTCATAAATGATAGTTAATCCTGATAAAGTCATGTATGTTGCGTTTTAAAAATCTTGAATAAACGCATTATGGATTTTAAAAAAATGGACACAACTAAAGCGATGTGGTGGATTCAGAAAAAAAGTTACGGCTAAATATAAAAATTTGCACAAAACGACAAGTACAAACATTATAAACCAAGAAAAGTGCAGTGAACAATCTAGTGGTTCCGTACATTTTCTAGAACAGTAGGTATGTCTCTCATACTGTTAATGAATATTTTTAAATTTACTGTAGATAGAAGTAATGCTGCAATGTTACTTAAGGTTTATTAATAAAATATTAATTGTATATGATTTTTATAGTTTTATATTATATGGCAACAACAATAATTTTAAGCATAAGTAGTGTTCGCAAGGTCTTCATTGTCTATCTGAAACAAATAATCCATTAAAATTATGAACTTATGACAAAGTCAGACTAGTAACCTAAGCTACTATTTATTTTAATCTTAAACGGTTTTTTGATAAACTTTGCAAGGAACCCCAATTTAATATGGTTTCAAACTGTCACACTCTAAATCGGAGCATAAGTCCTACAATAGCATAATGTCGGAATTTACATCTTATATAATAGTTTTGTATCAGTTTGTATATAAAAAATATATTTAATTAAAATTAAAAGTAAAAATAACAAGGGGGCATTGAAAATACACCATATAACATATATATATATATTAGATATATATCAACGAAAAACTTAGTTTCGCACATAAAGCTGGTCGCATGAGGTTGCAGTCAGTCCAAATCATATTTTATTTTAATGGCGTGATGCCTTGTTTGTATTAGTCTATAAGATATTTATAATTTATTGGAAATTGACAAACACACTGAGTTTTGATTAGCAAATGTCTTTTAGTCTCATAACGATTCTAGTTCAGCAGTACTGAAGATATATAGCATGTTACAGTGCGTTTTGAAAATCAAATTAAGAGCAATTAACATTTTTTCTGACCAGTACAAAACAAATTCAAAACCAAAGATCCTGAATTTTGTGCCCAAACGCGGTATTAAAGTAGTCTATGTGACTATTCTAAGTCTATTCTCAAAGCTTCAAGTCTTCACGAAAACGCAAATATGATTTAATCAGAACCAAATTTTGCTAGTTGGGCGTTATGCAAGCTTAGATTTCTTATTCGCGATTAAGGAGAATGATTGTGAAACCCATTTGAAAGAAAACGAGATTACATCGCCGCATGTTCAATGGCAACAAAGTTTTATAAAACGAAGTTTAAAGTGTAACTGGTGAAATCACCCCTTGCTAATGAAGAGATACACTATTTATACAGACATATTATAAACAATACGTCGTACAGCTTAAGTTATTAATACAAAGTTTGTGAATTCAGAATGAACGAATGAAATATTCTTTATTGTGCACACTTATAAAGATACAAAAGGAATACAAGAAAAGAAAAACGAAGACGAAAAAGATGTCTGATTTATTAGAAAAGTCGCATAACAGAGAAGGCCAAAATAACATATTACTGTAAAGTCGTACATGGAAGACTCTAGGGTCTTTCTCTTTTACTAAATTAGTGTTGAGAGAGTGAAAATGAGTAGTTTATTTTCATCGAATAGTCTTCGGAACTACTGACCCATCCTTATGGATAGAGAACAAATGGACCGATCGTAATGGATAGGGATACAGAGTAATACGTGCTCCAGCCCTATGTCCAAACAAAGGCCACTATGGGCGTTTTCACACTGCGACGATAACGACACGACACGATAGACGATATCACAGAATAGACAAGGGCCACCGCACATATACAATTTCAAGTTAGCGAAGGATAATATGGGCGAATAGCCTACAGAGGGCCCCAAATTACATAATAATAAAAAAAATAGTATGGAAGTATGGATATGGATTATTATCACCTTTTTATCTGGATTTTTTCATTAAAAATCTGGATAATATCGAAGTTTAAAATGCAAGGTATGACCAATGATGTTTTCCTAATTCTAATCTGTCACTTAGTATTGAATGCACCCAAAATATTCTCCTTTCTTTTCGCCTTCGTTTTATTAGTGCCACAATAAAAGCGTGCTTTTTACGAATTTTAACACGCACGTCGCTAGGCTAGCATCACCGTTACCAACTAAATCTAAAAGTCTGCGGCTGGCAGCGTACACGATAAAGTTATCCAAATTAAATTGTGACACTACCCAATTTAGTTTGTACGATAGTCGGCCAACTTGAAATTGTATATTATGTGCGGTGGCCGTTATCTATTCTGTGGTATCGTGTCGTGTCGTTATCGTCGCAGTGTGAAAACGCCCTATAAATGGCTGAAAAATTGAAGTTTTCTGTGGGTTATAAATTATAATTTAACGAGTTTTTAGGAACTGTGGCTTTCACATTCTCTCATTAATCTTTAAAATTTTCAACCCCTATTTCACCCCCTTCGGGGTAAAATTTTCAAAATTCCTTCCTTAGTGGGTGTCTACTTAATAAAACAATCCTACCCACCAAATTTCGTGGCTGTAACTTTAACAGTTTTTGCTCAGCGATGATGAATCAGTCAGTCAGTCAGTCAGTCAGTCAGGACATGTAATTTTATAAGTATAGATAATACTTCTTAACGCGAGCGGAGCCGCGGGCAAAAGCTCGTCTTATATAAACGTAAACAAAAAGACAGTATGATTGTATTGTAATAACATTTTAAAAGGAAAACCTACTTTATAAATGCTAGTCATGTTTGGATGATTCACAATGTGCAATGTGCATTTTGAAACAGATAATCGTGGGAACATTTTCCGTGTGTGGTAAAAATGATTAATACTTGCTTGTAAGTTGTATATTTATATCTGTCATCTAATATTTAATTTTCAAACTTATAGTGAGCTAATATTTATAATCATCATTTTTAGATGCTACTTAATTTATAAATATTAAGTAGCTTTTAACCCTTGGCTATTCTGAAGTAAAATAATGTACCCCTTAGGAGTATATGAATTTTCGAAAATAATTAGAATATAATAACCATAAACTAGTGTAAAAAACTTGAAGTTTTCAGCTCCAAGAGTTTGGCCTGTGTTTGATCTTGAGTCAATCAGCTTTAGGTTACCTACCTTTTGTTTATTATGTCGTAACTTTTATAAGTAGGTATAAATGTGTCAGAACAAGTTCTTACAAGGAAAATTCAATATTTAAATTATTACGCATACATAAATAATACGTTTAACATAACTATGGTGAAAACAATGAATATAAATTTCCATATACCCGCACGTTAAAAGCATAACAATAACCCACTTTTTTGCTCAATCACGAAAAACCCATGACTAAGCCTGATTAGATTAGACTTAAATGAGATTTATGAGCGATATTTTCCCCGTACGTCGTGAGAAATATGAAGATTACACCTGGGAACGTTTATTAAGCTCGAATCCATAAAATTTGATTAGGCTCACGCACTAACGTACTCTGTCTTAGGTTAAGCCTATAAAGTTTTTCGCTAAGACGAAATATTATACATAGTTGACAGGATAATAATATGGAAGCTGAAAGGATAATAATTAATAACATACATATTATTAAGTTGTCATTATACAGTAGCAGGTACCAGATGCTTGATTCTAAACTGGATTGAAACATGTTTTAAATATACCTACAGCTACTTGATGGTGGCCATGTTTTCACTGATAGGTACAGTCTTCAAACCACTGGATAAGTCACAAGATTTCAAATAATTTTGACATTAGATTTGAAGATTTGTGAAACTACTCTCAAAATGGTTTGGGTCATAGGGCAAGTCTGAGTCTACCATTGTATGGTGTCGCTACGTCGCCTTACGTAACGGGTTTAGGTATGAAGGCAGAAGTTATAGTTAGCTAAAGACTCATCGTTTAATAGGCCAATCAATCAGATCTGGTGGATTGATCGCAGGCCTGATTGGAACAACACAAGGTGCAATATACGAGTCTGGTCAGGCGATAAGTCCAATTACATAGGCCTTCCGCATCCATAATACATATACGGGGTCGAGCTTTAAGAAACAAAATGAACTAGTCACCCATTTCTACGGAAACTCTATGAAAGCAGATATTAATATAAATTGAACTTAAATTGATCATACCTGAGACAAAAGCCCATGATCCGGAAGGCATGGATCCAGTCGTTGTAGTCCACCTGCGCCGTGGGGTAGAAGTACCACCAGAGCTCCAGGGTGTGGTACGGCAAGAAGCAGATGAAGAATACTGGAGAAGAGGGAGAGTTATTAGAAAAGGGAGAGTACCTTTGGGAGAGCAAAAGAAAGAAGTCGTGGAAAAAAAAATGAAAATCGGTCCACAAACGGCGGAGTAATCGTTGAACATACAAAAAATATCCCCAGCCTAATATCTCCTGTTTTGGCAGTCAGATAAAAAGTACCTGTATACATAAAAAATAATACGAATATAAAACCTTAGAGTCTTTTTAGTATAGTCCGCGCGGAACTAGTTGGCCGCTCTGCCGGTATGTGAGTATATGGGCAGAGCGGCCAACTAGTTCCGCGCGGACTATAGCGATTTGGTCTTGAAACATAGTGAAATACTTTTCTATTTAAATTCACTAAAGATAATCGATTAGTTTGCTATCTATAACTTATAGAACTGATGGCCAAACCATCAGCTATGTTATCAGGGCGAGCGAAGCCAGCCCTAGTATATCCCACAACTACTGAGTGTGGGATATATGGTGGGACGTGAGGGGGAACTATGTGAACATTTTATGGTACACTTTACGGAAAAACTATTACGCCTATTGATTTATGCTTTAACGTAGTGATTTTTATTTATATTTAGATGAGTTATCAGTCAGTCAAGATGTGACGACGCGAGCCCTCACCAAGCTCGGCTTTTATTTCCATTTTTATTATCTTTGGCATAAGTACATAATAATTATTATTAGATTTACGTTAGAACATAAATTATTATTATTATGTACTTATGACAAAGATAATAAATATGTTCTTTGTTGGTAGTCCATTATCCAACAAAGAACATATTATTTTTATGTGCCTGCTACCATTTAGTAAATTGGCTAATACCACGCGCGGTTTTCCTTATTATATTCATAACGGTACGATTATTATGGCTTAAAGAATTATCGTGTAGGCGTTATTTTAAAAGGTTCTTTTTAGGTGACAGACGGGTGAATTCACAAATATTATCTTTTAAAAGTTAAATACTTAAAAGTTACTAAGGCTTTCTTTTTTCTGCTAAGTATAAAAAGCAGTGTAAAATATTTCATTTGATAAGCTCTTATTTTAAGAAGAATTTGATGTAATGAAGATAAAAAATAATCCTTAATAATATTATAAATACGAAAGTCTGTCTATCTGACTGTCTGTCTGGTACCTTTTTACGCCTAAAATCGCTGAACCGATTTTGCTGAAATTTGGTATGCAGATACTTAGAGTCCCGGGAAAGGACATAGGATACTTTATATCTCCAAAAATCTACGGTTTTCGCGATAAACAAATTTTGGCGCAACGGAGTTACGGGCAGCATCTAGTAAAATTAATATTATTAATGCGAAATGTGTCTGTCTGTTACCTCTTTACGCTCAAACCGCTGAACAGAGTTTGCTGAAATTTTGTATTGAGATACTTTGTTTCCCGGGAAAAAACATAGGACCAATTTTATCTCGCAGAATGTACGGATACAGCGCGATAAACGAATTTTGGCGCAACGGAGTTGCGGGCGTCATCTAGTATTAATTATTATTTATTATTACTTATGCTACTTCACTTCGTAGTACAGTTACTGCTTATACAGGGTGTAACAAAAGTAAGTAATACTACTTTAGGGTGTGTAATGTGTCGGCTTAGCTAGTCCCGGCGCCGAGGGGAACGCTTCAGTTTGCCGGAGCGTTCCCTTACTTTGGTGGAAGTCCGGTCCCTTTTGAGGTAGACCGGCCAGTCGTGGAGGGAGGAGTCCTGCGTTAGACAGATCCAGGACATCATTCCGTATACGGCTGAAGGCAAACCGCAGGTGGTTTTAGTGGGTAAGAGTCCCACATACCCCCGGGGTGCTTCAGCTTAACTGAGGCACATCCCCAACCCGGGGGACCCATGACGGGTATCCCCTGCGCAAAAAAAAGGTGTGTAATGTGTATGTGTTCCTTGTAAAGAGTTCACTGTGAAATTAGCAGTGCTGAAAGACCAAAATTTTTTTTCACTTTTGATCTTGGTGTCGAGGGTCGCAACCAAAGTTTCGGCGGGCAAGCGTCACGAGTTTCTCCATACAAAAGTGAAAAAAATTAGTCTTTAAGCGCTACTACTTTCACAGTGAACTCTCTACAAGGAACACATACACACCCTAAAGTATTATCACTAATTAGTTTTGTAACACCTTGTATATCTATCAGAGTAGACAGTAGTTACGTCTATTGTGTATCTATGTTATTGTTAAATTCGCTGAACCACAACAAACAATATTGCCTAACCAAGCAAAAGTTTAGGTCTCTATGTGAAATGTCTAATTATAATATGGTCTAGACAAGCTACACTCAACCTGCGGCCCGCCGCCGCGCCACGCCGCCGGGATTTAAATCAGTGATCCGCGTCAACTTTTAACTTTAACGCCCACTGGCAAAATAGTGCAGTTGTCTTGAGAGTCGTAACATATATTTTTCTACTATTTTGAAGAACTTTAAATTATTTTAACCCCCTTAAAAAATTTGGTTGCGTCCTTCGACACCAAGACCAAAATGTGTTTGTGGCCCGTATAAAAAAAGGTTGAATACCACTGGTCTAGACTTAACCCACATAGGAGGGCCCAGCGAAGCCTGCAGGCGGCTTTACTCTGGGGTTTGCCGGAGTATAGCTCTGTACGGGGCCCCAATTTGGGCGGATTCCCTCACCGTCAAGAACAAAACCCAGTTGCGGAAGGCGCAGCGGGTCATAGCGGTGAGGGTAATTCGGGGCTACCGTACAATCTCCTGGGTGGCAGCCACTGCCCTGGCTGGAGATCCCCCGTGGGAGCTCGTGGCGCCGGTGCTCGCCGAGATGCACCTCTTCACTTCAGAGAGAAGGGCACTCTTCGGTGAGTCGCCGACGTGGGAGGAGCTCTCGCGGGTGCGGAAACTGGGGCAGGAGTGGCTGCTTCGAAGGTGGGGTGAGGTTCTGGCGCAGGCCCAGTACGGTCAACTGCTCAGGCTCTGCGTCCAGTTCTTGCGGCGTGGATGCGTCGCAAGAGAAAACCCCTCACCTTCCGCCTTACACAGGTACTCACCGGACACGGTTGTTTCGGTGCGTACCTGTGTAAGATCGCCAGGAGAGAGCCAACGCCAGCCTGCCACGACTGTGGCGCTGCGGAGGACACGGCCCAGCACACCCTCGAGGTGTGCGATCGTTGGGCCGTGCAGCGCCACGATCTTGCGGCAGTGCTAGGCGGGGACCTCTCGCTCCCGAGCATGGTGCGCTGCATGCTCGAGAGCGATGAGGCCTGGCAGGCGGCGGCCTCTTTCTGCGAAATTGTTATATCGCAGAAAGAGGCCACGGAGCGGGACAGAGAGAACGATCCCACCTCTCTGCCGCTCCGCCGGCGTAGGACGGGAGTGCGGAGGCGACGCTATACGAACCTCCTAACTCTCGTCTAACGGGGCTCCGGGAGAGGATGGGAACCTCCCCGGCTTAGCCAGTCCCGGCGCCGAGGGGAACGCTTTAGTTTGCCTAAGCGTTCCTTTACTTTTGGTGGAAGTCCGGTCCCAGGTAGACCGGCCGGTCGTGGAGGGAGTCCCGTGTTTGTTAGATCCGGGATATCCCTCCTTATACGGCTGAAGGCGAACCGCAGGTGGTTTTAGTGAGTAGGAGTCTCACATACCCCCGGGGTAACCAAACCGGGGCGGTACCCATGATGGGTTTCCCCTGCGATTAAAAAAAAAAGACTTAACCCTTTTCCGCAAGATTGATTTCTCCAATGATAATATTGTTGTAAGCCGAGGATTTTATAATACTAAAGTAGCTCAGGGTGTTTTTCGTTATTCGTGTGGCTACTCGATCGTCGTGAAGTCAATTTTGTAAATTAGATAAAACGGAAAGAAAAATAACAATGAACGTTTTTCATTTTAGCAGTTTTTTTAAGATTCTAAAGTTATTAACAAGAAAATGTACAGTGAAAAAAATGATATACAAGGTGTAACAAAATGCTCGAGTATCACGTTTCCATTTTTCATATGAATGTTAGGGAAGACATGACATTTTAATTTTTAACAAGCTGTTTACTCTAACAGACGCTGGTGAAATTGGTCTTTTTTTTCTATGGACGCTTCACACCACGTCAGTCTGGCCCCGTGCTAAGTACCTGAAGGACTTGTGTTACGGGTACCAGACAACGGAAATATATTTAATACTTTTATACTATACATATATTTAAGATTTTTATTATATAATACACATATTTAATACACATCCATGACCCAGGAACTTTGAAAACTTTTTGTTCCGTCGGCGGGACTCGAAACCGCGACCCCCGGCTTGAGCTACCAACAGCCCACCAACTGAGCCACGGAGGTCTTACAATCAAAACAATCCATTAAAGTCTATCCTAATTATTCCTAATTTAAACAGGAGGAGGAAATACGAGGGGTGTATTTCCTTAAGGAAAATCCCATTAACTTTGACTCGGAAAATAAAATTAAGTATGTGTTCAAAAGCCCCCATTGGAGTGTTTCTAAAAATAACCGTGATCTTCTTTACAGTTTAAAAACACAAAAATCGCAAATTGAAACCTTTTTTGGACTGATAAATAGGATTTTTTGAAATAAAGGCATCGTATTTTTGCTGGATAAAGATAAGGACGTTAGTGAAAAAACTAGTAAGCAGTAAACAAAGACGTTTTTTTGCTAAATGGAAGCTTTAGGGCCTGGAAAATGATTTAAAATTAAAAAAATGTAGATTTTATCTATAGCCTTTAACTCTTTATATTACCCAGATGATAAATTAGTTACAAGGTTAAAAAATTAGTATTTGTCCTTATTTTATAAAATGTTAGTTATTGGGTTCCTCCACTCACGTCTTTAAATATGTAAGTGATACATACATATTTTCTATTTAGTGGTACACCAAAATGTTTATTTTTTCATTTTGGCCAGTGCTGAATCTCTTTAATGTTTGTGAACTTCAGCTAAGAAAGTCCGGATTAAGTTTATTATTAAAATACCTAAGAAACATTACTCCTTGCGACTTGCAAGTAGCAGCTAATTAAATATGTAATTATTAATTACAATATTAAGTAAGGTGCATGAACTTTTATTTATGATAATTTATTTATTATGCTCCTTGTACAGTTATTACAAAAGAACCTCTTGATAACAGCTGAAAATTTTCTTAAGTTGACGCTATAATTTTCAGGGGTAGGCACCCAAGCCTAAATATTTGAAAGCACAGACACTTAAATACTATAAAAATAACTTCTACAATAGCAATCCAATTCACAGGCTTCCTTATTAAAGTTTCGACCGGCCATCATAACCAGAACCCAAATAATAAATAATTGTTTAAAAAACTAAAAAACCACGCTTTTTTGTCTTTTTTTTTTTCAAAAATTTTAACAAATCATTGCTTTGTCATTGGCTCTAAATACGTATGCAAAGTTTCGAATTAATTAGAATAGGTACTGAAGATTGGTAAAAATCGTGCTCAAAGATTCCATTACATACTCGTACACACAGCCTAAGCCAATAAAAGCGTGTTAAAAATACAGAAATGTCTCACCTATAACAAAGATCAGCACCATGCAAGCTACCGACTTCCTCGCCCTGGCCTGGGCCTCACCCTGGCCTCCCTGTAGCGCCCCAGGCATCTCTTTGGTGCTGGCCAGCAGACGATGAGCCATCAGGGTGTAGAAGATGGCTATCACGACCAGAGGGAGCGCGTAGTAGGCCACTGCCTTCGTGAGAGTCATCCATCTGTGGGAAATAAGAAAATAAAAAAAAGGGAAAAATATCTGCCTTCTGCGTTTTTTTTTAATTGGTCAAAAATATCAGGTTGGCTGCTGAGCGCATTTTAATCAATTTATAAGGAGTTTAATAATATGCTGGTTTGTTAGAATTAGACGAAGAATTATCTACACTGACAATATTTTGTCACTGCCTGGTTAAAGTCTTATAGCCTGTTTCACCACTTACTGATAAGTGTCGGATAGGCTATCCACAACTTATCTGCCAGATACAACATACTCTATCTGTCTCAAGTTATCTATATCAAGCTAAGTTGTACTTAGCCTATCCGGCACTTATCAGGAAGTGGTAAAACAGCTTCTTAGGCTTAGGGCCTGTTTCACCACATTCTGATAAAGTGCCGAATAGGCTATTCACAACCTTTTTGACAGATCTTCCATACTTCATATTTTATTAAGTTAAGTGGTAGATAGCCTATTCGGCACTTATCAGAAAGTAGTGAAAGAGGCCCTTTAGCAACTAGTAGTAGGCAGTCTACAATATATAGTTATATACATTATCTACTGATATTTTATAGGAGGTCAAAAACTTAACAATATTATAAACGTTCTCATAAGTCACCAATCTTAATATTGAACGTATAGCATGAAATGCCCTGTACAACTAAGCCTATGAAGATCCGGTAATAAAATTTTATCTCTTCTTTACGAGTATGTGTAGGTATTTAATCCAATTTATGTAACTCTGATTAAATGCGAAAGTATGTCGATCTGACTCTCTGTTACCTCTTCACGCCCAAACCGCCGAACCGATTATGGTGAAAAAAAATATCCCGGAAAAATGTACGGTGCCTGCGCGATAAGCGAATTTTGGCGCAACGGAGTTGCGGGTGTTATCTAGTATTTAAGTAATTATTTTTGGCTTTTTAGAACCTAAATTTCCAATTTAAAATTAAGGGGGATTTTATAATTCATTTTTATACTTGAAAATAAGACCCAAATTGTTTCATTTTCTAAAATTAGATACTAGATTATATTTCCAAGAATCTGATTTGAACAAAAACATGATATCTTAAAATTTTCTCGATAGAAAAAAATCACAAAGATGCATCTAATTTTCACGAATTTTTCATTTATTGCCATAACCGTGTATTGAACTAATTTAATATTTTAACACATTGTTTATCATTATAAATTATCATTGAGAAACCGACCTAGCTGATTTTTAAAATGTTGTATATTTATCGAGTTATTAAGAAAAAACTAATTTGGCGATGAATCCGCGTCGTCCTTTTTCACCTGGCATAATATGCAAGACGGGCGTGAGTGTGAAGAGAGAAGGACGATGATTGATTTTTTGGGTTTTTGAACCCAAAAAATCAAACATCGTCCTTCTCTCTTCAGATATTGGTTCATATAAGGTATGAACCAATATCTGCATTTTCATAGTCAATAATCGAGACGACGTTAGATTTTCCCGTTTGATATCCCCTTTAGCATTAAGGCGACGCCTTGATAATTTGGCTGTAGCGATGCCGATTTTTCTCAGCAATGACTAAAGCTAAGAAATTGAAGTTCATTGTCAGTATTCATCATGTCTTTGTCTTTGAATTGCCCATAGCATTACACGATTGGACAACTTTTATAGCACAGAATAATCAATCGAAAAGACCTCTGTAAAAAAAGGGATTCCTATTTTTCCAACAGAGGAGAGTGATTTAAGGTTCCAAAATTTGTACATAAATTGGTTCAAGCATGCACTTTAATTAGTGCATAGCTTATATGAAATGTATTTATGGTTTTTAAATTATGCGACAAAAACCATTTTGTCGCTTACGCCCTTTCCATTTTTTGCTGTTCCATTGCTTGTTTTCTATGAGAGGCCGGCCCGGCCTCTCATAGAAAACAAGCAATCTAAAACATATCCAACACGGTTTCTTACTTTAACGCTGCGTCACCTTAAGTTTAATGTGACCATATACTTTTTATAATATTCTCAGGCGTAACCCTCTCTTACCCAAGAAACGGGCAAAAATTGGATAATTTATGTAATAAAGTTAATAAGCTGCGGGTACACGGAGCGGACATCATTTCAAGCCAACTGCGAGAAACAGTCACGCTTCTATTTTTAACCCCCGACAAAAAAGAGGGGTATTATAAGTTTGACGTGTCTGTCTGTCGGTCTGTCTGTCTGTCTGTCTAAGTCTGTGGCATCGTAGCATCCAAACGGGTGGACCGATTTTTTATAAATTGATTATAACGAGCACTGAAATGCAATTTTGTGCTCCGATATCAAATCTAATAAGGTGAGTCAGGGTAATGGCCAATAATTTTCTTTGTATAGCTTGCCGCTTTTAAAGCTGTTTACCGTTTAGAAAAGTAGTCTTATAGTAACAATGTTCGATCTTTATAAAGGACACGTTTTGAGACAAAATAATTAATTAGAGAGAGTTATTTTGGTAAAGTTTTGAGTGTAGACAGATAAAATTAAAATTTAGAATTTAACCTACTAACACGTTCTTCTAATTGAAATATGGACCCCTTGGAATTACGCCGAGATGTAGCTTCACTCTGCATCCTCTATCGGTTGTATCACGGGGAGTGCTCTGAGTAATTGTTCGGAATCATACCACCTGCAACTTTTCGCTATCGTCCCACGCGAGAAACATACCATTCTCATCACCTTGATGAGTGGCAGTCTTCCACAGTGCGTTTTTCGCGTAACTTTCTGCCGCGCACTGTAAAACTCTGGAACGAACTGTCACCAGCAGTATTTCCGGACCTATACGACCTGCAAACCTTCAAGAAAAGAGCGTATTCCCTCTTAAAAGGCCGGCAACGCACCTGCAGCTCTTCTGATGTTGCGAGTGTCCATGGGCGACGGTAGTTGCTTACCATCAGGTGATCCGTTTGCTCGTTTGCCCCCTTATTTAATAAAAAAAATATATAAAGTAAATACGTATTTACTTTGAACTAGGTATAGTTCATAATATTATTTTGGGTAAAATAATATGATCCACCCATACGTACATAGTTACTAATAATAGCCAGTGTTTATTTATTAATTACATTATGCCATGAACCCGAAACAGTTCATAGAATACATGGTGTAACAAAACTAAGTGATAATACTTTAGGGTGTGTATAGTTCCGGGCTATATAGACTTCGCTGTGAAAGTAGTGCCAACGCTGAAAGAGTAACTTTTTTTTCACCTATGGAAAATACATGATACGGGGGCGCTTACCGATACAAATCACGAAAAAAGTTGCTCTTTCAGCGCTGCTACTTTTACAGTGAACCTTAAAGTATAATCACATAGTTTTGTTAGTTGTTACACCTTGTATATAAGGGTAAAGGGACACATACACATTACACATCCTAAAGAACTGTCACTTAGATTTGTTACATCCTGTATAGGCTAAACTCAAGCATACATACCTTACATATTAAAAAACCTTAAGATCACTCACTTGGCGAAATTATCCCACCCATCAGGGTACGGGGAGCAGAAGATAATGGTCATGTTGTTGTCGATCGGCATGGTGATGGTGTTAGCGAATAGCGCTGCTGGTGCCGCGAACACCATTGCCATGCCCCAGATTATGGCAGCGCAGACGAGCGGTAGCTTTCGGAGCTGAAAAAGAAGGAGGGATTAGCTTGGTGCTGGTCACCTTTGGCTTTTGCTGTTAGTAGTGAAGACCAAGGGTCTCTTTACTGCTGCCTTACTCCAGACAGAATCAAAATCGAATCGAGAATCGAATCAGCTAGATCTCAAAGCTTGTGCTACATATAGTGTGCAATTAAACCTACCGGCCAAATTTTTTTAGGGCTTAGGTATTTTAGGAGGGTCCATTTAAGGCCCTGTATTCCCAGAAGGGGACGATTTTCAAGATTTAAAAGTGACAAGGAGACATAAAAATATAGTCATTTAAATTCTGAAAAAAATATATGTGTTAGTTAAGGATCTAACACATTGGAATTTATAATCCATTACACAATATCATAAACTTCACTCGATAGAAAAAAATCCCGAAGTTACCTCTTCTTTTAACGAAATTGCCATACTTTGTTCAAATTACTTGGAATTTTCAGGTAATTTTTGTACTGAACGAATATATCTAGGGATTCTCGTTTTTTCGTCTCGATTGAATTATGTATAAAATAACGACGATCAAAAAACTATAAAATTGCATGAGCTCCTGAGCGCGACTGAAAGCCTTCACTCCTGCAATTTTATAGTTTTTTGATCGTCGTTATTTTATACATAATCCACTGTGCTAGATCCTTAACTAACACATTTTTTTTTCAGAATTTAAATTACAATATTTTTATGTCTCCTTGTCACTTTTAAATCTTGAAAATCGTCCGCTTCTGGAATACAGGGCCTTAACCAAAAAAAGGGTGTTATTTTTTTTACAATCATATTTTATCCCACTTGAAGTCGTTGCAGAATGGTCACTACTCACTTCGCGACGGTGGGTAGAGCGGGTTCACGCGGGGGGTAACGTTAGGGGGGTAGTGTCCATTTGTAGTGGTTTTTACTTTCGGAAGCTATTTCACAACATTTTAGTACTGAGTGATTATAAAAGAAAAAAAAGATACATGCTGCCGAACGTATTACCTCCTCCTTTTTGGAAGTCGGTCAAAAATGGACGCAAATATATTGCTAAGAATATCGCTTACTTACTTCGCTTTTTTCAATATGTTAAGAAAGTTGTCTGAGAACGTACCCTGCTATTCAAACTTAATTGCACGTCCTGTAAAGAAAATGTTTTTCAAAGAAAAAAAAGTATTGGAATAATAAATTGTTTTGAAGTAAGTACACAAAAAATAATTGAAATATAAAACTGTGTTTAATTGAAGTAAATTCACGAGCCTAAAAATATCGAAAGTTCGTTTTCCTTCTAATCTACTTTGTTCCAACAATAATTAGAGACATTGTATAAAAACATAGCCCTCGGCGTTTATAAAAATAAACTGAAAAATCCATTTAAATTCCATTTAAAAATGTAACAAACTAGGACGTTTGTAATTAACAATGCCCGCTACATTCCCCAATGTGCTCTTAAATTACTTTTTCATTTAGAAAAAACACTAACTTATTCAGCAGTGTACGTCGTTTTTATGTCACATTGTTTCTGCCGGGATGAAAATTTTGAATACACGAAACCGTAACAAATAATTTTTGTTGTGAGCGGAATATTAAAAGCCGGAATCGGATTAATACTTTTCGAGTTTGTGCTTGGCATTACTTTCGTTTGTTAGTTAATCTATTCTACTCAATGTGCGAAAGACAAGGCAATAGTCGTGGCTGCCAAAAAATGTCTACTGATGTTTGTGATGACAACCCTGCTCGCTTGAAATAATGAACTATAACTATTTAGCACTTCTTTTTAAAAAAAAAAATGGGGGGCAAACGAGCAAACGAGTTACCTGATGGAAAGCAACTACCGTCGCTCATGGACACTCGCAACATTAGACGAGGTGCAGGTGCGGTCTTTTAAACTACTTTTGATTTAAAGATAATCAAAAGATTTCTACAGTATGCAAGAATCTTGCACACAGAAAATTGCCGCAAAGAAAAATCATTTTTCTTTGTGGCCACCAATTCCAATCGCTAATACCTTGGCTTTAGTTTATTAGAAGCAACAAATAACTAAATAT
The DNA here is from genome assembly GCA_963422495.1 of Polyommatus iphigenia. Taxonomy (NCBI): domain Eukaryota; kingdom Metazoa; phylum Arthropoda; class Insecta; order Lepidoptera; family Lycaenidae; genus Polyommatus; species Polyommatus iphigenia. The sequence continues at coordinate 10,892,842 of OY730177.1, forward strand.
TATGAATATACCTTTTGGTTTTAAGGATTTACTTGGTACTAACTAGATAACGCCCGCCCGCCAAAATTTGTTTATAACACCGTACATTTTTCGGGGATAACAAGAATCCTACCTTTCCCGGGGGCCGGGACTCAAAGCATCCATGCCAAATTTCAGCAGTTGGTTTAACGGTTTGGGCGTGAAGAGGCAACCGACATATTATTATGGATCTCCAACACCTGAAAATCGGTTCTATCTTAATAAATTCGACTGCCCCTAAGTATACTGAGTCAACTAACAAATTGCAAACTTTACAGGAGAGCGTTTGCAAGAACGAAACGTTATATTTTTAACGTCGTTAAAATTACGGAAAAATAAATGATCATAGATAATTACCTATATTTTTATAGGTAATTATCTATCCTCCAACAGGGCAAAATAAAAATACATTATTTTATTATTTACTGAGATAATGTAGATATACTAGTATACGTCGATTATCTGTAAGTTGAAATTGGATCAACTACCACTTATATTTTTTACGTCGTATCATTAAATCTACGTATTTCGACAGTTCTAAACCTAAAATATGGTAAAACTATTTTTCGTTTAGAGTTTTCTTTCCTTCAGTATCGTCATTTTGCTCTCATAATTCGTTTTTGCATAAATCTTGGCAGTTTACTCACTGTACATGGATATAAAGTTAAAAGCATGTTATTTTTGTTGGTGTGTCAACTGTCACAATGTAAGTAAAATAATAAAAACATCTTTTGTTTCTTAAAATTTTTATTATAATAATCGTTTCCATTCATAAATTAAATATTTTATTATTGAAAGTTCTTTATTTTTATAAAATTAACTAAGCTAAACCTCTGTAGCTAAGACTTAGGTTTCAAGTAACAAAACACAAAATATTTAATAATGTCTATTGCGTTTTTCTTATTTAGTATTAAAATTTGATTAATTACTAAATAGCAATCATTTAAGAACTCTCAGTTTTAAAAATTTACAAAAGCATGTTAATTTGTACTTATTCTGGGCATTGGCACATTGAAACCGAACAAAAAGGGGAAAAAGTTATGTTTGTTGTATGGGAGATTTCCTTAAATATTTATTTTAGGTATTTTGTTTTTAATAATTGTTGTTGCAGCAGAAAGTAGCAACAGAAATATGTACATAATTTGTGACAATTTCAACTGTCTAGCTACATCGATTCTTTATATACAGCTTGGTGACAGATAAATAAGCAGATTGACCAACACCGAAATCTTTGTAATAGAGTCCCGTTTTTAACCTTTGGGTACGGTTCCCTTAGTAGGGGAGTCCAAAAGGGGATTTAAAGCCATGCCTGATATGTCAGGTTAAGCTTGTATAAGCTTCCCAAATGTCTCTAGTTAGCATGGTACAAAAATCTGATTTCCCAGTTGGCGGAGTAAAAAAGTTTTTTTCCAAGTGTTGAAATGTCATACATTTGTAAGGTTAAGATAGAAAATGTTAAGTATACTCCAAAGTATCCACCACGTAAAGAAATGGTGATTTAAAGGTAAAGTAAGCCTGTAGGGATATTTCAAAATTAAATAAAAAAATTACTTTATTTTTAAGAAAATAAGTTTAACAGATGGTTTATGTTGCACTCTATAAAATTGTATAGTCCTTGTTGTCTAAAATCTTATAAAGTATTACCAAATATAATAATTATTTTAAATATTTTCATAGCTGTAAACTGGCTGTAGCCTCTCAACTCAACGCGAAAATAAAAACGCTCATATATTTTTTTTTATCCGTTTTACCTAGTCTACTTAACCTACTAGGCTTCACAATACTCTACTAACTACATAGAAAGCACTTTGGACTCCCCAACTACTTTAAATTAGTGGTTTTTTGGTCTTTTCACTCCGCGCTGACCATATGAATACTGAGTCAACTTTCAATTTGAACCAAAATGCCCGCGATCGCGTCCCGCATATACTGGTAGAATATAACTTGACTCAGTATTCAATGCGCAAATTTAAATAAGTCAGTAGATGACTCTGTATACGTCATTTTATTTCCGGTATTAATAAAGATACAAACTTTTTTTTAAAGCCAGCAGGTAGAATATGATCTAATTAGTGTAAATATACCAAAAAGTGCAATTTGGAAAATTTGTTAGTTGACTCAGTATACTTAGGGGCAGTCGTTATGTCGCCGATACCAGGGTCACATGGCGTAGTAGGAGATTAATTATTATACGGCCATTGTGAGGCGCTAACACAATAGTGGTTACACCGCTCTATACTAGATTACCTTTAAGTCAGGTCTAGGTTATCTAGGCAAGGTGAAGGCTAGGTAATTGAATTGTCTATCATATCCACACTTAAATATTATAAATGCGAAAGTGTGTCTGTCAGTCTGTTATCTCTTAGCGTTCAAACCGCTGAACCGGTTTTGTTAAATTTTGGTATGGATATACTTTGAGTCACAGAAAAGGGCAAATACTTAATACTATCTCGGAAAAAAATACAGTATTACAAAACAGTTTAGCCCTAAGATATAAATCCTAACAGAGATAAGCCCCCTAAGGCATCCATTACACGATCATGCAAGCGACAGTCAATTCCGTCAATCATCAATTATGTTTGACTGATGGTGACTGATGGACTGACGAATGGTATTAGACGGTCACTCAATTCTCTTCAGTTTTATGTCAGTCAAAGCCAAAATTTTCAAAGGTATATCTTGTGATTCTTGTCAGATGTGACAACACTCACTCAAAATTCGTGACTGATGGTTGCATGAAGCAAAAATCAAGATATCCAGATTTTCGTAAATCAATTTCATGCAACCATCAGTCACTGCATTACACGGTAGGTTATTCAACAATTACAGTCATGACTGTGGTAAAACTGGCAGCAAAACCTACCGTGTAATGGATGCCTTAGGCGCATTGACTATTCTTCACTTTGGAATATTATCGATCACCATAATTATTGTCCTATCTGCATTCTACATTAATATGCTCAATCGATGGCGAACATGGGCAATTAAAGACAAATATAATACAACTCTCATATGCGAATTTGTCCATCTATAATTCATAAGTCAACATGGAGAGGCGCGATAAGCCGCAGCCTAGATCTTCACACTCTGTACGTGCTCTGTACTATGTTGCACTGCCAAACCCTTTATACGACGTCCATAAACTTTATTAACTAAATACGTGCCCTTCCCGACACTAAAATTAATTAGCACTTTCTCCGTAACACTTACAATCTACCAAATTGATTACGGAGTTTCAGAGGGGAAGCGGTAAAACGCGCGATTTTTTTAGTTTGAATTATATCTAAATATGCCAAGTATATGAGGTTTGACAGGTGTTTGGATTCACTCACATTTTTATTGGCTACCGTCAAAACATTAACCAATCAACAACGATGTTGAGCAGATAAATTCCCGTCAAAAAAAAACTCAGTAACCGGACATTAGACAACTTCTTGTTTATCCACGAGTCACGACTTTAAGTAATTCAAATCTTAAACTAGCATTAACTGCCAAATATTGCAATAAAATTATTATTTTTAACAAAATATTGAACCCGACTTCCAAGGAAAAAACAATTAACTTATTCTTAAAATGACCTAAAAAGTATGAAATAATTCTTATTTTACAATTGTGTCTGCTTTTTTTAATGCGTTAATTATTTATTGAATGTATTAAAAGTCTTAAAACAGTTATTTTTTAATTTTCAAACGCCCGTTTTATGTACCGACTACCGTTTTATCGCGTTAGTTAAGCGCGCGTTTACTCGTGTGGACAAACCTTTAGCGAAACTGCAACAGACGTACAAGTGTTTAAGTTATAATGAACTATTGTACTAATTACGTATAGCGTCGTTTCCTCGGTTCGTTAGCTGAAGCATCGTAGACAAGTGTTGAATTGTGTTGAATTGTTGAATATCATCAACAACTGTTGTTTTAGGCACAGAGAAAAAGCTGTTTTGCGACAAAAATCGAAGGTTTGTTTACTTTGAAAGTGACATACTTTTTAGTTACTACTTATTTGGCCTGTGAGTCCTGTCCAAATCAAATCCAGCGTCACGATAATATTATTGTAAAGTGACATGAAAGACAGCAGTTTTACACTTAAGTCCTCCTGTCAATATCAACCAAGTACTATAATTTGTCATTTGACGAAACGGAAAACTTGCGCGGGCGTCATGACAATTATTATGGATGCTTCGCCTTCACGTGCGCTGGCGTTTTTTGACAATGATGTTTTATTGACAATGTCATCGTGCACCAAAACCAACGGACAAAACATCCTTGTGAGGGTGTAAAGCAGGGGTTCCCAAACTTATTTTGTCTACTGCCCACTTTGAGAAAAAATTATGTTTTAGCGCCCCCATTGCTTCAATTTCAAATGCATCCATATGAAATAAATCACCCCCAAGCCTCTACACAACGCCCAATTTTTTTTCTGGGTCCCACACCGCCCGCCCGCCTTTAGACCTTCAGCGGCCACAAGGGGGCGTTATCGCCCACTTTGGGAAAGACTGGTGTAAAGTATTCTAAACCTCCGTTTCTTTAATTCTCACCATATTTTATTTTATTTATATTTTTTGAGTATTGGCGACATATTCTTTACACAACGCATGGCATATTTTACCAACAAACTAGCTGTTTGTAAAATCTATCATTTATTTGACAACACCACAATGCGTAAGTACGTCATATATCTCGGGAACGGGATTAATGTACTACGTCACCGTGACGTATACATGTGGTGGTAATTTATAAGCAGTAACGTATCATGTAACATGTTAAACAGCCAACTGGATGTATGGGATTAGTTACGCCGAAATGCAAGCCATTTGTCGAACAAGATGTCTTTGTGCTACTCTATAATTTTGTAATTTGCCCCTGTGTATATGACATTTGAAAATAAATTCTAGCATAAGCCTTTGTATGCTCTGGATCGAGTAGACCGTGAAAACATTAGAAAATTTCTATAGCTATTAGCAACTTTTTTGGAATTGGTAATTGATAAACAAAAATTACGTCACGTGATTTGATTTATCCGGCTATCTTTCTACTGCGTACCAACAGTTCAGCCGATTGCGCTTGCTTCTTCTGTTTCGTTTTAACATTTGCCAGCACTCCTGGAGGTTTTTTTTTTTTCAGTTTTTCATTATTTTTTGTAATGATTTTCACGCAGTTTGGATTCAGTGAAATGAAAGCTAAATCTGTGGCAGCTTACATAAGCCAGCTCCAAATATCCGGTGGAACAATATTGTCCGCATCAAAAGCATCTGCCTCAAAGTACGGCTTTTCATTTCGTTTGTATGAGCTGACCTTTCATGGACTTTATTAAGTCGGGGTAGAAGTTGTCGCAATTATGCAATGACTGGCACAAAACATAATATTACACAGTACGACATGGTTAGACAAATTCTGACATGGATCCTGGATTTCTGGCTGATTATAATAATATCATCAATCATCATTTTATATCTATTAGTGAAAAGGTAAAGCTGACTGGACCAAATTTTTTGAAACAGTACTCCCAGAACTTACTAAAATTTTATGGCAGCCTACGGTGATTCAAAATTGTATCAAAAACTTTGTATTTTTGTTTTTGCTAAAGTAACGACTGCTGATAAAATACAGTATTAAGTCAGTTCTCCATAATGACCAGCTTACATTATTCCAATCCAGTGATCCAATTCAGCGTTGGATTGTTATTGGAATAATGTGAATGGGCACTGGAATGCACTGGAATGAATAGATTTGCGGTTTATTAGCAATCTAGCGCTGTATAAGATCACTGGCAAGCTTTAATAACACTATACAGGATGCAATTAAACCTTCCTGCCAAATTTTTTCCAGGGCGTAGGTATCATTAGGAGAGTCCATTTAACCAAAAAAAGTTGGGTGTTATTTTTTTTCCAATGACATATTTTACCCCATTTAAAATCGTTGCAGAACGGTCACTCGCGGCACGGGGGAATGAGCGGGGGAGGCGCACGCGCGGGGGCACGTCACGCGCGGCCGATGCATCGTGTTCATTAATTGTAGTGTTTTTTAGGATAACTTTCGGAAGCTATTTCTCAACATTTTAGTACTGAGTGATTACAAAAGAAAAAATAATCGTATTTTTATTTTTAACAAGGATAAATATATATCAAAATTTGTCTGGAAGGTTTAATTGCACCCTGTATTATCAAATCTGTAAGTATCCAGAACCCTTATTACCTGCAGCTTCCTAAACGGGTTGACAATAGCGCAGTATCGCTCCGCCGACAGTGCTGTCAGGATAAACACTGAGACGCCAATACTGATGTCCTTGCCCGTCTCCGACAGCCGGCAGATCACCCCGCCCCACGGCCACGACTCCACCGTGTAGATGACACGAAGGGTACGCAGATCAGGATAACCAGGAGATCAGCGGTCAAGACTATCAGCCTTATTATCACCAGCTATTTTTGACGGGCTTTGGCCCACCACCGTATCTCCTATGTTACCAGGATCCAGTATCCAGTATCCAGGATCCAGTATCCAAACTCGAAAACCCTTTGATCTCAGGGAACCCGAGGATCACGCTTGAGCTGTTTTGGAACCCACAAAGAAACTAACCAGAAGGAAATACGAGGAGTAGGAATTATTCAAATTTACCCTCTCTATATCAATCAGAAGATAGCCCAAAGTTGCGATGACCGCAAGTCAAAGAACTGAAGGGGAAGCACCACGGTAATAAACATAATGTCTACTAAGGCGCAGCCTGGGTAAACGTTAACTGTGTCTACTAAACTAGGGCAAGGTTAATATTGGAATTTGTTACCTGCAGCTTCCTAAACGGGTTGACAATAGCACAGTATCGCTCCGCCGAAAGCGCTGTCAGGGTAAACACGGAGACGCCAATACTGATGTCCTTGCCCGTCTCCGACAGCCGGCAGATCACCCCGCCCCACGGCCACGACTCCACCGTGTAGATGATGGACACGAAGGGCACGCAGATGAGTATGACCAGGAGATCAGCGAGGGCGAGGGAGAAGATGTACCTGGAAGGAGGTTAGGGCCTGATTACATTTTTTCTATAAAATAAGGGGGCAAACGAGCAAACGGGTCACCTGATGGAAAGCAATCACCGTCGCCCATGGACACTCGCAACATTAGAAGAGCTGCTGCTGCTTGCACTCTACTCGGCAATGCATGCCGAGTAGAGTGCAAGCAGTGTTCTTGGCACAGCACTCGGTATGTTTTGTTTGGATGTTCTCGGCTGAGGGCACTGTCTCGCCACTTTACTCAGAGGCCCGAGTGTGAGTTTTTGTTTGACATTCGATCGTGAACGCGTTTACGATTTTGTATGGAATTTGTACAGCGCCACCTAGCGATGCTCACGGGAGTGGGCCCAGCTCCCATACAAAATCTTAGTAAACGCCAAACGCGTTCACGATCGAATGTAAAACAAAAAAAAACTCACACTCGGCACACAGTAGATGTGATCAATGATCAAGATTCAAGGCATTAGATCAGCTATCCCCAACCCGCGGTTCGCCGGGACTTTATTTGTGGCCCCCATGATGTTTAAGCGCATCACAGACGGTGAAGATAATATAAAATATATATTCTCTTAGAGCATATTTTAGAATATCGCTCACCATACAAATCCTATGAACCATCACACACGACGAAGTTAATTTATATTTTATATTTTGTATCTTAAGATACCGAGCGATATGGAAATATATATTTCGTATCTTAAGATGTTATCTTAAGATACGAAATATATATTTCGTATCTTAATATGTTATCTTAAGATGCGAAATATATACATCTTTATGAATACAGGGTGTTTTTGTGTCGGGCAGCGGGCTCATCGGTGATCGGACGCACTAGTGGATGCAGTGTTGCCAGTGCTGTATGTTAGAAAGTTACATACTCTCAAGTCTCATTCGAAAAGTAACATTTTGAGGGAAAAAGTAACATTTCGGATAATTTTAAATAAAATTGACTTATAATTTTCATGAGCTTTTTAAGCTAGCAATTAAAAAGCTCATGAATCGAAATGATGTTTCTCTTCAATTTCTGAAATACTCCTGAAACTTCTTCTTTGACAGAATATATTGATAAAGGTTTAATTCGCCGCAGGTTTTTCTCTTTTTTATGTGAGGCTCTATCCAAATGTTTCTCCTTTTGGAATGTGCTACTGCAATCTGCATTTCACATTCTATATTAGAATCATCGTCTGAGGAGTTGTCTAACAAATCAAAAAGTAAGGCAGTATCAGTTATCACTCATAGTCAATCACCCTGTATATAGAACTCTAACAAGGAATACGTGTGGCACCAACGCAGACTCGTAAGGAAATGAACAGATTTTTAATTTTATCATATCTTAGCCGTGTGTGATAGCTTATGATACTATAATATTTTATATTTGGGCATCTTAAGATAAAATATTATATTATCTTCACCGTGTGTGATGCGCTTAAACCATTTTTAAATTCACGCCCACCGGCAAAATAGTGTAGTCGTCGTGAAAGTCGTGATTTTTTTTTCACTTTTAAATCGTTAATTTTGAAGAACGTTATTTTGTTATTTTGTGCAGCATAATCATAGTTACTGCTTAAGATTAATGCCAAATCACCAGAAGAACAGCGAGAGCTAGTGAGAATTGTACGACGTACGTACGATAATGCTATATATGCTATATATAAATGCCGGTCTACGCAAATAAGGTTTTTTTGGTTACAAATCTTTGACGTAACGTAACGCAAATACGGCTTACGCGCTACAATAGGACAAATATGCATCATCAGTACTTTACATTGCCAATATACTCTTCTTCTTCTTCGTCTAGCAAAGTGTCTAAACACGATTAAATATTAAGAGTTCTTTTCGACATATTGTAACATGGCAGGACAAATAGTGGAGTTCCCAGAGCGTAAAAATCGTGCAAACCTCCGATTTTTGCAAAAGTGTATGAAAATTGAAAAGAAAAAAAGGAATGTGTAGCTGATAACATAAATAAGAAAGTTTACCTATTGAAAAGTTGTGCTTTTGATTTTTAAATTATTCTCTTCCACTGCAAGTAAACTCATAAACTGTAAAATTTTGAAGAAAATTTGCATATTTCTTTCTTTTAAATATATAGCAAAATAATAAAATATATATTTATTTTTTTGATTTGTATCATTGCTTACATTCCAAAGAAAGAAAGTAAGTTGAAAAAATATATAATTTAGATTAAAAATTAATATTTTTGTATGTAGATGAGCATACCTCCAAATGTGCTTGTTGTGTGCCTCGCCAGGTAAATGGCGTTCCTATTTTTTTTTGTTTTAAATAGGAAGTCTGAAATTATTTTTTAGGCTTAACAAAGCCTTCTATTTCTTAATGTGTATAACTTTTTAGCTCTTACTTTATTAAATTTTCTGAAAATGTAGCACAAACTTTTCACGGATATTTCGAAGAAAGTCTGTATTTTATTTCTTTTGGTTAAGTTTTTACAGAATAAAATTGATTTTTTATTTTTTTTTCATCAATTATATTAGATCCTGGGGGAGGCCTTTGCCCAGCAGTGGGACACTATAGGCTAATAAAAAAATAAAAAAATAAATATTTGCTAAAACATACTTAAAGGAAAAAAATACAAATTAGGTTAAGAACTGATATTTTTTGTATTCAGGTAAGCATTTTCCAAACAGGTCGCAGCATGCGTCTTTAGTATGTACGTGAGATTTGTAGCACCCATTTTTTTTCTGGATTTAAGTAGGAAGTATAAATATATTTCAAAGACTAGAAAATGTCTTTCATTTGTCGATGCATTTAATGTTTTAGCTCTCACTTAAATAAATTTTCAACAAATATAGAAAAATATTTTCGGTCTTTTTTACACATTTTTGGTAAAATAGATGTATGTACTTAAAAGTTATAATTTCTCCAAAAATTAAATACGCACAACAAGTGAGTTTAACACACTTTTCGTTACAACCCTTAAATCCACCCAAACCCTTTTATCTTGGTTAGCGTTAATCTCTAAAAACTTTGCAAAAACCTTATAGTTGTATTTAGCTTAGCAAAGCAAACTTTCTTTTCCAAAAATTGTGTATTTGGTTAATTTTCAACGTAAACAATCGGATAAGAGTCATTAAATAACAGGAACAAGAAAAAAAATATTTTTCTGTACCGGTTTTATATGGTGAAATACTAATTTTTAATTAAGTAACTAAAAAATTAAAAGCACAAAAAAATTTTTGGTAAACTTTGCAAGTTATAGTGTAAAAAAGAAAATGACACCTCAAAAACAAAAATCCATTCACTATTACAGTTTTCGGAGGTCAAAACCTCTGGCGACTGCACTAAAAGTAAAAACTACCTTTTGGCAGCCATCTTATTATTGGTATTATTTTATGTTTGAAATTGCTATAAATGCCAATAATAAAACTTTCTGTGACCTCTTAAAGTGTCAATATATTATAGCATTTTATTGCTCTATACGGAACCGAGCAACTTATCCTATTTTATGTTAAATGCTGGATCGAACTCTGAAATATATTCTCTGCGCGTCTCACAGCTTACCCTACATAGAAATCTTTAATATCACTTACGTGTTGGGTGCATTTCTCATTCCTCTATGTCGCACATATACTATGACTAGCGTGCCGTTTCCTAGAACGCCTACGATGAAAATTATAGCAAATATGACTGGCACTATGTACGTCTCTATTCTCTCTTTGTAGGGGGTGTAGTCGCTTTCCGTTGTGTTCACATCCAAAACGGTCGTGTTGTATAGCGTTTCCATTTTCATCTGTAACAAAAGAAATACATATTTAAATAAAGTGGAATAAGAGAGGAGAAAATTATTAGCGACGCCTTATCGCCATCAACTCCAAAAATTAAGTTATGGCTCGGTAACTGCTCCTTTTCATAAATAAAAAGTATCTTATGTCCTTTCTCAAATGTCAAAGTAAGTCCCAAATTTCAGTAAAATCAGTTCGGTCATTTGGACCTCAAGTGGTAACAGATAGACAAACACACTTTCGCATTTATAATATTAGTAAGTATATTGGATAAGTTGAGCCGACAATAGGTTTTTTAACATAAAATACGTTGTGGAAATTTGCTTGAGATCCTCAAAGAAAGATTTTCCGACCAAGCGAGAAGATTTCCCAGCTCCTTGAACCTTCACCTTTGAGACAACCTTCGTAAGTATTATTCAGGAGTAGATGACGCCCGCAACGCCGATGCGTTAAAACCCGTTTATAGCGCGGGGACCGTATATTTTTCCAGAACAAAAAGTATCCTATGTCCTTTCCCGGAACACAAAGTATCTCCATACCAAATTTCAGCAAAATTGGTTCAGCGGTTTGGGCGTGAAGAGGTAACAAATTAGTATGGATTGTAGCTGTTTAGTTCCATTGTAACGTTATTTCGAGTATAAAAAAAAGTTCATCGCTTCTCATTCTTAAATGATAAAATTTCATCGAAATGGTCCAGCCATTTTGCAAGTGCGGAACACGAATCTAACGGCACCTCTCAATCTACAATCTTAAGTTACAGCACAGAATACATAATTAGTACCTTACGTTACAGAGAGTACCTAACTACTATAATACAAACAATATGCACAATTCTCGAAAAACTCATATGACCCTCTTAATGCAATTGTGTACCTAATAATAAAAGCCTGAAACGCTGAATTCTTGAATCGTTTAACGATCTTTACGAGCCATGTTTCCTTTGTGGCTGGATGTCATTATTTAAATGACTATCAGAATGAGTATTGTATAAGGTAATATTGTTTTTAATGAATGAAAATGAAACATCAGTACAATTCATTAAGAGTCCCCTAGGGCACTCATTAAAAGAAATTGAGTCGGCATGAGCACTAGCCGGGTTGTAAAGACAAACAAAAACAGAGTTCGTTTGTAATTTAGAACGTTACACTGACTTTGTGCTGACTTGTTGCCTTATTAAAAGCGTAAGGGTCTATTCAGTGTAACGGCACAAATTACTAAATAGTCAGGAAACGATGTAACGCATTATACGTCTTTAAATAATGATACAAAGGTGGAAGACGGCTATATGAAGCGGTAACAGATGACGTGTCGTCGCGACTCTACTGGTTTCTATGTATTTCTATGTATTTGAAGCTAGCGACACTTATTCATAGAAATACATAGAAACGTATGACGTGTCGCGACGACACGTCGTCTGCTGCCGCTTCATGTAGCGGGCTTCCAACTTGTACCTTAACGGTGTAACGCATTACGTCTTTAAATAATCCTAACACCGTGGGTGTCAAGTCTCACAATTTGTGTCTTTTCTGGTGTTGAGAAAGTCAAGTTTTGAATGGATCATTAATTAAGTAAAATTGCATAGCTGGCTTACGTTGCACTGTAAAGTGATCCTAAGAATAATTAAGGTCCGTTTAATTGTTTAATAGATATAAATTATACCTTTAGATCAAAATATAAGAAAGAGTGAACGTATTCGAAATTTTATGACAACTCGGTATGTGAACTACTCTTGAAAAACTAGGCTACGTTTTTCCTCACGTGATAAAATATTCATCTGCCCCGGACTTTAATGATCGAAGGCCCCGGACTACGTCTATTCAAAACTATCGTAACTAACATATTCTCTCTGTTTTCGTCGGTGGTTAAAACCGAAACGTTAAGAGCCAACATAGCTGCGTTGTTGCGACGCTCGACACAAACCAAGTAAGACAGTGCATCGTATCTCTTGATCTTTTTTCATCTACTACGGTATCCAGCAAACTACAGCGTCTGATGACGCATTATACTAAGCTAATGGCAATTGAGCTTTCTTTGTATTTATATGCCACATAGTTGCGTTACGTAGTATAATATAAAACGATGTCGCGCCGCTTCCATGACAAACCGCAGCGCAACGGCAACGCAACGCGCAACGTGGTTTCATTTAAGATCCGTGCAGACTGCAGATATATTTTACCATGAAGTTTGTATGCAAATAGTCCTTAAATCCTTGGCATTGAGGCCTTTCAAAGGTAAATAAACTCTGAATGACCTTAACCTCGCGTTTTCGGCTCTATGCGTTGGATAGAAAGCCTTCAGAAATTGAATTCTGCAACCGACGGTTGACTGAATCGGTTTTTCAATCAACTTACAGTTTTAAATTCCGTGTCAGAATATTGCCGAGCGATTCGCCGAGTCAAAGGTTCGATTTGATGAACAGTCAATATTTTTTATGAATAGAAAAATCTTTGGCACAGGATTCAGGGTTTTATTGTAGTTAAAACTAAAATAAAAGAACAATTTACCGCAGTAGTTAATATTATGACCTTTAGGTGCCTATTGAAGAGAAAGAGCAAAACTTATCTTATATGTACGTCTCTTATCTATACAGTAAATATTATAATAATAAAGATTGCTAAGTGCTCAGTAATATAGTAACTTATTATACCATACTTAGTATTATAAATGCGAAAGTGTGTCTGTCTGTCTGTTACCTCTTTACGCTCAAACCACTGGACCGATTTCGCTGAAATTTGGTATGGAGATACTTTCGATCCCGGAAAAAACATAGGAAACATTTTGTCCCGGAAAATGTACGGTCCCCACGTGATAAACAAAAGGGAGTTGCGGGCGCTGTTTCGTACATAATATTATAATTAGAAAACGCTTTTTGATGTAATAATAACAATTATGATCACTAATTGATCTCGGAAAAGCCTGATACCAAGTTTCCAAGTATCAGTTTATATTGCATTTGGATTTTTTTTTTTCATAAAATTTTACTTTTATATTTTTTTTTTTCATAATAATAAAGAGACAAAATAACACACTTATCTCTGACATAAAGGATAAATATTAAATATATTTTCTAAACATCAACAAAAAGCTTCCTTCGCAGTCGAGCACATTCGTGTGCTATACAATAAAACATACTGTATTGTTATTATACAATATATACAAATGGGCCATTCCGCTACAGACGGATCTTAACGAGAATTTTTAAAATGTGGCATTAGTTACATTTTTCAATTGGAATATACGTAAGAAGATGTGTATTTACTAACAAAACAACTTATATCGGTAAAAAATGGAATTCGAATAATTTAGAGCGTTTTTAAGCAATATCATCTAAGGGACGCGATCTTTTTTCCCATATTTTTAAATTAAAATTGCATATATTTCAAATTAATGTTTAGTTGTAGTATAGTTATACAGCAATACGTCGAAATCTTTTGTAAAAATTACACTATTCAATCGTTTTTAGTCATTTAGATGATTAATTTTGTCAGGCCAATAAACAACTGAAAATAAAAATAAAAACTACAATTTGGTATAGTTTTATTACAAACTTACTAGTATAATTATATATTCCATATCGAAAATTTTAAAATTTGTTAGAGAATTGCGATTCAATTCACCTTTAAGAGATTTGAGAATTTTGATGTTGCACCCGCGATCGTAGAAATGGTTGATAATTTCTAGTACTTATAACGATAATTAATTTTATCTAGTTGCATAGTTTCTTTGTTTTATGGTATTTTGAAATATAGGCAAGTTATTTTGTAAATATTTCGCAATAACCAGTATTCACATATGAACCCATCACAGTTCTTAATGGAGGGTCAAATTGGTTGCACCGGCGATGGCACTTCAGACCTGTTTCGTGGCCCTTTTGTGGCCCTGATACATTTTAACTAGTTTAACCATTGTTAAACTAGTTAAAATGTATCCCTTCAAGGGATATTTTCTTAATAAATATGTTTCATTTTGCCTGTAGGAAGCTTTAAGTGTGTGAAACTGTTGCACCGGCGATAATGGAATCGCCCAAATACTACGCGTACTTATCACTCACAAACAGCCATCTGCTTTCGACGCGTTCGGCAAACCGTGAAGTACGAGTACGCAAAATGAGGCATTGTTTCGTCATTCGGTGGAATTTTCTGGAATTTTTAATACATTTCCTCGATGACGTCGGCATCTGAGACTGACAGTTTATTAAGCCTGTCTAGAACGTAATTTGTAATTTTATAAGAATTAGGCAGGCGATATAGTCAGGGAGCCCTAGAACAATTTTTTTTTATTACTATCAAGCAAATTTTTTGTAAGCAGCTTTACTTTGATAAAACAAACAACATTTTTATCTACAAAAATCTTGGAAGTGGTAGCTAACAGAGATAGAAAGGATTTCATACTTTGATTTGATGGCCCTAAAATATGGATTGTTCTATTTGTAGGACAATGTTACTCTTAAATTATATAACTATCACCCTACCATGTACAAAAAATCAGATGGTTAGGGTTCCGTTTTAGGGTACCGTAGTCAACCAAGTTTTGTTGATAACACTAACCCTAAAACGGAACCCTAACCAGCTGATTTTTTGTACATTGGTAGGTTGACAGTTATATAATATAAGAGTAACATTGTCCTACAAATAGAACAATCCATATTTTAGGACCATCAAATCAAAGTATGAAACCTTTCTATCTCATCCTTTCTATCTTAACCTTTCCAACCACTTTCAAGATTTTTCGCAGATAAAAATGTTTTTTGTCTTATAACTCTTATTAAAATGAAGCTACTCACAAAAATTAGCTTGATAGTAATCAAAAAAAATTGTTGTAGGGCTCCCTGACTTATTAGTCAGGGAGCCCTAGAACTATTTTTTTTTGACCTGGGACCTTTGCAAAGATCGTACGGCGACATGTAAGTTTTGGCAATTTGACATGGGTTGGTGGCTCATGGCATGTCTAAAAATTGCATCAAATTATAACGATTTACAAGCACGCGTGTTTTTATTAAGAAATAAACACATTTATAGGTTTTGTTACGTGTGTACGTATAACGTGTTCCTTGTAAAGAGTTCACTGTGAAAGTAGCAGCGCTGAAAGACCAAATTTTTTCACTTTTGTATGGGGAAATTCGTGACGCTGGGGCGCTTGCCCAATGCCCATACAAAAGTTAAAAAAAAGGTCTTTCAGCGCTACTACTTTCACAGTGAACTCTATAAAAAGACGGCCTTATTACTAGGTAGCAATTTTTTTCTTTCGATTGCTACCTAGTAATAAGGCCGCCATTGTGACACTTATGTAATTCCTTGTTTATATATTTTGTTTGTATTCTCTCTGCATTGTGTACAATAAAGAATATTTGAATTGAATTAAATTGTATTCTGTTATTTAAGACATAAGTACAACGTAGTAGGTACTAAAATTATAGTTCAATATTAATATTACAATTAAATCAAACTAAGACTTAAGATAAGTTAAATCGTCAAATCGATATTCCAAGTTTAAACTTCTTATCAATTTATCTGATAGGATTAACTCTAAAAATACTTGAAAATAGATTGGTAAGCGTTCAACAGTCTTGATGGAATAAAAATATCTCTGATAACTGAAGATGGTACGTGGGTAAAGTGGGTAACTAACAATTACAAAAAAATAATTCATAAATGAAGGCTTTAGGACCGGTTTTAGCCATTAGGGTTTTATACAGGGTGTAACAAAACTAAGTGAGTTATACGTGGGAGAGCCATGCTTCGGCACGAATGGGCCGGCTCGACCGGAGAAATACCACGTTCTCACAGAAAACCGGCGTGAAACAGCGCTTGCGCTGTGTTTCGCCGAGTGAGTGAGTTTACCGGCGCGGAGGCCCAATCCCCTACCCTATTCCCTTCCCTACCCTCCTCTATTACCTTCCCTTCCTATCCCTACCCTCCCTATTACCCTATTCTTTCTTAAAAGGCCGGCAACGCACCTGCAGCTCTTCTGATGCTGCGAGTGTCCATGGGCGACGGAAGTTGCTTTCCATCAGGTGACCTGTTTGCTCGTTTGCCCCCTTATTTCATTAAAAAAGTGATATTAATACTTTAGGGTGTGTATGTGTTCATCGAAGAGAGGTCACTGTGAAAGTAGCAGCGCTGAAAGATCCAATTTTTTTCACTTTTTTATGGGCAAGCGCCCCAGCATCATGACTTTGTCCATATAAAAGTGAAAAAAAATTTGTCTTAAATTAAAATCTACTTACCTAATATAATACCTAGCCAGATATTATATTAGGTAAGTAGATGATAAACGAGGTAAGTTACAAGATTTGTTCAAATTGTAAGTGGAAAAAATAAGTAATTGCCCTTATGTTATAAAATGTCACTTAACCATTTCATCCACTTGCGTCTTCAACTTTGAATTGAGTATAGGAGAAGGTGGTAATGTGGCCCCCCACTTTGTTTATTAAGTATTATTTTAAAAATATAGAAGTCAGAAAAATACATTATGGGACTTCTTATTCATTTGTTTAAACAAGTCTTATTAGGGAATAAATAAAACTCGTACAGGATAATCGAAAATATTATTTATTCTCAACTAATCACATTTGGTATCTTTGGATCAAGTGGTGGTAATGTGACCCCCTGGGGGGTCAAATTAAATGTATTGCAGGAGAATATGAAACCTAACGGCAAAAATCATAAATGTAATAGCCACCTTTAGAGCCTATATAGGTTACATGAGCCCATAGTCACAACTTTGATACTGTACCCATGGCTTTCCAGCTCTGTCATTGGAACAAATTGTGTCGCAGAACATACATGGCACGTCCGCGTTTTCAGGAATCATTTTTGTATATGAGTCGTCATAATCGGTATTTACGGGGTCTTCGTCACTTTCAGAGCTACTGCTGGATATTGTAGTGTCTTTCTGTCATCAAACGGCATTCCTACCAGAGCCTTCTCCATAGTGGTTATGTCTTCCACGTCATGAAACTCTCTTATATATAATGTGACCCCCGGAGCCACATTACGACCAATGTAAGGGGGCCAAATTACAATTATTGCTAATATTTAAACAAACGTTCCAAAAATATTTATTAAATGTCTAATTTTATATTTACCTTTTAAATTCCGCAGGAGAATAGTTTGATGTATTCGTTGTTCGAACCCAAAAGCCATCTTTATATTTTTTAACAACTATCGAAATAAAATCATACACACTTTAAAGTTTCGCGGATCGCAAGTTTGAACTCGATCAAATGACAATCGAACGAGACAGCCTCTGTTAGATTTGTACGGCACTAAAGTAGCAGCATGCCGCGAGCATCCCGTTCCACCAAAATTATATTAGATAGCGTTGTTAGAACTTAAAATATTGAAGGGGGCCAATATATATGCAGGGGCCACATTACCACCTTTTCCCAATACTCACTAGTAACTCGTAACTCGTAGATTTATAATTGCACTAGAAGGCAACTCCGCTGCGCAGACATTTGCTTATCGAGCAGGAACCGTACATTTTTCAGCGATAAAAACTATCTTAGTGTCGCCGCACACGGGCCACACGCGACAGCCACAAACGCCGTTTTAAGCTAGTCTATTGGTCGTAAAGTGAATCTTTGTAGCGTGTGGCGGCCACCGGCGTCAAAAAATATATATGAACACGTCTACCGGTAGCGGCGTTTTGTGGCTGTGGCCCGTGCGCGTGGTCCGTGTGCGGGAGCTCTTACGTATTTCCCATCTCTTAAAATATCTTCAGTTACTTAAGTCATCAAAGTTAATTAATCATTAAAGTATGTCTGTGAGTGTAGACGTAAATTTACAGCCATAATTCTAAGCTACACGTTATTATTTTTAATTTGTATGTTATTTCAGTAATAGGCTGAAAAAATAATGTTTTACTGTTATGACTGTTAGTGTCTAAACGCGAAAATACGCGGCTGAAGTTCGGCATGATTACGCTTGCAATGTTCTGTTCAATACAATAATAGAACGCGACGTAATTTCGGCATGGTGTGTCATCGGTATTTTAAAATACATTGCAGGCGTAATCATGCCGAACTTCGGCCGCGTATTTTCAGCCTTGTGTGTTTAGACACTCAAACACTATTTAGTCGTTTGCTCTTAATTGTCTATTAAAAATTTTAATGGTGCTGATATAATGAGTTATTTTATTACCACAATTGCGTGTTACGCTATTCACAAAATTAATATAATAATTGCTTGTAATGGACTAAATTTATTGGCGTATGTTTTAATTATTGTAAATACGAGTTTACTTAATGTTGGTCAGCATTTTAAAAACTACAAGGTTCTTAAATGGCAATGGGTTACAAGCTACGACTCATAGACAAAACGAAAGACAAGTATGTAAACTAAATAAGTAAATAACATAATATTTTGCACTTAATGCTATTGATTGCACGGGAAGTATTCAAAAGTTGAACGCGCCTTATAAAACACAATATTTACAATTATTATTACCTAATACCTACCACTGTATAATCAATTTGAACAAATCTTGTAACTTACCTCGTTTATCATCTACTTACCTAATATAATATCTGGCTAGGTATATACCTACAAGGTGTAACAAAACTAAGTGATTATACTTTAGGGTGTGTACGTGTTCCTCGTAGAGAGTCCACTGTGAAAGTAGCAGCGCTAAAAGACAATTTTTTTTTCACTTTTATATGGACAAAGTCATGACGCTGGGGGCGCTTGCCCATAAAAAAAGTGAAAAAAAATTGGATCTTTCAGCGCTGCTACTTTCACAGTGACCTCTCTTCGATGAACACATACACACCCTAAAGTATTAATATCACTTTTTTAATGAAATAAGGGGGCAAACGAGCAAACAGGTCACCTGATGGAAAGCAACTTCCGTCGCCCATGGACACTCGCAGCATCAGAAGAGCTGCAGGTGCGTTGCCGGCCTTTTAAGAAAGAATAGGGTAATAGGGAGGGTAGGGATAGGAAGGGAAGGTAATAGAGGAGGGTAGGGAAGGGAATAGGGTAGGGGATTGGGCCTCCGCGCCGGTAAACTCACTCACTCGGCGAAACACAGCGCAAGCGCTGTTTCACGCCGGTTTTCTGTGAGAACGTGGTATTTCTCC
The DNA here is from genome assembly GCA_963422495.1 of Polyommatus iphigenia. Lineage (NCBI taxonomy): Eukaryota > Metazoa > Arthropoda > Insecta > Lepidoptera > Lycaenidae > Polyommatus > Polyommatus iphigenia. The sequence continues at coordinate 10,912,682 of OY730177.1, forward strand.
GGTCGAGCCGGCCCATTCGTGCCGAAGCATGGCTCTCCCACGTATAACTCACTTAGTTTTGTTACACCCTGTATAAAACCCTAATGGCTAAAACCGGTCCTAAAGCCTTCATTTATGAATTATTTTTTTGTAATTGTTAGTTACCCACTTTACCCACGTACCATCTTCAGTTATCAGAGATATTTTTATTCCATCAAGACTGTTGAACGCTACCAATCTATTTTCAAGTATTTTTAGAGTTAATCCTATCAGATAAATTGATAAGAAGTTTAAACTTGGAATATCGATTTGACGATTTAACTTATCTTAAGTCTTAGTTTGATTTGATTGTAATATTAATATTGAACTATAATTTTAGTACCTACTATGTAGTACTTATGTCTTACATAACAGAATACAATTTAATTCAATTCAAATATTCTTTATTGTACACAATGCAGAGAAAATACAAACAAAATATATAAACAAGGAATTACATAAGTGTCACAATGGCGGCCTTATTACTAGGTAGCAATCGAAAGAAAAAAAAATCGAAAGCGAAGGTGAAATTGTAGTAGAGATAAGCGTGCATGTGCAAACAAAAGAATACAAATCTATATTGATGATTATATGAATAAATATACATATAAATATATAATATATAATAATACTATACATAAATACTAAATATATCATAAAATAATACTATATTTATGTAAATAAGTAGGTAATAATGACATTGAACAACACGGACATCCTAATGAATTTAAGTGTAACTCAAAACATAATAATCATTTTCAATTTTAATAACATGACATAATAATCAATTACAATTAACCCTCCGTGTACTAGGTGACTAATCTCACCATGCTGTACTAGGTGGGGTGTGACATACCCCAACAATAAAAGGCAGTTAAGTCCCAAAAATTGTTCCTTGTGATTGTAAAATATTAAGTAATATGTTTAAATATCTAATAATGAATTGGTTTAAGTAAAATAAATTCAATTTTACATTATAAAATACATTTTATGAGCAAAAGTACAAAAACTTGACTTTTTCTTCAAACTAAAAACTATGAAATCTTTTCTTCAGTACAAAAATCAAATGGCACCTATTACAATCAAATTCTTCTCAATTTCTGAGACTATAGTATATCTAGTTTTAACCTATTTATAATATCAATTCAAAATAAACAATATGATATAGACCTTGGTCACTTGACTTTCCGTAATATTGACAGTTATTTAGACCGAAGTTTCGACCCAAAAATTAGTATGTAAAATACATAAAATGGACATATTATATTTTTTGCAAATGTGCCCAGTATTCCTATCTATTAGTATAGGGCATATCCGGTATCACTAATTTGATCTTCATCACCAGCCGATTTTTGTTCGGAATTCATTAGCTCAGCGTCACAATCATCATCTTATTCAGTCAGTGCTCGTAAAATATTTTTATTTCAATAACCGAAACATTTTTAGTAAAACTTATACCAGAAAATAATATTGCATCAAGTTAAACACCAAATTAAACATATAAATAAATAAAAACAAAAGAATTTACACTTACTTTTTTAGCTACGTGCTGTACTAGGTGGGGTATGTGATACCCATACGCACTTTAAGCACATGTAACATAATTGGTGACAGACATAGGACTGAATATTTGGTAGGAATTAAAGCAGCAACGTCTTATTTGCAGCTATTGAGGAAACCAACTCGCATACTTTTTTCTTTTAAAAATGCTATCAATTTTTTTAGCGCTGGGGTATGTCATACCCCACCTCGTACACGGAGGGTTAAGTGATCTGTGAATTGTATTACTAACATATTTTATTATTATATGCTTACTACCAATTAATTAATTAATAAATCTTTGAATTAGAAAAAAATATTAACCAAAATTCGTTTATCACGCGGGTACCATACATTTTTCCGGAATGAAAAATATCCTATGTTCCGGGACTTAACCCTGCAGTGGTCGCGCACCTGAATGGGACGGGAGTGGTCGCGCGGACTACATACGTAGTCCAATTTTAAATAAAGATAAAAACATGTTAAATAATAATTTATTTATTTTACTTATTAAAATATTATAAGTATATACATCTTAATCAGAAAAAATCGACAAAAATTAATCACGACCTCTGTATTAAAAGTAATTAAAATAACAAAAATAAAGAGCTTGACTGCGCTTGATACTCTTCGCTATCGCCATCGACTTCATTCAACCGCTCCTCAATGTATGCAGCTTGTCGTTCGGCTATTATTTGAGTAATATTATTTCGAAACAAATTAAAAATTATAAAACAGAGTTTATTTTACTACTATATACTAATATTATATTTAAATACTTATGTACCAAACCAAACCAAAAAAAAATACTTACGTAATGGGTCGCGTGGACTACACCTGTAGTCCACGATATTTGAGGAACTATTGCATTACGAAAATACGCGACAGTGGCTTGCGCTGCACTGAATGTGTAGCTAGATAGGTCATTTGAAAGTACCTAGAGGCGCAAGAGACGCACGCTCACAGTTTTTGAGAAATTTTTGATTTTGTTTACGTGGACTACATATGTAGTCCACGCGACCACTCCAGGATTAAAGTATCTCCTGTGGCGATACCCACAAGAATTAGCGCCACATTCCATATTTCAGAAAAATTCAGCGGTTTGGGCGTGAAGAGGTAACAAATAGACACACTTTCGCAAATATAATATTAAGTATGGAATCAATTTTTCCAATTCACGTTCACGACCCTCAGCAATGAGGAACACGACGCGAGGAGGGGGATGGAATCAATTTTTCCAATATAATGATGTTATAATATTATGCTATTGCGGGTTCAGAACATTTTTCCGTATTTCATAAAAGCCTTCATCCATGTCATCAAAATAAAACATGGACGAGATAATTACGAGACTGGTGAAGCACACGTGGTGTGAAGCGCCCATAGATATTATTATTATTATTTCCCGTTTATTAATATTTACAATAATAGATGACCCGGAGAACTTCGTATCACTTCCCTCCTATTATAAACCTTCCCTGGACTTCCAAGAATATTTCAAGACTAAAATTAGCCAGATCGGTTCAGCCGCTCTCGAGTTTTAGCAAGACTAACAAAATTTATTATTCATTTTAGGGCCATCTGTTTTTCTATGGAAATACCCCACAATCAAACTCACACACAGGACGTTGGCGATAATTTAAATTGGTGAAATTCGTCAATTGCCACCAACCGGAGCACATAATTAAGTTGACTGATTAGTTTGTCCGTCATTTAATGAGTTTATATGATATTTTAATTAATAAATATGGCGCCGTCCGGCTCGACATTGTAAATTAGTTTGTTAAAGTTGTAATTGGCTTACGTATGTCCAGACTCCAGAGGTGAAATCTGCCACCTTTCATGGAGTTACGTAAGCTAACGAGAATGTTATAGTGACAAAAGAAAGTCACTTAGGCAAATTTTGTGAAATATTGTAAGGGCCCCCGCGCATTAGACGGCCAGGTCGGGCGGCCAGGTCGCTGCGACCACCCCGCGCACTTTGCGGCCACGTCTGCGACCACACTCGTATGAGTAGTGATTTGGTGAGTAAACTTTGAATATTATTTTGTTTTCTGTATACAAAAAACGTGTGGCCGCGGCGACTAGTGCGCGCACACTGAGTAATTTCATACAAATTCCCGTATCTCGTTGGCCGCGGCGGCCAAGTGGCCGCGTGTGTGTCGCGATGGTTTTCGTTGGCCGCGCGACCAGGGCGTGGCCGCTGGTCGCGTAATGCGCGCATCTACATAATATTATATTATATCATAGGACATAGAAGAATAAGTTGGCCGCAGCGACCTGGTCGCGCGACCTAAGTAGTAAATACTGCACTTTTGAGAGATTCTCTATTTACTATTTAGTGCAGTCGCCAGAGGTTTTAACCTCCGAAAATTGTAATAGTGAATGGATTTTTGTTTTTGAGGTGTCATTTTCTTTTATACACTATAACTTCCAAAGTTTACCAAATTTTTTTTTTGTGCTTTTAATTTTTAGTTAAAAAACTTAATTAAAAATTAATATTTCACCATATATAACTGGTCAAAAAAAAAAATTTTTTTCTTGTTCCTGTTATTTAATGACTCTTATCCGATTGTTTACGTTGAAAATTAACCAAATACACATTTTTTAAAAAGGAAAGTTTGCTTTGCTAAGCTAAATACAACTATAAGGTTTTTGCAAAGTTTTTAGAGATTAACGCTCGTCGTAACCAAGATAAAAGGGTTTGGGTGGATTTAAGGGTTGTAACGAAAAGTGTATTAAACTTACTTGTTGTGCGTATTTAATTTTTAGAGAAATGATAACTTTTAAGTACTTAAAAACGTTTAAATATCTCCAAAAATGTGTAAAATAGACCGAAAATATTTTTCTATATTTGTTGAGAATTTATTTAAGTGAGAGCTAAAACATTAAATGCACCGACAAATGAAAGATTTTTTCTAGTCTTTGAAATATATTTAAACTTCCTACTTAAAGCCAGAAAAAAAATTGGGTGCTACAAATCTCACGTACATACTAAAGACGCATGCTGCGACCTATGTTTGGAAAATGCTTACCTGAATACAAAAAATATCAGTTCTTAACCTAATTTGTATTTTTTTCCTTTAAGTTTGTTTTAGCAAATATAATTAATGAAAAAAAAAAGTAATCAATTTTATTCTGTAAAAACCTAACCAAAAGAAATAAAATACAGATTTTCTTCGAAATATCCGTGAAAAGTTTGTGCTACATTTTCAGAAAATTTAATAAAGTAAGAGCTAAAAAGTTATACACATTAAGAAATACAAGGCTTTGTTAAGCCTAAAAAATAATTTTAAACTTCCTATTTAAAACCAAAGAAAAATAGGAACGCCATTTACCTGGCGAGGCACACAACAAGCACATTTGGAAGTATGCTCATCTACATACAAAAATATACATTTTTTTCAACTTATTTTCTTTCTTTGGAATATAAGCAACGATACAAATCAAAAAAATAATAATATATTTTATTATTTTGCTATATATTTAAAAGAAAGAAATATGCAAATTTTCTTCAAAATTTTACAGTTTATGAGTTTACTTGAAGTGGAAGAGAATAATTTAAAAATCAAAAGCACAACTTTTAAATAGGTAAACTTTATTATTTATGTTATCAACTGCACATTCCTTTTTTTCTTTTTAATTTTCATCCACTATTGCAAAAATCGGAGGTTTGCACGATTTTTACGCTCTGGGAACTCCACTAATTAGTTCAGAGCCTAGTACTAATACTACAGTGCAAAATTTAAACAATACGTTTAGGCGTTTTTTATTAAAAAATAAATATAAGTGTATGTTGAAATAACAGAATAATATGTTTTAATGTTTTTATTTTAATTCATACTTAATATTATAAATGCGAAAGTGTGTCCGTGTCTGTCTGTTACCCTTTCACGCAAAAACCGCTCAACCGATTTTGCTGATATTTGGTATGTAGATATACTTTGAGTTCTGGGAAAGGACATAGGATAGTTTTTATACCGGAAAAATATACGGTTCCCGCGCGATAAACGAATTTTGGCGCAACGGAGTTGCGGGCGTCATCTAGTGTTTTTATAAAGTACATATTTTAGGCCCCGGACACACTGCGACTTTTATCAGCGATGCAGTCGCGATGCTGTCACGATGCAGCATCGATGCCGTCGCAAATGGTGCACGCGTGTTAAGCGCATCACACACGGTGAAGATAATATAATATTTTATCTTAAGATGCCCAAATATAAAATATTATAGTATCTTAAGCTATCACACACGGCTAAGATACGATAATATTAAAAATCTGTTCATTTCCTTACGAGTCTGCGTTGGTGCCACACGTATTCCTTGTTAGAGTTCTATATACAGGCTGATTGACTATGAGTGATAACTGATACTGCCTTACTTCTTGATTTGTTAGACAACTCCTCAGACGATAATTCTAATATAGAATGTGAAATGCAGATTGCAGTAGCACATTCCAAAAGGAGAAACATTTGGATAGAGCCTCACATAAAAAAGAGAAAAACCTGCGGCGAATTTAACCTTTATCAATATATTCTGTCAACGAAGAAGTTTCAGGAGTATTTCAGAAATTGAAGAGAAACATCATTTCGATTCATGAGCTTTTTAAGCTAGCAATAAATTAAAAGTCAATTTTTTTTTAATTATCCGAAATGTTACTTTTTCCCTCAAAATGTTACTTTTCGAATGAGACTTGAGAGTATGTAACTTTCTAACATACAGCACTGGCAACACTGCATCCACTAGTGCGTCCGATCACCGATGAGCCCGCTGCCGACCCAAAAAAACCCTGTATTCATAAAGATGTATATATTTCGCATCTTAAGATAACATATTAAGATACGAAATATATATTTCGTATCTTAAAATAACATCTTAAGATACGAAATATATATTTCCATATCGCTCGGTATCTTAAGATACAAAATATAAAATATAAATTAACATCGTCGTGTGTGATGGTTCATGGGATTTGTATGGTGAGCGATATTCTAAAATATGCTCTAAGCTAATATATATTTTATATTATCTTCACCGTCTGTGATGCGCTTAAAACGCTTGCATTACTTTAAGCATCAATACAGTCGCGATGCTGTCGCGATACTGTAGCGACGCTGACGCGATGCAGAAGCAAAATCAATGCAAGTTCATTGCTGGTGTCGCGATGGTGTCGCGCGTATGTAATAGTATCGATGCTAACGCGCAACTGTATCGATACTAAGTGTCTAAACACACTAGGCTGAATTACGCCGGCGTAATTTACGTGGCCGAAATTACGTTCAGCCGCTTACGTCTGATGCGACACACTATAAATTACGCGAAGAGCCGAAATTTCGCGGCGTAATTTCCGTTGCGGAACGCGCGCGTAAGTGAGTATTTAAAATCCTCAGATGTAATGTGTGCGTTAACGCTTTGGAGATAAGGTTGGATTTCCTATGTTCGGTTTTGATAATTCCGTCACGTATAGTGTGTTGCTATACAAAACATTACCGCCGAATCGCTGCCGAACTTTACGCTCGACTTGGCTCGACGGAAATTCGGCTCACGACGGAATTTTGGCATAGTGTGTCGTCTGTCGCGTTCCGCCCATATTTTGTATGGATTTGAAACGCGGCGTAAACGCGGCGGAATTTACGTCGGTGTAATTCAGCCTAGTGTGTTTAGACCCTAACGCGCGACAGCATCGATGCAAAAATTGCTGGCATCGCTGTTAAAAGTCGCAGTGTGTAATGGGCCTTAACCTAAAGTTCGTTCTCAGACAAGCGTCTCGGATAATCAAGTGTAAGATTATTTTGATGTTTGTTACGCCTCTATTCGGAGAGCTCTTTTCACTTAACCCATTTACCGCCGCTGTACCCAATTGGGTACAGATACAAAACTAAGGATAGTTCAAAATTTTATGGTATCACATCTCAGTTTTTTATTTTATATATTTAATTAAAGATAAAGCTTCAACATTTTTAGCAAATTTATGCTGGCAACCAATATTTTTAGTCATAAGGTAGGTTTGAAACTTACAGTTTTGCGACGTGCAGGAGTAAGCTCATAAATTCTCTCTTTATTTTAATCGCATAACATTCAACCACTTTATGTGTTTGTTTTTTATTCAATACATTGTCATCTATATAATAAATAATAAGTTAGTGGTAGATTATTGAAATAGACGGAAAAATTGTGATTCAAACACTACTGTACCTAGTTAGGTACAATGGCCGAATCAACTAGCAAAATTTTCCTTTTTTCAGAATTTTTAAATATTTAGTTTGATTAATTTTAACATCTTATATCGTTATGAATACTAAGGGAAAGCTATTTTGTGCTCCTTTTGTAAATAAAAATTATCATATACATTCAGAAAACTCATAACATAGTGTTAATGTCCACTCTCTCATACATTTCTTTGTCCTGAAATTACAGACGTTGTAGACAGAAAAACGCAGGTAAAATAGCAGCTAAAAGGTTTTACAGTAGCTAAACCTTGTAAAAGGAATCTATCTTGTCAATAACAATGAAGCTAGTATCGACTAGAATAGATATTATTTTAATATCTACAAAATTTGTCATTTGCAAAGTATTATGGTAACATAAGCTATATATAGACACTCCTTCGTAAGTAAGAAATATGACTCCAGAAATCACCCTGTATACTTTTTACTTCTTATATCTGTTAGTGGATATCAAGGACGAAAGTTTACTAGCTTCAGCTACAGATACCACTGCTAATTATGAGAAAAGACGGAACGCAAATCACCTCTTTGGGTAAAGATGATGATGGATTTTATTTACTTATTTGAATTATGTTTTTTCTTTTGTTATTGTTAATGATTAGCGTTTGCATTGACCACTTACGACTCTTGATGATAGCATGGTTTATATTATCTTTCGAGGAAACATCGTAACATTTTACTTGTGTCAGAAAATATAATGAAAAACGAGGTTATCCTCTCGTCAGTCTCTAGTTTACCTCAAAATAGTATCGATCACTACCCCAAAAATTTTTCTAAATAGTTTCAAAATATAAAACACCATGCAGGAGTGCGTTTTCAGTGCAAAAAATGTAATAAAAAAGTATGTATCAAAAAAGTTAGTTCAAAACCTTATCACACCTAAGTACCACATAACACGCCGTTGTACCTAATTGGGTACACCCCCCTAAAGTGGAGGATTTTAAGTTTTTATTAATTTTTCATTTATTTAACATATAAACTGCAGATAAATTCAAGTTTTGTTAAAAAAACGCTGTTGGTTTCATTTTGGCGTTTAATGGGTTAAACTTGACACTAGTCATTGTTGTGTTTGACAAACACTTACTGCGTCTCCATCATTGCTTCGAAGTGTATTTTATCAAAATTAGTTTGTTTTGTAAAAATACTTTTCAAAAAATTTGTACTCTACATATAAGAAACTTTTATAATCATAACAATACAGCCTTCTGACTGTAAAAAAAAATATAATTGGTTGTGTAATATTGCTCTATTCGACTTTTTCCTTTTTAATGGTGGCTATGTAATCAAATCTTATATAGCGTTTATCGTTCGTGTTAGAGCGCTTACAGACGAACGGCACGTGTCGGCGGCACGCGTCGGCGGCAGTCGACGGCAGACGACGGCACGTGTCGGCGGCAATCGACGGCAGTCGGCGGCACGTGTCGGCGGCAGTCGGTGGCAGTCGACGGCAGCCGTCGACAGTTTATCACGCTTGCAGTTGTGACGTAGTGCGTAAAGGTAAGCGTCCACAGGTCGGTATCGTACGCAGCGGACGTCTCGCATCAAACGGATATTTTTTTTACAGTACGTCCACTGTATCGGCAGCGTACGGATTACCGACTAGCCAGTATTTTTATCTTCAAATTAGTCCAAACAAAGTTCCTAAGTCAAAATTTCTGCTTTCGACTATTCCATCCACACCCCCCTTTTGAGCATTCATTTACTAGCCGGTTAGTCGGTAATCCGTACGTTGCCGATTCAGCGGACGTACTGTGAAAAAATTATCCGTTTGATGCGAGACGTCCGTTGCGTATGATACCGACTTGTGGCCGCTTACCTTTAGGCGGTACGTCACAACTGGGGGCCTACCACCACCTCTACTAAGCGACACCGTTTGACAGACAAGCAATAATTACTTTAACGTCAAGCTAGCGATCTTAGAAGAGTTGATATTTCACAGCGGATTTAACAATGTTCTGTATTTTTTTACTGTTTTTTAGTAAAATTATATTTAAAAAGTGAGTACGGTAATGTTATTGTAATCTTACAACTAAGTGTTCTGGAAACATGATCGTAATAGGAAAGGTCGTGGTAGGCCTCCTGCCAGCGTCATAAACTGTCAACGGCTGCCGTCGACACGTGCCGTCGACTGCCGTCGACTGCCGTCGACTGGCCGTCGACACGTGCCGTTCGTCTGTAAGAAGCCTTACGGACATTGCTCGTTTTTCATTTTGGTTTCCAAAACTTTATTTTTTCAAATATTATCTATCCTATCTAATAACCTAGATTTTGCGCAGATTTCAGTGCAATGATTCTATTTTCATATGCTGGTATAATACCCGCAATTCAAGAGACTCGAACTACTCCTATGAGAAGACGGAAACTAATATTTAGCTCACTGTCACCTTTGTGGCGCCCACGCCGCGGCGAAGTTCCGCAAAGTTCGGTTACTACTGCGGTCTGCCACTGATGAAAAACCATTCGCACGTACACTGAGAATAATTCATAATGGCGCTCCTTCCGACTGGAGCAAAAGTCGGCAGTTCAAAGGTATATTAAACGTACGTAATTAAAAGATAGGCAGTCTCTCTGGGACTTTTTCTCCATCCAAATTCCCATACAATATATATTTATTATCTACTAGCTGACCCGACAGACGTTGTCCTGTCTTAACGATGATTATTTAATTCGAATTGGTATAATTAAGAAAATAATTGATTGAAATTAGTATCTTCTTGCCAAATTTCATCAAAATAGATTAAATAGTTTAAGCGAAAATCATAAAAGTTTATTGTGCAGGAACCGTACATTTTCCGGGACAAAAAGTATCCCTTGTCCTTTCCCGAGACTCAAAGTATCTCCATACTAAATTTCATCAAAAAAGATTGAATAGTTTAGGCAAAAATTATAAAAGTTTATTGTGCAGGAACCGTACATTTTCCGGGACAAAAAGTATCCCTTGTCCTTTCCCGAGACTCAAAGTATCTCCATACCAAATTTCATAAAAATAGACTGAATAGTTTAGGCGAAAATCATAAAAGTTTATTGTGCGGAACCGTACATTTTCCGGGACCAAAAATATCTCTTTCCCGAGACTCAAAGTATCCCCATGCCAAAATTAATCAAAATCGATTGAATAGTTTACGCGCAAATCATAAAAGTATATTGTGCAGTAACCGTACATTTTTCCGGGACAAAATGTATCCTATGTCCTATTCCTGGTTCTAAGCTGCCTCTTCACCAATTTTCAGCCAAATCGGTTCATCCGTTCTTGAGTTATAAGTGGCGTAACTAACACCACTTTCTTTTATATATATAGATTTATTATAATCTATAACATAATTATAATAAATAGATAATAGATATGGTGTGTATGACTTATATAAGTACCCTGTATTATTTTTTTATGAGTTAGTTTTTTTTACTTTTATAGGGAACATTTATGAAGCTGCGGCGTTTGCCCACACAAATCACAAAAAAATCGGTTGTCTGTAAAGTCGGTTTACTGACGATAGTTGAACGTGACAACGTATGACGTTGTCACGTTCAACTATCCTTAACCCCTTAACCCTCGCTTCCGAATCTCTATACATAGAAACAAACTTTTTCGACTGTAACCTAAAGTTATTTCGATGTATTTCTTTCAAATGATTGTCTAAAAATATTTATAATGAGTAAAATAAACTATTCGCAATACAAAACGCTACATACATTCGAACAAAGACGAAATCCAGTAAAATCTTCGAACAAAGCAAAAGTCATACCTTGACACGTAGGAAATAGAGCACAATTTTAAATAGCCGAAATAATACTAATAGCTCACAGATTATTTATTTTTCATTCAGAGTGTGGTCAATAAACTGGTAAACTTAAAGTGGTAAACTTCTTCATACAAAAGTATTCTCTAAGTCATCTAAATACGTAATATAATCGAAACAAAGAGCGCGGCCCAGGTGGGTTGAGTACGGTTGCTGAGAGGATAAATGGAACGCCTCAGAGCAGCTGTCAGCGAGGCAACGCCGCATGAACTGTCATGTTTTTCGGGCGCGCACCCCATATCGAATTATAAGACGTTATCACGTCAAAAACTGGCACTGCTACTTTCACAGTGAACTTTATAGTATACTGTAAGGGACACTTGCACTCCCTAAAGTATGATAATACTTTGTATTGTTACACCTTGTATAAAAGATAATGTCGATTAGAGTATATCCTATTGACTAAGCTAAGACCGTCGGTCTTACTACAAAAGATTGAAATGCCTGTTGAACAGTTGATTTGACAAAAATTCAGTACAAAATGGTCTCAAAACAACTGTTCAATTATAGATGTATAAATCTTTGTGGTAAGACCACATATTTTTATTGCTAAAGACATATTTTAACCCATTAACCGCCAAAATGAAACCAGTAGTATTTTTTTAACAATACTTGCATTTATCTGCGGTTTATATGTTAATTATAAATGAAAAATAAAAGAAAAATAAAAAAAAAATTGAAATCCTCCCCTTTAGGGAGGTGTACTCAGTTTGGTACAACGGCGTGTTATGGGTTAAAGCAGCTATTCAAGAACCACTGTGTTCGTCCATAGTGTGACTTTTTCAATTTATCAGACAAATACAAAAAGACCTTGTATAGTTATTCGCTATTAAAAAAAAAGTACCTAAAGGGGCAAAAGTATTGATTTAGAATTAAATTGTAAGCAGCATCCAATTGAGGCCTAGGTCATTTAAAAACTGCATAGAAATAATATTAAAAGAACCAATAATCTCTTCTACAAAATAAAGTACAACATCTAGAGTCTAGACTAACAGATTGATTAAGCCTAGGCGTCCAATTGACTGGCTTATTCAAAGAACAAACATCGTGTAATACAATATCGAACCTTGGTCAGTCTATTTATAATATTACGACAACAAACCGTGTATTTTCAGGTCCAAAAATATCCTTTGTCTTGTCCTTTTAGTGCCATGAATGAACAACAGCGCAATGATTTTCTTGTCTGGACGTTTTTAGGGTTCCGTACCCAAAGGGTAAAAATGGGACCTATTACTGAGACTTCGATGTCTGTCCGTCTATCCGTCTGTCCGTCTGTCCGTCTGTCCGTCTGTCCGTCTGTCCGTCTGTCCGTCTGTCTGTCCGTCTGTCCGTCTGTCTCTCCGTCTGTCCGTCTGTCCGTCTGTCTGTCCGTCTGTCTCCAGGCTGTAACTCAAGAACGGTAATAGCTAGAGAGTTGAAATTTTCACAGATTATGTATTTCTGTTGCCGCTACGAGTATAACAACAAATACTAAAAACAAAATTAATTAATTATTTAAGGGGGGCTCCCATACAACAAACGTAATTTTTCAAACATTTTTTGCTCGGTATCAACGATGACAACAAGTAGGCACTTGAAATTTTCATAAAAGCCTTAATTATATGTGTACTTTAATAATTAAAAATAATATTTAAATAAAATAATAATTTAAGGGGAGCTCCCATACAAAAAACGCAATTTTTGGCCTATTTTTGTTCTATAACGGTACGGAACCCTTCGTGCGCGAGTCCGACTCGCACTTGGCCGATTATTTTTTTAATATATTTTAGGGGCGCTTCAGACCCTGTCAGTCTGGTCCTGTGCTAAGTACCTGAAGGACAGGGTACCAGACAACGGAAATATATGTAACGAGCTTTTGCCCGCGGCTTCGCTCGCGTTAAGAAGTATTATTATATACAAACTTTCATCCCCTTTTTTAACCCCTTGGGGTTGGAATTTATCAAAATCCTTTCTTAACGGATGCCTTCGTCATATCATGATCCCGGTTATATGCCCGATCCGTCCAGTGGTTTGGGCTGTGCATTGATAGATCACCATGTCAGTCAGTTACCTTTGAGTTTTATATATATAGATACTCTATTCTATACTATATAATATAATTATATAGTATAGAATAGAGTAGTAGGTAGTAATAATACAAATCTTAAATAGGTACATACCTATTTAAGATTTGTATTACAGCATACGCATATTATGTTATAATGTACACATCTAAGACCGGCTCCCCGGCTTGAGTTGCCACATATAGGTACTCCATTAAGTCACAGAGGTCGTCCAATTTGACAATATTTTACTTGACGGACGTTGTTCGTAGAGTCCACATCCTGAGGATGCTCCGGTGTTGGAGCGAAACGCGCGTCGAGGTTTTCAACCTGCATGGTGGTGAGGGGCCTTGCACGGATTTGCCAACATTATTGCTTGTGTGGTGGTGGTGTTTGCAAGTTCTTGCATGCGAGTGTACGCATAGGCAGTGTGGGAGGAGGGAGGTGTTGTACGCATGCCTATGCGTACACTCACTCATCTACTTAAAGGTGAATATTGCTAAAAATAATAACAAACTAAATTTTAAGCTATGGATTTCCGCAAAATAACGCCTGATTCCATTAACTATTAACAATATTTTACTACTAATAAAAACATAATTCCATTCCATTCCAATGGAATGGAGACCAAGGCTGGGAAATCGGGGTGTAGGTCGACCTCCAACTAGATGGGACGACGATCTCCGTTTAGTTGCGGGTCCATGTTGGATGCGAGTAGCCGATCGGAAATCTTGGCGTTCATTGAGAGAGCTATGTCCAGCAGTGGACGAATATATAGGCTGATATATGATATGATATGAAAAAACATAATTATTTTCAGAAATATATTCCTATTTATAATTCTCAATACCTTTTGTGTGCTCAAGATCACTTTGAAAATATTGGGACTCTCAAATAATATAAAGAGTTCACGTCAGATTTGTCAAGAGTAAGAGAGTATTGTTGAGGCATAAAGGGAATTCTAATCTTGAATAATTTATAAATATAGATTGCAAATGAGACCCTATTATACAAACAAATCATGAATAATATTATATAACGTACATTTTTTCGGGATAAAAAGTATCCTATGTCCTTGTCCGGGACTGAACGCTTAGGCGTGAAGAGGTAACAGACAGACACACTTTCACATTAAGGGCATGTTTTACCACTTCCTGATAAGTGCCGGATAGGCTATCCACCACTTAACTTAACAGATACAGTATGGAGAATCTGTCAAAAAAGTTTCGATAGCCTATCCGGTACTTTATCAGCAAGTGGTAGGAATGTCAAACTTGTAACAAAGGTGGAAAAATTGCAGTAAAATATTTTGAAAATAACGCTTAAAATTATTTAATCTAGATCGCGTCAAACTCGTATTGCGGATTTATATTTAGTTTGATGTGATTTGTCATGACTCATGTGACGCATGTCGCCATTTCAGGGCTGACACAAACGTTATACGATCGAATATTCGAGGAGTTTACCATCAGACAAAGAGAGTAAAGGGACAGAATACATATTAGTGGTAAAGGTAAGAAATTAGAGAGACGGTAATAATAATCTATGTTGATACAAAATTTTCATATCGCTATGACAATATAATATAGCTAAAAAATATTAACATTTATTCGATAATGAGTATATTTTGACAACCCTAGCT
The DNA here is from genome assembly GCA_963422495.1 of Polyommatus iphigenia. NCBI lineage: Eukaryota > Metazoa > Arthropoda > Insecta > Lepidoptera > Lycaenidae > Polyommatus > Polyommatus iphigenia. The sequence continues at coordinate 10,927,947 of OY730177.1, forward strand.
TTATTTATATAAGCATAGATCGAAGAAACATAGATTTCCCATGTCATCACCCTGTGACTAGACCTAGCTAGGGCACAATGTTACTTATTAGTTATTAAACAGCAAAATTTTATTTACATAATATTATGACGTATAGTTTAAACTAGTGTTTTTCAACCAGTAGGTCGCAAAGCTTTGAGTTTTGCATTTCAGCTGCATTACTGTGAGGTTACTTAGCAGGATAACGCCTCCGTGGTCCAGTGGTTTAGAGCGTGGCTCGGAGGTCGTGGGTTCGATTCCCGCGTTGGAAACATATTATTTCCAAGTTTGGTTAGGACAACGCAGGCTGATCTCCTGATTGTCAGAAAATTAGTCCTACGTCTGATCTCCAGTCGTGTCGGTCGTCCGTCCCACTGGGTTATGACTTATGAGAGTAAAGGAATAGAGAGTGCTCTTGTGTACTGCGCACACACTTGGGCACTATAAAAATTACTTCTGCGTAACTGGCCTGGTTTCAATGAAACCGACCACCGTCACCGAAACCGGCGTGGGAATTATTATTAGCAGAATCGGTACCAGTTTCAATAACCTTCCAAGTAACAGCATAATATTTTTCAAGTAACCTTTATGACGTCAAGAGGTCGTTTCTTCGAGCTTCGTCCGTAATCGATATACATAATATGACATCTCTATTGTTCGGCTTCGGTCGATAAAATTATAGCTTTATAATGGAACCTCGGTAGTCGGTAATTATAAAGTACTTAATGAAAATGATATTAAACATTTGCTTTTAAAACTGAGTGAAGATAAACTATCCATACTAATATTATAAATGCGAAAGTGTGTCTGTCTGTCTGTTACCTCTTCACGCCCAAATCGCTGAACCGATTTTGCTGAAATTTGGCATGGAGATATTTTGAGTCCTGGGAAAGGACATAGGATACTTTTTATCCCGGAAAAATGTGCGGTGCCCGCGCGATAAACGAGTTTTGGCGCAACGGAGTTGCGGGCGTCGCGTCATCTAGTTTTACTAATATAATATTTTATTTATCATTGGAAGCTTGTCTCTTCTTTTTTACACGACTACAGCACAGCCAAAAGGAAGGGTAATGATTTTGGCTGTATTTTTGTTGAGCCATGAATGCAGTCTTGTTCTAAATGATCTAAAGAACATGTCTGCATACATAACTCAATATATAATTTTTTGTGGGATGATACACAACGAAATGAAGGGGTATCCAATAAGGTATTTGTCAATTAAATAATTATACACTTTACATGCATCTATTTATCATTATTATGCACTTTACATGCATTAAATTAGATTTATTACGAAGTTATGTTTCGCAAAAATCATCATCAGGTATATTATCTACAAATTATAATTTTGTAGATAATATACTGTTTTTCGTTAATTGAACATGAATTTCCACCAAGAAGTTCATTCAATATCATAGGTATCTATAAAATCTATTTTTTTTAATTTTGTATTTCTCATAGTCGGGTTAAAGATTTTTAACTAATTAGGCTTTATGCATCTCTATCTCTTAATCTGCTCAAAATTTTTACATGTCGTATCTGCTACTTACGCGACTCTGCGATCCCCGTCAATCATGCGGTAAGTGAAATTTTATTCGCACATAAATAAACATGGACGCCTTGGAATGTTATTGTTAAATACGTCTATTTTAAAGTCGACCGAAAGAACGTCAGAGAATTTTATTAACCTTACACTGTATAACAATATACAGTAAACTCATAATAGATCCCCCGAAATGGGGGCACGTACAAGACTTGTTAAAAAAAAGAGTAGCCATCGAACTTAATTTTAGATCACACAAAAAGTTTTATCAACTAGCAAATAGCAAATGATAATATGTAAATGTAATTATATTTAAAGTGTTGTCGTTTCTTGTGTCATGTTTTCTGTGGAAACAAGAGGCGAAAAAACCACCATTCCATAGTGATTACGTTTAGAAAATTTTGTTCAGCATCTACTCTTTCTTGACAGACTTGATTCCAAGTAGCAAAATAATAAAGTATCACTTTTCAAATGTCTCTGTGTTGGCTAAATTTGACTTTATGGATAAGGCTGCATTACTGTATGATTTTATACTGCGACCGTGCTTCATGAAAAAAGAGTTAATAAAAAGCTTCGCGGGAGATTAAAAGTTTTCTCATAAAAAGCGCAAAAAGTGAATAAATTAGCACAAGACCCGATGGGGTCAAAAGTTAAACGATTAGGTAATAAATAAGTTAAACATTTAATATTTATTATAAAGTTAATTAAAAGTATAGCTTAAATCAGTATTTCCCAAAGTGTGGGTCGCGACCCACTCGTGGGTCGCGGGTAGATTTTGGGTGGGCCCTGAAACTATAGGACGATTGTCGTACTTGTTCGCTTGTCATTTTAAGGCGATGCCTTGATAATTTGGCTGTAGCGATGCCGATTTTTCTCAGCAATGACTAAAGCTAAGAAATTGAAGTCCATTGTCAGTATTCATAATTTCTTTGTCTTTAAATTGCCCATAGCATAACACGATTGGACAACTTTTATAGCACAGAATAATCAATCGAAAAGACCTCTGTAAAAAAAGGGATTTCTATTTTTCCAACAGAGGAGAGTGATTTAAGGTTCCAAAATTTGTACGTAAATTGGTTCAAGCATGCACTTTAATTTGTGCATAGCTTATATGAAATGTATTTATGGTTTTTAAATTATGCGACAAAAACCATTTTGTCGCTTACGCCCTTTCCATTTTTTGCTGTTCCATTGCTTGTTTTCTATGAGAGGCCGGGCCGGCCTCTCATAGAAAACAAGCAATCTAAAACATATCCAACACGGTTTCTTACTTTAACGCTGCGTCACCTTAAGGTGAACGCAGATTTGGGCCGCACCGCACGCACCGCAGTCGCCGCATACGAATTCTTTATATGAAGTTATAGGCAAGCTCGCATACCTACCTACCCGCGCCGCAGTCTTCGCAACTTCATAATAATATGAAGAATTGCGAATGCGGCGACTGCGGTGCGTGCGGTGCGGCCAAATCTGCGTTCACCTTTACTCGTTCGTTCGTCGTCGTGGGTGAGTGCGGGACGGGGACGGGGCATTCGAACGCAAACGTAATAATTATTGTAAGTAATGAGGCCTGAGGGTGACGATGATGATATGGTGGTGAACTACGATAAGAATTAACGGGTTAATGCTGCGGCAGCAACATACCGCTGCTTTTTTGTCTTCATGACACAAGGTGGGCCGCGAACTTTAAACTTTCATGTAGATGGGTCGCGGTCCCGCCAAGTTTGGGAAACACTGGCTTAAATCTTAAAATAGAGTTATGGGTTAAAGGTGCAAGTTTGGCCGAAACTTATGAGTTATGAGTATAACCTGGTATAACGTAACAAACATTTTGAAATATTTTTATAATTTATAAGTTGCTTGTCTAGTTATTAAAATTTTGCTAACTTGCTTGCTTGCTCCTCAGGTTGTTAAAATAAGACCAAATGCGCACAATCTGAAATCGAGCTAAGGCTTGTCGTAAAGTCTGAAATAAGATGTCATATTTTGTTGAAATTTTTGAGGATCACAACAATATTCCTAGGACGAACTTAGCAAAACAACATTTGCCGGGTCAGCTAGTAATCCCCACATATGTGATGAACCAATTAGGGGAGGGTAACATATTCGTTAACCCCTAAGACTGCAATTTCAAGATGTACGTGTTTCTGTGGCAATTGGACCAATACTGCTTCGCCGAATCCCAAATACGAATATCACTTACAAAGTATGTAGTTGGCTGAACGTAAAAGACCGGTAGCAATATTATAGTATAGTACTCGTAACCAGGCTATAGATGACGCCTGCAACTCCGTTGCGACAAAATTCGTTTATCGCGGGGAAACCTTGCCGGGACTAGAGGTGTCTCCTTACAAAATTTCAGCAAAATCGGTTTAGCGGTTTGGGTGTGAAGACAAACATACAGACACACTTTCGCATTTATAACATTAGTATAAATGTATCCGTTGACTTAATCGGCGTCAACACATAATATTTAAAAAATATAATTTTCCCCGTTTTCTCCATATTTTTCACTGATTTTTGGCTCCGATTGGTCACAGCGTGATTTTGTCTACGGCTTTTTTGCTGCTCGATATCAATTTTATAGGTTTAGTTGGTCATATTAATCAATTGTATAGTACAGACTCGCACTTGGCTGATTTCATTTTCATAATTATTCCACTGAATCTGTCTCCTATTGTTCGCAGCGTGGTATTATACAGGGTGTAACAAAAATAAGTGATAATACTTTAGGGTGTGTACGTGTTCCTTGTAGAGAGTTCACTGCGAAAGTAGCAGCGCTGAAAGACCAATTTTTTTTTACTTTTGTATAGGCAAGCGCCCGAGCGTCACGAGTTTTCCCATACAAAAGTGAAAGAAAATTTGGTCAAAAACACATCCCAACTAGCAAATTAGTCCTTTAACAAAAAGCCTAAATGACATTTAGTCGTATAGAAATCGTATAGTTGTAATTAAAGTTTCCAACATCACACAATATGTTAAACGAACAATATGTCGTATAAGAGTTTAGTCATTTAATTTAGTCCTACTAATCGTTAACACGACCAAATTATATGACTATCCTATAAATATCGCAGTTGAGACCTTTAAAATACATATTTGATGTTGTATAAAATTAATTTATATAACAATCATAATCTGGTTCTAATGAAGACCATAACACTACTCTTTATCAGTAATAAGATTTCTACATGGCTATCATGTAAAGTCCATTTATTTAACTGTTATAAAATACATCTTTATATATACGTTTCTTACATGATTTTCGACTCTCTTTATACGACTATTATAAAATGTTTATGAGCCTAATATTCATATTTTGAGAACTTAAATAACTAACTTATGTTATGATTTTAAAATACTTTTAAAACTTACTATTATAAAACATTTTAGTTATTTTATGATATTTTCATGTTTGTTTTTTACGACTTCGACCAAGAAATAATCGGCCAAGTGCGATTCGGACTCGCGCACGAATGGTTCTATACCGTTATAGAGCAAAAGTTGGCCAAAATTGTTTTTGTTATGGGAGCACCCTTAAATATTTATTTTATTTTAATTTTATTATTAAAAAAATATTAAAGAACGGTTAACATAGCGGTTCTTGAGATACAGCTCCTGAAGACAGGCAGATGGACAGACAGAAGGATAGACAGACATCGAAGTCTTAGTAATAGTGTGCCGTTTTTACCTTTTTGGTACGGAACCCTAAAATATAGAACTTTCCAATAACTTCAAATAGTTAATTAAGTAGTTAAAAATTTTTCGGCATCAGAAATTATCACCATATTGAGAATTCGATAAAATGCATGGGTTTCCACTTTGTTACGGTACCCAAAAAATGGCGGATGATAAAATAAAATATAATAAAATATAAATGGTAAGATATGCGACTTATAGTCATGAGACATCATATAAAAGTCATCATCATTACCTAAAATCGTGTAATTGTAAAAGTACAAGTCATTTTTAATTAAATTAAATTCAGAAATATTATTTTGCCATTACTCGAAGGGGGCGTTAAACATTTGTTAAAAAACGTATATACAATCGTCGAGAAATTTAATTTCCCTTAGAAAAGTAGATATTGTTACCGACTAACACCAAATACACTATAGTCAATAGCATTCATTCAATAATAAATATGGCAGACAAACTTTTACCAACATAATGGCTACTTTTTAACCGACTTCCAAAAAGGTTATACGTTCGTCTGTTTATATATTTTTTTTTTTGTATGTTCAACCATAACTTCGCCGTTTATGGACCGATTTTCATGATTCTTTTGTTGTTGTATACGGTTAAATTTGAGGTTAGTACCATGTTCACAAAAGTGGTGATCTGATGATGGAATCTATGAGGAATCGAGGGGACTCCTTGAAATTTATATGGGAACATATGGTGATTTTGATTTTTTCTGAAGTATTTCAGGTATATATTACCAAAAAATAAGATTTTGCACCAGGATATACCCTGGTTCTGAAGGTACCCAACAGAACATTTGAATCCTTATAGATACAAGTTTGAGGATTTCAGCTTTATTTAAACTACTCCAAGCAAATCCTACATTATTTGTGCTGAACATAGGCTAAATTTTATTTTGAAAAAAATAGGGTTTCGTAAGATATTTGGGTTTTTCGGACGCCAGGTGAAAAAATCAACCAGAAAACTTACTTATTTTGCGTACGCTGCCGAAACTATAAAAGATAGAACCATAAAATGTTCTTAGTATTGTAGATCTTATAAATATCTACAAAAAAATCCGTGACACACTATACTTATCTATGTCGAGTCAGGCACAATAACCATTTTTTTATAAAAAATCTTGAATTTTTTTGGACAACATTTAAACGCGTTTATTTTACTCACGCCATTAATCCTTATCAAAATAAATTATTTAATCACTAAGTATAGTTTATGTAGATAAAATTTGGTCTTCAAATGATTAAAATTGGACGTTTGCTTTTGAAATTATGGCGAAATTAAAATATTACGATAGTGGGCGTCAACAAACGGGATGCGCTTGCGGGAGGAAGACAATCTGTGCAGTGTGCACTGTACACCCTTCAGATAATGACTGCGTCCGCGTTGTCGATGTCAGTGTCGGAGTCTGTGAATTGACCTGGGAATCATTTTGCTGACCGAGTCTTTCCTGGGTAGGCTTTTTGCAGCCGTAACCGACATCCACGCGGGCAGAGCCGCAGGCGACCGCTAGTAATATGTACAACTCTAAGACAACAAGCTATAATATTATAGCCTTGTCGTCTCATATTATGTAACTGAAAAGGGTAAAATTATTATTTTTTAAAAAAAAATTAAAACCGACTTCCAAGGTAAAAACAAAAGTAATACTTATTCTTAATCTAAAAAGAATCAAATAATTCTTATTCCTTATTATAGTGGCGTCTTCAGACTTCGCCTAAACCTCAACTATTTCTGTACTCAATCTTCATGCTTTTGAAGTCGGTACCAGCTTACCTTAGCGTAATTGCTATGTCAAGGATCTCAGAACTTTTCCGGGCTGGTACCGACTTCAAAAGTACGAAGATTGAGTACAGAAATAGTTGAGGTTTAGGCGAAGTCTGAAGACGCCACTATAATAAGGAATAAGAATTATTTGATTCTTTTTAGATTAAGAATAAGTATTACTTTTGTTTTTACCTTGGAAGTCAGTTTTAATTTTTTGTTAAAAAATAATAATTCTTTTATCTTACTTCAACAGGACTGTAAAATAATTAGTATCTGCAAAAAGGTAATGCTGATGACTACTTCCCAATGTTTATACAACGTCTACTGGATCACAATACGACGAAACGGTTATAAAATTAGTCACTTTACGACTGCTACACGAATATTTAGCCACTCAAACGACCATGACACGATCGCTATACAAATAAAAGTTATATATTTTGCGCTTATTTCGCGTCATATAAAGGTCAATACGAATGCTATATAACCAAAAAGGCCTGACCTCAAGTTATAACCAAAACGTTGTCTTAAAAAATAATTTTTCAATTTTAACTGTAGTTCCTGAGATTAGGGCGTTCAAACAAATACTCTCTGAAACTTTATACTTTATAAAAGTGAACGATGGAATTATTTAAAAAAATATGCCATAATTTAATAACAAGCCTGGATGCAGCTTCCGAGAATGTAGACCAAAACATTTTTCATGTTTAAAATAGCTTTTGCGTAGTTAATCCAATTTCGACGGTATCTAGTAAAAAAAAATTGAAAATCTGTTTAAACTATCCATCCATCCAAGCATTTTTCTTTTTTGCCATCCCACCATAATGGGTGCCCCGGGTTGTGGATGTGCCTCAGTTAAACTGAAGCACCCCGGGGGCATGTGGGACTCTTACCCACTAAAACCACCTGCGGTTTGCCTTCAGCCGTATACGGAGGGATGTCTTGGATCTGTCTACCACAGGACTCTCTCCACGGTCGGCTGGTCCACCTCAAAAGGAACCGGATTTCCACCAAGTCTGGGAACGCTTAGGCAAACGGCAGCGTTCCCCTCGGCGCCGGGACTAGCTAAGCCGGACAGGTTCCCACCCTTGCCCGGAGCCCCGTGGATCCAAGCCAACCCAGACATACCCAACAAACAAACTAACCTTATAAAATTAACTCAATAAGGTCTAAACTCTTATACTTGTTATAAAAGAGCATTAATTATGCCAATGTTACTTATAATGGCACACTATTAGGAGATTTGGCTAATATTACCTTTATTCTTATAATTTGGTTGGGTAAACGTTAATAACTCTAATTTATACTGCAACTATAAGGCTTCGAAATATGTTCATCTTATAGTGGATATTTACATTGCTTTTTAGCCTTATAATATTCAAAGACATATAAAAGCTTTTAATATTATGGTCAATTATTATTCTTATAAAAGTAATGCACAAGGTAACTAATAATGCTTTTAACTTATAGGGACATTTAATAGGACATATATCCAACAAACGAATGCTAACATTTTATATGACCTTAACAAGGATGAAAGCAATCCACATTCCCTTAAACAGTGATTATAAAGATATTATTCTCCTTAAGGTTACATTAAAATGCTTTACATAACTAAATTCGCCATTTTAAACGTACAACAGATTGTGTGAATTTCTTGCGGAGCGGAATGATCGGCCAAGTTCGAGTCGGACCTGTGCACGAAGGGTTCCGTACTTTCATAGAACAAAAAAAGGCCAATTTTTTTTTAAAGTTTTTAGGCCTTTGTGTAAATTTCAGGTGCCTACCTGTTACCATTATTGACAAGCAATAAAAGCGAAAAAAACATGTTTGCTGTATAGGAGCCCCCTTAGATATCGTATGTATTAATTTTATTTTGTTTTATGTATTTGTTGTTATAGTGGCAATAAATGCATACAATACCGACATATTTCAAAACTGTAGCTATTGCGGTTCTTAAAATACAGCCTGGAGACAGACAGATAGACAGACAGGCGGACAGATAACGAAGTCTTAGTAATAGGGTCCCATTTTACCCTTTGGGTACGGAACCCTAAAAAGGGATTCAAAACTGTGGAAGAAGTTGAAAAGGAGCGAAGGTTACAGAAGAAAATTAAAAAATAAAACAATTAATTTGATAATCACGTATTTTTATTAATATTTCAAACTTAAAATTAGTGCGCAAAAAAGAGCTAAAGTATCCTTATAAAGAGGTCTCTTTCGGCCAACCCAACTACAGTCGAAAAAAAAACATTTTTATATATAATATACGGGAATAACACTAGTGTTATTCCCATCAAAGAGGATGTAAACTGTATACTACGTAACAAGAGGTCGGACTTAGAAGAAAAAAAATAAACATCCGTTATTTTTTAATTTGAAACTGAAGTTAAAATTTTTAAGTGCAAAATCTTTCACTCTAAACATACCAAAAATTTTAAAAAATAAAAATAAAAAAGAAATGAGCTCAAATAAATGTCTTATTTCAGTAAAAAATATTGTACATAACTTAATAAATAGGGTAATAAGGTAAATTAACCAATAAAACAGATTTAATCCACAAGCTTTTGTTAATTTCTATTATTAAATATTATAATATTACAGTACAGTTTTATGTATTTTATTTATAAATATAATAGAATAGCTGTCTATGCTACTCTACTAACTACTTGATTGGCTTATACAGTAAACTCTATATAGGGAGGGGATTAAAGCTGCGCGTCCACCAGGTCGGAATCGGGACGTATGGTGCGGACGGCACGTCGTGTCGTCATATACTTGTCACTTGTCAGGCGCAGAATGACGTTCCAGTACTTCTAGTGCAGTTCATAGTAGTCAGTACCATACATACAAAGCAACAAATCCGTCCACTGCGTACCTACGCTCCGATTCCGATCCAGTGGACCGCACCTTTATACATACACACTTTGTTTTCTTACACCCTATATACGACAGCTGAAATCTATCGCGTGGGCTCAGGCCAGCTGCATACCACCTCACTTGATCAGAGGATTTTTCCTTGGTGGCCGTACCACTCATAATCCCATACCTTCCTTCTCCTAAAATCTCCTTGCTTTGAATCTCTTTGCTGCTTTTGTTCCCAAGCGGTCGCATGCGACCGCGAGAACAAAAGATTTCCTACAATCCGCGATCGAGGTAACAGCTATTGCTTGCAGACTAAAATGTTGCAAACTAGCTGTATAGGGACCTAAAAATCTGAAATTAATGAAACATTTTTCATTTACTACATTTCCATACAGTTTACATAAATTATTAAGTATAGTTAATAACCTAATGTATTGTTACAATAAAACAATATACACATGATACACATTTCATTATTTTCCAAATTAACTGCATACTGATATACATTATAATAATTTCTATGAAATAATAATCTATCTTTTTCATATTAATATAGTTTAAGTTGTAAATTATTGTACAATTAAGCAAATAATACTACGACATACTTTGTATTAGAACATGGTATGATATCGTTATGTTTTGCTTCAATTTATCAATTTACGGTGACATTTACATTTTACAATGGCTTGCTTACCTTTCGTTTTTCAATAATTAATCCACTTAATTTACAATTTTTGTATTTTTGTAATAAATAATTTTCACACAATGAAATTCGAACTTTGAGTTTTAAACTTCTTCTTCCTCTTTTTTCTCATGTAGTTTATATTCTCTATGGTCTTTTTATCAGCCAATCACAGTCGACCGTGCTTAAAAATTGTACAGATTATGCGATTATATCTAGTAGCTACGTTTAAATTTGGAACCCAATTTTTTTTTGTTCGGAACTTTCGTCCACCTGATTCCCATTTTACATATCGTTAGGGTTCCTTTCATACTAACAAAATCGCACCTAGCTAGTAGGTGCGATTTTGTTAGTGTGAAAGGAACCCTAACGATATGTAAAATGGCGATATCATAAGAAACAATTATTGATGCCGTTATAAAGTCTTTACTCTCATAGACTCCTTATAGACGATGTGTGAATCCTGTTGTTCTTTTAAAAGCACTGTATATAACTTGACTAAATAATTAATGACGTTTTTAGCACAAAAACAGCTTAAATTCAAGGGCGAGTTGATACCAAAACACACAGCGTATCACATTTTATCATGCATTTTAATTCCCATACACTTTTCACTATAAACGAGCACTAAATCAGGTAAATAAACTATACATAAAATAATGACTTATCGTTTACTTGACAGTAAAATGGCTGACGTTACTATTTCTTCTCCAAGCTGTTGCGAAAATGTAAATCACTTATGACGGCAAAAAGGGCAAACGGAGTTTAACTCCCTTGTATTGGACAATAATATAACACGTATAAGGGTGATCGCCCGTATTAACGCTTTCTATATGTTTCTTATAAGTTGAAGTACCTTGTTCTTGGTCATTATATAACACGTATAAGGAAAAAAGCGGACAATAAAGCATTTATAAGGAGGGTATAAGGTTATTATCCTTATAAATTGTGCCCAAATGCACCCTTATTAGCGATAATACGACTCCTATAAGAATATTATTTTTGGCTATATAAGCCACTACAAGAGCAATTTTTGTTAGTTGGGATAATCCATACTAACACGCCCGCAACTTGAATCGTACATTTTTCTGGGACACAAGTATCCTATATTGTCTTTTCTCGGGACTTAAAGTATATCCATACCAAATTTCAGTCAAATTAGTTCAGCGGCTTAGGCGTGAAGAGGTAACAGACAGACAGACAGACAACTTTCGCATTAATAATATTAGTATGGATTGAACAATAATAATTAATATTTAATAACAATTTGTTAAAATTGTTGAATGAGAACTCCTTAAAAAACGTGAAAGCCATTTTCCTTTGGATGTGTCCGAAAATATAAGTGTGTAAATTTGTTTCGTACTGATGTCATGATTACATTGTATTCCCTTGAGAAATTACAGCATCCCTCACGTTGATAGTCTCAGCGTCACATACCAGTAAGAAAATTTAAAAAGCTAACAAAAAAACGGTTGTCTGTAAAGTCGGTTTACTGACGATAGTTGAACGTGACAACGTGCCTCTTTGTCGCTCGTTCCGCGCTCTCGCTTGCACTTCAGCCTTAAATGGAACGCCTCAGAGCGAGGTATCGCCGCATGAGTCATGTTTTTTCGTGCGTGCAGCCGGCTCCATCGAATTATAAGACGTTGTCACGTCAAAACTCATTTCCCCGACTGTACATTTCTGCTTAGCACAATTTTCCCCGACTGTACATTTCTGCTAAACAGCTCATTTCCCCGACTGTACATTACTGCTAAACAACTAATTTCTCCGACTGTACATTTCTGCTTAGCACAATTTTCCCCGACTGTACATTTCTGCTAAACAACTCATTTCCCCGACTGTACATTTCTGCTTAGCACAATTTTCCCCGACTGTACATTTCTTCTAAACAACTCATTTCCCCGACTGTTCATTTCTGCTTAGCACAATTTTCCCCGACTGTACGTTTCTGCTAAACAACTCATTTCCCCGACTGTACATTTCTACTTAGCACAATTTTCCCCGACTGTACATTTCTGCTAAACAACTCATTTCGCCGACTGTACATTTCTGCTTAGCACAATTTTCCCCGACTGTACATTTCTGCTAAACAACTCATTTCCCCGACTGTACATTTCTGCTTAGCACAATTTTCCCCGACTGTACATTTCTGCTAAACAACTCATTTCCCCGACTGTACATTTCTGCTTAGCACAATTTTCCCCGACTGTACGGTGCTCTGTGCGGTGTACTGACGATAGTTGAACGTGACAACGTCATAGCCTTAAATGGAACGCCTCAGAGCGAGGTAACGCCGCATATTGCGTCATGTTTTTTCGTGCGTGCAGTCGGCCATCGAATTATAAGACGTTCTCACGTCAAAAGGTAGAGGTATTTTTGGAGTGAAACTTCCTTAAACGGCGTTAATATGCACTTTTTGCAATGGGTAAAAAATGTTAAAACAGCGTAAGAAACAGTGACCTGATCGTAAAGAAGCATCTCTCCCAAGTCCCATGGCACAGATTAGTTGCTACGTAACTGATGGTTTACAGATTTTTCGTCACAATAAAATTTGTAAGCCCTTTCATTTGATATAATATTGTGTGAATTTGCTACAGCTTGAGTTCAGGTGGTGTACAAAAATGCCCCTCCTCTTTTGTACGACAATAAATAAAACGTCTTGGCTTAGACCAGAGTGCATAGTCTTATTGAGTGCATTGCACTTGGCGATCAAACGCTGAAAGTTTAGTTTGTATCATATTGTGCTCACTTGCAAGTGGAACGAGAAAAACCACGATCGTAAGCGTTATCGTTTGATCGTCAAGTGTAATGCACCCATTATAACTATGCACTCTGGTCTAAGCCAAGACGTTTTCTTTATCGTCGTACGAAAGAGAAGGGGCATTTTTGTATGGAACCTGAACCCAAGCCGAAGCATATTCACATATATTATATCAAATGAAAGTGCTTAAAAAGTTGAACATTTTATAGGTGAGATGCTACGAATAATAAAAACTAAGGAAACGTAACTCCCATACTTCAACCGTTTAAAATTTGGCTCATTTGTTATGACGTAGGCATCCGCTAAGAAAAGATTTTGATAAATTCTAATCCCAAGGGGTTAAATAAGGGGATGAAAGTTTGTATGTAATAACACTTCTTAACGCGAGCGAAGCCGCGGGCAAAAGCTCGTGCTACATAAACGAGTAGGTAATCTGGCTCGGCATCCCATTCGGTTCGTTTCTTTCTATACGAACGGCAGTATAAAATCTATCAAAATAAAATACTCCATACTAATGTCAGCCAGACCTTAAAATTTCGTTTATGATTAAATTGTTAAGTATATCTTGCATAACACTGTCCATGGCGACTTTGTAAAAAATTTGTAATCATATTATTTTTTGATTATTGCACTTTTAAAATAACATGTAAACTTAATAAGACAAACACAAAGAGACAGCTTAATTTTACGCAAATACCCTGGCATCCAACTTAAATCAACCATCTTTTTGGGCATGTTTTTGGGTCGGAAAAAATACAAGAACTTTAAGCATAATTTTAAAAAATTCACTTATAGATGAAACTTGAAAGGTTATTCCTGTATTAAAAGTCGTATCTGTATGACTTCTACACCATTTCACAGGGCATTTAGTCATTTAAAAACGAAAATGTTGTAAAAAGCTACGTAAAAAGTAAGTAAACAAATTGTGAAATGAGTTTGACAATAATTATCATGTCAACCTGATTGGATGTCACTTGAGTATATATACACGAAAAATGTGTACCGAACACATGCGTAAAATATACATGTATTCGGGTCACATTTTGTAGCCTTAAGGTGCACTTTTTTTGATGGAGTTACTCTTCCTTAGTTTTTATTATTCGTAGTTGAGATGCTTCTTTGTGTGAGTTTGTTCCCTGACTGTGATGAGCTTAAGATGTGTCATGTTGAATTCTAAACATTGTTAGGTAGGTACTCTAGTGAGCAGTCATGATGAACAGTCTTTCACGCCCAGTGCAGACTTGCAGTGGACGCAAATGAATGTGGGAGTGTGAGCATCATTAGGTCTTCCCTGTCGCGGACAGTGACGCAGTATGCCATTAAAAACTCCACTGTAAAGAAAACTATTTATACTTTCTATTAGAATGAACAAACGTGACATTTTAAGTATTACGAGTATACATGATTTGGAAAATGCTAAAAGAGTTAAAGATACATATTCTGTGGTGTGACTTATAGATTTTGAAAAAGAAACGAGGCCACAAACTTCTTGAATTCCGGCGAAAGTAAAAACAAAACAGCAAAAGGTTTATATTTTTATCGTACGGTAGAAAGAGGGGTGTATAATATTATTACTAACGTATGATTTCTTTAATAACTGCATGTATTTTACTAAAAAGATAAAACCGACTTCAAAATTGTACGTAATTTAGAATTAAAACTCCCTATCTCCAAAACTACTGAACCGATTTTAATGAAACTTGCACTATTCCATAAGTTGAACAATACCTAGTAGAACAAAAAAAGAATTACTGAAATCGGATCGGTAGTTCTAGAGATATGCGAACACAAACATAAAAACATACATACATACCTACTGTATACACTTGAAATCTGGCACATTTGTTTAGACGCAGGCTGATATAGACTTACATATACGAAAATTGGGTAGTTCTTGAAATATTACACACATACGTGTCGAATTGATAACCTCCTTTTTTGAAGTCGGTTATAAAAATATGTTCGATAAGGTAAATTATCTTGACACGATTCAAAGTTTTTTATCTATTCCAAAAAACTCACAAAGCTGCTAAACAAGTTTTCTCTCCAATTATATAATTTATCAATTGCAATGGCCGAAACGATCAATAGTTGGAAATAAATCATGTGCTTAAAGAACTGAGACAGGGTGATCAATTTGAGATCGGTGACAGTACTGAGCCAAATGAACTGAACAGCTCACTAACGACACTTTAAACTCGAAATATATTAATGTGATATTAATTGCAATGTTATTGAAAGAATGTCATTAACTAAATAACGCTTGCAACTCCGTTGCGCCAAAATTCGTTTATCGAGCGGAAAACGTACATTTTTCCAGGGGGTATACGATACTTTATCAATTACCGTATACCCTTCTCCGGGACTCAAAGTATATATTTACTAATTTTCAACGAAATCAGTTCAGCGGTTTAGGCGTGGAGAGGTAACAAACAGACAGACAAACTTTCGCATTTATAATGATAGTATGGACTATAGATTGTAACCCGCAGGCTAATTACGTATCATGCACAGGTAAGCAACATGCATTTGATAGTAAATATAGTACAATAATGTCTGTCAGAAATTTTGTATACTAGATTTCTGACAAACAATAGATATTGTGCATCTGCTGTCAAACGCATGTTGCTTACCCGTCACCATTACACATAATATATTATATCTATTATTCGTAGTCGTCACTCCTCACAAGAAGATACGTTATTATCCTACCGATTATACAATTTTTACATTATTTCCATCCAATACAGCACTGTATTGCTACTGAAATAATGTAAACGGGTTCTGGAATGCTCTGGAATGCATTTCAGTAAAAGAATAAACCGGCCATAATGCTACTATGTTCTTTATTCGATACAGTCCGTTTCCAAACTACAAAATGGCATTTGAATATCGAACCAAATTTGACATTTCATAAGAATACGATTTTCTAGTTTCCGAGAAAATGGAGACTCACCTGCAGCCCCTGCAGGGCTAGCATTACAACAGTAGACATATGAAAGAATCGACATACTGGCAGATTTTATCGACAAAATGGCGGATTTACATTGTCTAACTGACACTTTGTCTTGTCTAACTGACACTTTGTCTTGTCTAACTGTCACTTTGTCTATTCTTTCGTAGAAAGAAACCGTTTCTATGGTGACTATGCTACGCCTGCAGGAAGCAATAATTTAAAAGAAGAAGAAAAGACAGGATCGAATTGCTAAAGAAACTACAATCGATATAGGATAGTCTTCAACCAATTATTGGTTATTAAAGCTATTGTCGGCAGTGAGTCATGCAATTATCTGACATTTGAGCACAAAAGCCGTAAATAGATGTAATTTACATCCACTGTCCCCACCCCCGTCTGGGGGAAGTGCCCCCTTACACCCCCATTCAGTGCCATTTTACAGCGTGTGCAGATTAGGCGACTAGAAAGGATTAAGATGCAGAATAACCTAACATAATGTATGCTTAAGAGGCCGGGGGTACCCTCGAAATTCTCATACATACGTAATACCAAAATCATTTACTCATACGAAAATATTCAACATGTTTGAATTATTTTTCAGCTTAAAATAATAATTACCTAGGTTCCGGCACAAAAATTTACTTCAAAATATTTAAAAACTAAAAAATATTTTTTAGTATTTAAATATTTTGTAGTAAATTTACTATTTATTTTTATATTTTTTAGTGTTTTACTCTATTTTTTAGTGTTTAAATATTTTGAAGTAAATTTTTGTGCAGGAACCTAGGTAATTACTATTTTAAGCTGAAAAATAACTCAAACATATTAAATATTTTCGTATGAGAAAATGATTATGGTATTACGTATGTATGAGAATTCCGAGGGTACCCGGCCCAAATGCCACCGCGCATGGGCGACGAAGTTTTCTCTACAATTTTTGGTTACTTTGACTCATAAAAATTAGATAAGTGCGGAGAAATAGACTTTTTCATATTAGGCTATGTCCACATCTGTATTACGATCGCGTATCAGATCTCCGTCAAGTAGCATCGAAGCGTATCATGATCGCTAAAAATGCACGCGGTGATCGCGATCATTTTGCGCCCACACTAGCGATCATGATACGCTTCGATGCTACGCGACGGAGATCTCATGCGCGAACATGATACAGATTTGGACAAAGCCTTATACGCTAAGACGATTATGTATGTCGGCAATATAATATTATTTTGCAAGGTGTCTTTTTTGTTACAGGTACATGTGAGAATCTTTTTTTGCTGTAAGATTGGCTGTAAGCATAAGTTTTGAAATTATTAAAAACTAATTTGGATGCCTATTTAATTAATTATCAAAGAATAACAAGAACAGAGTCAATTTCGTCACGGATATGAATAGTTGTTATTTTAAAGGACTTCCAAAAATTAAAGGTTTTACAAGGTGTAACAAAACTATTATGTTAAAATACTTTAGGGTATGTGTTCCTTATATAGCTTTGTGATTTGTACGGGTAAGCGCCCGCGCGTCATGTATAATTATTTTTCCTTACAAATATGCAAAAAAAAAATACTTTTTCAGCGCTGCTACTTTCACAGTGATCTCTATATAAGGGACTTAGATACACCCTAAAGTATTATCACTCAATTTTGTTACACCTTGTTTATTTCGCTGTGGACTTTGTTTTGTACTTTGTTTACATTGGTCTTGTTCGCTGTTTAGGCTTCGGGTGGCCAACTAAGTAAGTCCTAAACGTGGATGTAGTTTTTACATTTTAAAGTTTGTTTAGGTCTAGCTGTTTGAATAGCTAGTCTGTTTTAATTAGGTTTTTGTTTATAAATCCGTTATTGTGCGGACATAGCACGTTATTAGGCTTTGTGGGGTCGCGATGTAATCAGCTGTTTGTTGTGCAGTTGAAGGAGAATTTAGTATGGAACATTTACTTTCTCCTCATTCTATAGTTCTATTATAAAGATAGTTTGCTTTGTTATGGTCAAACCGCAATATAATTATAAGAATTTGGAGCAACTTATTAATTAGAAATAAGGGCAAATGCACTTTACAGAGAAACAAGTTTTACGTGTATAATTGGTATATAATTGGTAGGGAAAGCTCTCTTCAGTAATCTCAAATTACGCTTAAGTGTGCGTGCGCCGATTCAAACTATTTAGTACTTATACATAATATTTATTGTGTGTACGTACATTATGGAATTATAGATTTATAGGACTAATTTTAATGAAAATAATATAATAATATTGGGTAGACTACAAGGAAGGATATAGAAGACAATTTGCTATTGCAGCATATATTTACGATCTCTATAATATCCCTTAACTGGTATCGGGGGTCAAAAGTTACCCCAGGCGTTCGAATTTTCTATGAAATCTTTACTATTTAAACATGAACACTCTTCTGATTCTGTGTAATCTCGTTACGTAGGGTAGTGCGGCGGATGACGAACGTACGTGGCTCTACTGTTGCTGAAAGCGGAGTTACATACAACCCGTCGGAAATATCTGCGGACCTCGCTGGAATGCGCTTCCCCTCGCGCTTCCCCGCTCCTCTACCCGTTATCGTCTATTCGTCGTACTGGATAGACGATAACGGGTAGAAGAGCGGGGAAGCGCGAGGGGAAGCGCATTCCAGCGAAGTCCGCAGATATTTCCGACGGGTTGTACAGTGCTGGGGTCAAAAATTACCCCCGATACCAGAAGTGTATGTTTTTTTCAACGGTACCTTGTAATTGTTTTTTAATATTTTTTTCGGTATATCGGGAATTTTATACCAAAATTAGCTTTTATGAAATAAGTACTCGAAATATCTGCAACATGAAACAGTTTAGGATCGTAAGGAGGGGAAGGAAGTCAGCTGCTCTGGCGAAATTATTATAGGTACAGTTTCGGATTCTTAAAATTCTAGAAGCAAAGAATTTATATCGAGTATAGCAAGTGCTCGTTATTGTTGTCTAAAGAAAATTTTGCCAAATTCACATACAAAATAATTGTAAAATTTTACAAGTAGTCTTTGGTTTCTTGTTTTGCTCTGTCATTTTTTAATTTTCAATCGATATCAAAAGAAATTCATGTGTTTTATATTATAAATTATATAAGAAAACTAGATAAAAAAGTAATAAAAGATAAGTTTATTTAAAAAAAAAATTAAGGGCTCCTAAAGTAACAGTCGTCTAAGCGTGATCGAAAACTTAGATCTTTTTTTTTATATGAGGAAAAAATATTATTTTTTAATGTTATTGGCCTTAAAGTTGAAATTTATTTAGGTAATGAGATTTATTTCAGTGTACAAAACTAATTAATTTGAAAGAAAGCTGTTTTGATATATATTTTTTATGTTTCATTGGAGTGGGGTCACTTTTTACCCCCGATACCAGATACGTTGCCGTTTTTAGCGAAACTAGCTAAGGGTAATTCAAGCAAATTCGGTTGTAGACGTCGAACTTAGTTAAGCGCTCTCATTCACAAACCCGGCGTCTCACACCATTATCATACAACATACAGCCTCATAACTCATAAGTCATACATAATATACATCCTCATAGAATATACAGGCTCATACAACCTCGACTATAATCTATCTGTCAAACGCAGCCTCGCTTGCATCCAAAACTTTAAGACCACAAACGTTTCGTAAAATAAATCTTGAATCGTAAAATAAATCTTGAATTACTTTGCCATTTTGCAAAATGTTGCCACTAAAATTGTATTGTATTGTGTTGTCTATATCTATACATATTATAAAACAAAGTCGCTTTTTTTCCCTCATGTCCCTTTGTTCTCTTTAATCTTTAAAACTACGCAACGGATTTTGATGATTCTTTCAGTGTTAGATAGCCCATTTATCGAGTAAGGCTATAGGCTATATTTTATCACCCGAAGACTAATAGGAGCGAAGAAATAGAGGAAAATGTGGAAAAAACGGGGAAAATTATTTGAAAGGGCTAACTTGAACGCGCTAATCTCAGGAACTACTGGTCCGATTTGAAAAATTATTTCAGTGTTAGATAGCTCATTTATAAAGGAAGGCTATAGGCTATATTTTATCACGCTAAGACTAATAGGAGAATGTGGAAAAAACGGGGGAAATTATTTGAAAGGGCTTATCTCGCGAACTACTGGAGCAATTTTTATGTTAAGTATATGGCACAGATAAGAAGTAGACCACGTGAAGGATCATAGGCTATCGATTTTAATCATTTTTTCAGTGGCTATATTATATTTTGTACCCGTGCGACACCGGGGCGGGTCGCTAGTAAAATATAAGTGAGTACTGGAGAATAATATGTAAATATTAGAGACACAATGACAATTGGAGACGTGAGTGGATGAAGTGGCTAACACTTTTTAAATGTAAAAAAAAAGTGTTATTCAATGGCGTTGTCCAGTCAACAGGCTAGCCGTTTGATTAAATTGATATTTTAACTAGTTGGCTGCGACATAATATTATAAATTATAATATACCGACGCACTTATAAAACTTCGATAGCGCGACGT
Organism: Polyommatus iphigenia; assembly: GCA_963422495.1. Classification (NCBI taxonomy): domain Eukaryota; kingdom Metazoa; phylum Arthropoda; class Insecta; order Lepidoptera; family Lycaenidae; genus Polyommatus; species Polyommatus iphigenia. The sequence continues at coordinate 10,948,746 of OY730177.1, forward strand.
TATGTCTATTGTGGCGCGACGCAGGAATGTGGCGCTAATTCCGCTAAATTACTATAAGGCACTTCATTCACTTTTGTCCTCAAATATTAGAGAAAAACTTTATTTTCTACCTATGATTTTATCTATAGGTACCTTCCTAGAATGAAACCCCTTCTAATGTTACATTCTTAAGCGTGTTTTGTAATTTTATTTGTGCAAAGTTTTTCTACACTTTCCACATTGTTTCCATTTGTGTGACATTGAATTTGTATCGATCACTTTTTAATGGATTCGCGGCACTGACAGGCACCATCGCAATACTAAAGCAATTGGCTTCAAGATATTGAAATGATAACGAAAGTTCAAGTTCTATTTATAGTTTTATAGCTCGCATTGGCACTTGGTAACCAAAGCTGTCCCCCTAAAGGAGACACAGAAAGAAGAGCCATTAAGCTATTGCCAAAGTTTGACTTGAAATCATAGGCTTCCCGGGTTGACTTTACGTTAATACGACGCCTTGATCGTTTGGCTGTAGCGATATCAATTTTTCGCTATTCGCTATTTTTCGCTAAATTTAAAGCTAAGAAATAAAAGTTTACTGTCAGTATGCATCATGTCTTTGTCTTTGAATTACCCATAGCATAACACGATTGGTCAACTTTTATAACACAGAATAATCAATCAAAAAGACCTCTGTAAAAAAAGGGATTCTAATTTTGCCAACAGAAGAGAGAGATTAAAGCTTCCAAAATTTGTACATAGATTGGTTCAAGCATACACTTTAATTTGCCCAATTGCCCATAGCTTATATGAAATGTATTTATTGTTTTTAAATTACGCGACAAAAACCATTTTGTCGCATACGCCCTTTCCATTTCTTGCTGTTCCATTGCTTTTTTTTCTATTCTTATAGAGGCAAATTTAAGTGTATGCTTGAACCTTTTTTACAGAGGTCTTTTTGATTGATTATTCTGTGTTATAAAAGTTGACCAATCGTGTTATGCTATGGGTAATTCAAAGACAAAGACATGATAAATACTGACAATGAACTTTAATTTCTTAGCTTTAGTCATTGCTGAGAAAAAGCCAAAAATCGCTGCAGCCAAATTACCAAGGCGCTACCAAGTTTTCTAAATTTACCAAGTTTTCCTCCTCTCTTATAAAAACAAGCAATCTAAAGCATATTATCCAACTCGATTTTTTACTTTAACGCAGCGTCACCTTAACAAAACCGGCAAAACTCAGAGCGCCAAATAAGTCTAATACAAGTGAAATATGTACCACAGTAGGTTTGGGTGTTATCCAACATTGGTAGTTGTTCCATATTTGAATTTTATGGTATAGCTCGCGGCTACCGATAGCAAAAACAAAGTTATAAAGTATACTAAGTAAACAGTAGTAAACTGTTATAAGTTTTACATGGCGTAACTTAGATATATTAACATGTTCTTATAATAATATAGATGCTAATTATAAAATTAGCATCTATATTTAGTCAGTCTAACTGTCAGTTTGTCAGTCTGTTACCTCTTAACGCATTGGGTCCCAAAAATCTCTCGACTCTCGCTAGATAACCAACTTTTAGCGTAACAAAGTAGCGAAAGGAGTTTCTTTGATAATTTGATAAAAGCACTATAAAACTATTGATAAACTACCGATAAATACTCGGAGATTTAAAGACAATTAGCAACCAATGAAAAGAGATCTGTAAATTACGACAAAATTCTTAACCCTTTGCCCTTTAGACGGTTCACGGGCATACTTACTTATATTGTTACCTTGGAAAGTATATTATTTGATAAGATTACGATTTATATTTCAGATACGCAGTCACGAGAGTTTTCAGACTTATGACCAGTTAAGCCCATCCCCCGAGCAAACGACCTTGACCATACATATTTTGACGCTTTGCCGAGATCGCACCCTATTAGGATATCTTAGTTCAAAATTGATCTAAAAAAACGGGGAATATGTAGCTAATGAAATTGTCTATCTATTGTGTGTTTCAAATAAATTTAATTTGTAAATACTGAAAGTATGCTTCAATTTTAATAAATTGGTATTACTTTGGAAGCTGATATCATGAGTATATTATAAACAAAAACAGAAAATTTAAAACGGGGATAGGAATGTTGATATATTGAAGATTATTGCTGTATTTTTATTATAACTTTGTAGATTTCAAATTATGAGTTTATAAGGCTCTTTACGGAATCTCCGGGGGGGGGGGGGCTTTAACATTATTGTAATTCAGTAATCCAATCTAGCACTGAATTGTAACTCGAGTTATGTAAACGGATAGGAATGAAAAAATTCGTTCCTAATCGAGTGCTGGCTCACATTACAGGATCGTAATAACGTAAACTCGAATGAAGTAAACTCGCTATTAGAATAATTATTAGACTGACGTGGTTTAACACAGGCAGAGGAATATATTTACAAAAAAAAGACACTAACCCGCTTACTGATTAGAATATTTACACAATATTAATAAACTAGATGATGCCCGGAACTCCGTTGCGCCAAAATTAGTTTATCGCGGTGGAACCGTACCTTTTTTCGGGATAAAAAGTATCCTATGTCCTTTTCCGGGACTCAAAGTATCTCCATACCAAATTTCAGCAAAATCGGTTCAGCGGTTTGGGCGTGAAGAGGTAACAGACAGATAGACAGACAGACAGACAGACACACTTTCGCATTTATAATATTAGTATGGATTATTTCTATACAAGATGTTAGTTTAAACATCGCCGGCTATCCTTGAAACCATCAAAATGAGCCCGTCAAAATTAACAACTTTTTCTATGAGAACAATGCTGGGAACTAAAAAAAATCCGTCTTCATACCCATACAAATTGCCGATCCGGGCATCCGTATGGGTATGAAGACGGCTTTTTTTTTGAGTTCCCAGCATTGTTCTCATAGAAAAAGTTGTTCATTTTGACGGGCTCATTTGATGTTTTCAAGGATAACGGTGTTTACACTAACACACTGTATTAGATAAGGACAAAATATATTAGAGTGTCTACCTCTAATATAAATAATTATTAATTTATAGCAAGAGCTTAAAATGGTTTAATTTAGACACAAAAGGAAACCGTAAAGAATAACACTTCAACTAGGTGCCGTTTCGTAACTAATGTAGTTCTTATAAGTACAAATGTTTAGTACCTAACTAAGCCTTAAAGAAAATAATGTGTGTATTTTATTCTAGGCATTAACCTCAATAGCCTAACAACTTTTAATTAAGTTCAGACTTGTGCTGTAAAAAGTTTGACAAAGTTCTAACAAAAATATTGATTGGGACGAATGAAAAGTTTATTTGTGTAGCTATAAATGAACTTAAAGATTATCTACACGTAACTTACTTATTGGAAAGGTAGCAAAGTTGCGAGTTCTATTCGTAGCAACAAAAAAGGAAAACAAGAATACGTGTGACACTCAGGGAGTGCCGCGGTAAAGCTATTGGATAGCATTTTTTATCAACTTATGCAATCATAATTCGCATACGTCTAAACACACGCACACAAACACCGTTGCGGAATTGAAACGACGACGATGCATGGCAACCCCGCACGGAGGGGGGGGTTTAGGTTTATCAAAGTGCACGGAAGTGCGCAGGCCTAGTTCCAGCAGGCCGCGCGCATGCCGTGCACTATTTACACGAACCGTTTCGATGCACTTTTGACCCCCCTGTAGATCAGTATCTATTACAAGTGCAAAGATAAAATTATACCTACGTAATTATATACTAGTACTTAAGCAGTGTACCAAATTTCATAGATATAGCTTTGGTAGATCCTGAAATATGTCCCTGTAAAAATAGCTAATTTCGGCACTCACTCACTCACTCACTCACTGACCGGTAATCAAAACCTCTAGCCCACTTCTAATTGTCCTAGCGTTATGAAATTTGGCACACAGGTCGTGTGTATATTAACAAAAAATTAAGAAATTTTAGAAATCGGTCAAGCGTGAGTCGGTACATCTACGAACTTTAGAGGCTACTTACAAATGTCCTAGTGTTATGAAATTTGGCACACAGGTCATGTTTTATATAATGTAGATTAACAAAAATTTAAGAAATTTTAGAAATCGGTCAAGATTGAGTCGGCTCATCTACGAACTTTAGAGGCCACTTCCAAATATCCTAGCGTTATGTAATTTGGCACACAGGTCGTGTGTTATATGTATATTAACAAAAATTAAGAAATTTAAGAAATCGGTCAAGCGTGAGTCGGCTCATCTACGAATTTGAGATAAAAATTCTTATGTACTAGTTAAGTGATACAATCAGAATACGACGAGGAGGGTGGGAGGAGGAGAGGGGGTATAAAATATTGTCATGTATAATGCAAACTGTATAGCTTAATAAATAAATGCTGTTTACTTAAAAATTTGGCTTCTATTGATAGTTAAACAAATACCACTAGCGGCATCTATCGAAACTATTGTTTATATCGGGCGTGGCACAAAAAGAAAACATAGGTATGATTTCCTGAAAAAAAGTATTGAAATCCCACCAAAAACATACCTGTTAAAATAGGGCCTAGTTCCTATATGCTAATTTTTGCCCTAAAAAAAAAGAGTTGAAATCTAATCCAATGCCAAGTTCAGATGCACTTTACCGATCATAATCATCTTCATCAACAGCCTGATCCATAATACTTCTAAATTTGAACTTGGCAGGTTTTGTGCTATACTTAAATACTTGATTAATTATACTTGATTAATTATACTTAAATACTTGATTATTAGATAATATTTATAGAATTTAATTAACCTGCCACGTTCAAATTATACCTACGTAATTATATACTAGTACTTAAGCAGTGTACCAAATTTCATAGATATAGCTTTGGTAGATCCTGAAATATGTCCCTGTAAAAATAGCTAATTTCGGCACTCACTCACTCACTCACTCACTGACCGGTAATCAAAACCTCTAGCCCACTTCTAATTGTCCTAGCGTTATGAAATTTGGCACACAGGTCGTGTGTATATTAACAAAAAATTAAGAAATTTTAGAAATCGGTCAAGCGTGAGTCGGTACATCTACGAACTTTAGAGGCTACTTACAAATGTCCTAGTGTTATGAAATTTGGCACACAGGTCATGTTTTATATAATGTAGATTAACAAAAATTTAAGAAATTTTAGAAATCGGTCAAGATTGAGTCGGCTCATCTACGAACTTTAGAGGCCACTTCCAAATATCCTAGCGTTATGTAATTTGGCACACAGGTCGTGTGTTATATGTATATTAACAAAAATTAAGAAATTTAAGAAATCGGTCAAGCGTGAGTCGGCTCATCTACGAATTTGAGATAAAAATTCTTATGTACTAGTTAAGTGATACAATCAGAATACGACGAGGAGGGTGGGAGGAGGAGAGGGGGTATAAAATATTGTCATGTATAATGCAAACTGTATAGCTTAATAAATAAATGCTGTTTACTTAAAAATTTGGCTTCTATTGATAGTTAAACAAATACCACTAGCGGCATCTATCGAAACTATTGTTTATATCGGGCGTGGCACAAAAAGAAAACATAGGTATGATTTCCTGAAAAAAAGTATTGAAATCCCACCAAAAACATACCTGTTAAAATAGGGCCTAGTTCCTATATGCTAATTTTTGCCCTAAAAAAAAAGAGTTGAAATCTAATCCAATGCCAAGTTCAGATGCACTTTACCGATCATAATCATCTTCATCAACAGCCTGATCCATAATACTTCTAAATTTGAACTTGGCAGGTTTTGTGCTATACTTAAATACTTGATTAATTATACTTGATTAATTATACTTAAATACTTGATTATTAGATAATATTTATAGAATTTAATTAACCTGCCACGTTCAAATTAGAAGTATTATGGATCAGGCTGTTGATGAAGATGATTATGATCGGTGAAGTGCATCTGAACTTGGCAAAACAATCTGTGAGCTATTAGTATTATTTCGACTATTCAAAATTGTGCTCTATTTCCTACGTGTCAAGGTATGACTTAATATATGAAGAATAAAGTATTCGTTTATTTCTTCTGAACAAGTCACTAATTATAGTTTCGAAAGTTTATAATTGAGAAACTAATATCACATCGGACTTAATACTATATTATGATGGCTTGATAGATAGAAAATTTAACATATATTATAATGTAGTTCACACAAACATAAAATATGGATTATATGGATATTTCATATTACATTAATTTTCGAAAGAGGGTAGGCCGGGCGCCATTTTTTTTTGCACATTGACCTGCCAACTTTTTTGCATAAATTTTTCCCGGAACTGAGGGGTTAAGGCTATGACGTTGTCACGTTCAACTATCGTCAGTAAACCGACTTTACAGACAACCGATTTTTTAGTTATTCTAATGAATGCCATGTCTTGTATAAAGCTTTTAAATAATATAATATAATTTATAAACCCAGTCATAATCTTCACAAGAGCAAATAATATGGTAAACAAGATTTTTCGGTCTGTTTTATTGTAATGTATTATTATATAAAATAGGCAATTTGAGCTCAGTAAATGTAACAATTTACAAATTGGAGCCACATCGTTGTTACGTTGCGTCGCCGCAGGATGAGTAGCTACCTAGTAATCATTTAAGACTAAGCATTACATGCTAATATAACTTCCAGCCTTAGGGCCTGTATTCACTTTGATTAGTACAAGTGCAAGTGATTAGTAATCAGGAGAAACAAATCCTTTAATCCTCGAAGGCTCGCGTCGAGCCGGCTCGATGGAATTAAATATGTCATATATGTTATTTCTTTCGATTCGGAGTAAAACTATCGAGCAAAACCGTATGTGAGTACTTAGCATAACGTTGTTTTTGCGATGCGACGCCGCAACACTGTGTTGTGGCCTGGCCCTATGGCCTCGTTTCTACGATACGCCCATAAAGTTAGGCAAAAAGCAAAAATCCCAACTTTTCTTGCAGAAAACGTAATGAGAGTAAATTCTTTCCGCCTTCTCGCACTTGACCGACTTTTCACAAAACAGTTGTATGTTGTGTGTCAGAAGTTAGTTAAGCGTATGTTAGAACTTTTGTTACATTGTATTGCGTCACAACCTTGGAACAATATATATATATATATATATATATATATATATATATATATATATATATATATATATATATATATATATATATATATTATATTGTATTAAAATCAATAAATTGTTCAATAAAATATCTTCTTTATGATCTTGATTCAAAACAAAATAAATAAAACCTATACATATAAAAACCGGCCAAGTGCGAGTTGGACTCGCCCATGAAGGGTTCCGCAGCAGCAATATACTGCAGTCGCCAGAGGTTTTAACCTCCGAAAATTGTAATAGTGAATGGATTTTTGTTTTCGAGGTGTCATTTTTTTTTTACACTGTAACTTGCAAAGTTTACCAAAAAATTTTTTGTGCTTTTAATTTTTTAGTTACTTAATTAAAGATTAATATTTCACCATATAAAACCGGCCCAGAAAAAAAAATTCTTGTTCCTGGTATTTAATTACTCTTATCCGATTGTTTACGTTGAAAATTAACCAAATGCACAATTTTTAAAAAAGAAAGTTTGCTTTGCTAAGCTAAATACAACTATAAGGTTTTTGCAAAGTTTTTAGAGATTAACGCTCGTCGTAACGAAGATAAAAGGGTTTGGGTGGATTTAAGGGTTGTAACGAAAACTGTGTTAAATTTACTTGTTGTGCGTATTTAATTTTCAGAGAAATGATAACTTTTAAGTACTTAAAAACGTTTAAATATCTCCAAATATGTGTAAAATAGACCGAAAATATTTTTCTATATTTGTTGAGAATTTATTTAAGTGAGAGCTAAAACATTAAATGCATCGACAAATGAAAGAATTTTTCTAGTCTTTGAAATATATTTAAACTTCCTACTTAAAGCCAGAAAAAAAATTGAGTGCTACAAATCTCACGTACATACTAAAGACGCATGCTGCGACCTATGTTTGGAAAATGCTTACCTGAATACAAAAAATATCAGTTCTTAACCTAATTTGTATTTTTTTCCTTTAAGTATGTTTTAGCAAATATAATCAATAAAAAAAAAAAAATAAAAAATCAATTTTATTCTGTAAAAACCAAACCAAAAGAAATAAAATACAGATTTTCTTCGTAATATCCGTGAAAAGTTTGTGCTACATTTTCAGAAAATTTCATAAAGTAAGAGCTTAAAAGTTATACACATTAAGAAATAGAAGGCTTTGTTAAGCCTTCAAAATAATTTTAAACTTCCTATTTAAAACCAAAGAAAAATAGGAACGCCATTTACCTGGCGAGGCACACAACAAGCACATTTGGAGGTATGCTCATCTACATACAAAAATATTAATTTCAAATCTAAATTATATATTTTTTCAACTTATTTTCTTGCTTTGGAATATAAGCAACGATACATATCAAAAAAATAATAATATATTTTATTATTTTGCTATATATTTAAAAGAAAGGAATATGCAAATTTTCTTCAAAATTTTACAGTTTATGATTTTACTTGAAGTGGAAGAGAATAATTTAAAAATCAAAAGCACAACTTTTCAATAGGTAAACTTTATTATTTATGTTATCAGCTACACATTCCTTTTTTTCTTTTCAATTTTCATCCACTATTGCAAAAATCGGAGGTTTGCACGATTTTTACGCTCTGGGAACTCCACTAATAAGAATTATTTCTATGAAATTATAAGGTTTTTGATTTATTTTAATATTAATTCATTTTTGATATAATGAAAGTTAAATTAAGGTTTATCATTTATGACGTATAAAAAAAACTACTGGCTAGATCTCATTCAAACCAATTTTCGTTGGTAGTTTTTATAGAAATGTACATTATATATTTTTTTTAGAATTATCATGCTTTAGAAGTTAGAGGGGGGGGGGACACATTTTGCCATTTTGGATGAGTCTTTCTCGCAAACTGTTCAGGTTAGAAAAAAATGATATTAGAAACCTCAATATGATTTTTGAAGACCTATCCATAGATACCCCACACGCATAGGCCAGATGAAAAAAAAATTTTTTTGTTTCAGTTGTACCTATGGGGACCCCTAAAATTTTTAATATTTTTTCCATTTTTGTATTAAAATCTTAATGCGGTTCACAGACTACATCTACTTACCAAGTTTCAATAGTATAGCTCTTATAGTTTCGGAGAAAAGTGGCTGTGACATACGGACGGACAGACAGACAGACATGACGAATCTATAAGGGTTCCGTTTTTTGCCATTCTGGCTACGGAACCCTAATAAAAATGTAGAAATGAAGATTCTGTACATTAAAGATATTCAAAAAATAATAAGCGGAGGGTGTCACTACATCGCTATAGAAGCCAAAAATGTGGTCAGTTTTTTTGTCTGTCTGTCTGTATGTTTGTTCCACTATTACACGAAAACTACTGATCCGATTTGAATGCGGTTTTCGTAGATATATTTGTCTTCTTCCAATTTAACATCTGGCGTATAAAAATTTTTGCCCCCACCTCTCTAAAGGGACGAAAGAGGGGCTCAGATTTTGTATAAGACTTTTGCTTTAACACGAAAACTACTGATCCGATTTGCATACGGTTTTCACAGATATATTTGCCTTCTTCCAACTCAACATCTGGTGTATAAAAAACACCCCCCACCCCCCACCCCTCTAAGGGGACCAAAGAGGGGGTCACATTTTGTATTAAACTTTTTTCTTTAATGGACTTTATATTATTAACCGTTTTTCCAACTTAACATCTGGCGTGTAACATTTTCCCCCCCACCCCTCTTAGGGGACAAAAGAGGGGGTAAGATTTTGTATCAACAGCTGATGAAGTAGAAATACTTTAAATGGCAAAACAACGTTTGCCGGGACAGCTAGTACAGAATAAAAGATTGCAAAATAAAAAAGTCTTCATTATAATTTATTATATGGACACGCAAAAAAAAACAGAACAAAATGTACCATCGAGGAAATTTATTAATTCCTAGGCAGTTGACGGACCTACGTCATGACGTGCGGGCCGATTCTGTATCGTACATTTGTGAGTTAATAACTGAGTTAGTAACGAAACCGAGGAGTGAGTAACGGAAAGTGCCACTTTTTGTATTCACTTGCATACAAAAGTGAGACTTTCGGTTGCTCACTCCTCCGTTTCGTTACTAACTCAGTGATTAACTCACAAATGTACGATACAGAATCGGCCCCGTGGTCGGCTTATGTCAATTCAGTTTAGCTGTGATCGGTCGGATGGGTTTGACTTAACGCAACCAAATTACTGATAGGTCCAAAGATCTCTTTAGTTTCTTATGTCAATGCTTAGGTCCGCCATCTGCCTAGAAATCAACTTCTCTGATAGTACATACTTCAATTTCCAAAAAAATATTTTTCAGAAAATAATTGTGGCGTTTTATAGTCGTTGTGTTGGCTCGACTCGGACTTGGCCGCATCTGATGCTATTACTTAAAAGTATATTGTGCTATAAAATATGTTTATTACGCAGCTTAGGGGATGAAAATAAAAACGCGAAAGCAGTAAATACGCTACGCCTTTTAAGATATCTATTGGTTTGATATTATTTTTCCCGAATGAAACATCTATTTCGCAATAACTGTGTTTTGGTACGGTAAAAAAGAAGCTTATGTTCGGAATTTCATAAAGAATATCAAGCTAAAGTAAATTAAATTATAATGAAAATGTTTTGTCGAAGGTACATTAAGGTATAATAAGCCGTTACTGGAAGTAAATTAGATTCTATGTGAACACAATAAGGGTTTTTAGCGTTCCGTTCGCGAAGAAAAGCCTTTGTTATTAATGTTACATTTAAATGAATAAACTGATATTTTGGGCGTAATAGAGATTGGAACTGATCACCAGAAATAGTAACATTTCACAGACAAAAATAGTAAACGATCACCAAAATACAGACCACCATTTTAATGTAAAATGATAACCAAAGATTTAACATCTTGAAACCAAAAATAGTAAATGATCACCAAAATAAGTAAGTGATCACCAAAATTAGTAAATGATCACCAACATTATACTAGCATTTTAATGTAAAATGATCACCAAAATTAGTAAGTGATCACCAACACTATACTAGCATTTTAATGTAAAATGATCGCCAAAGATTTATTATCTCGCTATCTTATTTATGCAAAATGACTCCAAATAAATCATTGTTAAACCAAAAGTAGTAAACGATCTCCAAAATTAGTAAACGATCACCAACATTATACGTTAGCATTAATAATTATAACCAAACTAGCGCGGCGGCTTTGCCCGCGTAATTTAGGAATTTCACGCAACCGTACATTTTTCCGAAATAAATAGCCTATGTCTCTTCACGTGGTCTATTCTTCATGTTTGCCAAATAACATAAAAATTGCTCCAGCAGATAATAACTAATAAGCAATTTCATATAATTTCCCCCGTTTTTTCCACATTTTCCTCTATTTCTTCGCTCCTATTAGTCTTAGGGCCTGTTTCACCACTTCCTGATAAGGCTATCCACCACTTAACTTGACACATAGAGTATGGAGAATCTGTCAAATAAGCCTATCCGGCACCTTATCAGGAAGTGGTGAAACAGGTATCGTGATAAAATATAGCTTATAGCCTTCGTCGATAAAATATGGGCTATCGAAAATTGAAAGATTTTTTTTTTAAATCGGACCAGTAGTTCCTGAGATAAGCGCGTTCAAACAAACAAACACACAAACTATGGGTCTACCAGAATCTGATGGCAAAAAGTAAGAAAATAAATTGACTCTAGCGACTAGCAATACCGGGGTAATAGGAATAAAACATAATATTCATCTTTTTTTATTCCTTTAGTGGCTTATTTCGTGTGTGAAACATGAAAATATAAAAATTTATCCAATGATCAAGGATATTTTTTTAAAATCTGCTGTCAAAAATTGCCATCAGATTCTGGTAGACCTATAACAAACTCTTCCGCTTTATAATATTAGTATAGATATATTTTTATTTAGCAATCCTATTTAAGAGAAGAAGACAGATAGACGGACAGACAGACATCGAAGTCTTAGTAAAAGAGTCCCGTTTGGGGTACGGAACCCTAAAACGGGACTCTATTACTGAGACTTTGATGTCTGTCCGTCTGTCCGTCCGTCTGTCTTTCTCTAGGCTGTATCTCAAGAACCGCTCTAACTAGACTTCTAAAAATTTTAAAGATTGTGTATATCTGTTGCCGCTATAACAACAAGTACTAAAAAAAATTAAATTATTATTTAAGGGGGGCTCCCATACAACAACCGTGATTTTTTGGCCTTTTTTATTAGGTAGGCACGTTGATATTTTCGCAAAGGCCTTGATTATATGTTTACTTCAAAAATTAATAATAATATAAAAAAATAAATAAAGGGGGCTTCCATACAAAAACACAATTTTAAGTCTAATTTTGTTCTATAATGGTACGGAACCCTCCATTTCCGACTTACACTTGACCGACTATTTTGTTAATAATATTATGCTTACATTTTTTGTCAATCGTAGTGATTTATTTGGACAGAAATATCGCATTGATTTGCTCACAAGGATTTGGTGATCATTTACTATATTTGGTGATCATTTACTATATTTGGTGATCATTTACTATATTTGGTGATCATTTACTATATTTGGTGATCATTTACTATATTTGGTGATCATTTACTATATTTGGTGATCATTTACTATATTTGGTGATCATTTACTATATTTGGTGGTCATTTACTATATTTGGTGATCATTTACTATATTTGGTGTTCGATTACAATTTGAAGTGTTGTCATGACTAAAATAGCTGATAGTATTGCAATTTTAGACTTTATTTTTTTGGTGTTAAGTATCTTTTTTTGGTAAACAAGTTTAGGGTATCAGTGCATTTTTTGGTGGTCATTATATTTGTTCCCATAGAGATTGACTGGCTTATAACAATGATAGAATGTTGCCTGCATCTTCGTTTGTGCATAGACTAAGGAAAATAACTCTATAGTCTATGGTTTGTGTAAAAAATGATTATTGCGCGGAAACCGCTATAATCTTTTCAACATTAAAAGTATCCCTTTTCATTTTCCACGTTAGTCAAAATTTCAGCAGTTTTAGCAGTTTAAGTATAAAGTAACAGACAGACTAACACACTCGCTCGTTGTGTCATGTCATATTTATAACATCACCTTTGAACTCGCACTGTCACAGCTGGTAATAATATATCCTATACTGTACTCGGCGAAACACGGCGGTAGCGGTCATTGACTCCCATCAAAAACTTGTCATTTTCTATATACTGTATACATAAACCGCGATTGACAATGAAGTGTCAGATGTTGTCAATCGCGGTTTATATCAAAAATGACAACTTTTTTGACAGGGGGTCAATGACCGCTACCGCCATGTTTCGCCGAGTAAAGTATAATGTAGAGCAGTAATAATATAATATCCTACAGAGAAGTCCTTGTCAAAGCCTCTAAGCATATTATAGTATGTATGTTTGCCAATATTAATTGATGTATGATCTAGACGGATTTAAGCGAATAAAATATGTTGTAAAAAAGATAGATACACAGAATTTCTGAATTGATTTTCTGAAGTCGCGTACAACAAGGTATTTGAAAATTATTGTTGACAATTTCTTCCATTTTTCTCTTTTACGACGAAATGGACTTTGAAAAAGAACGATATATTCCAGAAGGCATTCATCGTTGTCAAGACGAACTTGTCTGATAATCCGTTTGAAATATCCAATAAGATGTGCAGAGCAACTGCATCGATTTTGGTTGAAAAGTACGACGATAAGAAGCAGTTTTGCGTGCACTTTACGGAGATAAATCGACGTTATTGTATCTATCTTTAAGTTCTATTGCCAAGATAGTCAATTTTAAAGATACATTATGACAAAGGTTAAAAATATCGAAAAATACAGTGGGAGCTCAGCCAACACTTTTTTTTAATTTGAAATTGTAAGCTTGGTACGTGAACAATAATTCATTATTATAAAAAGCGAGAAAAAAATGGGCGAAAAGCTCATAGACGACTCTAATTATTTGAAATAAAAAAAAAACACCTTTTATCGCTTCTTTATAGAATCGCCGATCAAAATGTTTGAAATTTTGTCATGTGTCGAATTTCAATTTTCATGTTCATATTACGATATTATCGATACGCTTATTCCAATTCCGTACATTTCTGATCAGCAATTCTATAAAGAAGCGATAAAACGTGTAATAGGTGGCTCTGCTCTGCACGCTAATTTGGAAACATTCAAATTATAGAATTTCATTCAAATGATTATTACAATATTATGGTTACTGTTAAGTATTTTGTCTCTCTCTGGTTTTATTATTATTGGTTCTCTCCTCGGAAAGCCATGATGGAATATGGATAATTCTATGTTTGCGGCCATGATTGTGAATTTGTTTATGGAATGCACTAGGTGACTAGGCAAAAGGTGGTTCCCCTATCAATATAGTACAAGTTATAGTTCAATCGTTCGTAAACCACCATCCAGTTCATGTACCATCGTGAAATTTTTTAAAAATACAAATTGGTACTGTGCAAAAATTGTCATGTCATGAAAATTCATACTTATATTATAAATGCGAATGTGTGTCTGTCTGTCCGTCTGTTAGAGATAAACTACGATGACATGGCGCGCCCCTCGTAAACTCAAAACGTTTGAATTGCGTTGTCTTGCGCGGTCGGCTAGTTATGATTAGTTGACCAACAAATCTTGGTAATAAGTGACATTAATATGAAATATTACGAGTACTGGTTGATTGGTTGAATACTTACAACTACATACAAACTCTTTCAGGATGTGACTACACACATTGAAACGGTAATTTGGAGGGGCGCGCCATGTTATCGTAGTTTATCTCTACCTCTTCACGCCCGGTCCGAACCCCAACCGATTTGGCTGGGTATGTGATACGAACCGATTCGGATCATTTTTCATCCCGAAAAAATGTACGGTTCCCGTGCGATAAACTGGTTTTGGTTAGGTTAGGTTAGTTCTTTTATGTAACTCAACGGAGTTGCGTCATATTCTAGTAACATATTAATATGGCTGAGATTTAAGGTTTATCAATTACGTGTGAAACGTATTGTCATGAGTCGTCGATTCAGAAAATAGAGTCTATACCAGCTATCCCCAACCCGCGGCCCGCGGGACTTTAACAATGGCCCGCGTGATATTAAATCATTTTGAAATTCACGCCCAAGCAGCATCACAAGCTGTATAACAGCTTTATTAAAGTTCGTTTATACTCTTAATGCTGTATTTCTATAAGGCTGTATAAGCGCTTATACAGCCCTTATACCCCGTTTTGCGATATATTGGCTGTACAGTAGCTGTATAAGCATAAAATAGGCTGCATAATAGCTGTTTTGTGGCTGTACTATGGTGTACGAAGAAACTTTTACACTCCAATGACTACATTAACTCACCGGCAAAATAATGTTAAGCTGTGAATTTTTTTCCACTTTTAAATCGTTAATTTTGAAGATCGTAATTTTTAATCCTAAAAATTTTTTGTTGCGGCCCGCGACACTAAGATCACAACATGTTTGTGGCCCGTGTGAAAAAAAGGTTGGGGACCACTGGACTATACCGTAAGCCGATTTGTCGGAATCGGTGCTCTTTGTGAATCGATTAAACCCCGTAACTGGTCACGAAATATCGTAGTTTGATACGTGGGGTATTTTAGGCACTTCTTTTGTTGGAAATCACCTTTGAGTCCTTTGCGAGAGTTATGTAATAGCTGTGCTAACGCGTAAAGATGGCTTTCCGATCCGCGCGGCACGCGACTGCGACCGACAAAAAAAATCTACGTGTGGCACTCGGGGACTGCCGCGGTAAAGATTTTTTATCAACTTATGCAATTATAATTCGCATACGTCTAGTCGCACGTACACAAACATCGTGCCGAAGTCTGGCAACGCCGGTCGGAGTGGGGAGTGTTAGGTTTTTTTTTGATTTGGCCGCTGCGCTCAAAGCCCGCATTAAAACTTATGCAATATCTTAAAAAAAAATGTAGTCGCTAAACCTGGCAATACTTTGGCTTCCCAATTTAAATTAATTATGTACTAGGCAAAATAATGGCCATTCATCTTTAAAAAAAGAAAATAAAAATAACATAAGACAAAATCAAACTGTATTTTCCTGTAATTTAAATACAATTTACGGTTATGTGTCGACATATTAACTACTTATAATATTTTGCAACGAATTATACTATCTTGACTATTACCGTCTATCTTTGCGGAAATATCATAAGATATTTTGGCACGCGTATGTCAAGGAGGTAAAATGTGCCATTTCCTCTGAAAAGATAAACATCTATCTATTTTTAGACGTTATAGTCCATAAAGATAATATATTCGACCGGTTACCAACCGCTGCAATTTAAATATTGAAAATACTAAAGTAGTACACATAATGCATTAACGAAAGTACTTAAGTATGTAATATAATAGCTCATAATAGTATTTTAAAAAGATAAAACCGACTTCAAATTTTTGTACGTAATTATTATGAATTAAAATTCCCTATCTCAAAAACTACTGAACCGATTTTGATGAAACTTGCAGTATTCCCTAAGTTGAACAATACCTAGTACAATAAAAAGAGAATCACTAAAATTGGACTTGTGGTTCCGGAGATATGCGTGCACAAACATAAAAACATACATACATACATACATACATACATACATACATACATACATACATACATACATACATACATACATACATACATACATACATACATACATACATACATACATACATACATACATACATACATACACACATACAATGAAATTTGGCACATTTGTTCAGAAGCTGTCATAGATTAACATATACAATAACTATTCACATTATGTTACTGTAAGCGAAATTGTGGTAAATGCTTGCAGTTATCTAAGCGATGCTGCAATTTCCAAACTTTTATCTTTAAAGGTTTAGGAGTTCTGTTCAGTGCCTTTGGACCAAGAGACACCCTCGTATGAAATTGCTCTTATTCGTAACATATGCTTAACTTACTAGAAACATAATTTTAACCACTGTGAGTGTTTTGATAAATTTAAAGGATTTCCCTCGATTGCTCATAGATCCTATCATCAGCTCACCACTTTCGTAATTGTTATACAAAATTAAAATTATATCCTATACAACAACATGAGAATTTTGAAAATCGGTCCACAAACAGCGAAATCAATGCAAAATATCAGGAAAAGTACCAATAATTGTATATATATATACAATTATTGGTATATATAGATATAACCTGGTGCGAAGTCTTACTTTTTGATAGCATTTACCTGAAATGATTCAGAAAAAATCAAAATCACTATATGTTAGATATATACGATAGAAATTTCAAGGAGTCCTCTCGATTCCTCAAGGATCCCATCATCAGATCACCACTTTTGTGAACATGGTACCAAATTCGAGCTAAACCCTATACAACACAAAAAGAATTTTGAAAATCGTACCACAAACGGCTGAGTAATCGTTGAACATACAAAAAAAAAAAAAGATATATACAGCCGAACATATTACCTCCTCCTTTTTGGAAGTCGGTCAAAAACTGGGCAGTTCTGGAAATATTACATACATACGCGTCGAATTGATAAGCTCCTTTTTTTGAAGTCGGTTAAAAATGACAATATTTAGGGCCTGTTTCACCATTTCCTGATAAGTGCGTGCCGAATAGGCTATTCACCACTTAACTTGACAGATGAAGTATGGAGAATCTGTCAAAAAAGCTGTGAATAGTCTATTCGGCACTTTATCAGAAAGTGGTAAAACAGGCCCTTAATGCCTATCATATCCTACCTCCTATGTCGTGAATTTGATTTCCGCACTTGCACATAATGTATTAACGCCTCTAATTATAGTCAGTTCAGTGGTTTAGAGCGTGGTCTCGACTATTAGCAGGCGTAGCATAGTCAGCATAGAAACGGTTTCTTTCTACGGAAGAATAGACAAAGTGACAGTTAGACAACGGAAATCCGCCATTTTGTCGATAAAATCTGTCAGTATGTCGATTCTTTCCCATGTCTACTATTGTTATGCTAGCTCTGCTGATTGTCTGACAAAAAAGGTGATCCATGTATTGGATGGGCATAAAAAGTAGGTCCTGCACCTGAAATTCCAATAACCAAAAAGCTCTGACGATCATTATACAATACTCTTTGTCGAATCCAGTCGTTTCTATTTTGTAAGCCTCAATTTTATCAAGATAATCGTAGCACAGTCCAGGCAACATGTAGCCAATCATTTGAAACCTTGAACATCCATACTTCCATACTTCCATACTAATACTATAAATGCGAAAGTGTGTCTGTCTGTCTGTCTATCTGTTACCTCTTCACGACCAAACCGCTGAACCGATTTTGCTGAAATTCGGTATAGAGATACTTTAAGTCCCGATGAAGGACATAGGATACTTTTTATCCCGGAAAAATCTACGGTTCCCGCGCGATAAACGAAATTTGGAGCAACGGAGTTGCGGGCGTCATCTAGTCATAAATATTTTTGATTACGAACTTCGACACTGAAGTTATCGCAAGCATCTTGTCTAAGGAGTAAGGACCGAGGCGTAGCACTAGGCTGTCAGTGTTTTCATATTGCACGGATTGCCAAAAAAGTTTTAATAGACTTGCTGCGGATGTCGAGATCGCAAAATATAACTTTCATGTTGCGGTCAGCGCACGTGATCTGCTAAACTGATTTTGATAATAATTTCAATAAATATTATGCTGATTATGGACAAATTACAATAGCATTAACTATTTATTTTTTAACAATAATCCTGTAGTTAGGTTTATCTTAGATTTTTAATGTAATATAGCAAGAAATTTTTTTTATGTACCTACCATCGAAGAAATGTATTCATAAGCAGTTGACGGGCCTACGTCAGAGTAGACAGAATTGTCTATTGTGCCTACGTCGTCTCGTCGGATAACGGATTAAGTCAATTCCATGTTATTTGTCATCTGTCCGGCAGGGTTTGGAGTAACGTGACCAAATTATGTGGGTCAGTCAGGTAATCAGTTTCCCCATAGTACATAGAAATTCATAACAATATTATTATTATCTATTAAATATACATCTTCGTCTCTAACCAAAACTTTATCATTTATGTTAATTTATGAATAATAGATAGGTGCGCTTACAAAACTCGATATAACTTTGTTGCTTCAACCAAATAATTTTGGCTTCATTTCAACGTTTTATCAGTCATGAATAAATTGTGGATGATATTCTATAAATTGACTATAATATGATGATATACAAGAGACAAAATATAAGAGATAGTTTCTAATTAAATATCTGTATAATACACAATTCTGAAGCCATCAAAACCAGCAGAGTTTAGGACAGCTATTTATCAAAATTCAGCCAATACGAAAATTATTATTTCAATAATTAATAGGGAATATTACCCAAAAGTCGGTGAGTTACTTCTTCTTGTACAAAGATTTTTTGCCTCGTACATCCTTTAATTTAAATATTCAAATTTTCTTAAACATTCCGTTCCTTCCTTGTTCATTCATCTGGCTTAAAGCCAGATGGGGATATAGGTAGATTTTCCTTACATTGATTAAAGTATTTCCGTGATTTCCATGTTCAATTTCGATATTCTAATTGGAAGTTGTGCCTGGGAGTTTTGTTTAAATTACTTGTATTAAGACGCTCCCCCTACGGAGATGCCGTAATTTACCGTTTTTAGAGCCTTATTAACTCATAATTTGAAAGCTACAAAATTATAATAAAAATACAGCAATACTCTTCAGTATATGAACGTTCCTTTCATAGTTATTAATTTCCTATTTTTGTTTTTTATACTCATGATATCAACTTCCAAAGTAATACCAATTTATTTAAATTCAAGCATACATTCAGTATCTCCCTAAATTACGGTTATTTGAAACACACGCCAATAGTCGACAATTTCATTAACTACATACTGGACGTTTGAATTTTTTTAGGTCAATATTGAACTAAGATGAGTAAAAAAAAATAGGATTTTGGCGTGATCTCGGCAACGCGACAAATGTATGGTCAAGGTCGTTTGCTTAGTGGATGGCCTTAAGTATACATTTTCGTTTCAATATTAAAAAGTAGGTTAGATGGGTTCCGCATAAAATACTCAGTAAATCCAAAAAAGAATTAAATCTGTGTATTCAATGTTATTTCAAACTTCGTTTGAACCTGTCTTTTCCCGCGACTCAAAGCATCTCCATTCTCCATACCCAGCAAAATCGGTTCAGGGTTTCGGGCGTAAAGAGGTAACAGACAGATAGACAAACACTCTTTTGCATATTTTATAATACTATATTAGTATGAAACGTGTGTATAATACTGACTTTAATTTAGTCTGTATGTTGCTACGAAAAATGGAAAAGTACAATATCAAGAATAGAACCAACCCAGTAACCGAGTCCGCAAACTAAAAGCAATTGTTTATTAAAAACTCCATTGTCTGTGTCGATGAGAGATTTATTAATACTGAATATCTTACGAACTCACTAAAGCGCTCCCTGGGGCCCGATTCTCATTTATCGAACGTCACTTCAATCGCAATTCGCATACTGTCTCATTCGTGCGCTTAGGCTCAAATCACACCGAAATGGCAGCGCAGTGGCGAGCATTTTCAGTGTCATATGATTTTAAACTTTATCTTCATTGTTGCAATACCGCTTGAGAAACTTGGAAAATCTCGCGGCCGCCCGCGAAGCCTCGAACACTCTGACGACTCCTACGCGGCGGCAGCGCGTGGGCAGTCTGTAATGAAGATTAAGTTTAAAATCATATTAGGTATGACACTGAAAATGCTCGCCGCTGCGCTGCCATTTCGGTGTGATTTGAGTTTTAGGGTGCGTTTCCACTGCAGCGGAGCGGAGCGGAGCTTAGCGGTGTCCGAATTGACCAATCGTGCTATTCCAGCGGAATGATAGCGAAGCGGAGCGATCAGCGAAGATTTCAAGCATGGTGATTGGTCAATTCGGCACCGCTAAGCTCCGCTACGCGTCAATGGACACACGGCCGGCTCGATTTTTGATATGCGTCCGCGCAACAGAACGGTTTGGCCGCTGTACAACGAGCATATTGTACGATTTACTTAAATACTAGCGCGGTCGCTTTTTCATTTAAGTACATACAAGTACCTTGATGAGTGGCAGTCTTCCACAGTGCGTTTTTCGCGTAACTTTCTGCCGCGCATTGTAAAACTCTGGAACGAACTGTCACCAGCAGTATTTCCGGACCTATACGACCTGCAAACCTTCAAGAAAAGAACGCATTCCCTCTTAAAGGCCGGCAACGTACCTGCAGCTCCTTTGATGTTGCGAGTGTCCTTGGGCGGCGGTAGTTGCTTACCATCAGGTGACCCGTTTGCTCGTTTGCCACCTTCTTTATTTAAAAAAAATACAATTTCTTGTGATTTTGTTGCGTAGCGACTAGCGGCCAAACTGCTCTGTCTCGCGGATGCATATTAATTCATGAAGCCCCAAGCGGCCACATCCGGCCGCGATAACAATGAAAAAGCTATTGTGTCTCGTTTTGCCACGACTGATGGGTTAAGAGGCCGGGTACACTTGGAATTTCTCATACATACGTAATTCCAAAATCATTTTCTCATACGAAAATATTTAACATGTTTGAGTTGTTTTTCAGTTTAAAATAGTAATTACCTAGGTCCCTTCACAAAAATTTACTTCAAAATATTTAAACACAATTTTTTTTTTCCAACTCTAAAAAATATTTTTTAGTATTTTAATATTTTGTAGTAAATTTACTATTTATTTATATATTTTTTAGTGTTTTACTGTATTTTTTAGTGTTTAAATATTAAGTACTAAATTTACAAAAAAAAATTAAAAACAATTTTTTTTTTTTTATGTTTAAATATTTTGAAGTAAATTTTTGTGCAGGAACCTAGATAATTACTATTTTAAACTGAAAAACAACTCAAACATGTTAAATATTTTCGTATGAGAAAATGATTTTGGAATTACGTATGTATGAGAATTTCGAGGGTACCCGGCCTCTTAACGAGCCATAGTCGCTGTTTGATTTGGAATGATTATATTGTGTCTTTTGTTTGGAAACTGGTGTTATTCAGAGTATCTTAAGCTATATAATAATTCATCATCATCAGCTCACTCTATGGACCGATATTTTTTGTTTTGTAAATGCGCTTATACAGGTTTTCTTTCACGTGAACCGTGCAGTTTTGGTGTCAAGCATTACCCTCGCATGGTCATGAATATATTATATGTTGCGCGAGTTTATAACAAGACCAGACGAGACAAGACGGGATGTAGAGCTTTTTAAAATCGCGGGTAAAAATTAATCTTATATACACTTAACAATAAGGCTTCTTTTCCAAAGTTCAAACTTTAAGCACTGCTGAGTTACTTAGCACAGGAATCGCAATGAAAATTGCATTTAATTACGTAGTTAATAGGGTTGAATTTTAAATAGCTATCTTAAAATACATCTTTTTAATCTGAACCCCAGGGAGTAGGGACAAAGTTTAAAGTAACATTTATGCCCATTCACCTAACTATAACCAGAGATCAGCCATACATACATATTTATTACTCTATGCTATAACTTAAGAGTTAAACCTTTTAATAACTCTTTATGTAAATACAAAACTTCAATTATACAAATTTGAAAAATTCTAGAAAGATCTCTGATCACCTTCATTTTTTTTCACAAGATGACACCCGCCACTCCGTTGCGCCAAAATTCGTTTATCGCGCGCGAACCGAACATTTTTCCGGGATAAAAAGTATCCTTTGTCCTTTCCCGGGACTCAAAGTATCTTCATACCAAATTTCAGCAAAATCGGTTCAGCTGTTTGGGCGTGAAGAAGTAACAGACAGACAGACAGATAGACAGACACGTCTGTCGACAAACTTTCACATTTATAATATTAAGTATGGATTAAGACATCAATAAAAGTGGTACACTGCGTATGTACGACCGTACTTTTATTGAAATATCTGTCAGAGATTGTAACTTCAGATTCCGTCTTGCCTCACCACACTATTTACACTCGGATGAGCAGAGAAAAGAAATTGGGCGCCAAAAAGGCAATATGTGGGCAGGAATATCGTACATAATAATATATTGGATCAATACCTATCTAATATCTAAAGTCCCTTGACAACAGATAGGTTTGTATAATATTGTTGTGAATATTAACACTTTTAATGATTATTTCGCAACAGTCGGGTTAAATAAGAACAACAAGAATATTGCGGAAGGCCGACCAGTAGTTGACTCTTCGATGTGTTCAATGTACTTGAATCCTGTAAACCGCAAAGAAGTTACAAACATAATTCGCTCTATTAAGAACAAAAATAGTATAATAAAACTAGCAGGGTGGGAGGTGTGAATGACATACCTCCCACCCTGCTGAAACACTGTGCTGAAAATCTCTCGATACCATTAACTTACCTTATTAACCAAAGCTTCCTAGAAGCTAGATACCCCGATCCATTAAAAATATCTTTAATAAAAACCATCCATAAGAAAGGCGACATCCACATTCCAAGTAACTACAGACCTATAGCAATTTTACCGACCTTCTCAAAAATCTTTGAAATAGCTATGTGCAATAGATTATATTAAATTCTTAGAGAAAAATAACATATTGGATGACAGTCAAAATGGCTTCAGGAAAGATAGGTCCACAACTTTAGCTGTATATAAATATGTACAAATGGCACTCCAGCATATTAATGGCCAAAAACATATCATAGGTGTCCTATTGGACATGACAAAAGCTTACGATAAAGTCCAATATGATATTCTCCTTAAAAATTATTACAAGGCTCTGGAATAAGAGGACCGGCATATTCCTGGTTTAAATCATACTTCGAAAATAGAGTTCAAATAGTACAAATAGAGCATTACGACGACAAAACTAACGAAAACAGAAAATAAACTGTTCCATCCCACAGGGCAGTGTGCTAGGATGCATATTATTTCTACTATATGATATATAATTAATGACCTACCTATAATTTTGAACAGAAAGATATCTTTACCAATTTTATTTGCAGACGACATATCCATACTTATGAGTGAGTGATATGACTAGACATCGAATTATATGCATTTGCATACTTGCATATATGCAAATGCATATAATGGGGCTTTTTAGGCGATAGTGCATATAATGGCATTTTTTCGTTGATAGTGCATATTTCGGCCATATTATGCCCTCGTAGTCTCCAAACTAGCTATCATAATACACACCGAGGCAACGAAACCGAGGTATGATATATCAAAATACTTCAAATATGTGGTCCGCCCTTGTTTAAAGTCTTCCGCAATACACCCGATAGGTACAATATCTTTCTAGAAACAAAATTTTTCTTTGCAGTTGGCCATATTTGAAAAAAAATTGAATAAAGTATGTAATGAACTTCCATGGGCACTAAGATTGTAATCGGAAAGAAGAAAAAAGTCCTGGATTTAATGGAATTATGAAAATTGGCGCATTTATTATGAGCAACACCGGAAAACTCTTCCGAAAATAATATTTTTTTATAATAAGTGACTTTTGATTGTACATGTTTTGTGCATATTTCGGCCATTTATCGTGCATGTTTGCATGCATATTTCGGCACTTTGATCGTGCATATAATCCGATGTCTACTTAAAACATACGAAAATAATAGTAAATTGAGAACTATACTTCAAGATACGCTAAAAAAATTAATGATTGGCTTCAGGACCACAACTTAGAAATAAACTATAGCAAAACAAAAACTATTCAATTTAGATCATACAAAAAACTCCCTCTCAATGTAAATACCATCTTCCAAAATACAAACCTAGAAACAGTAGAAACATTTAATTTACTCGGAATAAACATTGATACACACATAAACTGGAAATCTGACATAGAAAAAACTAAATTAAAACTATCAAAATTTACCTACGCACTCTATCATTTAAAACATAGTACGGATACAAAAACAACTCTTTCAGCATATTATGCATATGCATATTCTTGGTTGAAATACGGAGTTATTATGTGGGGCAATAGTGTCAATAGCAACGAACTATTTATATTACAAAAAAAATCCATCCGAATAATAGCCCAATTAAAAAATCGAGACAGTTGCAGACCATAATATTTTATAAAATATAACCTTCTAACACTCCCTTCAATATACATCCAGGATATCTGTTTATTTGTTTTTAAAAATAAAAATTATTTCACAAAAATAGAAGAGACTCACAACATCAATACTAGACACAAAAACAAATTACACCTACCCTACTCTAGAATAAAAATGCTTAACGAAACTCCCTATTATATTATGTCTGTCAAAATTTACAATAAATTACCAGATTTCCTAAAAAAAGAAAATAAATTACCCTCGTTTAAAAGAAAACTAAACACATATCTAATAAAACATTGCTTCTACTCATTAGAAGAATATTTTACTATTGATTTGAGTATGTAAGTTAAGTTCATAAAATATATTAAGTAGATATTATCAGAGTAGACAGAATTATTAGCCTAGGATCCCTTCATAGAAGGACCTTCACCGAGCTGTTTACTGGATGAAAAGTATTTTATATTCAATTTCGTATGTCAACAAATTAATTGCAGGTGGGTTGCCTAAAAACTTTCAGTCCAGAATAAAAAAAAATAGAAAAAAAAATAAAAACTTTTTTTTAACATTTCGCTGGTTTGGTTAATAGACAAATTCTATACCAATCGAAAGTATGGAGCCCATAGAGTATGAAAACGTTAGGTTGTCTATTTCTTTCCTGTCACAACTCTTGGGTAGGCAGGTAAATCGATCGTTTGATGTTTGATCGTTTGCGGGCTACTTTAAAATGATGTTGAAATTTTAAATTTGACGTATTATGACGAAAATCGTCGCTAGGGTTGTTGATTTGTTACCTACGAATTTAAAACTTTGACATATTCGCTGGACGTGTTCCTCTTTGGTCGTATTGTTGTTTGTGTTTCGGCACATGCGATTAAAATTGTCAAAATCCAATTTTGAAATCTTTATTTTAAATATTTAAAAATAAATTATATCAGCCAGCGCGAGGCACATTCCGTTCATAATCCTAGTGAAACCCGACGAATTTGACAGATATTGAAACCTGTCCGTTTCTTTGCAGTAGAATACTGGTAGTTATGTCTATTGTGATATTATTAAGGGAGTGCCTCCGCTACCGGCGCCGGTTGCCGAAATGGCTGCCGGCGCCGGTTGCTGAAATGGCTGCCGGCGCCGTTTTCCGAACTCTGAAGTTTGCCGAAGTCGCGTGATGTTTGCCGAATAGGCTGCCGGCGCCTATTCGGCAAACATCGCTTGTCAAATGACAGAATAATGATCAAAAACATCAATCTTGAGCTAAAGGACTATTTTTCATAGTAAGTGCAAATAATAAGGTCATAAATAGTTATATAATATAACATAATAAATCGCATATTTGAATCCTTCGATCAGGGATTCTTGGAAATGCTATTGTATTCTATTGTTGTCGCGATCACCGCCCACCGGTGCTCGTATGGGGCTTGAATCTTGATGGGCTAATGGTGGTGATGATGATGCTGATAAATGTGATCTGCATAGTAGCATAATACAATAACTCCGGCAGCGGAGGCACTCCCTATTATTAACCCATCAGTCGTGGCAAAACGAGACACAATAGCTTTTTCATTGTTATCGCGGCCGGATGTGGCCGCTTGGGGCTTCATGAATTAATATTTAGGGAGCGCCTCCGCTGCCGGCGCCGGCTCCCAAAAATATCAGTAATGGGAACCGGCGGTAAGTATACTGCCGGCAGCCGAGATTTAAAACAACGGCTGCCGGCGCTGGCACTCACAATGGGAACCGGTGATATTGCGTAAAACGCTAGGCTCCAGTACCGATACACAAATTTTAAAAAGAAATAATTATAATCTCTAATATTCGACTTCTTAACCGACTTCCAAAGGTGAAGGTTATATTATGTTCGGCTACGGATATTTTAGTTTTTTTGTGATGCATTTTCATCTACCTTAGCTTTACTTTAGCTACCTTTTTTCTGCTACCAAAAAGTAAGATTTTGCATCACAGTTATAAACCCCGTGGTATACTTCCGAAGGTACTGAACAGAACTTCAGACTCCTTAATCCATATACATGTTAGAGAGTTTCAGCGTTGCTTAAAGAAGCAAAGGTACTTGTAATACAATGCTACTATGCAGATCACATATTTTATCAACATCATCATCACCACCATTAAAGTATACATCCTTACATTATGACCTTATTATTTGTACTTTTCATAGTCCTTTAGCTCAAGACTGATGTTTTTGATCATTATTCTATAGTGTCCGACCGAAACTGATTTTTCAGCCGAAACCGAAACCGAACTTTCGGCCTTTCTCTCAGTTTCGGCCGAAACCGAAAATGAAACTTGATAAAATATTTAAAATGACGATCATTTACTGAAATTTACTGTTCTGTAACATTTGTTAACACATAAGAAAAAGTGCCAAATTGGATTTTTTTATTTTTTGTGACTTTGTTAAAATAAATATCTTAGACTCGAATATTATGTTTCTTAGAAACTTTTCAGTATCATATTTCGTTTTTTATACGATTCCAAGTTTTAATGTATTAGAAAGAACCTTAAAAACATGAGCAGAATTTATTTCAAGACATTTACTATTGAAAAACAATCAATTGCAGTCATATTATTCTTTGTGTGGGAAACACAGACATGCAGTCGAAGTTCAAAACGAAATTACAATATGTAAACTTGCAATTTAACAGAACTAAAAACAGAATTCGAAGGAAAAAATATATAAATTAGGTTTAAAATTGGATATTTTTGTATTTAGGTGATAGCTTGTAGCATGCCTCTTTCATAAGTACGTGAGATATGAGGCACCCATATTTTTTGTTTTAAATTGGAAGTTTAAAATTTGTTTCAAATGGTTGATAAATCCTTTTATTTGTTGGTGCAAGTAATTATTTCGCTCTCACTTTAATAAATTTTCCGCAAATACAGCAAAAACTTTTTACGTTCATTTTACACATTTTTGGAGATATTTTTATTTTTTACGCTTTAAAGTACATAAAAAACTCATAATTTCTCTAAAAATTAAACACGCACAATAAGTGCCATTGGCAAACTTCCCGTTCCAACTCTGATATTCCCAAACCCCCTTATCTTGGTCACGACGAGTGTCTCTGAGAGTTTTGAAAATCTTAAATTTTTATTTATCTTCGCCTGAAGCTATATTATAAAAGCATACTTCCTTTTTTTTTTAATTTATGTTTCTGGTAAATTTTCAATGCAAATAATCGGATAATAGTCATTAAGTAACAGGCACAAAAAATATATTTTTGTCAGCTTGTGTAATGAGGGCCGCAAGTGTGAAGCTTAGGGGGAAGTGGGGTAGATATGATTCTAGCAGAGTAGGAAGCAGGTCTGTGAGACTGCGCGTCCATAGTTAAATGTTAATTATTTAAAATTTAAATAAAACGCGTGGTAAAAGGAAAAGAATGAGGCGAGATGATTGACTAGATAAATCTCCCAAGCTTTATCCTCCTATTAACAAAATTATGCAGTTTTTTTTACGCAAACGAGCAAACGGGTCACCTGATGGTAAGCAACTACCGTCACCCATGGACACTCGCAGCATCAGAAGAGCTGCAGGTGCGTTGCCGGCCTTTTAAGAGGGAATACTTTTCTTGAAGTTTTGCAGGTCGTATAGGTCCGGAAAAACTGCTGGTGACAGTTCGTTCCAGAGTTTTACAGTGCGCGGCAGACAGTTACGCGAAAAACGCACTGTGGAAGACTGCCACTCATCAAGGTGATGAGGATGGTATGTTTTTCGCGTGGGACGATGGCGAAAAGTTGCAGGTGGTATGATTCCAAACAATTCCTCAGAGCACTCCCCGTGATACAACTGATAGAGGATGCAGAGTGAAGCTACATCTCGGCGTAATTCCAAGGGGTCCAAGCTGTTTGAAACACTATGGCAGTAAACAATTCGAGCGGCCCTTCGTTGGATACGATCCAGAGGGAGCAGTTGGTATTTTCCCCTGCCCCTGCCCAGAGATGAGAACAATATTCCATATGAGGCTGAACCTGTGCCTTGAAGAGTTGTAGGCGTTGGTCCGGACTGAAGTACTGTCTCGCTCTGTTAAGAACACCAAGCTTCTTCGAGGCTAATATGGCCTTACCCTCTAGATGATATCGGAACTGGACTTCGCTCGATATGTTGACGCCAAGTATCTCAATGCTAGGGGAGATGGTTAAAAATGTGCCCTCGAAACGAGGATATACGACCATTGGCGACTTTTTAGTGGTGAATGCGCAGACTTGTGTCTTGGCGGGGTTGAATTGGACCAATATACGTCTACCCCGAATGGGCAATGTCCAAACTAACAGCCAATGCCTCTCCCTTCGACTCAATTGCCTGAGCCCAACGATGAGTCAGGTAAGCCAAGAGATCACCAGCCGAGCGACCCTTACGGAACCCGTATTGTTTGTCGCTTAGTAATCCCTGGCCGTCCAAGTATCGAAGAAGCTGGCTATTGATAATGGATTCCATTATCTTCGAGAAGAGAGAGGTTATAGCGATTGGTCTGTAGTTGGAAGGATTTGAGCGATCACCTTTTTTGGGGATCGGGTGCACCAAAGCTGTCTTCCAGGAAGCCGGGACGATGCCAGTAGAATAGGAGAGCCGAAAAAGACGCGTCAAGACCGGAGCCAACTCTGGAGAACACTTTTTCAACACAATAGGCGGGATTCCGTCAGGAAGTCAGCAAGAGGTCCAACAAGGAAGGATTCTGACCGTCCACATCTGGGATTCGCGTAGGCGTAGTAACCAGTTGTGTCAAGTCGTTCGCAAGGGCAAAGTTGCAGACAGATCTCCCCGCATGATCAGTTTTACTGGAATTGAGCCATTCGGCGTGGTGGGCATTAAAGTCGCCAAGTATTATGACCTCTGCGGATGGGATCTGCTGCTGCACAAAATCTGAAGCAGCTTGCAGGTGCTCCAAAAGTCGGTCCGTCTCGGGGTCACCACTATGGGACCTATATAGGCACGCATAGATGCGAGGGTGGTCGTCGCAATCTATGCGGAGCCATAAGGTTGACAGGTCCATGACCTCAAGATTGCTGAGGCGGCGAGAGCTGATATCATCTCTGATATACACACACACTCCAGCTTTGGGTAGAAAGGAGTGCTCGAGGTAATACCCTGGGTGGGAAAGGTATGATGTGTCACTCGGAGCTGATGATATCTGCGTCTCGGTTAAAAAGAGCAAGCCGGCTTTGCCGTCTCAAGGTGGTAATGGACGGCATTAAGGTTGGAGTGTAATCCCCTGATATTGCAAAAGTCCACGTTTAATATCGAGGGGGGTGCCTTTTTGTGTTTGCTCTTGCCCCGAGCAGATTGGAGCGCAGTTTTGCCCTCCCCAGAATACGAGGGGCAGCCTGGACGTCCACGTTCAGTTCCAGGGGTTCCTGAGCATGGACGTCCAGAGAGGGATTCTCCAACGCAGTTGGTACCCTCCTGGGGTAACAAATTGTTTTTCAACTGCGGCATTTTTAGGGGGGTAGGGGATTGGGCCTCCGGTAAACTCACTAACTCGGCGAAACACAGCGCAAGCGCTGTTTCACGCTGGTTTTCTGTGAGGCCGTAGTATTTCTCCGGTCGAGCCGGCCCATTCATGCCGAAGCATGGCTCTCCCACGGACAAATACCGGCGTTCAGCCACCCCTCCCGTGTCACCGTGAAAAAGCTCACGATGGCACGGGGGAGGTACCCAGGGACACGACGTGGACGGACCGGTATCGCCCCCAAGCTCACGATGGCACGGGGGAGGTGCCCAGGAGTAAACAAAGTTCACACACAATTTAATAAATTTATTTTATTTACCTAATCCTTTGTTTGGGAAACATTGTTAAAATAAGAACATAAGCATTAAGCACGTAATTCACCAACGTGCGTTTGTCGTTTAGAAGTAAAATTCAAACCTCTTATGTTCGATAAGAATAAGTTTATACAATTTGATGATAATAAAACGAAGTACTAAAAAAAACAAAATAAATACTTAGTAATTTGGCAGTAATTTGCAAAACATAACCTCAAAACACGATTAAAATATGGACGGTGGCCAGATGAGCCGGGGTCTCGCCGGCGAGCAAGCACGAGTTTACCGAACGACACACGAACACTAGAGTTTCGGCAGGGCCAAAGTTTCGGCTATATTTTGGCCGAAACCGAAACTAAGGCCGAAACTAGATGTTTTGGCCGAAACTGGCCGAAACCGAAACCGAAACCGAAAGTTCGGTCGGTCACTATTATTCTGTAATTTGACAAGCGATGTTTGCCGAATATGCGCGGGCAGCCTATTTGGCAAACATCGCGAGACTTCGACAAACTTCGGAAAACGGCGCCGGCAGCCATTTGGCAACCGGCGCCGGCAGCGGAGGCACTCCCTAATATTTAATGATAATATGTATAATACCGCTGTGACAATACCAATGTACAAGATACATTAAAAGAATACCATAAAAAAAGAATATACTCGAATAATAATAATTAAAATTATAATCTTGTAATTGTTTTACAAACGCCCGAACAAGGCATAAGTTGTGTATTTCGTCAATGTATGTTGATTTATTTATATAATTATGTACTTGGTTACAAATAAAAAAAAATGAATTTTGAATTTCTTTGGAAAGTAAGCACATAACATTGAATAATGCCTAAAGCTCTAGAACTCTACAACTTGATGTACTCGTAACATTTAGAGGTCTTCAGGGCAGTTTAGGTTTAGGCAGTTAGGTTAGACGTAACACGTATTTTATTTTGTGCATGCCACAAAAAGGGGTATTTTAATAAAATTACCATCTCATAGTCTACTCTGTAGTCCGTTAAAAGGACTTATTATAATGTTAGTTTATAATTATATTATAGTATGTACGAATCCCGTATGACCGATTTAAATTTTATGAAGTCGCGAGCATGTTATAAAATTCAACTAATGGGACTCGGAGGAAACTTTACCAAAATTACCTTGTCATTTTTCTGGGATGTTGCGCTGATAAACTAATCTTAATGTAAAAAAGGTAATAAATAATGTTGAGGTTTTTATCGCACCACGTAAATCTGGTCCTGTATTACCGATGGGAGTTACTTTTTTGTATAGGGAAATTCATGGCGTTGGGGCAAATAGAGAAGTTAAAAAAACTCTTTCAGCTTTGCCAGTAGTAACGACGTTCTCAAAATATTTGTAAAAAGTTTATTCAGAAAAACAAAATATCTGACTTTGAGTTTTAAGTTGCTACTTTCACTGTGAACTCTTTTGTACAAGCCTACAAGGGACACATTACTTTTTTTATATTATAATAAGGAAACATAAATAATATTATATTATATTATAAAACGAGCAAACGGGTAACCTAATGAAAAGCAGCTCCCGTCGCCCATGGACACTCGCAACATCAGAAGAGCTGCAGGTGCGTTGCCGGCCTTTGAATAGGGAAAAGGGTAATAGGGGAGGGAAGGGAATAGGACAGGGGATTGGGCCTCCTGTAAACTCACTAACTCGGAGAAACACAGCGCAGGCGCTGTTTCACGCCGGGTTTCTGTGAGCTTGTCGTATTTCTCCGGTCGAGCCGGCCCATTCGTGCCAAAGCATGGCTCTCCCACGGTGAAAACTAAATTATTATCTTTATTAAAATATCTTACAATGTAGCCGTTGCCGAAAAATCAATTTATAAATACAAAATCGGCCGAATAAGAATACGTGTGCCCAATTTTGCCATATAGACGCTATATGGAAGCTTACACATACCTTGCTTATATGACTACTTAGTACTTACATAGCCAATGGCTATATAAAAAGCGTGATCACAGCCTGCATTTATATATCCATTTTGTGCAGCTACCTGTAGCCGTAGCACGGCGACCAGTGGAAATGCGAAAGTATAGACAAACTGCGGAGATAAACTTAAGGTGCGGTTCCAATCTTTTTTCGTACCGCAAAATTCAATTAAAATGCCACTTTGTGACAGACTATAGTCACAAACTGTGGATATAAACTTAAGGTGCCGCTCCGATCTTTTTTCGTACCGAAAAATTTTATGACAGACCTAAAAATTCAAATAATATCCTACTTTATGACATATACTACAGTCTGTCACAAAGTGGCATTTTAATTGGATTTTTCGGAATGAAAAAAGATCGGAACCGCACCTTAAGTTTATCTCCGCAGTTTGTCTATAATTTGGCATTTCTACTGGTCGCCATGCTACGGCTACCGGGATAAAACATAAGTGTGGATCCCCAGCGTAGCGGTGCTACGCGGCAACTTGAAATCACTTTGCGTGTTTCACAAAAATTCAAACAAAGTGCACCGGAGCTTGAAACTTGAAATATTTCCGAATCGAAGTGAATTTTCCAGTCGGCATTGTGAAAGGCTTTCGCGCCTTTTAGCTTTTTAGAGCCGCACTAGCGTACAGAGGACGAACGTAAAACGTTTAATATCTTGGCAAAAAGCAATATTCAAATTGCCATATAAAGATATGTCGTAAAGATCTGGCATCGCCCTTTTAAATGCGTTTCTATAAAACATCATAGATGACTCCTAAAGGTATATATACGTTTGTGGTTGGTCGTCTAATTTGGACGCGTTTTTTACGCTACAGTTTTGTTTAAAATAGCAATAATATTACATTATAAATAATATACATACACACAACTCAAATTTAAATACACAACATTATAATATTATATTTTTTAGGGTTCCGGACCCGGAATCTGGACCCTATTACTAAGACTTTGATGTCTGTCCGTCTGTTTGTATCTCAAGAACCGCTATAGCTAGACTTCTGAAATTTGTAAGTTGGTACTCCAATGCACTGTCGATTGCATTCCAGTGCATTTCAATGTCCCTTAACATTATTCCAGTAGCATTCCAGCGCTGAATTGGAATAATGTATACCGGCCCTAAGTATAATTTATATAAAAACAATAGTAATTGTTAATTTTCTGAAGAAAAACGTACAGCCTATCAGTAATTCTGAGGACTATTCCCACCTCATTGTCCCTGTAATAACAACGTATCTCTGTCAATTACATCAGGCCCTTGTGATGAGGGCCTCCAATTGTCCTTTAGTGATTTCTCTTTATTTACATAGGTGCCAAAATATTTTGGGTATATTTAAAAATTTATTGTGATAACTTATTTTAGAATGATTCTAATTTCTATCTATACTAATCGAGAGCCATGTTGTACTGTAGACCACGATTACTTGGTGTTAAACACAATGGCGCATGGCTTATTACTGCCTGGCAATCAGGTACCCATCGTACACTATTACCCCGTCTACACAATGGTGATGGCTTGTAGTGGGCCAGCATGGACCATTGTGAATAGGCAAGGCCTCAAGACGAATGTACAGGCACTGGCTATTCGGCACTGGCGACCAGAACTTATCGGCTATGGAAGTCGTTATGGTTGTAGTATACAAACGGCTTGTTATTTTATTTTATTTTATTAATTTTTGGAAAACTTACAGCTAAAATACACATATAATCTAAATATACAGTACAAGAAGGCCAATTATAAGATAAAAAAAATGCTAATAAAAACAAGGCAGCTTTAGACAATGGTCACAATTTAGAATTTTAGAAACAATTTAGAAAAACAGAACAAGAATTGATAACTAATTAAGTAGTAGAATCGTGCAGGTTAAAATCAAAATAGAAATTATTAAATTCCTTGTTAAAAGTTGTTACATTAGTAAAGAATAGGTCCACATCAGTCATTCGAGATATTTCATTTCTACTAGCCCTGATCATATAAGAATTATGGCGATAATTAGTACTATATTGTTGAATATGTAGTAGGTCACGCTTTCTTCTCGAGGCTGCTGGAACGCGAAGTTGGATTTTGCTGGCGAGATCAGCGCAATCCACTGAGCTGTTGGCTAACTTATTAAAGTAATTTACGGCTTACGTGTACTCCTATTCGTTGTAAAATGCAAATGGCTCGTAGTTGTCGCTGGTTTACCTACAAGGTCAAGGTTAAGGGATTAAAACTTTATGTTATCAGGCGTAACATAAAAATATAATGTTAGTTGCGATAAAATATAATATTATAGTTTCTAGGGTACATGAATACAGATAATAACGTCGAGCATACAAACCCACGTAAAAATATACACAAATGGCGTATCTTTTTTTGTATGATTAATATCGCTTCAACTTCGGTAAGGCCCAAGTGGGCCGCGATAATAATTAAAAGGCTATTGTGTCTCGTTTTGCCGCGATCGAAGGATTTAATACATTTTTTGTATATTAATATTTTTACGTGTGGTAGATGCCTGTCCTTACTTGCGAAATCATTGTGATTGTTTGTGACAGCGACACTACAACTGAGAGACAGAATTTTAGCCAAAATATTCGCGGAATCATCGAGCCTTGATTATAAGTGCTTTACATCATTTATGTGGGACAGTAACGCGAGCCGTAAACATGGAAATGTGGGACATATTTTAGTACCTTGCGTAAGTTCCAAAATGTAAACCAGTCTTATCTACTGGTCAGTGCTTATGACGCGTATCGCCATGATATTGTACTGGTGTGCTACTATATTGTAGTGGTAAAACAAGTGTCAAATATTAGTATGCGATGTACCTATTTAATACTACAAAATAACATGTGTATTTGCGATACTAATAATACTAATATCTATGGACGCTTCACACCACGTCAGTCTGGCCCAGTGCTAAGTACCTAAAGGACTTGTGTTACAGGTACCAGACAGCGGAAATATATTTAATACTTTTATACTATACATATATTTAAGATTTTTATTATATCATACACATATTTAATACACATCCAGACCTGGAAACATTGAAAAACTTTTTGTTCCGTCGGCGGGATTCGAACCCGCGACCCCCGGCTTGAGCTACCAACGCGCTCACCACTGAGCCACAGAGGTCGTCGTCATAACAGTATGGCATCGATTTTTTACGTCACGAGCGCGGGCTAGTGTACTGGGTAATATTTCTGAACATACCTCTTATAATCTCAGGTAGAGTCAGCAAAATCTATATTATTCAATATTATTAGAGCTCTCTTTTGTCTCGCCTCGATTTTTAATCATTACACTAATTGATACAAAAGATCTCTAATCTTAAGTCAATTATTGATACATAGACAGATGGCGGACGTACATCATAATATTATATGGTAGGGTTATTTGAACCCTCTTAGGCAGATCACGACTAATATTGACTTAATAAAACCCTACCAAATAACGAGAGTTCACCATCAGCCTATGAATCAATTTGAGAATAAGAATACTTATTTATAATATCACTCAACAGTATAATAATAAAAAGTTTATCCAATAATACCATCGAAAAAATTGTTTCATAACTATGCTGTTGACAGACCGTCATTCAGTTAGATTATGTCAAATCAAGTGTTAAGTCTCCCGCAAACGATCAAACATCAAACCGTCAAACACGTCAAAACACGTAGTAAATCCAAATTTTCTTCAAACGCGTCAAACACGTCAAACACGTAGTTTATATGGTGTTTGACGTGTTTGATGTTTGATCGTTTGCGGAGCACTTTAGTCGGGAACTGTCGGATGCGTTTGACATAACGCGATCAAATAAAGCGTCTTCCAGACAGACGCGGCCTGCGGTGACGGTGGCGGTGGCCGGTGGCGGTCAGTTGGATGACTTGGCCGCGTGGCCGCGTGTGTCTGTGTCGTTCCTAGAACTCTCAAGTTATACAACTGACCGCCACCGCAGGCCGCGTCTGTCTGGGACTCGGATACGCTTTAAGTAGGTTCGCCACCTGCCTTTAATTTTTGAATCAGCTTCTCTGATAGCACTATCAGAGAAGTTTAAAGAGGATTATGAAGTGGGTAATTTGGTTGCGTTAAGACCCATCCAACCGATCACAGCTAACAATGGCCACATGACGTAGGTCTGTCAACTACCTAGGAATCAATTTCCTGAACAATTAAATGTACCATACATTTAATTGTTTGCCAACCCTATAAAAATAACTATTGTAGTTCAACCCTACCGCTTTGAGAAAATGCAGCAATTTGCAGAAGAGAAATTGGCTTTTGATTTGATTGGTATTTAAAATTAGTGCACTAAGATTGAAGAGGAACATGTCACGCAATATAGATCTTATTTCAAGGCATCAGAATTCAATCTCCTTTGCTCGGTGAGCTCATTTCTTCCTATGATAACCTACTTTCTGAAGCTACAAGGGGCATTTCTAAGACTTGACACCGTTTCACTTTGCCATTGAAATTGCAAAATGTACTGAATACTGATCCTAAACAGCATCTTGCGTTCGAAATACTTTTAAAAAAGTGTATTTTTATTGGAGTGCAAACTTTTTTAGTGGCCTTAATTTTTTTGTTAAGTATGAATAAAAAAATTATAAATACAATGTAAATTAATTAAATTATACAAACAACTACTATACTAATATTATAAATGCGAAAATGTCTGTCTCTCTGTTGCCAAACACGACTTTAATTCGGTAAGGAGCGACTTTTAGTGCCGGGACAGAACACAGGATATTTTTTATCCCGCAAAAATGCACAGTTCCGGCGCGATAAATGAATGTTCGCGTAACGGAGTTACGGGCATCTATTAGTTTCTTATAAATCCTGTATACCTTTTTTTCAAAATATTTGCTACCTAAAATGCTTAACGTATTAAAAAACCTACGAATAACAATAAAAAACATAATAATTCTTGACACTTCATTTGTCATTTTTCTTTTGAAAATGAAATAATTTGTAACAAAACACGATTCTGGAATTGCTTCATTATTTTCCTACAATTTGCTAAAGTACTTTCGCGACATTTTGTGTACAAACTCTAATGATTGTACATTTTTTGTTGGAAAATTGATGAGTTTTTATTATCATGTTGGTTGATAATAGAAGACGTAGGTGGATTAAAGTGGCTAACTAACAATTTAAAATTTTCGTTTTTTTGCATAAATAATTCCTTCCATGAGGTTTTAGGATCGGGAAAATTATTTGAAATAAAAAAATGTGGATTTTATGGCCAGATAGGCCAGTTGATGAATAAGTTTGTTCAAATTATTACAGAAATTAATAATTGAGTGTTATTAATTTAGTTATAAAATGTTAGTTATATACAGTGTGTTAGTGTAAACACCGTTATCCTTGAAACCATCAAATGTGCCCGTCAAAACGAACAACTTTTTCTTTGAGAACAATGCTGGGAACTCAAAAAAATCCGTCTTCATACCCATACAAATTGCCGATCCGGGCATCCGTATGGGTATGAAGACGGCATTTTTTTTTTGAGTTCCCAGCATTGTTCTCATAGAAGAAGTTGTTCATTTTGACGGGCTCATTTGATGGTTTCAAGGATAATGGTGTTTACACTAACATCTTGTATATAGTCTTCATATTATAAGTTACGAAACCTTCCTACGAAACCTTATCTTTCATGTACGAAGAACAAAAGGGCTAACACGATAATATAATCAAAGATTATTCTTAACCCAGGCTGGTGTAAATGCCCTACAGATTCAGCTTTTTCCTCCTATCGATCAATAATAATTAATTGGAGCCATCAATTTTGACCGCTCCGATATACTTTTTATAGACACCCAGGTTTTTCAAACATTTATCTTAGAGTTCCTGAAAAATGTTTTTCATTAGGAGGGCCCATATTTTAAGGTGTTTTTCATCACCTTAAAATATGGGCTTTACACAGGGTGAAAATCGAAATATTTTTATTACATCCAGCTTTACTAAACTGGTTTTTACTTCAGTGATTTTTACACGAGTGTAACAAAATGAAATTCCTCAGGCATTAAATTATTTAATAGAAAAGGGTATGCGAAAGTGTTGCGGTTTCAGAAAAAATATACAACAGTTTTTTTCCTATTTCGAGCGATAAACGAATTTCGGTATCGGCTAAATTATCGGCCCATATCAATATTATATTTTTTGCGGACGTATGTCCGTCTTTCTGTATATTACCTCTTCACTTTTAACAAAATGGTTCTAGTATAAATATAAGTAAAAACGCAAATCGTCACTATATAAAACTCTATATAAAGACACGGAATGCATCTCTAGTTGAATCTCGCACTTCATCTTTGAAGGACGACAATCTTTATGTCTGTCTGTATATTACCTCTTCACGTGCAACAAAGTTATGGGCATCATCTAGTAAATAAAGGTTAAAACGTAAAAGTGTTACTACATGAAACTCTTTATAAAGACACGAAAATCTCTAAGTGGAACCTCGCACTTCGGACGACAGTATTAATTGTGTCTGTCTGTCTATTACCTCTTCAAGTGCAACAAACCTGCGGGCAATATCAAATAGTTGTAATATAACTTAAAACGCAAAAGCGTCACTATAATATGAACCTCTTTATAAATGCTTTTGACACGGAATGCAACTCTAAGTGGAGCCTCGCAGTTCGCACTTCATCTCTGAAGGACGACAATATTTGTGTCTGACTGTCTATTAAATCTTCAAGTGCAACAAACCTGCGGGCAATATCAAATAGTTGTAATATAACTTAAAACGCAAAAGCGTCACTATAATATGAACCTCTTTATAAATGCTTTTGACACGGAATGTATCTCTAAGTGGAGCCTCGCAGTTCGCACTTCATCTCTGAAGGACGACAATATTTGTGTCTGACTGTCTATTACCTCTTCAAGTGCAACAAACCTGCGGGCAATATCAAATAGTTGTAATATAACTTAAAACGCAAAAGCGTCACTATAATATGAACCTCTTTATAAATGCTTTTGACACGGAATGCAACTCTAAGTGGAGCCTCGCAGTTCGCACTTCATCTCTGAAGGACGACAATATTTGTGTCTGACTGTTTATTAAATCTTCAAGTGCAACAAACCTGCGGGCAATATCAAATAGTTGTAATATAACTTAAAACGCAAAAGCGTCACTATAATATGAACCTATTTATAAATGCTTTTGACACGGAATGCATCTCTAAGTGGAGCCTCGCAGTTCTCACTTCATCTCTGAAGATCTCTGAAGGACGACAATCTTTATTTGAAAAACGTTCCTGCGCATTTATCGAGAGTTTAATATATTTTGCACTAGTTTTGCCCGCTACTTTTCAGTAAATTTTAGTCTTGAAATGTTCGTGGAAGTCCAGGTTTATATTACGCGTGATACGAAGTTCAACGTGGGTAGTGTAATACAACTTTTAACTAGATTTTGCCCGTGACTTCTTTGGGCCGTTATTTGACTGCGCGAGAACTGCATTATAATAATATTTTTCCGTCAAACCTATCCTACGTCGGATGTCCTGTCATTGGACTAATATAATATATTATATATATTATCTATACATATAATAAATCTGTAGAAATGTCAATTCTGTACATTAAATATATTCAAAAAATAATAAGCGGAGGGTGTCACAATATCGCCATAGAAGCCGAAAAGTTAGTTAGTTTTTTTGTCTGTCTGTCTGTCTGTCTATCTGTCTGTCTGTCTATCTGTCTGTCTGTCTGTCTGTCTGTCTGTCTGTTTGTCTGTCTGTCTGTCTGTCTGTCTGTCTGTCTGTCTGTCTGTCTGTATGTTTGTTCCAGCATCACACGAAAACTACTGATCCGATTTGAATGCGGTTTTCGCAGATATATTTGTCTTCTTCCAATTTAACATCTGGTGTATAAAAAAATTTCTCCCCACCCCTCTAAAGGGACGAAAGAGGGGGTCAGATTTTGTATAAGACTTTTGCTTTAACACGAAAACTACTGATCCGATTTGAATGCGGTTTTCACAGATATATTTGTCTTCTTCCAACTTAATATCTGGTGTATAAAATTTTTCCCCCCACCCCTCTAAAGGGACGAAAGAGGGGGTCAGATTTTGTATAAGACTTTTGCTTTAACACGAAAACTACTGATCCGATTTGCATACGGTTTTCGCAGATATATTTGCCTCCTTCCAACTCAACATCTGGTGTATAAACCCCCCCCCCCACCTCTAAGGGGACCAAAGAGGGGGTCAGATTTTGTATCAAACTTTTTTCTTTAATGGACTTACTTCATATTATTAACTGTTTTTCCAACTTAACATCTGGTGTATAAAAATTTTCCCCCACCCCTCTTAGGGGACAAAAGAGGGGGTAAGATTTTGTGTCAACTGATGAAGTAGAAATACTTTAAATGGCAAAACAACGTTTGCCGGGACAGCTAGTTACGAAATATTTCCGTTCCCTTCCAGCATATAATTCGTTTTTCAAGCAAGAATCGATTTCAGATTCGTAAACATTATGTCCACGAAATAAAATATCGGCACACATTTTGCTGTCTCAATTTGTTAATGGATTTAAACATGAAGAAGTAAGAGGCATATCCGAATGCGAAAATGTGCCTGTGTGTAGTGTGAATACACTCACACACAAGCACATTTTCGCATAATATTAATTATAATATTATTAAGGGCCTATTTCACCACTGCCCGATAAAGTGATGGATAATCTATCCACAATTTAGACAGGTTCTCCATACTCTATCTGCCGAGCTAAGTGGTGGATAGCCTATCCGGCACTTATCAGGAAGTGGTGAAACAGGCCTTAACTCAAATTTCCGGGCGGTCTGATGGAAAGGTTTGGTGCGCTCTTGTTTATTTCATCCATAGTCTTATAGAACATACGAAAGCAGAATGCAATGCAGGAGTTTTATTGCGCATATTAGCATATTATTATGCTTTTAATTACTATGCAGTTGCATGGTATGTAATTATATTGTAATGGCATACAAATGGGCTTCTCACACGGCATAAAACTTATGGCATTACGCACGCAACGCTTTTATGGCTTAATTTTATATGCCATTACTTTGACTACCTAGAACCTAGGTTTTATGTTATTATGACAAACGAGTAAACGTATCACCTGATGGAAAGCAACTACCGTCGATCATGGACACTCGCAACATCAGAAGAGCTGCAGGTGCGTTGCCGGCCTTTTAAGTGGGAATACGCTCTCTTCTTGAAGGTTTGCAGGACGTATTTGTTCAGAAATAACTAACTAGACCTAACCTAGACCAGTTAGACCTTAAAAACTCTACCCATACTAAATATATTTTAAATGCGAAAGTGTGTGTCTATCTGTTACCTCTTCACGCCCAAACCGCTGAACCGATTTTGTTGACATTTGGCATGGAGATACTTTGAGTCCCGGGAAAGGACATCTAGGATACTTTTTATCCCGGAAAAATGTGTGTTGCGCGCGATAAACTAATTTTGGCGCAACGAAGTTTACCGCAATATTATTCCAAAAAATTGTTTACTCTTGCCCTTTTTATAAATACAAAGTGTCTCCACTCCTATGTTTCAATCGATTACACTGTTTCAGCATGGCGAGTCAACATACAGACAGGAAAACACATTTTCGCAATTGAAATATTTTACATTAAGACTTATGTGTAAATACAGGGTGTAACAAAACTATGTGGTTATACGTTAGGATGTGCACACTACGTGTTCTTTGTAGAGATTTCACTGCGAAAGTGGCAGCGCTAAAAGACCATTTTTTTCACTTTTGTATGGGGAAACTCGTGACGCTGGGGCGCTTCCCCATACAAAAGTGAAAAAAAAGGTCTTTCAGCGCTGCCACTTTCACAGTGAACTCTCTACAAGGAACTCATACACACCCTAAAGTTTTATCACTTAGTTTAATTATACACTGTATGTTGTATGAAATTACTAGATGACGTCCGAAACTCCGTTACGCCAAAATTCGTTTATCGCGCAGGCACCATGCATTTTTCTGGGATACAAAGTATCCTATGTCCTTTCCCGGGACTCAAAGTATCTCCATACCAAATTTCAGCAAAATCGGTTCAGCGGTTGGCCGTGAAAAGGTAACAGACAGACAGACAGACACACTTTCGCATTTATAATATTAACATGGATGTCGTAAACTTTACACTTTATTGAAATTAATTTCATTGAAATTATGTGTATACAGATTTAAAAAAGTATCTAACGTCTTACAAATTTAATTTATGCACAACCAAAAATTGGATTACGCGGACAGTATTATTTTTAATTAAAATTCTTTTTTTCTTTGCTTATTAGGGCAAAGGGCAGTTTGCCAGGAAGGGCGGGTGCCGAAAAATGCCGCCTACTTGTTACACTAATTGTAAAGTTTTGCAACTTTGTCTTTTTTTAGGGTTCCGTGCCCAAAGGCTAAAAACGGGACCCTATTACTAAGACTTCGTTGCCTGTCCGTCTGTCTGTCTGTCTGTCGGTCTCAAGAACCGCTAAAGCTAGACTTTTGCTCAGATTCTGTATTTCTCGCTATTACAACAAAATATAATAAAAACAAAATAAAATAAATGTTTAAGGGGGGCTATCACACAAGAAACATGATTTTTTTTTGTCTTTTTTGCTCGATATCAATAACGGCAACAGGTAAGATCTTGAAATTTTCATAAAATCCTTAATTATGAATTTGTATAATTACTTTTTTTTTTTAAGAGCCTATGCTGTCCCACTGCTGGGCAAAAATCATTAAAAATAAAATAAAATTCAAATTTATATTTAAGGGAGGCTCTCATACAAAAAACAAAAATTATGACCTATTTTTGCTCTTGGTAAGGAACCCTTTGTGCGCGAGTTCGACTCGCACTTGGCCGGTTTTTTTTAATGGCGGCGCGGTTAGAATTCGGATTACATTTTTTATACAATTTTCAGTCGTCAATGGTGTTTTCGTCTTGATTGCCTCTTTTGTATTATATTATATATCTGGGTGGTACAAGAGTATCAATATTGTAGGTTCAGTAAATGATATGTAGGACTTTACACAAAAAGATATCTCTTTTGTTCATGAAAAATCCTACTTTGATACTAATATAATTTACGAAATAAGTAGTAACTTTTATCCACAGAAGTTTGATTTTCTTATAATTATAATAAACAAAGTACAAAATAAAATCCTCCAAATTACATGAATTAAAGGAAAACTGAGTAGAAACATGAAAAGAAAACTTGCAAAAATGCGAAAATATTCTTAAGTGAGTGTAAGATTAGTATGGATAAGACCTTTTTCATCTAGTACTTGGATGCATTGTGCAAGCGTTTGTAACCCAAAATGTAACCCAAAATCAATGCCTCTTTTATTGCACAGCCAACTACTTCTATTTCAGTCACAAATATCACGCACGCGGGAGAGCCATGCTTCGGCACGAATGGGCCGGCTCGACCGGAGAAATACCACGTTCTCACAGAAAACCGGCGTGAAACAGCGCTTGCGCTGTGTTTCGTCGAGTGAGTGAGTTTACCGGGGGCCCAATCAAAAATTAAAAAAAAATCCTGTATATTTCATAAATAAATATTTATTAATTCTTCGTAATATTCCATTTACATTTTTTTCA
Source organism: Polyommatus iphigenia (assembly GCA_963422495.1). Taxonomy (NCBI): domain Eukaryota; kingdom Metazoa; phylum Arthropoda; class Insecta; order Lepidoptera; family Lycaenidae; genus Polyommatus; species Polyommatus iphigenia. The sequence goes on from OY730177.1 coordinate 10,993,209, forward strand.
ATCAAAAAGTAATAAATAAATTTCGACTCGCACTCGCGTTTATTTTTAAGTCTTTTTGTCTCAATGCCTCCTTTCTTGTAATCCAACAACAAAATGATTCCGGCTATTCCATGTTATGCGAACATTCTAATATCGGCCATTAAAACTCAGAGGAGGCGTCTGTGGGGCCGGGTTGTCACCTGTCTGTGACGAAACCCTTTCGGGGCTCTAATCGGACGGTACTAGTTTTCGTCATTATTTATAAAATATAGAACTTTCTATTAGTGGTAGAGTTTAGTTAAACGAAACTACGTTAAATTATCATTACAGTAAAGTAATATGAACTGCATAAATATTTAATGTTCGAAAAGCCAAAATCATTGTGCGAGTAAGGGCCAGGCACGGGTTAGATTGCCGTTTTAACTCTTTTTGTTGTTCTACTTAGAACAACGAGTTGAACAACGAGTCCATCCCATTCTACCAGCTAAACGGTTGCTTCTGTAAATGTGAAAAAATTCACGGGAGTAGGAAATATGCTGAATTTAAAAGGATTTGCTTCTGTTAATGTGAAAAAATTGTTAAAACGGCAATCTAACCCGTGCCTGGCCCTTACTCGCACAATGATTTTGGCTTTTCGAACATTAAATAACATATTTATGTAGTTCATATTACTTTACTGTAATGATAATTTAACGTAGTTTCGTTTAACTAAACTCTACCACTTATAGAACGTTCTATATTTTATAAATAATGACGAAAACTAGTACCGTCCGATTAGAGCCCCGAAAGGGTTTCGTCACAGACAGGTGACAACCCGTATCGGGCGGCCCCACAGACGCCTCTTCTGAGTTTTAATGGCCGATATTAGAATGTTCGCATAACATGGAATAGTACGGAATACGGATATAACAAACTACTTATCGCACTATAGTACGGGAGTCCTAGAACAATTTTTTTTGTGATTACTATATAACAAGCTAATTTTTTGTGAGTGATGATAAGAAACTCCATATTTGTAATATCTATATGTACCTATACTTACAAACATTAATTAAACTTAATATATGATTTTTGTACAATCATTGCTTTGCATCAACCAACAATGACATTATATATTAATTAAGATAAAAATCCTTGTGTATTGCTTACTCTCTTGAGTCTTAGGGTTGGACCTCATCTGGCAGCACGGAATCGCCTTTTTCCGTCGCCCTTTCTCTTTCTGTCGCTTAGAACTGCCATTTGCTAGACCGAGACAGAAAGCATAATGCGATAGCACGCGGCGGAATCCTCGAGGCGATTATCATCACTCACAAAAAATTAGCTTGTTATATAGTAATCACAAAAAAAATTGTTCTAGGGCTCCCGTACTATAGTGCAATAAGTAGTTTGTTATATCCGTATTCCGTACTATTCCATGTTATGCGAACATTCTAATATCGGCCATTAAAACTCAGAAGAGGCGTCTGTGGGGCCGCCCGATACGGGTTGTCACCTGTCTGTGACGAAACCCTTTCGGGGCTCTAATCGGACGGTACTAGTTTTCGTCATTATTTATAAAATATAGAACGTTCTATTAGTGTTAGAGTTTAGTTAAACGAAACTACGTTAAATTATCATTACAGTAAAGTAATATGAACTACATAAATATGTTATTTAATGTTCGAAAAGCCAAAATCATTGTGCGAGTAAGGGCCAGGCACGGGCTAGATTGCCGTTTTAACTCTTTTTTAGGGTTCCGTAGCCAAAATGACAAAAAACGGAACCCTTATAGATTCGTCATGTCTGTCCGTCTGTCTGTCTGTCTGTCCGTCCGTATGTCACAGCCACTTTTCTCCGAAACTATAAGAGCTATATTATTGAAACTTGGTAAGTAGATGTATTCTGTAAACCGCATTAAGATTTTGATACAAAAATGGAAAATTTATTAAAAATTTTAGGGGTCCCCATAGGTACAACTGAAACAAAAAAAAAATTTTTCATCTGGCCTATGCGTGTGGGATATCTATGGATAGATCTTCAAAAATCATATTGAGGTTTCTAATATCATTTTTTTCTAACCTGAATAGTTTGCGAGAGAGACTCTTCCAAAGTGGCAAAATGTGTGTCCCCCCCCCCCTCTAACTTCTAAAGTAGGGGCATGATAATTCTTAAAAAAATATATGATGTACATTACTATAAAAACTACCAACGAAAATTGGTTTGAACGAGATCTAGCCAGTAGTTTTTTTTAATACATCATAAATGATAAACCTTAATTTAACTTTCATTATATCAAAATGAAATATTAGAATAAATCAAAAACCTTATAATTTCATAGAAATAATTCTTATTGCTGCTGCGGAACCCTTCATGGGCGAGTCCAACTCGCACTTGGCCGGTTTTTTTTACTTCTATTTGTTAAACACACACTTAATTCTAATATAAACTGAGAGATTACTTACATATTAGGCACTTCCCAAGTAAATAACTGTATTTTATCACTTTTTTTTATAGTATACACTGCGCTGTCCTCACCTCGACGCGAACGTTTTTTGAAGTGAGATTTCGCATTTCTTCCTTGTCTACCGAGAACTCAAACGACGCTTGCTAGCTGTCTTGTTCTACTTAGACGTGTTTTAATATGTTAGACAAAGACAAAAGTAGTTTTATCGCTGTGTTTGCACATTAAACGTGTGCGCGTACACAGCGGCCCGGAAAGGGCTGCGCCACAGACATTGACTTTTGACATGCGACCCTTAGGGGGTTTCGCCACTGTCGAGTATTTCCTCCTTACCCATGATCATGATTACTACGGCTACCTGTCAAAAAACGGCTAGCAGTTAAGGTCATTACGCAAACAAATATTTCCCCGCTATAGAAGAATGGGACTCCTGTTTTTTGAGGTGTGATAATATAAGTATTTCCTATTACTTTAGCTCGTGGCATTGTTTGCGTAATAAATTATTTACATACCATTACTACATTCAGTTCAGGAAAATTTTAGTTCATTCTTCCGAAATACTCTGACTTATTTTGTTTGGGTTACTGACAAGAATGTGGGTAAATAATTTAAGTATATGAACAAATAAGGAAACATATTGAGACCATGTTGCTTTTCTTACGACCGCGCTATTTCCCTTCTTCATTCAAATTCCTTTAGCGGCTTTTATATCAAATCGTAACAATTTTCCAAATAAGTAATAATAAAAAAATGTAATTTTTAAAATATTAACAACTGGATGGCGCCTGAAACATTGTTGCGCCAAAAATCGTTTACCGCGTGGGAACCGTACATTTTCCGGAACACAAATTATACTTAGTTCTTTCCTGGGACTCAAAGTATTTTTATATCAAATTTCAGCAAAATCGGTTCAGCGGTTTGAGCGTGAAGAGGTAACAGACAGACAGACACACTTTCGCATTTATAATATTAAGTTATGGATAGTCGTTCGCTCTGTTAATATTTTATTACAAAGTGCATACAAAATATATAAGCATTTCGTACACAATGTAGTAAGGGTATGTTGACATCTTAGCGAAGCCTCCCGCGGCGCATCCATAATGTTCGTCGTAAAATGTAATGACATCGTATAATTCATACATCTATATTCTATACTTCCTTGCTGTAAATTCTTTAAAAGTATGTTCTTCTCTCGTAAAATGATAATTTTTATTATATACTATTTACCATTTTTTCTAGATTAATAAAGTAATTTTCTGAATTACAATAATATAATACTTTTTAATTTTACAATAAGCAGACAAAAAAGAGGGGTGTTATAAGTTTGACGTGTCTGTCTGTCTGTCTGTCTGTCTGTCTGTCGGTCTGTCTGTCTGTCTGTGGCACCGTCGCGTAGCATCCAAACGGGTGTACAGATTTTGATCTAGTTTTTTAAACTTTGTCTTTTGACCAAGTACCGACGAAAAACGATATTTTACCTATTTAAGTATTTACGTATTTAAGTATTATCGTCTTTTAAATATTTTATTTAAATTATCTAAATAACCTTTAAAAATAATCTGAAAAAAGTTTGCACCTTTGTAAGCGTTTTAATATTTTTACGCCATCTTAAAACAAGTTTAAGATATTTAAAACAACTTACCGGTGAATACAAAACTTACTTAAAATTACACAACACTCTCACTAAACTTTTTCACAATTGGCAAACATGTTCATGCAGTCACGAAATAAAAAAAATAAAACCGTCAAGAATTAAAAAATAAAACGTTCGAATTTAGAACGCTTCCTGAAAGTTTATCGATGCAAGTTTCGCGCGCTTTCAGAGCCGGCCACGCGCCCGACTTCACAAGACAGACTACCCTAAAACAACGCTCTGCCAAGGACGCACGCTGCGCATAAGGATGCTAACTTTACACTGAAATCGGACTATATTTGCCTATTTAGATGATTACACATTTTATAGTACTTTATACACAACGAACTGTCAATTTAAAGTAGAGATAAACTACGATAACATGGCGCGCCCCTCCAAAATTCAAAACGTTTGAAGTGCGTTGTCTTGTGCGGTCGACTAGTTATGATTAGTTGACCAACAAAATATCTTGGTAATAAATAAGTGACATTAGTTAAATATTACTATAGGTGTACCAGAATCTGATGGCAAAAAGTGAGAAAATAAATTGACTCTAGTCTCTAGCAATACCGGGGTAATTGAAATAAAACATTTTGATCCTTTTCTTTTAGCAGCTAATCTGTGTATTAAACATGCAAATATAAAAATTCATTCAATGATTTAGGATATTTTTTGAAAATTTGCTGTCAAAAATTGCCATCAGATTCTGGTAGACCTATAGTACTGTTTGATTAACATACAAACTCTTTCATAAAGATGTGACTATGTGAATGTGACTACACACATTGAAACAGTAATTTGGAGGGGCGCGCCATGTTATCGTAGTTTATCTCTATGGAAAAAAGGTAAAGTTAATAATAATTATTGTTCACACGTTTTGCACAGATTTTATTTATCTTCCTTTTTAAAAATTATTGTAAATCACTTGTAACTGGCTCTAAATTGTAACTCCATCTAACTACCACTCTATAATTTAACCTTTTAAGCCCCATAAGAGCACCGGTGATCGCGACAACAATAGAATAACAATAGATTTCCAAGAATCCGCGATCGAAGGATTAAATGAGCTGTAAGTTTTTCTTACCAATAAACCAAAATAAATTTCGATGTTAAAAATAACCTAAAATTAATCGTAGGGAAGTAATCATATTTTACGTTCATAATAGAGTATGGGTTTCTACTTTCAAATTGAGACACATTAACGAAATCAAGTTATTGTATATAGGTACAGAATTTCCACAGACACAACTCGTTGTTAGCAGCAAGTTAGCAGCGTATTAAAATAATATTATGTACATTGTACCATCGAAGAAATTGATTTCTAGGCAGTTGAACTACGTCATGTGGTCGGCTTATGCTGAATTGTAATCGGTCGTATGGGTTTGACGCTTAATGCGACCAAATTACTCAGGTCCGCCATCTGCCTAGCCTAGGAATCGACTTCTCTGATGGTACATAATATTGGCTTTCAGATTTGTAATGTAGGTAAGTAAAATATAATATATTAGCTATACTAAACTATACTTATAAAATATTTAATATATACACATAACATTATCCTTGAAATGTATTTAAAGGGTGTTATAAAACAAAACGGTTAGCTAAACTTTAGGGCGTGTATACACCCTAAAGTTTGACCACTTTGTTGTGTTCTCTATAATATTATATTAAGGGATACATTATTACGTCATAATAAATATTAAAGAGTTCAGTATCAAAATAGCAGAGTTAAATTATAATTCATGACATTGGCGCATTTCTCATAGAAACAATAGAAGTCAAAATTAACTATCAGCGCTATACTTTTATAGTGAACAGTGGACACAGATGATAGAATAGAAGGTGGCTTATATAATTTAATTTTGTATGTACGAAAATGTACGTAAACACTAAACAGGCTGTAATAAAGTAAGTGATAGTATTTTAATAATAATAGCTCCTACACCGGTTTCGGTGACGGTGGCCGGTTTCATTGAAACCAGGCCAGCTACGCAGGAGTAATTTTATAGTGCCCAAGTGTGTGCGCTGTACACAAGAGCACTCTCTATTCCTTTACTCTCATAACTATAAATTCCGTGCTCATAACCCAGTGGGACAGCAGACCGACACGACTGGCGAGAGATCAGGCGCAGGACCGACTTTTTACATGCCCATCCGACGCATGGATCACCTTACTTGTCAGACAATCAGGTGATCAGCCTGCATTGTCCTAACCTAACTTGGAAACATCATGTTTCCAACGCGGGAATCGAACCCACGACCTCCGAGTCAAGAGCCGCGCTCTATACCACTAGACCACGGAGGCGTTCAGATAGTATTTTAAGGTAGTGTCGCGACGACACGTCGTCTGCTGCCGCTTAATGTCGCCGGCTTCCAACTTGTACCTTTAATTATCACTTACTTTTTTACACCATGCTTACCCACATTTTCATAAATACGAAATTAAATAAGCCATTACAAATAATTTCCCAGAAGACAAACTTATGTAAGTAAATAATATTATAATGATTTCTTTTTCAGTCGGCCGGGCTTTTTCCTAGAAGTTGTCTGGATTCATTATCCCAAGCAAAAACAAATTATATATATAATATGTACATCAATCATCATTAAGTACTTACGTTGTTAGAAAGCTTTAGAAAGCACATTTTTACGAGGACATTAAGATCTATTTTGAGAATAAAATATAACAATAAAAAATTCCACGTAAATAAATTAAACGTTAAAAAATGTTTATAGTGGAGCGCCGTTAGATTGGTTTTTCTTTTTGTTTTCGTTTTTGGATGAACCTAGTAACTTGAAAACAGAGTTTTGTAATAAAAGATGTATTTTTTTGTTATATTTCAATGCCTCTCTCATTTTTCAGTAAATTATTCTTATAAATTGTTGTAATCAAGATCGGGTTTTTTTACTTTTTTTTCAGCTTTTAACAATGAAATCCAAAAATTTTTATGAAGATTCATTGACTTGCCCTGGATTTAGAGGTTTTTCAATTTTATGTCTTACGGCGCTCCACTATTAGGCTGTGTTTCCACTGAAGCGGAGCGGAGCTTAGCGGTGCCCGAATTGACCAATCGGCGGAATGACAGCAAAGCGGAGCGAAGATTTCGAGCATGGTGATTGGTCAATTCGGGCACCGCTAAGCTCCGCTCCGCTCCGCTCCACTTCAGTGGAAACGCAGCCTTAGTCTTCTTGTATTAGGTTTGGATTACAATTTAAAATTAACCATGAGTGAAATATTATGTATATTATCTGGTTATCTTTCGCGAAAATGACCGCATCAACTGCAAACGTTAAATTACCTATTTACACAAGAGTATGTGAGGGTGCGTGAAGCAAAGGCTCTGCCAAGCGGTTTTTTATGTCTGTTCGAGCAACAATCCTATCACAAGTACTTCCCATCAGAGAAAGTAAATAGAAACCCTACCTTATTTTGTCGGGTTATGTCTAGTCAATGATTGTGATCTGACTATTATTCCACCAAATTACACTAGTAGTCATGTTGTAGTCACTGTTCTCTGATCGTACTATCAGAGAAGTTGATTCATAAGCAAATTGTAGACCTACATAACCTACATAATTTGGTCGCGTTACGTCAAACCCAGCCAACAGATCGCGACTAATAGGGACCCTAGACGATCATGCAGCATGACATGCGTCGTACTGTCAATTAATTTATTTAATAAAAAAAAATTACGTACTATCAATAAACTGAAATGATTGTTTATTGTATTGATTGATTCGAATGACATGCAAACTACGTGCTGTAGGTACATTGATTGACCCCCTCCGAAGAGGGGTCTGCCGACCACCAGGCAGACGGCCGCTGTTGGAGTTGCGGTTGCGGTGTCGTACCCGTGGCTCCGTCGTTGGAGAGAGGCGCACCGCCAAGTTTTAGTGGGTAGGGCTTTTTTCGAGCGAGTCCCACATATCCGCGTCAGGATCTCCCTCATCCCCCGCGGAATGCGTAAATGCATTTCTTGGCGTAAAAAAAGGTACATTGATTGACAAGTTGTTTAATTTTTCGTCCTGCAATATGTGCACGACATCCACGTATGATCGTTTCGCGATCGGCAATGTCATGCAACAATTAATACTGTTACGTAAATGCATGTCATGCTGAGTTACCGTCTAGGGAGCGCATATAATATTGAATTGACATAAACCAACCGGATGACGTAGGCCCTTCAACTGCCTATGAATCAATTTCTTCGATGGTACATGCGTCGATTGTGTACAAGTTGTAACTTAAGATACGACGCATAGAAAACAAGCAACGGAACAGCAAAAAATGGAAAGGGCGTAAGCGACAAAATGGTTTTTGTCGCGTAATTTAAAAACCATAAATACATTTCATATAAGCTATGGGCAAATTAAAGTGTATGCTTGAACCAATTTATGTACAAATTTTGGAAGCTTAAATCAGTCTCCTCTGTTGGCAAAATAGGAATCCCTTTTTTACAGAGGTCTTTTTGATTGATTATTCTGTGTTATAAAAGTTGACCAATCGTGTCATGCTACGGGCAATTCAAAGACAAATACACGATGAATACTGACAATGAACTTTATTTTCTTAGCTTTAGTCATTGCTGAGAAAAATCGACATCGCTATGCAGCCAAATTATCAAGGCGTCGCCTTAAGTCCCGAGAAGAATTCTTACAAGGTAGACCACATGCCGCACCACAAAAATAACGATACATTGCCGAATTCCGATCAACGAGCTTAGCCGTAATTGAAGTTACGGGTATCATCTCTATCCCTTTATTTATGTGACCAGTGCACGTGGAAAGACGCTTAAATGAGTGAAAATGAATTGAACATTTCGATCGCCATTTTCGGCAATTTTCTCAGTCCAAATGAAGCCACTGAACATTGAAATACCACACTATGGATGAAAAACTGAATCAAAAATATGATTTTATTAGATGACGCCCGCAACTCCGTTGCGCCAAAATTCTCTTAACGCCAGGAAACCGTACATTTTTCCGGAAAAAAAAGTATCATAATATGATAAGATACTTTGAGTCCCGGGAAAGGACTTTCCCGGGACTCAAAGTATCTTGATACCAAATTTCAGCAACATCGGTTCATCTGTTTGGGCGTAAAAAGGTTAGACAGATAGACTGACATACTTTCGCATTTACACATAATATTAATATGGATTAACCAAGCTGTACTTTTAGTTGGTTGTCACACTCCTAGTTCGGTCATACAATTGTCTCATACAATACCTGCGTGTTTATGACAGTCACTGAGCCATATACACTATACAGGGTGAAACAAAAGAAAGTGATAATATTTTAGGATTTGTATGTGTCCCTTGTACAATGTACTGTCGGAGAAGATGAGTCCTAGGCAGATGGTGGACCCACGTAATTTAGTCGCGTTACGGCGTTACGTCAAACCCAGCTTACCCAGCCGATATTTACGTATTACGAATTGACATAATCCGGCCAAATGACGTAGGTCCGCCATTTGCCTATGAATCAACTTCTCTGATAGTACATAGAGTTCACTGTGAAAGTAGCCGGGCTGAAAGTATATTTTTTGTGATTTGTATTGACAAGCGCCCTAGCGACATAAATTTGCACATACAAAGTTCAGCGCTGCTACTTACACAGTGAACTCTATTTAAGGAACACAATCCTACCCTGAAGCATTACCAAGCGTTACCACTTACTTTGTTTTGTCACAGTATGACAGATCGTTTTATATGCATAGTATTTCGACGTCTCCGAATCACAGACAGGGGCTCGAACGGTTCTATCGGCGAAACGTCAAATAAATAAGCGCAAATGTAATTTAAAAGTAAGCGGAGTGCGTGCGGGGAATTCCAGAAACTTTCAACTTAAATTGTTCTGTACCCGATTCAATTATATTGATGTAACATTAATGTAGCTTCCAGCCAGCCCGATCAAGAAGCAAAATATTTATGTACGCTATTACTATACGCTATATAACACGTCAAAGGACTTACTTCTGTCAATCCACTTTACTGAGTTAACTTCATATAACTTCCATCTTCCACCCTAATATAAACCTTTTCTAGACTTTCACAAATATTTTGAGACTAAAATTAGCCAAACCAGTTCATCATACATGGATGGGGCACTGCTGCTTCTCGTTATGACAGCAGCTATTTTTAATTTTCATTTCCACATGAAACAAGAATGAGTGGGGAAATGGACTTCAGCATGAAGCCTGCCTCTTAATTGTAACACTTTACAAGTTGCTCTGATTTTGGTCACTCAACAACAAAAACTTGACGGCCGCACTCTTAGAAATTTAACGATGATTAAGCTTCAATTTAATGAAGAGTTTGAAAGTTAATGTATAGCCCTTATGTCAAAATCTTCATTTAATTACTATTCATCTCTGACTGCCGCACTCAGAGTGGAACATTAATTACTTAAATGTAATTAATTCAAAATTTTCCATACATAATCTGTCAAACTCTTCATTAAATTGAAGGTTAATCATAATTAAATGTCTCTGTGAGTACGGCGGAGAGTGCGGCAGTCAACTTTAAACTGCTTGTTATTACCAAAATTAGATTCGTCTTTCAAATCACATTAGCTATGTCCATTGTCCACATTATGCAATTTCATCTTCAATTTTCGTCATCTTCTTTTTATTCAACTTTCGTTTCGCATATTCAATAATTGAATGCGTCAAAATCCACCCGCGTTGAAAGAAAAGTGTCATAGCGAGCGCCAATTCTATATTTTCACTTTGATAATAAGTATAGGTAAATACAATTGAGAATTTTCAGAATATTGCAAGTGCCTATGCCTCTGCCATTATTGATAACGAGCAAAATATGACAGAATAATCACGTTTGTTGTGTGCGTGCGTTACTTTCAGGCATTGCAGGGGCATTTCAAATATAAAAATACTTTTTAATTGTCGTTTGGTCTGTTTGCGAAAGCGGGACAATTTCGGCCTCGCGGGGGACAGCGGGACAGACTGCCTGAAAGCGGGACGTATGGTCACGTTAGGCATGCCTCACGTTCGCTGTAATAATTGACTGCGCTATAACGCATGCCCTTGATGAACAAAAAAAAGGCCCAGTGTGGACAAAGCTTTTGGTCTTCTCTTTTGCGTAACTATTGTGTAGTTGTAGCCTGTGGTAATACAAAGCAGATCTTACATGCCTGTAAATGTAATAAATTCCTAATATCCCTCCAATCTTCTCCCCCATTACGTTGGAATAAATATGTGTGTGGGAACAATTCCGATTCCAATTTATTTCCACGGTAATTTGTATAAGTAATGAGCCTTCGAATGTTCAAGACGGGTGTATATCTGTGGCATTTTAATACCAGTGATTAAATTTGTGTATACAGTAATTGTTTAACTGATAATAAGTATTTTGTGGTACAGCTTGGCAAAAAAGAGTCTAGCGCGGTGACGGCTGTAACTAAAAGCTTATTCAGGTTTAAAGAAAACTAAGCGATCTTACTTTAGGATGTGTATGTAAAATGTAATATGTATCCCATATATGGAGTTCATTGTGAAATTAGCAGCGCTGAATAAGCATTTTTTTGTGATTTGTATGGGCGAGCACCCCAGCGTCACGCATTTTTTTCCATACATTAACGCACTTCATTCAAAACGCACTCTTTTTTGGCAAGCAGAAATGATTCGTAGGCAGATGACGTAGACCAAATAACGTAGGTCTTATTTGGTCGAATTATTTCAAGTCAATGCAGCCGCTAGTCGTGATATTTTGTCGACTTGGTTTGATTTAAGAGATTCTACTTTTTTAACCGACTTCCAAAAAGGAGGAGGTTATAATATGTTCGGCTGTGGATACCAGTCCCAAAAGTTTCATACTTATATTCTGACATTGACTGATTAACTCAGGATTAAATTAGCTGGTACCGACTTCAAAATAATGAAGACTATACAGTACAGAAATAGTTGAGATTTAGACGAATTCTGAAAGAGGCACTATTTAAGAGTAAGAATTATTTAATACTTTTTAGTTCATATTATTACTTATTGTTTTTACCTTGGAAGTCGGTTTTAATTTTTTGTTAAAAATAATGATTAAATTTCTAAATTAAAAATAGCTTAAATTTTGAAACAATCTATCTATGGCATTCATCCAAGTAAAGGTAAATAATAATATTATATAACTTGGTTATATTAACAAATAAAGGTACATAATGTCGTAAGGTGACTTATTTTTGTAAGCCTCATAAAATAATAATAATGCATGTCTGTCAATCACGTGGGTAGAGGCGGAGTTATTCTGAAAATGTTAACGCGCCGCCATTAATATTTAAGTGGGATGCCATCGCTGATCACGTAAACCCAAATCTTATATTGCTACGTGTGAATTTTGTGCTGTTGAGCTTTATTATTAACAATTTAATTCACGACCTCTGTGGCTCAGTGGTAAAACGCGTAGCTCCAGCCTGAGGTCTCACGGGTTTGATACTCGCGTTTGAAACGTGTTATTTCCAAATTCGGTTGGGACAATTCAGGCTGATCACCTGATTGTCTGACAAGTAAGATGATCCATGCGTCGGATGGGCATGTAAAAAGTCGGTCCTGCGCCTGATCTCTCGCCAGTCATGTCGGGCGTCCATCCCACTGGGTTACGAGAGTCAATGAAGAGAGAGAGTTCTCTTGTACACTGCGCACACACTTGGCACTAATAAAATTACTCCTGCACAATTGGCCTGGCTTTCAATGAAACCAAACACCGTCACCGAAACCGGTAAAGGAGTTATTATTTTAGTATCCTGTAAAACTCCAACTCATTTTATAGAATCACTAGACGTTCCGCGCGGCTTCGCCCGCGTAAATTAGATATTTCACAGACAAATTAGTCCACAAAAAATAGCCAATGATCCTTTACGTGGTCTACTTCTTATCTGTACCAAATAACAGAAAAATTGTTCCTGTAGTTCGTGAGATAAGCTCTTTCAAGTAACTTCCCCCTTTTTTCCACATTTTTCTCTATTTCTTCGCTCCTATTAGTCGTAGCGTAATAAAATATAGCTTTTCTCGATAAATAGACTATCTAACGCTGAAAGAATTTTTCAAATCGGACCAGTGGTTCTTGGGATTTGTGCGTTCAAATAAGCCCTTTCAAATAATTTCCTCCCGTTTTTTTTCCTATATTTCTTCGCTCCAATTAAACGTAGCGTGATAAAATATAGCCTATAGCCTTTCTCAATAAATGGACTATCTAACACTGAAAGAATTTTTCAAATCGGACCAGTAGTTCCTGAGATTACAGCGTTCAAATAAGCCCTTTCAAATATATTTCCTCACGTTTTTTCCACATTTTACTCTATTTCTTCGCTCCTATTAGTTTTAGCGTGATAAAATATAGTCTATAGCCTTCCTCGATAAATGGGCTATCTAACACTGAAATAATTTTTCAAATCGGACCATTAGTTCCTGAGATTAGCGCGCTCAAACAAACAAACAAACTCTTCCGCTTTATAATATTATAAGTATAGATAATATTCTTTGCACTGTCTGCTTGTGGCAAAGTTGAGTAGAACTTAATCTAGTCGAGAGTTTTCCATGCATTTAAGACGAACTCAGCTGAAAATGATAAATTACACCACAGAGTAGTGACTACAGGGAGATGCTTAAAATGTTAAGTTGCATTAAAATATTTTAAACATTGTGTTCTAGGAATACAAACAAAATTGTTTACCTGTTTAATCCCTTGGTCCTCTGTTTATACAGAGGACCAAGGGATTAACTTTATAGTTATCTGTGAAAATTAGCAGCGCTGAAAGAGTAAATTTTTTTAACTTTTGAATGGGAAAATTCAAAATTCTGGGGATCTCTGATTCTGAAAGACCTATTTTTTTTATTTGTATGGGTACAAATAAAAAAAATAGCTCCTTCAGCGCTGCTACTAACACAGTGAACCAATACACACCCTGAAGTATTATCACTTTGTTACACTCTGTATATTAAATAAAATAAGGGGACAAACGAGCAAAACGATCATCTGATGATAAGCTACCGTTGCCCATGGTCACTCGCACCGGGTAAAACTTTAGTTAAAGAAAGACGATACGAAAGTATAAATTAGCAGTCTTACTATTTTCAGACTCAAGTAGTTACTAAAGATGTTCTGGAAAGTTCTGTAAACTCCAACCGAAGTTTGTTACTCAGGTAAACGACTCGGATGATGACATTTCAATTATTTTTATTTTATTCCAAAAACTGCTACAGTTTTTAAAAACAAATAAATAAGATTACGATGTAAGTAGTTATGTCAGATAGCCAATAAAAAGTTCTCACCAATTATAGTTAAAAAAGATCCAAAAAAAAACTATAAAGTTGCTTCTAGAACAAAAATTACTTTTAATAAACCCGTAAAATTTAAATTGAAGACGTGAATGGAAGAACACGATAATTAACATTTCGTAACATACGGACGTTTACTCATTTTTTCCCATATAATTTGAACAAATCTTGGAACCTATCTACTTCATTACCTGGCCTGTACCGACTTCAAAATTATGAAAATTGTGTACAGAAATAATAGAGGTTTAGGAGTATTCTGCATAAGGCACTATTAAGAGTAAGAATAATTTCATACTTTTTTGTCCATTATAATAATTATTACTGTTTTTACTCTGGAAGTCGGTTTTAATTTTTTGTTAAAAATAATAATTTCACTCTTTTTAGTAATTTATAAGGTTTTCTGTAAATACTAATGTGTTTTACTAAGTGACTTTGAAGCCAGGATACACATTTATGATATGAGAACCTAAAATTAATATACCTAGCGCCCTCTCGGAATAGAGAATTGCATAATAAGCAACTCCAAGAATATACTCGTATCACTGTATAATATAAGCTTGGCGTTAATCAAGCAATTTTTTGTTCATTATAATAATTATTATTGTTTTTACTCTGGAAGTCGGTTTTAATTTTTTGTTAAAAATAATAATTTCACTCTTTTTAGTAATTTATAAGGTTTTTTTGTAAATACTAATGTGTTCTACTAAATGACTTTGAAGCCAGGATACACATTTATGATATGAGAACCATAAAGTTAATATACCTAGCGCCCTCTCGGAATAGAGAATTGCATAAGCAACTCCAAGAATATACTCGTATCACTGTATAATTAATAATATAAGCTTGGCGTTAATCAAGCAATGATGAAATTAATGTTCATGCGCCTGTCTCTAAAGGCTCTAAAGTTCTGTTCAGTGACTTTCTTTCTATCACAACACTCCTGGAAAGTCTTGTTCATATAATATTTAAATGCTTAAACTACTTAGAACTACGTTAATATAACTATTTATGTTTTCCCAATAATAAGGAGTTTCCTACATACGGACATACCTCATAATTCATAGATCTCATGATCAAATTGCTAACTTAGTAACCTGATCACCAAGTTTGAATCATTTACTTTGATATAACAATATAACACCAATATAATTTTTGAAATCGTTCGACAAATTAAGAGTTATGATTTAATGATTCATGGTGTGATGACTGGTAGTAGTGGTGATGATGATGATGAATGTAACTTGCATAGTAGCATATGCTTAGAGTTCTTAAACCAAAGCCGAAACCCCCAAACTTATATCTATAAGGAATCCGGAGTTCTCTTAGCACCTTCGGAACCAAGGTAAGTATATCTTAGTGCAAAATTTTGCTTTCTGGTAGCATATGCTTAGGATACTTCTCATAAAATCGAAATCACCATATGTTTCCATACAAATTTTGAGGAGTTCCCTCGATCACTCATGGACCTTATCATCAAGTCGAAATAATAATGTAATTTTCAAAACAGCTTAACTTTCTACAGAACAATGTTTAAAGACATCCGTGATCCGTTTTGATCTAAAAATACTATGAAAAATACCTACCAATTATAATAGGGTCATAATGTGAAGGTGTATTGTGGAATGGTGGTGATGATGATGATGATGATTAATGTGATTAGCTTATTAGTATATGCTTTCAGTTCTTAAAACAACGCCGAAACCCCCAAACATGTATCTATAAGGAGTAAGGAGTTCTGTTCACCACCTTTGAACCATGGTGTATCCTGGTGCAAAATCTTACTTTTTGGTAACATATGCCTGGAATACTTCATATGAAACCAAAAAAACCATATGTTTCCATTTGAATTTTGAGGAGTTCCCTCGATTACTCATGGATCCCATCATCAGGTCACCACTTTTGTGAACATGGTACCAAATTCGAGTGAAACCTAATACAACAAAACAAACATTTTGAAAATCGGTTCACAAACGTCGGAGTAATCGTTGAACATACATTAAAAAAAAAATCTACAGCCAAACGTATAACCTCCTCGTTTTTGGAAGTCGGTTAAATAAAAACGGCATGCCGGAAATGGTAACAAATCTTACACTTTGTCTGAGAGAAATACATTTTTCGGTTACCAAGACAGATTTTTGGTTGGAATTGGCCCAGCCGAAAATAACTTATTAGAGAAGCGAAGTCGTCAGAATCAAGTTACACGATAACATCATAAGCGAAGTCATAAAAGTTGCCAAAATAAAAAGCAAATAAATCGAAAAACACAAGGTGTACAAACTGAGACCGAGCAAGTTTGATAAGAACATTAATGCTAAAAGTTATGATTGAACGAAAATGTTGATACTGAAGATATATTTTCCGTTAACATATTTTTAACTTTAGCATTTCCTCTCGTTAAGGTGACACCGCGTTAAAATAAAAAACCGTGTTGGATATGTTTTAGATTGCTTGTTTAGGCCGGGCCGGCCGAGAGGCCGGGCCGGCCTTGTTTTCTATTCTATGAGAATAGAAAACAAGCAATGGAACAGCAACAAATGGAAAGGGCGTAAGCGACAAAATGGTTTTTTATCGCGTAATTTAAAAACCATATATACATTTCATAATATAAGCTATGGGCAAATTAAAGTGTATGCTTGAACCAATCTATGTACAAATTTTGGAAGCTTAAATCACTCTCCTCTGTTGGCAAAGTTGGAATCCCTTTTTTTACAGAGGTCTTTTTGATTGATTATTCTGTGTTATAAAAGTTGACCTATCATGTTATGCTATGGGTAATTCAAAGGCAAACACAATATGATGAATACTGACAATGAACTTTAATTTCTTAGCTTTAGTCATTGCTGAGAAAATTCGATATCGCTACAGCCAAATTATCAAGGCCTTAAGATACAACTATCAATCTATCTTAAATGTCCTAACCCAGGACTCAAAGTATATCCATACTAAATTTAAGCAAAATCGGTTCAGCGATTTGGGCGTGAAGAGGTAACAGACAGACACACTTTCATATTTATAATATTTGTATGAACATAAGTCAGGAAAAAATTGATTATGGATTTCTTAAGTAACATCTAAGGAATTTGATCTCTAATACCGAATAACGACATAGAAGGTATAACCGCCTTTTTAATAACGTTCCAAAATCAGCTGTATACCAGTGGGAGTCAATGACCTTCAGATAGGTGGTAAATTGTCTGCCGATAACGACTTTATGCGTTCGGATATGCAGACGATAATCTGCAGGATTAAGGTAAGTGCAACACATTAGCAGTTTAGCACACCTCCGCTACCATTCAGTGAACCGAACTAATACGTGTGGGTTACCAATGAAATCAAACTCTATTGACGTTATGGTTTAAACTTTAAAGGAATAATAGAGTCATTAGTACGCTTTTGACGTTTTATTCAAAGAGATTTTTAAATAGAGTAATAAATAATCAATATAATAATTATGAGCCTTTGACACGTTTATGTGAAGTAGTTTTTGAATTATGAGGGGGTCAAAAGTGGCTGCAAATGGTTCTTGTAACATTATTCACTGTGCTCGTCGCCAGTTCTGTTGTACGTGAATTTGGTTTGACAAGCTTCCGCGTGTCTAGATAGTAGGTAAAAGTTATGACAATAAATATTAAAAAATCTTTCCTGAAAATATGTTTCAGAAGCAAGTGCATTCTAAGAATTTGGACGTCGACCTATAAGGCTGTGTTTCCACTGAACGGAGCGGAGCGGAGCGGAGCTTAGCGGTGCCGAATTGACCAATCACCATGCTCGAAATCTTCGCTCTGCTTCGCTGTCATTCCGCTGGAATAGCACGATTGGTCAATTCGCGCACCGCTAAGCTCCGCTCCGCTTCAGTGGAAACGCAGCCTAACTGGTCTGTTTTACACACACATATACGAGACAAGCAGTGGTAGGTCAATGGACGAATTTCTGTCATTTTTGCGATCGGTCTTAAGTTTTTTTTTTCTTGAATTCATAAGTATACAGTTTACCTAATCTTAAACAATATTAATTATTATTGCAACTAAGTTCCTCGTAGCGAAAGGAGGCTAGACGGAAAGATACTTGACCTCGTTGAAAGTATTCCAGTGCGTCAACTAGATGACGTTTTTGAGAATAAACAGCGACATCTACCGGACGTTTAAATAAATTTTATTACAATTCCACAAAAGTCTCGTTGTTAGTATTCCTGGGCGTCAATTATAGATGGGTTTTTTTTAAACTTCATTCCATCCGGGTGTCCCTTGACACCTCTCAAGTTTTTATATTTGTTTTCCGTAGTCAAGTTACCCTCACTGGAACTTAGCAAAAGCAAGTATCTATCATTGCTATCTGTATACGTAATAAGCTCACAATATCCACATGGGTACTGTTATCACTTGATATCAACGATCACTGTCACGGGTCCTGACGATTGATTTTCCACGAAAATATCAATTTCCCTTTATAAGGATAATGGTAAAGCCTTAAGTATTAATACTAGATGACGCCCACAACTCCGTTGCGCCAAAGTTCGTTTAGTGCGCGAAAACATTTTTCCGGGATAAAAAGTAGTTATTTCCTTTCCCGGGACTCAAACTATCTCCATAACAAGCAGCAAAATCGCCTATTTAAGAAAAATCGGTTGAGCAGCTTTGCTGTTTCACGCCAGTTTTCTATGAGCCCGTGGTATTTCTCCGGTCAAGCCAGCCCATTCGTGCCGAAGCATGGTTCTCCCACTGTAAATTTGATGGAAAGCGATTACCGTCGCCAATTTTTAAGGCAAGCGATTAGGTACCATCGGCATATTTACACGACCGAACTACGAGAAGTTACACACTAACCCAAAAAATCAAATATCGTCCTTCTCTCTTCACACTCACGCCCGTCTTTCATATGCCAGGTGAAAAAGGACGACGCGGATTCATCGCCAAATTAGTTTTTTCTCAATAACTCGATAAATATATAACATTTTAAAAATCCGCTAGGTCGGATTCTCAATGATAGAATTTCATACAATGTGTTAAAATATTAACTTAGTTCAATGCACGGTTATGGCAATACACGAAAAATTCGTGAAAATTAGATGCATCTTCGTGTTTTTTTTCTGTCGAGAAAATTTTTAGATATCGTGTTTTTGCTCAGATTGAATTCTTGGAAATATAATATAGTATTTAATTTTAGAAAATGAAACAATTCAGGGCGTTTTTTCAAGTATAAAAATGAATTATAAAATTGAAAATTTAGGGTTAGTCGCCCACTTAAGGTGACGCCGCGTTAAATTAAAAAACCGTGTTGTGTATCTTTTAGATTGCTCGTTTTCTATGAGAGGCCGGTCCGGCCTGTCATAGAAAACAAGCAATGGAACAGCAAAAAAAAGGAAAGGGCGTAGCGACAAAATGGTTTTTGTCGCGTAATTTAAAAACCATAACTACATTTCATATAAGCTATGGGCAAATTAAAGTGTGTGCTTGAACCAATTTATGTACAAATTTTGGAAGCTTAAATCACTCTCCTCTGTTGGCAAAATAATTCACAGAATAATCAATCAAAAAGACATCTGTAAATTATTATTTTTAACAAAAAATTAAAACCGACTTCCAAGGTAAAAACAATAATAACATCCTTATAATATGAACTAAAAAGTATTAAATAATTTTTTCCTCTCTAAATGTGCCTTTTTCCGCATTCGGCTAAACCTCAACTATTTCTGTACTCAATCTTCATCATTTTGAAGTCGGTACCAGGTATACCTGAATCTTTATATTTTCTTTGACAGAAAATTTGAAACTTTTGGAACTGGCACCGACTTCAAAATTATGAAGACTGAGTACAGAAATAGTTGAGGTTTAGCCGAATTCGGAAAAAGGCGCATTTAGAGAGGAAAAATTATTTAATACTTTATAGTTCATATTATAAGGATGTTATTATTGTTTTTACCTTGGAAGTCGGTTTTAATTTTTTCTTAAAAATAATAATTTCACTCTTTTTAGTTACCTAGTAGATAAACTATAATTAGTGCCAATTTAAATTGTATAAAAAATAGTTTCATATTGTCTTCACTAGATGTCACTGAGGCGCTCCTGTGTCGGCGCTATCGCTTGTCCGAACTCCGAATGTTGTTCATATAGTTTTAGTTACACGATGTATTCAATAGATGGCGCTGAGATGCTCCTGAATCGCAGTATCGCTTGTACGTAGGAGTTTTATATAGTTGTAACAGATTTTGGTTCTGTCAAATGTGTGACTTTGTTGTGAGCAGTGAGCATCGAGCATTGAATTTGAATTGTCAACATTTTGAGTGGTAATTATTGATCTCGTATTGTTATTAAAATAAATATTATTTAACCCTCCAAGATGAGCTCGGTCATAGTCCGCGAGTTTATAAGTGGTCGTCGGTGGTAGTGACTAGAGATGAATCGGATAGTAGTTTTGCCGGATACCAGATACCGGATATTCGGCCAACCACCTGGCCGGATAGCCGGATATCCGGCGGTACTTAGCCGTTTGGTGCAAAGCACACATACATTCAACACCTTATAGCAGTGTGTACAGCGAAAGACTTTTTCTGAAGCTGGCCTTATTTATGAAGAGAAGCGAAACCGCTACCTTTCAATGCAGAGAAGTTGGTTTTTATTCACCATAATCTGCCCTTAGTGCAGTATGAGTACTAATTAATTCATTTTCTAGTTTAAACTAAAACTACTTATATTTCTTAAGACTAACTAAATAAAGTACTTACTTAAATAATTGCTTAAAAATATTTTTTTTTATCAAGATCTTTTTTTTGTTCGGCCGGATGCCTATCCGTATTAAGACCGCCGGATAGGCCGGATACCGGATAGTTGCCGGATATCCGTTTCATCTCTAGTAGTGACCATACCACCCTACGCGTCGAATTACTGCGTTTATTCTACGTATCTTATTACAATTTGTTAAGACTGTTAATGTTAAGAGTCATACCTAAGGTGACCATACGTCCCGCTTTGGGCGGAACAGTCCCGCTTTCAAGCAGTCTGTCCCGCTGTCCCCCGCGAGGCCGAAATTGTCCCAACGACAATAATTTAAAAGTATTTTTGCGTTTGCGTTTTACAACAAACGTGATTATTCTGCTATATTGTGCCAAATAACATAGAAATTGCTCCAGTAACTCGTGAGAAAAGCCCTTTCAAATAAATATTCCCGCTTTTTCCTCATTTTCCTCTGTTTCTTCGCTCCTATTAGTCTTGGCTTGATAAAATATAGCCTAAAGCCTTCCTGGATAAACCTAGAACTTACATAATTTTTCAAATCAGACCAGTAGCTCCTGAGATTAACGTGTTCATACAAATAATCAAACTCTTCCGCTTTATAATATTACTAGCGACCCACCCCGGCGTCGCACGGGTATAAAATATATACATAAAAAAATGAAAAAAATGATTTAAATAGCTTATGATCCTTCACGTGGTCTATTTCTTATCTGTGCCAAATAACATAAAAATTGCTCCAGTAGTTCGCGAGATAAGCCCTTTCAAATAATTTCCCCCGTTTTTTCCACATTCTCCTATTTGTCTTAGTGTGATAAAATATAGCCTATAGCCTTCCTCAGTAAATGGGCTATCTAACACTGAAAGAATTTTTCAAATCGGACCAGTAGCTCCTGACATTAGCGCGTTCAAGTTAGCCCTTTCAAATATTTTTCCCCGTTTTATCCACATTTTCCTCTATTTCTTCATCAAAATCCGTTGCGTAGTTTTAAAGATTAAGGGACATGAGGGAAAAAAAGCGACTTTGTTTTATAATATGAATAGATATATAAATATAGATTATAGATAGTAAAGTAAATAATAATCTATAGGCACTTTGAAATACATCATAATTATTCATTCATTTTTCAGAGGGGGGAGGGGGGGGGATTCTGTATTTGTCCCGCTCTGACAAAAAAAATAATGGTCACGTTAGTCATACCCCAAAGGCCCAAATATCAGGTAGATAAATTTAAACAATACATTTTAAAAAATCTAAGTGAATACAACCCTATGCGTGCTAGGTAATTAAACAATTTAACGCTTCAACTCCCAAGCGGCCACATGTGGCCACCAGAACAATGGATTTCCAAGAATCCGCGATCGAAGGATGAGCCGAATCACACCCAGCGGCGCGGCGAGCATATTTTCATTGTCATAATAATATTATGATATTAATCTTTATCTTCATTATTGTAATACATAGTACTATCGCTTGAGAAACTTGGAAAGTCTCGCGGCCGCCTGCGCCTTTCTCAAGCGATACTATAATATTGTATTACATTAATAAAGATAAAGTTTAAAATCATATGACACTCAAAATGCTCGCAGCGCGGCATGCCCTGACATTCCGGAACTTAGAACTTGAATACGATGTTTACGCACGCGCCGCGCGGCGTGCGGCGGCGCGCGGCGACGCCGCACCGACCGCCGTGTATAAACAGCCTATAATAATAATTGGTGTTGTTATGTACATAATTAATTATTATTATTATTGTATCCATACCTATGCCTTGTAAGTTGTACTATTATCTATTTTGTGCCATGAGACATTGGTGACCTTAACACGACGTGGTAATGATGATGATGACGATGATGATGAATTTGAATTGCGTGGTAGCATATCCACTCGACAGTGGCAAAACCCCCTAAGGGTCGCATGTCAAAAGTCAATGTCTGTGGCGCAGCCCTTTCCGGGCCGCTGTGTGCGCGCACACGTTTAATGTGCAAACACAGCGATAAAACTACTTTTGTCTTTGTCTAACATATTAAAACACGTCTAAGTAGAACAAGACAGCTAGCAAGCGTCGTTTGAGTTCTCGGTAGACAAGGAAGAAATGCAAAATCTCACTTCAAAAAACGGCCGCCTCGAGGTGAGGACAGCGCAGTGTATACTATAAAAAAAAGTGATAAAATACAGTTATTTACTTGGGAAGTGCCTAATAAGTAAGTAATCTTTCAGTTTTTATTAGAATTAAGTGTGTGTTTAACAAATAGAAGTAAAAAAAAAGAGTTAAAACGGCAATCTAACCCGTGCCTGGCCCTTACTCGCACAATGATTTTGGCTTTTCGAACATTAAATAACATATTTATGCAGTTCATATTACTTTACTGTAATGATAATTTAACGTAGTTTCGTTTAACTAAACTCTACCACTAATAGAACGTTCTATATTTTATAAATAATGACGAAAACTAGTACCGTCCGATTAGAGCCCCGAAAGGGTTTCGTCACAGACAGGTGACAACCCGTATCGGGCGGCCCCACAGACGCCTCCTCTGAGTTTTAAGGCCCTATAGACCCGAAAATTAGCAGGTCGATGTCTGTCAGTACGAATATCGACGTAAAGGACATTAAAATAACATTCATATAAGCGCGCCTTGTACAGTGGCGGTTACGGCGCTCGCCGCGTACTAGATAGGGCGAAATAGGAGAAAAAAACCTTTTTTCTTTGATAATTAAACCAAAATGCAAAATGTAACCACAAATTATTCTTCTTTAAGTTATGAGCTTTTCGTAGATATTATTTTTGAAAGTAAAACTATCACATGCTGCATGAAAAATAAGAAAAATATCACAAAATATTCGAATTTAGCCTCCTCTTCGGAGTTATTTTTGATCGAGTGAAGTTTTCAATATTATGTTTCGAACCACAAATTGTCAAAGTACATTAAGTAAACAACAATGTGTATTTTTTTTGGCTTTTAAAAGTCACTATTTGTTTGTTTATTATTGATTCAAAGTCATGTAAAATTGGGTCTATAGGGCCCTAATGGCCAATATTAGAATGTTCGCATAACATGGAATAGCCGGAATCATTTTGTTGTTGGATTACAAGAAAGGAGGCATTGAGACAAAAATACTTAAAAATAAACGGACAAGTGCGAGTCGAAATTTATTTATTACTTTTTGATTAAAAAATATATATATATATGGAATATTACGAAAAATTAATAAATATTTATTTATGAAATATACAGGATTTTTATTTTTTATTTTTGATTGGGCCTCCGGTAAACTCACTCACTCGACGAAACACAGCGCAAGCGCTATTTCACGCCGGTTTTCTGTGAGAACGTGGTATTTATCCGGTCGAGCCGGCCCATTCGTGCCGAAGCATGGCTCTCCCGCGTGCGTGATATTTGTGACTGAAATAGAAGTAGTTGGCTGTGCAATAAAAGAGGCACTGATTTTGGGTTACATTTTGGGTTACAAACGCTTGCACAATGCATCCAAGTACTAGATGAAAAAGGTCTTATCCATACTAATCTTACACTCACTAAAGAAAATTTTCGCATTTTTGCAAGTTTTCTTTTCACGTTTCTACTCAGTTTTCGTTTAATTCGTGTAATTTGGAGGATTTTATTTTGTACTTTGTTTATTATAATTATAAGAAAATCAAACTTCTGTGGATAAAAGTTACTTCTTATTTCGTAAATTACATTAGTATCAAGGTAGGATTTGCAGACATGACAAATCTGCCATTTTGCATGCCACTGTCGAGTGGATATGCTTTCTGTTCTTAAAACAACGCCGAAACTCCCAAACGTGTATCTATAAGGAGTCAGGAGTTCTCTCAGCATCTTCGAAACCATGGTATACCTTGACCCAATATTTGACTTTTTGGTAGCATATTCTAAGTACACTTCACATTAAACCTAAATCACCATATGTTTCCATATAAATTTCGAGGAGTTCCCTCGATTACTCCTGGATCCCATCATCAGGTCACCACTTTTGTAAACATGGTACCAAATTGGAGTGAAACCTAATACAACGAAATAAAAATTTCGAAAATCGGTTCACAAACGGCGGAGTAATCGTTGAACATACAAAAAAAAAATATCCACAGCCGAACATATAACCTCCTCGTTTTTTGGAAGTCGGTTAAAAAGGGATTCCCCCTTTTTTACAGACGTCTTTTTGATTGATTATTCGGTGTTATAAAAGTTGACCAATCGTGTTATGCTATGGGTAATTCAAATACAAAGACATGATGAATACTGACAATGAACTTTAATTTCTTAGCTTTAGTCATTGCTGAGAAAAATCGATATCGCTACAGCCAAATTATCAAGGCGTCGCCTTAAGGGGAAGTTACACGTGTTCTCTTAAATTTTTCAAATTTTGTTAATCGTATCCTTTATAATTATAAGCACAATCCTTACATATATTATTTAAACTTTTTAAGTAGTTACCATTAACGTGCCGAACACGTGTATCCCAATCCCACTAATCTAATGCAATATTAATTCCACTTCGTTTTTGTTTTATCCAGTATATCAAAGTACAAAATATAGTTTTGAAATAATTATCAAACCCACGTTAATGCTTCGATCGCAGATTCTTGGAAATGCTATTGTATTCTATTGTTGTCGCGATCTCTTATGGGGCTTGATGGGCTAAATGCGTAATTGGTAAAAAAATAGACGGATTGCACTCCGGGAGTGCCGGCAGAAGGGAAACTTGATTATTAACGTTGTTCATTATTTTTTTAACACATTTTTTATGAAAATCGATTAAAAAAAAATTAAAAAAAATAAAAAAAAAACGACCGTTTTAATTAATTAATCGAAACCCTTACAATCGATAAAAAAATATCGACCATCGAAAAAAAGCAATCGATTGTTCGATTAATCGATTTCGATGTTACAACATTACTCTCCAACCGTCTTACGGTTTTTCGATCAGCACGAGAATCTGACGCGAGTTTCACAGTTTTTACCCATCCCACAAAAGTGCTCAACGCCGCTAAAGAAGTTTTCACTTCAAAAATACGTGTGGCACTCGAGGACTGCCGCGAAAGCTATTGCATAGCATTTTTTATCAACTTATGCAATTATAATTCGCATACGTCTAGTCGCACGCACACAAACACCGTGAAACGACGTAAGACGATGCACGGTTTTATCGCCGCACGGCTTTGCCGGTCGGAGTGGGTAGTGTTAGGTTTTTTCGTTACGAAATTTATTGACTCAGTCGCCGCGCTCAAAACTATGCAATAGCTATAATCAAGTCTCTGACGTTATTTGAGA
This sequence comes from Polyommatus iphigenia, assembly GCA_963422495.1. Classification (NCBI taxonomy): domain Eukaryota; kingdom Metazoa; phylum Arthropoda; class Insecta; order Lepidoptera; family Lycaenidae; genus Polyommatus; species Polyommatus iphigenia. The sequence continues at coordinate 11,019,569 of OY730177.1, forward strand.
TAATACGTAAGAAAAATAATTATTTTGCTATTATTATACAGAATGTAACCAAACTAAGTGATAATACTTTAGTGTGTACGTGTTCCTTGTAAAGAGTTCACGGTGAAAGTAGCAGCGCTGAAAGACCAAATTTTTTTTCACAAGCGCCCCAACGTCACGAGTTTCCCCATACAAAAGTGAAAAAAGTTTTTGGTCTTTCAGCGCTGCTACTTTCTCAGTGAGCTCTCTATAAGGAACACATACACATTCTAACGTATTAGGTACATATGAAATTGGCGTTTTTTATGGGAGGAATATAAAGTACTTTTTTTTTTGTATAATATATTTAATTAATCAAAGTATGTACCATCGAGGAAATTGATTCCTATGCAATTGAGAGACCAACGTCATTTGGTCGATCATGTCAATTCAATGTTAATTGTGATTTGTCGGCTGAGTTTGACGTAATGCGACCAAACTACGTAGGTCCCCCATCTGCATAGGAATCAACTTCTCTGATAGTACCATTGTTATCGATGCATTTTTGCCATATTAAGGGTAGTTCGTTGATCCCTTTACTAAAAAAATGGAGGGACGAGAGTCAATAAATTTTTTTTATTAATGCGGTTTGGACTGCCACATCAGAGTTGAATTTTTCTTCTTGTAGGAAGTTATCCAAATTCCGAAAAAAATGGTAATCTGTTGGAGCAAGGACCGGGGAGTACGGTGGATGTCGCAGACATTCTAATTCCAGCTCCTCCAGTTTTGCAGCCGTCTATTGTGCAGTGTGTGGTCTAGCGTTGTCCTGAAGCAGCAGTAGCCTAGAACGATTGACCAGCCTTGGTTGTTTAGCAGCTAGTTCTTCCATCATGGTTTGCAGTTGCTGACAATAGATATCTGCCGTAATCGTTTGGCCAGATTTAAGAAAGCTGTAGTGAACGACACCGGCACTAGTCCACCAAACATTCACAAGTAATTTTTTCTGAGTCAATTTTCGCTTAGGGCAGGATTTGGCTGATTCTCCAGGGGACAGCCATTGCGACGAACGCTTCCTATTATCGTAAAGGATCCATTTTTCATCACAAGTAATGATCCGATTTAAAATGCCTTCATTATTGTGTCGGTGTAGCAATGTAACGCAGCAGTCGACGCATGTTTTCTGGTTTGCTTCACTCAATTCATGAGGTACCGCACCTTTCAAGTTTTTTTTTATCTTCCCAATTTGCTTCATGTTTATTAAATCAGTTTTATCACTTACACCGAACCCTGCTGCTAACTCTGAAGTGGTTTGGGATGGATTCCATAATAGTCTTTAAATCTTCATTATTCATTTTGGTCTCGGGTCGTCCACGGGGCATGTTCTGAAGGTCGAAATTTCCAGAACGAAAAAGTTTGAACCAAAACCGTACCGTGTTTTCTTTTGCGACACCAGCGCCATACACATTGTTAATTCTTCGAGCTGTTTCTGCAGCACTCGTGCCACGGTAGAACTCATATTCGTAAATAAAGCGATATTTAAATTTTTCCGTTGTGCGATATTCAACACGAATTGCAAAAAAAAGAAATTAATGACTGTTTTGGGAACTCAAATGTACCAAATAAATGAATATAATATATGAATTTGAATTTGGAATTCTTAACCAAAGAGGAGATATTTAAGATCAAAGTGGCTTAAACAACAAAACGCCAATTTCATATGTATTAAGGACCTAATATTATCATTTCATTTTGTTACACCTTGTATAGGATCCGGACTAAGGGGGCGTCCACAAATTACGTGAGGTATTTAGGGGGGGGGGAGGGGGTCGAGTCAAATCCAGATTGTACGTATGCTTAAGATTTAATCGTAAGCGTAATCGTTATACGATTAAGATCATTCACGAATTCGTTCTAAAGAAAATCTACTGACTGTCAAACCAAACGTTTACGTAAGAAACCCACATTTTGAAAAATCTCACGTGAAATTTGGGGGGAGGGGGGTTGAATAAAATCTCACGATATCTTACAAGGGGGGAGGGGGGTCAAAAAAAAAAAACACCTCACGTAATTTGTGGACGCCCCTATAAGTACTTATATCGAAGAAAGAAGTTACTCGTTCGTTTATTTTTATAGCCTGATTGTCACTCTATCTCATTTTAATAAAGGAGAATTTAGACAAACGAGAAACACAAACGTCTGATGTACTTAATTGGTACTTAATTATGTTGTATTAAACTCTGGATTATAATATACTCCTCGTGTAAATTATTAATTATAATACGAAATGTTGGATTTGCCGTTAATTAAGTTTATATTACAGTTTAATATTGTTACACACACAATATTGAATTTACATACCACTATTGAGAAGTTATAATAATCTAGAACAGCTAAGGGAGAAGTCAGAAGCCACACGGGTGCGGACTGCGGTGCGGCGGTGGCGCGGCGCCGGAGCGGTGCCGCTGCGGCGTCCGGCATAGAAAAATCAATATGCCCCACGGTGCGGGGCCGCCGATTTTTATATTATGCAGGACGCGCGCTGCGGCGCGCCGCAGCGGCACCGCTCCGGCGCCGCGCCGCCGCCGGACCGCACCCGTGTGGCTTCTCCCTAAGGTCGTCAACTTTTTAAATGAAAAGAGCCAAAAATTTTAATTTCCAAAATCCAAAAGTATCAAAAGCGACGACTGCATTTTATGAACTATATGTACTTATTACTTGCCACCTTACCTGACTTACCTACTACCGAGTGCACTTAGCATGCGCCAACGAGATATCTCACTCTCGAGATAATTAAAAACTACTCGTCTCATAATGTCAATATCTCGACAATATGTCGACAAAACTCTATAAAAATGTGTTATTCCGATGACAGATCTACACGAGAAAAAATGTTTGTCATGCTAGGGTCAATAGAGATGAAGAGACAAACCATCAAACATCGAGAAAACATGTAGACAAAATTTTCTCGTTAGCTACTCACAAAAAATTTGCTTGTTAGTAATCACAAAAAAAAAATTCTAGGGCTCCCTCACTATTAGGCCGGCAGGTCTAAATTGATAGGTAAAACGTCCGATTACCTTAACCACTATGGTGAAATAAAAAGAAAATGTACTTTTTAATGATCTTAGCAATATTTTAATATGTACAGCGAAAATAATTATCTTTTAGCAGTCGATTTATAGTTATTTAAGAAAATGTACGAATATGTAGACTGCGATAAACCTAGTAAGTTTTTAGGTCATAAAAATAGCTTCTCTATTAGTATACAAATGTTAGGACATCAACTAGAACATTGAGTACCTATGCAATTAGTGTTAAAGCAAACACTAGAACAGGGGCCACCAATTAGTTTTGCTCGGGGTCCATTTTAAGAAATGAAATGACCTTCGCGGTCCACACATTTTGTAAAAAAAAAGACGGGTTGCACTCCGGGAGTGCCGGCAGAAGTGAAAACTTGATTATTAACGTTGTGCATTTTTTTTTCGATTTTTAAAAAATCGATTTTTTTAATTAATCGAAACCCTTACAATTTTTTAACCCATTTTTTATGAAAATCGATTTTAAAAAAATCGATTTTCTTAATTAATCGATTAAATTTTTAACCCATTTTTTATGAAAATCAATTTCTTAAAAATCGATTTTTTTAATTAATCGAAACCCTTACAATCGATTAAAAAATATCGACAATCGAAAAAAAACAATCGATTGTTCGATTTCGATGTTACGAAAAACCGTAAGACGGTTAGAGAGTAGTGACTCTCCAACCGTCTTACGGTTTTTCGATCAGCACGAGAATCTGACGCGAGTTTCACAGTTTTTACCCATCCCACAAAAGTGCTCAACGCCGCTAAAGAAGTTTTCACTTCAAAAATATTTAAGTATTTACAATATCAATGAGAAAAGTGACAATTTTTGTTGCTTGTTCGCAAATTCATCTTTGAGAATGCTTGGTCTGCAAACAATGGGCCGGCGCGCGGCGGTGCGGATGCGGACCGCGGTCCGCCATTTGGTGACCCCTGCACTAGAATATCGTACGGAACAAACAGATGTTAGTGTTAGTGCATTAGGTCACTGGCTGTATTTTTCCATTTTACGACTCGACAACAACTTTAGAAAATTACTTAAGTTAATCCCTTGTAATGAAAAGTTAAACAGTACCTCTAACACAAACATAATATTTTATTAATGTTATAAATGTGAAAGCGTTGATGTTTGTTACGCTTTCACGCAAAAACTACTTGACGAATCATCATGAATTTTTGTACACACTCTTGGAGGTATCAGAAGTAATATAGGAGGAACAAATTTTTTGACACAGTTACTCTTCCTTAGTTTTTATTATTCGTAGTTCCGATTCTACAAAATGTGACCCGTATAAATAAATTAATAAAATAAAATATCTTTATTTTCTCAAAATAGCCATTACATCATAACATGAGACCTCCCCATTAAGTTAGTAACTTGTGTTGGGGTTGTCTCGCTCATCCCTCCAATGAATACATATTTGAGAAACTTAATGCTAACAAAAAATGCAGTTGCAAAATAAACAGAAAAGATAAGAAGAAAAATTAGAAATATAAAACAAATTACAAATCATTTTTTAAGAAAGCAATTTAAGTGATAAATCTGACGCATTTAACAATAGACTAAAATGTAGGTGTATGTGTGTGCGTGTGTGTGTGTGTGTGTGTGTGTGTGCGCGTGTGTGTGTTTGTGTGTGTCTGTGTGTGTCTGTTACATTACTCTCTGCAGCATACGTTCCAATTCATCATATGTAAATGTTTTAATCCATTCTGTTACAGACTCTCTACATTCATATAAAGTTTTGGGGTAGATATTTAGTTTGCGATTTATTAACTTATGACGATTGAGCCGGATATTGGCGTCTGGCAAATTCCGTACGCACTGAACATACGGGAACAATATTAGCTACTTTTCGTCTACTAGTAAAAGTCGGGTCGAAAGGTAAGTTTTTATGTAGTGATAAAATTATATTCGTAACATACAATTTTCTTACTGTGAGAAGGTTACATAAAGAGTAAAGGTCGCTTGTACTAAACCTGTATGGTTTGAAGTACATTACTTTTATTAATGACCTCTGAGTTCTTTCGAAATCGAGGAATCTGGTTTTGATGGCACCACCCTAAATTGGAATACAATAAGTAATAACAGATTGAACAAGTGTGACATATATTTTTTTCAAAAGTTCACTCGACATAACATCCCTAAGCTTTTTGAATATCCAAGTGCATTTCCTAATTCTAGAAATTGTGACATCAATATGCTCGTGCCACGATAATCTCTCATCAATCATTACTCCAAGATATTTAGTAGATTTAACTTTTTGGACAGTATCAAAATTACAGCACTTATTATTAGGGTCCCCACAGGAATGGATGATTATTTTAAAGTCCGGGCTTGGTTGGGACCTAACACTCGGGGTGAAGCAGATGTAATTACTTTTACTAGTGTTAAGCGTAAGTAAACTTTCGTTAAGCCACTCAGCAATTTTAGAGAGGGCTTCCTCTGCTATTCTCTTAACAGATTCCCAAGAACTGCCAAAAAGACAATTGCTGTATCATCTGCATAGCAGAAGATTTGTCTGTCTCGGATATGGATTTTAAACAAATTGTTCATGTATAACAGAAACAATGTTGGACCCAGAACACTTCCCTGGGGAACACCAAACGTTACCGATTCTTCAGAGCTAACAACATTTACAATTTTTACAGCTTGTTTACGTCCTGTAAGGTAGCTTATTAGTAGGGATAGAGGTAATCCTCTAAAACCATTTTGCTCAAGCCTTTTGATAAAAATTGGGATTGAGACAGTATCAAAAGCCTTTGTAGCCTTTATCCACTTTGTCAATAACTACTGAAGTTAATGCTTTTATGGCGTCTTCAGTTGATCGTCCCTTTCTGAAACCAAATTGAGAAGGCGACAAAATATTGTTTTTTTCAACATAGTTGACTATTCTGTTATTTAACAGTTTCTCTATAATTTTTTAAAAAGACGGCAATATAGAAATGGGTCTCAAATTTATGACATTCTTATTGTCTCCATTTTTATGAACCGGGGTTATTATAGAGCGCTTGAGTACCGTAGGAAAAACTCCAGTGTCAAAACAAAGATTAGCTAGTTGTGTTATCAAAGGAATGCAAAAATCTTTAGAACTTTTTATGAAACTAGTTGGTATTTTATCCCATCCAGGAGCACTCCCAGAAGCAAGACTTCCAAGGACACTAGCTACTTCTTGGGGATCAGTTGGAAGCAAAACAAACGAAGAAGAGTGTTGGTCATTCACTACAAGTGTCATATTATTAAGTTGAGGTTTTTTAACAATAGCTTCAGCTAAACCTTTACCTACGTTTACAAAATATTGGTTAACAAAATTAACAGATTCAACATATTGTGGCTTTATATTAAGCAAGTTGAAATTGCTAGTTTTCTTGCCCTTAAAGTTTGTGATGTCATTTATTGTTTTATATAATCTTTTAGTATCCTTTACGCAGTCTTGAATTCTTTTTTCATTGTATTGTCTTTTCAGTTTTCTTATTAGTTCCGTGCAAAAGTTACGAAACTTTTTATATGTCACCTTTAGTGTTATGTTATTTGTGTCTTGTCGTAGTTTTAGTTGCATTTTGTTTCGTAATCTTATACAACGGAGTACTCCTATAGTCATCCAAGGTTTAATTATCCGTTTACTACTACCATAAATGCGTGTTTTAGTATTAGAATTTATGGCTGTTTGCACCACTTTGATAAGAGTTTCCGCAAAAGTGTTTGGATCAGTAATTAACTTAAATTGTATGATATCTGTGGAAATCAATGAATCGTATGCCTTCTCATAATCTGTACTATAATCTATCGTTTTTTAAATATTCTTTGTCGTTTTGTTAATATTAGATATTTTTAGGAACGTAGTTGCATGGTCGGTAATCGTTGTATTAAGTATAGCAACAAATATCTTATGCAGTTCATTATCAGTTTTTGTAAAAATGTGGTCGAGACAGCTATCTTACCTAGTGGGTAAGTTATGACTGGGTAAGAGACCATGCATATGTAGGATGTTCAAGTATAGGCAAACCGTTTAACTTAGTCTTCGCCCGCGCGGTACAGGAGTGCGGGGGTATGGCGACTACGGGGACTGCGAGGGGTGCGGGCGGCAGGCGCTCGTAGTGTGATACACAAGAGGTGAAATTACGCTCTAGACCGCTTCGAAGATATGTGACGTCATAGTGTTTAATGGCGAAAATTTTTATTTCAAAATTAATTGATGACGATACAAATACAATATTTTAATGAAAGCTATGTAGATAATTAAATAAAAACTTTAATTTTATACTTTTTATTATAAACAATAATTTCTCAAAATTATAAATCAATCACTTGTATCCATATCAGTATCAGAAGAACTGGATTGTTCACTTTCGAAGCATCCATCATCGGAATCATCAGAGTCGTCCTGGGTGTTAATAATAAAATCAACAGCATCATCTAGAACTCCGTCATGTTTGCAGTATTCGTCCTCGATTTTAATTACGTGGTTAACACAATGCTCCCACTTCTCCACGGAATATTCAGCAAATAATTCCTCTAAAATTTGTTTTTTTTTGGTCCAAAGTTGAGTCGATATTTTTTTCTGCTAATCGTCCTTTAATATCACCCCAGACTAACTCGATGGGGTTCAGGTCTGGGTGGTATGGAGGCAAACGTAACACTTCATGTCCGTTTCTTTTCAATAACTGGTCAATTTTGTAAATATCTTCAGTTTCTTTCTTTTTAATTAATTTTAATAAGTCATCTTTTCTAAGATTTTCATCGAAAGCCACGTCATGTCGTCGTAACCATGTTTGCATAACTGCCTTGGTAGAAGCCATAGTCGGCTTTTTCTCTTCTCGAACAGAATGATAAGCTGCGTTATCCATTACGATGACAGAATTTGGAGATATATTAGGCATTAGCTTTTCATTTATCCATTTACTGAAATTGATGAAATTCATCGAATCGTGATAATCACCTGTTTTACATTTGGATTTAAATATCACAAGTGCTCCGTCTACAAATCCAGTTTGACCACCACAATGTACGATTATCAAACGGTTCCCTTTACCAATATGAGATAGCACGCCATGTACATCCTTTGATTGCCAGCATTTCGAAACGTTATGAGACGCATTTACATAAGTCTCGTCAAGATATAATATATGTCTTCCTTCTCTACGATATTTTTTAATCGTCTTTAGGTATTTCCACCTCCACGATGTTATATTTGGCTGTTCGATAAGGAGTTTCCTTTTAGAACCGCATTTCTTAAATTTAAAACCTAGATCATGTAATAACAGCCTTAAATATTCCCTGCCGCAGTGTAATATATTCTCTGCTCTTAGTACAGTATTTAAAGTTTTTAGAGTTGGAATTTTTTTATCGATTGTATAAAACTGAGTGACTTTTCTTCTTACCACTCCTTTTGTAAATTCGTCTATTTCCACTCTTTTTCTGCGAACATGTTTTGATTTTCTCGGTGATTTAAATCTTTCGTCGTTATTAAATCGTTTCCCTTGTTGTACAATTCTAGATATAGACTTTTCCGATAGTCCAGTAGCTTCAGCTACGGTTTTATTTAAAGGTATGTCTTGTTGATATTCAACAGAAGATAGGTCCAGTTTTCTTTTTCTAAAATATTCGTATACGTTAAAAGCCATTTGCTTGCACTGACTATTAATTTTATGTGCGAATATCTTTCGACTCATCTTGACAATGTATAACTCTCACAAAGCGTCCGTGACAATTAGCACATGCGATCGCTAACCGCGTAGCGAGCGAACTGAGTTGAAACAAAAATGCGCCTGCCGCCCGCACCCCTCGCAGTCCCCGTAGTCGCCATACCCCCGCACTCCTGTACCGCGCGGGCGAAGACTGAGTTAAACGGTTTGCCTATAATTTAGTCTATTTTGTCGCTCATGTGCTTTCTCACTTAATTTAGGTAAAATGTTAATATTTATGTCTCCTGTAATTATTATATGCTTATTTGGTTGAATGTTTTGAAGATTAATGTCTAATGAATTAATGAATTGGTCAGCGTTTTTTTGTGATGGTGATCGGTATATTCCTAATATAGTAAAATGTGAGACTGTTATTTTAAGTGATGAAGCATGAATTAGTTTTATTTCCTCTACTGTAGCTTTAATTGTGTTCTTTACATAAATTACTACTCCATCATTTTGATTTAGATGACATATAGTGTGGTAAGGAGTGTAATTTTGTAATACGGATAATTGTTTATTTAAGTTTATTCTACACTCGGTCAAAATGATTATATCAATGTCAAAATTTAGTATCGAGAAATTGGTTTGTAAATCATCGAAATTTTTGTAAACACTTCTAATATTTTGTGTTAGAATCTTAAGTGCAGGATCGTGGCTGTTTGAATAATTGTTAAGGCTCTCCATGTCGCATGCGATCGCATTCTCAGATTTAGAGTTGTCCAATTCTTGTAAGATAATTAGGTTATTATCCATTAATTTAATTAAGAGTCAAATGCATAGCAGTGGTAGACACTATTGTAATTAATTAATGGTAATAACATGTAAAAGGAACTGTATATCTCTATTTTGTCTTTTATAAGTATAGAAATTCTATTTATTGTTAAAGAGACTTTACCATCTGTTTTTAAATATAATTTATTGTAATTATAAGAGATACGCTGCAGAATTATTGTGGCAATTTTAATATGATGAGTTTCGTTTATGTATATAATTTTGTTTGCAATGTAGAGAGTGTTGGAGTTAGATGTGTAAAATTTAGTTTGTTATTATTTTTAGCAATATTCCGCGAAATAAACTTCCACCTTTAAGTAAATGAGTGAGTGTACGCATAGGCATGCGTACAGCACCTCCCTCCTCCCACACTGCCTATGCGTACACTCGCATGCAAGAACTTGCAAACACCACCACCACACAAGCAATAATGTTGGCAAATCCGTGCAAGGCCCCTCACCACCATGCAGGTTGAAAACCTCGACGCGCGCTTCGCTCCAACACCGGAGCATCCTCAGGATGTGGACTCTACGAACAACGTCCGTCAAGTGCCGCCACCGGCCAAAACACCGCCTTTTATACCCTATCGAGCCCCGCTACTACCCCCACTACCCTCACCAGTACCCCCGAACATATTAATAAGCGGTGACGTAGTCAAGCAAGTTTGGTCATTCAACAATGCAAATCTGTTATTTTTCTTTTCTTTTATGATCTCTAATTGTTCCAACACGCTCAGCCGAAAGCCTTTATTGCATTTATGTAAAACTTTATAGGAATGGCCATCGGGCACGGTATGATTACTATCTAAAAGATGTTTAGCAAAATGTGACTTATCAGGATGACCATTCCTATAAGCCGCGATATGTTCTTTATACCGAGTCTCAAAGCTGCGTCCAGTTTGACCCACATATACACTATCGCATTCAGGACAATCGATCTTATAGACACCGGACTGATATTTTTCATCAATCCGGTCTTTGTTGTGACATAAATGATGTTTTAAAGTATTATTTGTCCTGAATGCGACATGCATATCGTTGTTTTTCATTATTTTGGATAAGCGTGCAGATACCTCTCCCATGTAAGTCAAACTGGACTTATATCTAACTACCTCCTTATCAATAGGACCTGCGTACAAAAACTTGACCAGTTCTTTCTTGTTTTTATTTTTCAAAATATTATTAATAATTTTTGGACTATATCCGTTGGATATCGCAATTTGGAAAATGATATTAAGCTCATTTTGATAATTATCTTTACTAAGAGGGATCGATAGTAATCTATGAATGTAACTATGAAAGGCCGCGAGTTTGTGTTGCCAAGGATGACATGACGATGCATGAATAGTAGTATTAGTATATGTCGGCTTGCGAAAGATTCCAAAACTGTGTTTATTATTAACTCTAGTAATAGATAAATCGAGAAAATTTAGGGTGTTATTATCTTCACATTCTAATTTGAATTTAATTTTAATATGTTTTTTATTTAGTTCTTTAACTTTAGTTAGTTAGATGTGTAATTAGTAAAGTGTTTTGTATCTATTGTTATTTTAATTTTTACAATCAAATGATTAAACATAAAAAGCATGCAATAAATTAATACTATTATAATAACTTTAAAGTTATTCGTAATATAACAAACAAATCTTAAGCTAACTTTACATGGTAAAGGTTTCATTTTATTTATTTCACCACATGTACCTGTATACTTTATGCAAAAAGGGACCCGAATACATGCAAGAATTTTGTGTAATTATAGTTAGGTGACAATCATGGTCAATTTATTTTGTCAATTTGAATGTAGTTTTTCGTTGGTAGTGCCATATTATTTTAGTGTGCGAAAAGAACCTTTAGAACCAAATTCAAAACGATTGAAGTATAGCTTTGTCCACAATGGGCCTTTTTTTGTTCATCAAGGGCATGCGTTATAGCGCAGTCAACAGCGAACGTGAGGCATGCCCGTGACGCGCATTGAAATCGTAGCTCGCTATGACATTTTTCTTTTGATTTGAAATGATCTTGACGCATTCAATTATTGAATATGGCAAACGTGAAACGAAAGTTGAATAAAAAGAGGATGACGAAAATTGAAGATGAAATTGCATAATGTGGACATAGCTAATTGGGGGACATAGCTAATTGGGAGTTACTTTTCCTTAGATTTTAGTAGAATATAAGAAATATCTAGGCGTCCTTTTAGACAATCTAGAGCCAATTTCTTAGTCACCCCAATAGATAACTTAAATATAACTTCTCTCACCTTCGTCCACAATTCTGTAAACTTTTAAATGAAGGAGAGTTAGCCAAGTTAATTAGTTTTCGTCGCATAAACAATTTAAACTTACTAAATTACTTCTTAGGGACTCGGTCGTTAATCGAGATTATTAATTAAATATTTAGGAGGTGTCGCGTTGTTACTTGTTTGATAGATCTTATCGAAATGGATAGTCTCTAGGTGTTCGGCACGAATGAGTCGGCTTAACAACGGCTTAGAAGTTTTTTAACCCCCGACCAAAAAGAGGGGTGTTATAAGTTTGACGTGTCTGTCTGTCGGTCTGTCTGTCTGTGGCATCGTAGCATCCAAATGGGTGGACCGATTTTGATCTAGTTTTTTTTGTTTGAAAGCTGACATGACCGAGAGTGTTCTTAGCTATAGCTCATCATCATCAGCCTGCTCATTGCTGAAATATCACGGTTTATCTGGTTCGTGATAGGCCGATTAGCAACTTGCAGTCGTTTGATGGGTTTTATATTTTGCATTCTGATTCGTGACACTTCTGAATATAATATACACATTATTGGAATGTTGACCTGGTGGTGCAGTATCACCTGGTAATCAATAGGATACCCAACTCCTCACCAAATTAGAGCAGAGGTTTCGTGTTTGGGCTCATTTTAATTGCGACAACCAGTAAGACGTACATAAACAGTAAATATATGCATGCTGCTGCTGCAGCATCACCTGGATTCTATAGGAGCCCAGCTCCGTATGAACCCAAAGTGGAGTTTTCATGTTTGGGCAGTGGGCTCATATTGACGGTTTCATCCAAGAGGACATATTTTATAGATAGTATGCATTGGGATATAATCCAGTTGATAGGAATTATTCTTCACAAGCTTAAAAAGCATAAAATAAAATTAAATTAAGAAATTTAAAAAAACCCCCGCCAAAAAACTTTAAAAAGTAAAGAAATAATATTTACTGACTTTAAGTTTAAATAATTCCTAAGAGTAAAGTAATATTTTAGTCCATAAATGTAGTCAAGGTGTGTCGGGGGACCGCTAATGTAGATGTTTGATTTCACATAACATTATAGTTTAAGGGTCAGTTCACAACGACCCGAATCGAGAGAATCAGCGACTATTATGGCGATACAAAATGCAAAAGTCGATGTTGTGGTAGTTTACTTGGCGGTCCCCTGACACACCTTGACAACATTTATGGACTAAAATATTACTTTACTCTTAGGAATTATTTAAACTTAAAGTCAGTGAATATTATTTCTTTACTTTTTAAAGTTTTTTGGCGGGGGTTTTTTTAAATTTCTTAATTTAATTAAGGATTATGCTTTTATCGCATAAGGGTTGATTTAGACCACAACGCGACGCGTAGATGCATTTCTAAATTAGTATGGATTTAACAGATATGCAAGACGACTCACGCAATTGAAATCTGTCAAATCCATACAAATTTATGCCGCGCCTCGCCTCGCCTCATCGCGTTGCGGTCTGAGTTGACCCTTAGGGTACAAAGGGGTCTTGCGAATCTGTCAAATCCATATAAATTTAGAAATGCATCTACGCGTCGCGTTGCGTTCTGAATCAACCCTAAGTATCACACCATGTTCCTTAGGCAATGTTTTTATATAATCAACTTAAACATATTTTGCTCGTCATTATCATCAGGCAATTCGTTTGCTCGTTTCCTTCTGCCTTTTTGCCTTGTCTTTATACACACGCTGATTTCGTGCATATCCGTACTTCCATACTAATATTATAAATGCGAAAGTGTGTCTGTCTGTCTGTCTGTCTGTCAGTCTGTCACCTCTTCACGGCCAAACCGCTGAACCGATTTTATTAAAATTTGGCATAGAGATACTTTGAGTTCCGGGAAAGGACATAATATGCTACTTTTTATCCTGGAAAAATGTTAGGTTCCCGCGAGATTAACGATTTTTGGGGCAACGGAGTTGCGGGCGTCATTTAGTTTAAAATAATTGTTTAAATACGCACGAAATCAGCGAAATTGGTTCAGTGGTTTGGGCGAGAAGAGGTAACAGATAGACAAGATCTTATGCATTTATAATATTAGTATCGATTATTATGGAGCAAATTGTGAAATACTAATCGAGTAAAATATTAATCAATGTGGGCTATTATTTGGTGCGTAAACTTAGCAAACTTATAATTTCGCCGCACTGGTAACACGAAAACGCTTTCAGAGTGGATTCTATAATAATAATCCTTTGTTGGCATTATAGATTGTGAAATAGTATAGGCTTTAAACTCTGAGGATGTGCTCCAGTAATGGAATTGCCTAACCAACATTAAATTAAATAACTTTTAACCCATCAAGCTCCATTAAGACACCGTTGACCACGACAACAATAGAATAACAATAGATTTCCTGCAATAATCCGCGATCGAAGGATTAAATAAAAAATACTGCGACGAATAATAATATAGACATTTAAATAGATGAACCGCTGAACTTCGTATCACTTCCTTCCTTATATTATAAACCTTCCCTGGACTTCCACGAATATTTCGAGACTAAAATTAGCCATATCGGTTCAGCCGTTCTAACGTTCTAAGTTTTAGTGAGACCTAGAAATCTAAAATTGTTTTTCGTTTAAATCTACGAATAACAAAACTTAAATATTGAAGATTGCGTCTATGAAAATATTCGTGGAAATCCTGGGAAGGTTTATATTAAGACTTAGGTGGGAAATGATACGAAGTTCAGGGTGAGTCGCACCAGAGGCGTGGTTATAGTTACCGTTATGGTCAAAGTTAACCCTTAACCACTGACGTACGTATGTGGTACGTCACCCACGCGGTTTTTCATTCACAACTCAAAATTTCGCGGGAATTTCTACGTGTCATTTTTGGTAGTTTCCTAGTTGCCAGTGACGTGTCGAAGGCAGAGTGTGGATGCAGTGCATATCTGCAAGCAGGTGACTTTGACGACCTGACGTATGAGGTACGTAGCGTCAGTGTTAGTGTGACTTTTTTCAAGTAATTACTTTTTGTTTGTCCATAGATAAAAATGAATTGTAGGCTGTCTTATTCATCTTGGGAACCCTCTATGTCTTAAAAAGGCCAGTTGAACAGAATATTTCCAAAAACGACGAACAAATTGAATTGATACCGTAGCTTTCACATGAGCTCTCTAGCCAAGGATAAGGGTGATGAAGTTGGTCAAAAAAGCAAAGAAAGTCATAAATTTTACACAATGAAAATTTGCCATGTATATTTCAAAGAAAAACGTCGCAGAACCTGAAACAGAATATGTCAATTGCTTGCATAAATCGGTTTGCTTGCATTGCTCTAAGTCGACCTGCAACAACTGTCGTTAAAAAGTGCCTTATAATTTGATTTGTGGTGATTGTGATTTTTTCCTCATTAATATAATCCTTGATAATTAATATAAACCAAAAAAAAAGTTCCTATGTATAGAAAATATTTTTTGTTAATTTTATATAAAAAGTCTTTCCTACTTTGTAAGTCACTAAGGTTTTTGTTATATAAAAATTTATTTATAATAAATATTATTTTTTTAATGTCTTCATGTCACTTGAAAGTATCCAAATAAATAGACTGCAATTGTCACCAGAATTAAACTTTATCGACACATCATGAGGCGTTCAAAATGGCATACGTATCCCATACGTACGTCAGTGGTAATGTAACTTAATTGCACGTCAGTGGTTAAGGGTTAAGGTTATAAAATTTATTAGGTATATTACTACGAATAATAAAAACTAAGGAAACGTAACTCCCATACTATTACCGTTTTAAATTTGGTTCCTTTCGAACTGTCATGTAACGTCAGCCTTTATACCACTCAAGGCCACCTAAATATTGCAAATGTATTGAAATGCGTACCTAAGGTACACTTTTTTGACAAGTATTTTGGAGCATGTTTTTTGACAGAGTTACTCTTCCTTAGTTTTTATTATTCGTAGTGTTTCGTTTTGTAATTGTATTGTATGACATATTTGTATAATGTATTGTGGTCTAAACATTTATTTTATGATTATCTTGACATTAATATTATTGTTTTGTATATGCATGATTGACATGAATTTGCATGAAAAAAAATAATTATTATGACTGTTAGTTGAATATCGCCAAATACTATTGCGTTGTTTTGAGATTCAAAATGTTAGTATAATTTTTTCTTATAATTGTATTAATCTATTATATTTGTGATTACGATTTTTAATTTGAAAAACTGACACTATTTCCACGCCTGAGAGGCAGAAATTTTGTACCGTAAAAAATAATTTTGTACCACCTTAATGTAACAAATTTCTTGGAAATAAACAAATTCTTATTCTAATTCTAAATAATTCAAAATGTTGTACTGAATTATGAATGTGGGATGGTACACAAATGGTTAACACCGTTCAACTATCCTATGTCTTTCTCGTCAATAGTAAGTAAGTAACAGAAAGAAAGACACATTTGTATTTATAACACACTAGCGAAACCTTATCCTGGGTTTTACAGGTTGTCTCAATATAATTAAAGGTTATCGATATCGAGGAAAACCCGCCCCGGCGTCGCACGGGTATAAAATATACAGGTGTCCCAAAACTCAACGATAATCTGGGACCGGATGAATGGCCAAGTTACACCAGTTCCGGGGAAAATAAAATAAAAATTCCGTATCACTCAGTTTAGCGATAATAGACAATTTTGTAAAAAAGTCGAAATTCGACACCCTTGGTCGCATTTTCAAGTCCTGTGATCACCAATGTCACAATTTCGCTGTTATTTTTTTAATTTCGAGATCTTCAATAACGATGCTATTAATCGCAACTACGAATTAATGCAAAAAACATTGTTAATTTAATAAAATAAGTTAAGTTTCAGTGAGTTCTGGCTGACTGGTTCACAAAAATATTGTTAGTTAACTTTGACACTTCATTTTGAAAAAAAAATGTACTACACTACCCTTGGCAAGTTATTTCAAAAGTTGGCACATTTAATAAAGATTTAAAAATGGTGCAACACTAGCCACTTTTCTTGCCATTAAAATTTTTATTTCTCATTTTTTCCAAATTGAGCTCATTTTGAACAACTCAAGATTAGGAATTTTTGTTACTAAAATTTGTAATTTTTTGTTTCTGGTCTGAAATAAAATTACTATTTTTAGTAAACATAATTACTATTTTAAGGTACATAATTCAGTCAGTTAATAACCAATCTTATTGTAAAACAACTTGTAGTTTAAGGAGAATAATTAAATAAAAAGTTTTACGACGGTTCTTTCATTGTTTTATTAATCATTATTGTTTTTTACAATAAGACTGGTTATTAACTGAATGAATTACCTCTTTACTAAAAATAGTAATTTTATTTCAGACCAGAAACAAAAATAAAAAATTTTAGTAACAAAAATTCCTAATCTTGAGTTGTTCAAAATTAGCTCAATTTGGAAAAAATGAGAAGTAAAAATTTTTATGACAAGAAAAGTGGCTAGTGTTGCACCATTTTTAAATCTTGATAAAATGCGCCAACTTTTGAAATAACTTGCCAAGGGTAGTGTAGTACTTTTTTTTCAAAATGAAGTGTCAAAGTTAACTAACAATATTTTTGTGAACCATGACTCACTAAAACTTAACTTATTTTATTAAATTAACAATGTTTTTTACATTAATTCGTAGTTGCGATTAATAGCATCGTTAATGAAGATCTCAAAATTAAAAAAATCACAGCGAAATTGTGACATTGGTGATCACAGGACTTGAAAATGCGACCAAGGGTGTCGAATTTCGACTTTTTTTACAAAATTGTCTATTATCGCTAAACTGAGTGATATGGAATTTTATTTTATTTTTCCCGGAACTGGTGTAACTTGACCATTCATCGGGACCCATATTATCGTTGAGTTTTGGGACATCCTGTATAGCCACTGAAAAAATTATTAAAATCGATTCAGCAGTTTTGATTTATATTCATTATTACTACCCGTGGCCCGCATTGGTCGGTACCGCCGTTACGTCTTGCAATTTTTAAATATTATGTAATATCTTCGAAAATATTCACTTAAATCATATACTGTAAAGGGCCATATAGATCTATATTAAATCAACAATGTATTTAAAGTGTTTAATTGAATAAGGATTAATGCCGTATTGGTTAAAATCGCTTCGAAAATTAGCCATTATTTGTCGTTAAAAGTAAATGACAAAAAACTGTTATTGTGGGATATCCATAAGAGATAGACTATAGACATATATACCATCGCGGAGTTTTCTGTAGACCTTTTCATTGTGTACATTATTTTGGTAAATCTCGTAGGGTTCAGCCTGCGTTTGCAATATAAGCGGAAAAAATGTAATTATTTACGACCTCACATTAGAAACCCCAACAAAGTATTTCTCCACTATTTAATGAATGTTATTATACTTAAAAACCTTACTCTTGAATCACTCTATTTGAAAACTGCATCAAAATCCGTTGCGTAGTTTTAAAGATGAAAGGGAACAAAGGGACATGAGGGAAAAAAGCGACTTTGTTTTATAATATGTATAGAAAGTATAACTCACCAATCACGTCTAGTAATGGCATGATCCACTATGGTCCCAGGGGGTGGATTCTCATAGTTCCCTCGACCAGCCTTGAGGAATATTCTAGAATTGATCCTCTTCTGTACGACTACGTATGTGAGTGTCGGTGAGTACTGTTCGTTGACTATCGAGAAACAGACCCTCATTTGTGGGATCTCGTATTGCTGTATGGTCTTCAGTTGACCGTCTCCTACGCCGTCCCTGGAAATTTTTACAAATTGTTAATGCATAACTAGATGACGCCCGCAACTCCGTTGCGCCAAAATTCGTTTATCGCGCTGGAACTGTACATTTTCCGTGATAAAAAGTATCCCATGTCCTTTTCTGGAACTCAAAGTATCCCCGTACCAAATTTCAGCAAAACAGGTTTAGCGACTTAGGCGTGAAGAGGTAACAAACAGACAGACACATTTTCACATTTATAACAAGACGTATGGATACAGTGACAAAACAAACTAAAAGAAAATGTCTTCGATTTTATAACAATAAGTGTTAGCCAAGGAGTTTAAAAAGACATTTTCTTCACTCTTAACATCACATAAATAATTGAAGACGTGAGTGGATGAACCCGATAACTAACATTTTGTAACATACGCAGAATTACTCATTACATTACTCATTAGTCTAGACATCGGATTATATGCACGACGAGCTTTTGCCCGCGGATTCGCTCCCGTTAAGAAATATTATTATATACAAACTTTTATCCCCTATTATAACCCCTTGGGGTTGGAATTTATCAAAATCCTTTCTTAGCGGATGCCTACGTCATAACATCTACCTGCATGCAAAATTTCAGCCCGATCTGTCCAGTGGTTTGGGCTGTGCGTTGATAGATCACTATGTCAGTCAGTCACCTTTGAGTTTTATATATTTAGATGAAAGTGCCGAAATATGCACGAAAAATGGCCGAATTATGCAAAATGCACTTATTATTAAAAAATAAATATTTGGAAGAGTTCTTCGTCGTTGCCCACAATAAATACGCCAATTTCCATAATTCCGTCAAATCCAAGAATTTTTTCTTCTTTCCGATTGCAATCTTAGTGCCTATGAAGGTTCATTACCTACTTTATTGTATTTTTTTCTATTTTTTTTCGTTTAACGTTTTTTCTAATGTTACAATATCTTTCTAGAAACATTTCGTTTCTAGAAAGATATTGTACCTATTGGGTGTATTGCGGAAGTAAACAGGGTTGGGGCCACATACTTGAAGTATTTTGATCTATGGTACCTCGGTGTGTATTATGATAGCTAGTTTGGACACTACGAGGGCATAATATGGCCAAAATATGCACTATCAACGAATAATTGCAAAATATGCACTATCGCCTATAAAGTGCCATTATATGCATTTGCATATACCTATGCAAATGCATATAATCCGATATCTACACATTACATGATCTAGCTAATAATATATCTAGCTATACATAAAATCCACATTTTTTATTTGGAATCATTTTCCCGGCCCTAGAGCCTCGATTTATGCAAATAATCGGCCAAGTGCGAGTCGGACTCGCGCACGAAGGGTTCCGTACCGTTATAGAGCAAAAATAGGCCAAAATTGTGTTTTTTGTATGGGAGCCCCCCTTAAATTTTTGTTTTATTTAAATATTATTATTAATTATTAAAGTACACATATAACTAAGGCTTTTCTGAAAATTTCAAGTGCCTACTTGTTGTCATCATTGATACCGAGCAAAAAATGTTTGAAAAATCACGTTTGTTGTATGGGAGCCCCCCTTAAATATTTAATTTATTTTGTTTTTAGTATTTGCTGTTATAGCGGCAACAGAAATACATAATCTGTAAAAATTTCAACTCTCTATCGAAGTCTCAGTAATATATTATATTATATTACTGAGACTTCAATGTCTTTCCGTCTGTCCGTCTCTTAGATATGTTATATAATATATAGTAATATATTACTGAGACTTCGATGTCTGTCCGTCTTTTTTGCTCGGTATCAATGATGACAACAAGTAGGCACTTGAAATTTTCAGGAAAGCCTTAGTTATATGTGTACGGGACTCTATTATATTAGGGTCCCGTTTTTACCCTTTGGGTACGGAACCCTAAAAAAGGCAATTTTTTGTGTTCAAAAAATAAAATGTGTCTCTTTACACTCCGAATAACCAAATTTCCTACCTATACATAATAATTCTGTCCGGCAGCCGTCCGTTAACTCGTAGGTAGTGGTTGAGCGAGTCAACGAGGCAGGTCTTCAGGCCGTCGACAATCTCCTGCCCTTTCTCCTGGAACACAGCCTTTGAGTACCATTGTGTCATGGTATGATTGTACGACGCTATGAAAGCTGAAAATGGAGGGTACATGAATTATAATATTATACTCGTATTGTTACGGATACGGACACGTTAGGTGTATGTTTACCTGCGAGTGCTTTCTAGAAAAGTCCAACCCTTGTTTACGCGAATTAGGTCGGGTCATATAAATAGCCGCAGATAAACGAGCCGGAATTCAGTTCGATACGAGCGATCTTCGAGGGTCGCATCGAAGTGTGACCTAGCGTTTGTGAATAAAGTCTTCAAGTGAGTCAACAGGTCTTTCTCTCCGAATCCTACGAACCCTAGCACGTAACAGTATTTATAAAACAGTATCCGGTATTTTCCGGCAAAAATGTATTCGATGCGAACAAACTTGTCCTCTTTATCATAAGTATAGATAATAGTAGATAATATAGACTGCGCTAAAATTTAAGATCGTTCGGCAAAAATGGAAGGAGAAGACGCAACGTTTGATTTTAAGGTATCTTTGGTGGAGCGAGGATTTTTTAAATGAGGAGGCCAAACACCTATCGCCCATGAATACTCGCAACATCAGAAGAGTTGCAGGAGCTTTGCCGACTATCAGGATGTCGCCGACCGATTATTGTGTGGACGTGACCTACACTAGATGCCAGCAACTATGCTGCGCAAATACTGGTTTATCACGCGGAAACGGTATATTTTTTGTGACAAAAATCACCATAATATCTTCACACCAAAGGGGTACGAAGATTTTGGCCGACCCACTGTCCGCCAGTGTGGTTTTTCGCGTTCACGAATATTTTTTTTCAAAAATGAATCCATTTTTGAAAAAAAATAAGAAATGTGACACTTTACGTGGTTTTGTCCAAGATTATTTTTTGTTTGTAAACAAAAAATAATCTTGGACAAAACCACGTAAAGTGTCACATTTCGAAGATATGAGCTGCCAAAGTTTTACCAATTTAAGATATTGCAACTTTGACAGCTCAAATCTTCGAAATATGACACTTTACGTGATTTTGTCCAAGATTATTTTTTGTTTGTATTGATGTTAGCTATCCATTTTTGAAAAAATATTCGTGAACGCGGACAAACACAATGGCGGACAGTAGGTCGGCCAGGCTCCATATAAAAATCTTCATACCCCTTTCATGCTAATTGATTGACAGACAGACAAACCTCTTATATTTGGTATAATTTATGCCAATAAAATACATTATACTCACAACAAACGCTTCTCTTCTTCCTGCTTGCGTCGTGGTATGAATCAATACCGATGACCATGGCTGTCTTGAACGGTATACTTATGCTCCAAAGAGTACCACCGAGCTTGACGTTTATTTGGAGCAAAATCTTCTGTGTTATCGCCCTAATCTTTTGAGGATTCATTATGGTTCTGGCGTTTATAACCTGGAATTAAATGTTAAAATGCAAAAAATATACAAGGTACATATTAATTTAAAAAATGAAAACAGGATTGCTTAAGTGACAGTTGACTTAGAATAAGCCAAATCATTCTCAACATTTTCTTGGGTCCTTTCTTTTGCCGGTTTCTTGAGTATAATTTACACAGAGCCAGTACTGGCTGCCAATAAGACTGGCAGCCAGTATTGGCTTGGTATATGCCGCGTGTGAACAGTTTTTCAAGCCAGGCCAAACTGTTCACACGCGGCATATGCCAAGCCAATACTGGCTGCCAGTCTTATTGGCAGCCAATACTGGCTCTGTGTAAATTATACTATACGCCGGTTCTTCTCGCCGGGCTAGTTCCCGAACCGGTGGTAGGCATCATGTAGGACATGCTGAAATTATTTATTTTAAATTTATTCAGAAACTAGCTGTTGCCCGCGACTTTGTACGCGTTAACATAGTATAATAACAAAGATGGATAGCTTTCCCATTTTTGTGGTTCCTTATACAAAGGGTAAAAACGGGACCCTATTTAAGCAAACGTCAAACGCAAACGTCAAAAAACTTTCATGTTTCTAACTCAAGAAATGATGGACTTCATTGAATCTTTCTACCCCAATTTCACCCCCTTGGAGGTAGAATTTCCAAAAACGCTTGAGCACGTATTCAATCATTTTTAATCAGTAGTCCAAACCTAAAATTTCAAGTTTCAAACTTAAGAAATAACGGAATTTCATTCAAACTTTCAACCCCAATTTCACCCCTTTGGGGGTAGAATTTCCAAAAACGCTTAAATAAGTATCCATTCATTTTTAATCAGTAACCCAAAAATAAAGTTTCTTGTTTCTAACTCAAGAAATGACGGACTTTTATTCAAACTTTCAACCCTCCTAAATATTGCAAATGTATTGAAATGTGTACCTGGTACACTTTTCTGTCAATTATTGTGGAGCATGTTTTTTGACGGAGTTACTTTTCCTTAATTTTTGAAGTGAAAACTTCTTTAGCGGCGTTGAGCACTTTTGTGGGATGGGTAAAAACTGTGAAACTCGCGTCAGATTCTCGTGCTGATCGAAAAACCTTGGAAAAACCGTAAGACGGTTGGAGAGTTGTGTTTTTTTTTTCGACTGTAAGGGTTTCGATTAATTAAAAAAATCGATTGTCATAAAAAATGGGTTAAAAATTTAATCGATTGTAAGGGTTTCGATTAAGTAATTATAAAAATCGATTTTTTAAAAATCGATTTTCATAAAAAATGGGTTAAAAAAATGCACAAAGTTAATAATCAAGTTTTCACTTCTGCCGGCACTCCCGGAGTGCAACCCGTCTTTTTTTTATTATTCGTAGGTATATTAGGATAGTATATTACGATATTAAGGGAAAAGACCTAATGGCAGACACTTTAAGGAAACATGAAACATTTGAATGTTATAAAATATATATTTATGAAAATAAAGGATTGATAACTTCTTCCATGTCTTCAGTAACTCTTAGAAAATAAAACTATTATAATTATTCTCTGACAAATCAATTAAAAAATATATTATTGGTCTTTTTGTAAGCTTAGTCATAAGTACTAATAGATGACATCACAAAAAACGAACATCACTAATAGTAGACACCAATATGAACTAATAGTTGACATAGAACATTACATTATATCTTACATTTTTCCTATTATTAGGTCTTTATTTGCCATTTTTCAAAAGATTTCATTTACATTATCATAGTAACTACATGAATCAGAAATATTATCCACGTTGTCTCCAGATTCTATTCATTCTTCTTCCATGCTGAAACTATCTTTCCTTTTATTTTTATTTTTCATATTTTTTTCCTAGCAAATTTATTTTCAGTCTTTAGTCTCCATGCTTCTTTTGCCTCTTCTTTTTTCTTCTTTCTTTTCTCAGCTCTCCTTTTTCTTCTTTTTACTGCTAAAAAACTAAAGCAATCGATTTTTAGATCAGTACAAGGTCTAATATTAGACACCATGTCCATTTTTAGGTGCAGTAGTTCTAATCTTAGATTGTTAATAGAATTATATTTTCAGAGAATAGTGATGATTTTTGCAGTAGAATAAAGTACAAAATAACTTTAGTATGTATTGCAAAACTCAAAGATGAGATCCATGTCATCTATTAGGTTTTTTTTACATTTTCAAGAACTAATTATAGTAGACACCCTTTATATTGTTAGGGAAAATGGATAAAAAATCTTAAATAAACATTAATTAGTGTATACATGCACAACATGACCATTAATCCAATGAAATCAATAGAAATTACAAAAAATCAAATAAATGTATTTATTCAAAACTTACGTGCAAAATTTCGCCCTATTTGCTAAGAAATTGCCGAGCGCGTGTTAACGCGGTCATATTATTTACGAAAACTGATCCCATTTAAAAATTTTGTTCCCGAAGGCGTCTCTAATATATTTTTTCAATTCAACAGATAGCTTGAGAAGCTTATAAAATTTACAGTGGTGAGAAATAATTAGAGTAATTCTTATTTTTATGGTATTTTTGTCATAAGTGTCATCTATTAGTTCAGTGTCTAGCATTAGGTCTTTTCCTTTTTAGGTTAAGGTTACCTTAACTTTAACCTTAACTTTGACCACAGACTTTGACAGTTTCTGTTGCGTTTATTTTTTGTGGGTACTTTCAAACGAAAACAAATCTTTCTGTTCATAGTAGTGAGGATTATATATTATTAGTGTAGAGCTCCATTAGGGAGAGAAATTTTCCGGAAATCGTATATAAGTGAGCTCGCATTTCCCGTCCCGTCCTTTGGGAATGACAAGCGATGCTCATGTCATTTACACGATATTCTTTTATCAGTATTCTAAAGCTGATTGTATATATTTTGTTAGCATCTTACGCACCGCATAGAATACGTGCGGCGCGCCCGAACGCGCGGTTTGACGGCTACAAGCGAATAACGGCGCGGCTCTGTCATTTATGGTGTTCCCACACCGCAGTTAGAAAATGTTTAGTAACGTTAGTAAACATTTTTTAGCAAACATTTAATCACAAATGTTAAAAAATGTTAAAAATGTTTTCATGTTAGAAAACGTATAGTAAACGTAAGTTAACAAATTATAGCAAAACAAATTATAACAAAATAAAACATAATATTGTGTTACCTTTTGTATGAAAACCTTTTATAAAGGACGACGGGGTATGCAGTGAGCCAATACCAGATTTAAATGTTATAAAATGCTAGGTAACATTCGTAAACATTTATATTAGTGTAGGAGCACTTATAACATGTAACAGTTCCTAGCAAAATGTAACAATTGACAACATTTGTAAGTAAATGTTTTTATGTTAGAAAATGTTTACAAACATTTTCTAACGGCGGTGTGGGAGCACCATAACGTACGATTGTAATCTTGAGATGTAATACCAAATAACGTACGCTATCTGCCTGAATTCCTGAATAGTACAAAAAATTTATTATATTTGTTTACTAATCTCTGACTCAAATAACAAATTCTATTTTCCTATTTTTGTGTTTTATTGAATTCCATTTTATTATTTTCGTAGTCACAGAGACATAACAGAGTATTCCCGGGAGTAAGAGTAAACTACTTTATTATTTCCATTTTCGAGCGAATGTAATTTAAATTATATTATAAAGAAAATCTCCTGTCACGATGTTTGTCCGCGATGGATTCCTAAACTACTTAACCGATTTTAATGTTTTTTTTTAAATGTGTGTTTTTTTCCAACTTGAGAGATAGGATAGCTTAGATCTTTAATTATAGTCGCAATTTTATTTTATTGCAAATTATTTGTCTATAAAGAGCGACCATTGTTTATGCGACGCGGGTCAAGGGATAGCGATGGACGTTGCCATGGTGACATGCTTATTTAGTCACTAATTCAATAAAATAATACGGGCGATATACTTTATATAATATGGCAAAGAAACGTTTGCCGGGACAGCTAGTATATATTATAAAGATTCATAGCTAGATTTATATTTCAACGAAATCAATAAAATTTACAGTTCCAATAAAACAGAAATTATTTTGTTAGAACTTAATATTATGAAGCTCAGCTTTTTTGGCTTAATATCTCTTGTCTTTGTAACCATACTGTGGATGGCAATGATACGGATGCGGATGTAAATGCGAATGCGGATTAAGATTCGGTTTCGGTTTTGGTTTCGGACTAGGTTTTAGTTTTGGATGGTTTTGGTTTTGGGTTCTGTTCCAATTTCAATTACGAATATCCACTTCTATGCGGACGATTTAATTTTTTGAAGTGAAAACTTCTTTAGCGGCGTTGAGCACTTTTGTGGGATGGGTAAAAACTGTGAAACTCGCGTCAGATTCTCGTGCTGATCGAAAAACCTTGGAAAAACCGTAAGACGGTTGGAGAGTAGTATTTTGTGTCGAACTCGAACTCGAACTCGAACTCGAATTGATTGTAATTCGATTAATTAAAAAAATCGATTTTTTAAAAATCGATTTTCTTAAAAAATGGGTTAAAAATTTAATCGATTGTAAGGGTTTCGATTAATTAAAAAAATCGATTTTTTAATAATCGATTTTCATAAAAAATGGGTAACAAAAATGCACAACGTTAATAATCAAGTTTTCACTTCTGCCGGCACTCCCGGAGTGCAATCCGTCTTTTTTTTCTGTTTACGAGGAAATTGGAAGCCAGAAAAACCAACGTGCTACAAAATTGCTCGTTACACAATATTAGGTATAAAGATGACCAGAACTTTCGAATGAGTCTCGAACTAGTAACTACTATTTAAAAAAAAATCATATTATAAATTATAATTATGTACAACTAGACGAACCGGTGAACTTTATCTCACTTACCTCCTAAACCCTAACTAATATAAACCCTCCCTGGACTTCCACGAACATTTCGTGTCTAAAATTACCCAAACCGTTTCCGCCTTTCTCGAGTTTTTATAAGACTGACAAAATTAAAAAAATAATAATACAAAAAAAATAAAAATTCTTATTTTTTATGATTGAAAGTATCCCCCCTTATATAGAGTTCACTGTGAAAGTAGCATTGAGCTCTACACGGGGGACACATACACATCACTTAGTTCTGTTACACCCTGTATAGACGTTGTTTAAATAACAAGACTGAAAATAAAAGCTTTCCCGGATTTGCAACAAACTTTCAACGTGGCATCCACGATTGCAGAACGTTCTAGAATCGTCTAGATGTAGAATACTCTAGATAACTACATTGAGTGACATGTAACAGAGCGTGGGTGTTTCCGCGAGGCTGCCTCGATATTGCCGTCTTTGAGCGAGGCGATCTGAATACTTTAGCGTACAAGTTATCCTGATGTAATGCCGTGTTCAAACCAAACTGTCAGCCGCCGAATGTGAGCGAACGTTTATTGTATTTCCATATATATTCACTTTATTCATTCACACTTAACTGACAATACGTTATTACGCTAGGCGTAGTAGGCGCGGACATTCGATACCGTATATTTTCACGTTCACACTGGGGCTCACAGTGAGCCTGCTCACATTCGGCGGCTTACAGTCAGTTTGGTTTGAACACGGTCTAATGCTGCTATTTATAATGTTTCGACGCGAGTTTGTCGGCTTGCAGATTCCTAATAATGATTTCGGCAAGTTGCACTCTTAATTTTGGAGGCAATATGCATGCTTAATGGAAAAAAATGAAAAATTTATATATTTACTTCATGCTTACTGCGTACACCCTGATTTCGTCTGATTTATATCATTGCAAGTTACACGACAGATTAATATGAAAGGTTTTTCTTACTCTTGCCTGTCGCTACACAGAAAACTTGTGATATCTAAACCAATGCCCAAAAATAGCATACTTGTGAAGACTACATTCTCCTGAAAAACTAGCGGTTAATGATATTAATCCATCGATCGCGGATTCTTGGAAATCTATTGTTATTCTATTGTGTCTCGTTCACCGGTGAGCTTATGGCGCTTGATGGATTTAATTTCTCTAACATGTGGAATGTGGATTTCATCTGGCGATAGCTCTTGTCCCAATAAATATAAGGCTTACTTTTTATTTTGGCTATCTTGTCTTATATCATAACATCAAGTTATTGCATCGTGGCTCCGAGCGAACCCTCGTAAAAACTTAATAACATCTGAAGGACGTTTATAGTGACACTTTGGATAATTTAAGTGGCGTTTAGATGTTTTATAACCCACCAAATTAAAGGATTTTAGCGGTTATAAAGGCTTTAGAGCCAGTCAACACGGCGCGTTGCGTCAGCGTTGCGTCGACGCAGCGCTGCCGTTGCGTTGTTTTACATACAAATAATCAAGGTTCTCACGGCGCGCTGCGTCGTCGTAACGCAAACATGACGGACAGCAGACCCCGAGACGTCGCAGCTTTATTACGAAGACTGCTTCGTAATAAAGCTACGATGGCGCAGCGCCCGTGTGGCCGGCAATGCGTCAAAACCTTTGCGTTGCGACGACGCAACGCAACGCAACGCGCCGTGTAGACTGGCTCTTATTCAGGTGGTCTTAACTTGAAAGGTAGTAACTCCTAAGCTTTATGCTGGAACACATTGACGTCATAACTCATAAGAGAAATGTCAAAATTTCGGTTTCGGTATCGGTTTGATGATCTTTATTTCCCTTAGAAAAATTACCAATGACATCGGTCCCCTTAAGTTAAAGTAGATAATGTATGGGGTAAACCAGGCTTCATACTAAAATGTCTCATGCTCTCTTGAACTAATTACATTTAAGTAATTAATGTTCCACTCTGAGTGCGGCAGTTAATTGACAGCTAAGTGCTAACTGACACTAGCGCCACTCACTATTTACTTCTATTTCTAGAAAACCAAACCAAAATATAAAAGCATAATTTATATAGGTACATATAATTATGTTAAACACATATTAGATTATTAAGTATAATATTTTTGTTACAACTTTTTATTATTTTATATGAATTGGCTTTAACCAAAAATGCTTTTATGTCAATTAAATGAGGCTTTTTCAAAACTTCTAATAAGGCTTTGGACTCGTAATTTAAGTATGAATAAAGATATCATAAATAAGCAAAGTTATTATAACTTCTCGAGCATAACTTTTACATCCCCTTCGATTCCCATCAATTCCGGAATTTTGCGGGGAATTTACGGGAATCTAATAAAGCGGATATCTCAACAGTCAACTTTGAGAGGAGTTTTTGGGGGTTCCAGTTATTAAACTTCCATTACATCCATCTGATCTGCAGGATTAGAAATTGATCGAAAATATTTTCTACGTCTTGGCCTCGTAATATCAAATCCCATTTATTTTTGTTACTTTTGTTGCTCAGATGTTACTAAAATCAAAGAAGTTTTCTATGGAAAGTTGTGGTGAAGACTTTTTCCTAAGTATTTAAGTCCAGTCGTAGTCGTCCTAGAAAAGGCGCTTTTGGGTCCTAAGTCTAGGCGCTAAGCTATAGCAGAAATTCAAGTTTTAAAAGATTTCGACTTATATGTTATCGGCTCTACACGAAGAAGTAGAGTAGGCACTTATGGTAACTTTCCGAATTCAGATCTTTTTCGCAAACAACCGCGACCGACAAAAATTCAAACAAAATGCTACTTTATGACATAGGTTTCATTTTATACCGACCAATGCCGCTGCTGCTTTGAAATGGCCTAGAGCAGGGGTTCCCAATCTTTTTCAGCCTGCGGCGCGCGGCGCACTTACAAGTCAATATGACTCACGGCGCCCTACTTTACCTAGCTTACCTAGCTATTACAAAAATATACCTACATAAATAAACACCTTAAATGATTATTACAGGTAGGTTAAGCAAGTAAATAATAATAAACAAAGATATTTTAATCATCTGCCTACTTTGTATAACTCATATTATATAATTTTATTTTATAATATTTGTGGATATTATGGATAATGATGGAGGATCGACTCACTAATCACTACACGGCGGCAATCCTGCCTTTCCGCGGCGCACCAGGGCGCCACGGCGCACAGTTTGGGAACCCCTGGCCTAGAGAAAAATGAAACCTAGAGTTTACATAATATTATGTCATACAGTGGCATTTCATTTGATTTTTTGTCAACTGAAATCGCTTGCCACTGTGATCGGAACGATTCTTTTTCGGTACTTAAAGATTGCCGCGCAAGTTCGCTGTCTTGGAATTACTCGGTCTCGGCTCGTACGTCTGGCAAGCCGGGTGGGCCGCGAACCCGGGGACATGGTAATCCAGTGTGAGCCATTCTCGTGTGTCACCGACGTTCGGCCGAGTAAGTTCGTGATCGTTAAACCCGCGTGCTTCAAGTTCGTACGTCTATCACCGACGTCGAGCCAAGTAAGTTCGCGAACTTAAAACCCGCGTGCTTTAAGTTCGTAAGTCTATCAGGCCTTTAACAAGCGTTAGTATGTAATCCAGCGTTGCCAGACGTCCCGATTTTGGCGGGACGTCCCGATTTTTCAATCAAATTTAAATGTCCCGCGCGAGACAGGCTCAGTCCCGCTTTTCGGGGAAAACTCGAACTTACGTGCAGCTTGCTGAGAAAGAAAGGTTCGTAATGAAGATAAGAGTATGGGAGATAGAGGGGAGGGGTTTAAACAGGGAATATGTAGTTTATGACATTGTCGATCTATTGGCGTGTATTTCAAATAAAAGTAATTTGTAAATCCTAAGGAGATGCTGAATGTATGCTTGAATTTTAATAAATTGGTTTTACTTTGGAAGCTGATATCATGAGTATAATAAACAAAAATAGAAAATTTAAAACGGGGAAAGGAATGTTGATATACTGAAGATTATTGCTGTATTTTTATTATAACTTTGTAGCTTTCAAATTATGAGTTTATAAGGCTTGAAATACGGTAAACTACGGTCTCTCCGTAAGGAACGCCCTTAACAGTTAACGTAATTTTAAGTCAAATAAAAATTCTGAAAACTTTTGATTGAACGTTTTTTTACTTTGTCCCGCTTATGACGAAAGAATCCCGCTTTTTCACTCAAAAAGTTTCAAAGTCCCGACTTGGTACAAAAAAAATCTGGCAACGCTGAATTGTAATCGTGCATTCGCTAAACGCGAGATCTCATCGCTACAAAAAGTCGCCGTGTGTTCTATGGCCCTTAAGCAATACGTAAGTTCGTGTTTACTGTGTACCATACGTAACTGATTAAACAGAAAACTAGGCCAACGAATATGCTAATATCTATAACAATGTTTGTAATAAAAGTGGGAATACCGTGCGTAATTTTGTGTATTGCCAACTTGTGGCAAAGCTATCTTTATGGTGGACATAAAATCAACGCGAAAGATAAGGATTTCAAAAGGAATATCTTTGGACTGGTACATTTTACTTCGTGATTGTATGGATATTGCCCAAAATATTAGTACAGTCCAAAGGCGAGATATGACACACCATTTCATGCAAAGTATGAAAATTTGTCGGTTGGACTATTAGCTTTATCCCACGGCTTAGTTGTGAACCATGACTTCTAAGAAGCAAAAATTGGTTCCCTGTTATTTAAAAATCCTTTTTTCTGGTTACCTAGATTGTTTTATTTTTGAGAAGCAATTTCTCTTTTTTCGGAAATATTTGTTATTTTTTTGACGTGACAACGTCTTATAATTCGATATGGGCTGCGCGCACGAAAAAATATGACGCAATATGCGGCGTCACCTCGCTCCGAGGCGTTCCATTTGAGTTGTTTAGCAGAAATGTACAGTCGGGGAAAATTGTGCTAAGCAGAAATGTACAGTCGGGGAAATGAGTTGTTTAGCAGAAATGTACAGTCGGGGAAATGAGTTGTTTAGCAGAAATGTACAGTCGGGGAAAATTGTGCTAAGCAGAAATGTACAGTCGGGGAAATGAGTTGTTTAGCAGAAATGTACAGTCGGGGAAATGAGTTGCTTAGCAGAAATGTACAGTCGGAGAAAATTGTGCTAAGCAGAAATGTACAGTCGGAGAAATTAGTTGTTTAGCAGAAATGTACAGTCGGGGAAAATTGTGCTAAGCAGAAATGTACAGTCGGGGAAATGAGTTGTTTAGCAGAAATGTACAGTTGGGGAAAATTGTGCTAAGCAGAAATGTACAGTCGGGGAAAATTGTGCTAAGCAGAAACGTACAGTCGGGGAAATGAGTTGTTTAGCAGAAATGTACAGTCGGGGAAATGAGTTGTTTAGCAGAAATGTACAGTCGGGGAAATTTTGTGCTAAGCAGAAATGTACAGTCGGGGAAATGAGTTTTGACGTGACAACGTCTTATAATTCGATGGAGCCGGCTGCACGCACGAAAAAACATGACTCATGCGGCGTTACCTCGCTCTGAGGCGTTCCATTTAAGGCTTGAAGTGCAAGCGAGAGCGCGGAACGAGCGACAAAGAGGCACGTTGTCTCGTTCAACTATCGTCAGTAAACCGACTTTACAGACAACCGTTTTTTTACATAAAAATATGTTATGTTACTTACCTAACTTTTAACAACAATACGCCAGTCCACTACCTATGAATATAAATTTATCTGACAGTACCTACGTAAGGCGGTAGATGTTTTAATTAAGAAAATAGCGTCTGAATCATTGTCTATTATTTTGTCATGATATAGTTCGATTCAATTGTTATTTTAATTCTGATGACGATTGAAATAACAAGAGAAAACAATGTTCTACAATACGGAATCAATTATTATCTTAGGTTAATGAAAATCAGTATCAGCTGAAGAACAAAACATATTAAGTGGAAACTTATTATTTTAATTATTACATCATATTATGATAATATGTCAAAAGGCAGCCTCTTTACGTTGACCAATTTTGGACAAAATATTCGGACGATCAATTACCTTTAGAGTGGGATGTTCTATGCCCATTATTATCGATGGCAATATACAGGGTGTAACAAAAATAAGTGAAAATACTTTAGGGTATATACGTGTTCCTCGTAGAAAGTTCACTGTGAAAACAGCAGCGCTGAAAGGCCAATTTTCTTCAGTTTTGTTTGGGCAAGTGCCCCAACGTCACGAGTTTCCCCATACAAAATTAAAAAAAAATAGGCCTTGAGAGGCCAATTTTTTGCGGCGCTGCTACTTTCACAATGAACTCACTACGAGGAACATGTACATCCGTAACAACTATACTCAGAGATATCTTATTATACATAGGCTGCTATTTATGTATCCGGAACTGGCCACTTACAAGAACAATATTTAAAAAGTAATTACAACATTTGAAAATAGAACTCTTTGGTTGAAGAATACATTTTGTTTCATGTGACTGTCAATTATTTTTCCATTGTGGCGTCATTTTGAAAATTGCGTGTCTTCATTTGCCATGGATTTAACGCGTGAACATTTTCGTGCCATGATTTACTACGATTTTCGGCGTGGGCTAAATCAACAACAGTGCTTTATTCAACTCACCGCAACTTTTGGAGATGAAGCACCATCAAAAACCACTGTTTATCACTGGTACAGTGAGTTTAATCGTGGGCGGTCTATGCTCACGGATGAAAATAAAGAAGGTCGCCCAAAAACAGCTAGTGTCCCACAAAATATAGATGCTGTGCGGGATAATGCGTGATCGTCATGTTACATATCGCGAGATAGAGGCGTCCTTAGGCATAAGTATGACGAGCATACATAAGATACTACACGAACATTTGGCAGTAAAAAAAATATGTTCGCGTTGGATTCCGCACAACTTGACAATCGATCAAAAACGGGCTCGTGTCGATTGGTGCAAAAAAATGATTAAAAAATACAACCGTGGTACGTCAAAAGCCGTTTATAATATCTACACAGGTGACGAATCTTGGATCTATGTATATGACCCCGAAACTAAACAACAGTCAACGGTGTGGGTGTTCCAAGATGAGCCGAAACCAACAAAAGTTACTCGTGCAAAAAGTACTTTGAAGCAAATGGTCGCCTGTTTTTTTGGAATTAATGGACATGTGGCTACAGTGCCATTAGAGAATCGTAAAACGGTTAATTCTGAATGATATACGATCATTTGTTTACCAGAAGTCTTTGAAGAAATAAGAAAGGACAACCGACAACGCAGAATCATATTACATCACGACAATGCTAGCTGTCACACCTCAGCTGAAACAACTCAGTTTTTGGAGGGTCAAAAGATCGAATTGACTGGTCATCCGCCGTACAGCCCTGATTTGGCACCTAACGATTTCTTTTTATTTCCATACGCGAAGAACAAATTACATGGTCAACGTTTTTCGAGCCGCGAAGAGGCTGTTGATGCGTTCAAAATGCACGTTTTGGAGATACCTCAATCAGAATGGAAAAAGTGCTATGAAAATTGGTTCCAGCGTATGCAAAAGTGTGTCGATCATCGCGGCGAATATTTTGAAAAGCAATAAAACCATATTAAATGATACATGTTTGTTTCTTTTTTTAATTCCGGATACATAAATAGCAGCCCTCGTAATTAGTCACTAATGATGAAGATTTTGGCATAAACTACTTATTGTATATTTTGCCATCAAACACTTCATTAAAGCTAATTAATCATTAGATATCTCTGAGTGCGTAAGACATATCCACATTATTATATCCATGAAAACATTTTCAGTTGTGCAACTAACAGCCTTCTGTGCCTCCTGCTCTAGTATTAGTTGTCGGACCATCATGGCGCGCGCATTGTTCAAAACTTGTGTGTTTTTACTATTTATTTTCTATTCAACACAGAGTTCTATCGCTCATATAGGTAAGCTTGATGAAAACAAATAATATATAGGGTGAACTAGTAGAAAATTAAAACAGTTGTTAAAGTAACTACTTGTATGCAACTTTTCAACTTCCTGTTTAGTATAATATTGGGCATATTATTTTGTAACGAAATCTTACGTAACGGTAGAAATATAATTTTTCCCGTGTTACTTTACTGTTTCACCACTACCTGATAAGTGCCGGATAGGCTATCCACAACTTATCTGATAGATAGAGTATGGAGTGTCTGTCAGAGAAGTTGTGGATAGCCTATCTAGCACTTATCAGGAAGTGGTGAAACAGGACCTACACCTTAATATACAGACGTAACAAAACTAAGTGATAATACTCTATGGGTTTCTAAGTTTATATTATTGAGTTCACTGTTAGAGTAGCAGCGCTGAATGAGCATTTTTTTTTGTGATTCGTATGGGCAAGCGCCCGAGCGTCAGGATATTTCCCATACAAAAGTTTTAAAAAAAGTTAGTCTTTCAGCGCTGCTACTTTCACAGTGAACTCTATGTATGGGACTCATAGAGACCCTAAAGTATTATCACTTAGTTTTGTTACACCTTGTATAGTAATTTAACTGACAAGTTTGTTTTCCAAAACAAAGTTAACAAATTGTATTTTTTCAGATGATTATCCTGAGCTAAAAATATTCGGTATCGAGCAGTTTTGTGCAACTCACAGCTCCCACCATGTTTTAAAAACAAGCAAGGTATGATGCTTTTAAAAAATGTACGCATACTGATTATAATCCATACTAATAATATTCTAAATGCGACGTGTGTCGGTCTATTTGTTATCTTTTCAGTCTTCAACGACAGAATTTATTTAGATTAAACTAGATGACGCCCGCAACTCCGTTGTGCCAAAATTCGTTTATCGCGCGAGAACAGTACATTTTTCCCGGATAAAAACTATCCTGTGTCCTTTCCCGGGACTCAAAGTATCTCCATGCCAAATTTCAGCAAAATCGGTTCAGCGGTTCGAGCGTCAAGAGGTAACAGTCAGACAGACAGATGGACAGACAGACTGACACAATTTCACATTTATAATTATAAGTATGGATTTGATATAAGATACTTATGAGGCCGGGTACCCTTGGAATTTCTCATACATACGTAATACCAAAATCATTTTCTCAAACGAAAATATTTAACACGTTTGAGTTGTTTTTCAGTTTAAAATAGTAATTACCTAGGTTCCTGCACAAAAATTTACTTCAAAATATTTAAACACAAAAAAAAATATTTTTTGTTTAATTTTTTTTTTTTTTGTAAATTTACTACTAAATATTTAAACACTAAAAAATAGAGTAAAATACTAAAAAATATATAAATAAATAGTAAATTTAGTACAAAATATTTAAATACTAAAAAAAATTTTTTAGAGTTAGTAATATTTTGTAGTAAATTTACTATTTATTTATATATTTTTTAGTGTTTTACTCTATTTTTAGTGTTTAAATAGTTTAGTAGTAAATTTACTAAAAAAAAATTAAAAACAAAAAAATTTTTTTTTGTGTTTAAATATTTTGAAGTAAATTTTTGTGCAGGAACCTAGATAATTACTATTTTAAGCTGAAAAATAACTCAAATATGTTAAATATTTTCGTATGAGAAAATGATTTTGGTATTACGTATGTATGAGAATTTCGAGGGTACCCGGCCCCTTAAAAGAATGGGAGTTGAGTGTGGACATAATATTATGAAAGTATTTTTTTTTTTGTAAAAAAAATATGGTTCTCGTGCAATTTACTATTTTGGTACAACGAGGGGGCAAAACGAATCAAAGGGGGTAAAAAAATTGACAAAGTGTCTCATGTAATTCATGGACGCCCCCTACGTTGACATC
This sequence comes from Polyommatus iphigenia, assembly GCA_963422495.1. Taxonomy (NCBI): domain Eukaryota; kingdom Metazoa; phylum Arthropoda; class Insecta; order Lepidoptera; family Lycaenidae; genus Polyommatus; species Polyommatus iphigenia. Next base: position 11,056,108 of record OY730177.1, read on the forward strand.
AAAACGAATTGAATGGTATTTTTACTATGGTATAGTACAAACTTTGAACTGGGCTGTAGGGTTACACTTGTTTGTACAACTGCACAATGTATGTTACTGTATTGTGTCAAACTTTGTATTGTGTTCAAAAGTTTTTGTGTCAATTTAAACATAGGCACAATATTTTCCAGTTAACCCCTATAAAGTCCGGAAACTGGAAGGACGGTAAAACAGTTAACAAAACGGTTTTACCATGTATATGCCACAGAATGCAGCTTCGTATCATGTTAGATCCAAACTGTTTAGTATCAAACTACAAAATGACATTAATAATAATAATATCTATGGATGCTTCACACCACGTCAGTCTGGCCCCGTGCTAAGTACCTGAAGGACTTGTGTTACAGGTACCAGACAACGGAAATATATTTAATACTTTTATACTAAGTATACATATTATATTTAAGATTTTTATTATATGATACACATTACACATATTTAATACACATCCATGACCCAGGAACTTTAAAACTTTTTGTTCCGTCGGCGAGATTCGAACCCGCGACCCGCGGCTTGAGCTACCAACAGCCCACCAACTGAGCCACAGAGTCGCATTGGTACTAATAATTAAATTATAAATGTGAAAGTGTGTCTGTCTGTCTGTTACCTTTTCACGCCCAAACCACTGGACTGATACTGGATTATGCTGAAATTTGGTTTGAAAATACTTTAAGTCCCACGGGAAAGGACATAGGATACTTTTTATCCTCGAAGAATGTACGGTTCCCGCGCGATAAACGAATTTTGACGCAACGGAGTTGCGGGCGTCATCTAGTAATATAAATGCGAATATGTGTCTGTCTGACTGTTACATCTTCACGCCAAACGGCTGAACCGATTTTGCTGAAATTTGGTATGGAGATAGAGATAAACAAAATTCAAAACGTTTGAAGTGCGTTGTCTTGCTCGATCGGCTAGTTATGATTGGTTGACCAACAAATCTTGGTAATAAGTGACATTAAGTGAAATATTACGAGTACTTGGTTGATTGGTTGAATACTTACTACATACAAATTCTTTCATAAGGATGTGACTGCACACATTGAAACAGTAATTTGGAGGGGCGCGCCATGTTATCGTAGCTTATCTCTACTTTGCTGTAGTAAGTATGGCCCCCCTCCAAATTTTAGGCTGAAACCACGGTAACCGCTTACCATCAGTTATTAATTCACACATTTGTGTTTATTGATAAAAAATACTTTTTCCAGTTAATCTGCCTCCTCTGCAAGGGTTTCGACATGTCCTGCCTATTCAAGACCACCACCGCTGCTACCACCAGCTCGGAAGCTACCACCACCACCACTACCACTTCCCCTACCACTACCACTACCACCACCACTACCACTCCCCCTCCCACCACCACTAGCAAAAGTATGGAAACTACCACTTCTAAGCCATAATACCACTGGCAAAAGAGTCGAAAAAACCGACAATAAGTAATGACTAATGACTAATGAGTACTTATTACCTACACTTATTACGATTTAACCCTTAATCAGGCATAGTACGATTTATGGACCACCTAGGTAATTGGAGTTTTATAGTGATTTGTCTTTTATTAAATTCATAAAACCTTTTTTTTATTACCAATATTTGTATCTTTCGTATGATGGTAAATTTTTTTACCAAACAATTCATTTTGGGAACAATCATTATATTTCAAAGCAAGTGGTAATTATGTGCCCTATGCCCGTCTGGCGGTAGTGTGATATGGACACTGTTTCCATTATACAAGAGATGATATTTTAATATTACAAATCATTATAATAAACAATATTCATTATAGTTATCACTTATCAGTAAAGATATCAAAATTCAAAAGTATGCAGTTTCCTAATTAAAAATAGATATAATGGAAACAAATTATAAAACGCCAGAGAGCTTCTTAGGGCATAATACGACCACGTTTTTGTCTTAATTTTAATATTTTATAAGAAACAGTTCTTAGGTACATACATTGCACAGGTAAAAATTAAGACCACACCATATTTAAAAATATTTTTAATGCCAGTGCACATGGGGCCTGATTAAGGGTTAATACCTCCATCGTGGGTATCGCAGACACAATAGATTTTCAATAATTGTTTGCGGCCGCCGGCTGCCGCTCGCGCTTGGGGATTGATGGGTTAAGTGTAACTTTGATTTGTTACATCCAGTAGATACTTTAGTTATTATTATTTGCTGTTGATAACATCTCACATCATATTAGTACTTAGCTCCTACCTAAGGCTTAACATTATGCAGCGTGAAGAGGAGATACGATGCAATGCATGGCAATGTCTCGGTAGGAATGACCCTTACAAAACCAAAATATACTTACATACACAATATCATAAATTAAAATCATAGTCATTAATATATAGGCATAAATACATAGGTATATTTTATTGTGTGTGTGTTAAAGTTTTTGTATTTCTCTATTTAGTAAGACTGCCAACATTAAACTATAAATAAAGCTACCTACTTTGTTTCTTCTTTGTCCTTTACAACAATGATAAAGCTAAGAACAAGTTAAGTCTAAAATCGGTTAGTAGTTTCACCGTAAAAAATAACGAACCGACTCACGGATTTAATATAATAATATATGGATGAAGTGATAGAGTTGAAATGTGGTTTAAATAAACGTATACCTGTACGAAGTCAGCATAAGTAATGTACTCGAAAGGTCAATGTCGAAGTCTTGTAATTAATTTAATCTACAAATGACAGGTCTGATTACTTGCACCTACATTGACACTTATGAGAATATTAATGGCGTCTCCACTTATGGCTGGTTTACACGTATTAAGTAGATAAGTAGTTAACTAAATTTTAACTTAATTTTAAGTTATTTATTGCATGTAAACACAAAATTTAGTAGCAAGTAGTAAGTTAAAATTTAGTTAAGTACCAAACAAGGAAATTAGAATTTTGACTATTTTCTGTAAGGTTGGCAGGCGGGGCTTGTCACTTGACACATTTCCGGCAGGCACTTCAAATTAAGTTAAAATTTAGTTACTACTTATCTACTTAATACGTGTAAACCAGCCCTTAGTAAAGGTTTAATTTGTGTCAGTCCCTTTGAGAATCCAAGATGTCAGCTTGCAAAAATGTTTCTCGAGTTAAATGTCAGGATTATTTACTAAATGAGACCTCAGACGTATTAGGCTACACATTTGCGTTCTTTCGATTAATCGCTAATTAACTGGTAGGTACTTTAGCAAATTGAACTTGGCATGACATGCTGCCACGTGAGATCCATACTAATATTATAAATGCGAAAGTGTGTCTGTCTGTTTGTCTGTCTGCCACCTCTTCACGCCCAAAGTGCTGAAAAGTTTTTTTTTTTTTCTAAAATTTGGTAAGTACTGATTTACTTTGAGTCCTGGGAAAGGACATAGGGTTCGTCCCGGAAAAATCTACGGTGTGAATGATCGCCAGGTCATGGCATTTCGAAAATATTTAGCAAAATTGTCATGTCAAGCGACATCACGCTATTTGACATTTCATTTAGTACTGTTTTTATGAATCGCCTGTACATCGTGCGTACTTAACCTTAGTTAATGAAAAAATATGATTTTCTTCCAGTAATTAGGATGCAATTAAGCAGTTTGTATAGCTCGTCATTTAAGTTTGATATAGCTCAGCTCAGTTTGATATAGCTCAGTGTACAAACTCAAAGTAAGCTCATTAGTTCTCCTCCGTTTAAAAATTCTCAAACACAAACAGTTCATGAGTTCATAACTGAAGAACTAGATTCTTAAAATTCATCACTGGCTATTTTTAATGTGAAAATAAGGAGCTTCTGGACTGGTACTTAAACAGCGTTGCCAGATTTTTTTGTGCTAAGCCGGGACTTTGGAACTTTTTGAGTGAAAATAGCGGGATTCTTCCGTTAAAAGCGGGACATATTAAAAAAATATATAAATCAAAAGTTTTCGGATTTTAAAAGCCAGAGAAAATCCACCCATCTGTCTCCCACACTCTTATCTTCATTACGCACCTTTCTTTCTCAGCACGCTGCACGTACGTTCGAATTTTCTCCAAAAAGCGGGGCTGAGCTTGGCCACGCGCCGGGACATTTAGGGTGAAGCCAAACGAACGTAATTTGTGAGTTGTGAGTCGCAGAATTTCGGTTCGGCAGAACTCTGCTGCATTCAGTTTCATACAAAAGTCCTGTTTGATTCACACGAGTATAATTTTGTGAGTCATGATTTGTATGAAAAGATATTTACGCGGCAGAAATTCACCGACTCACAACTCACAAATTACGCTCGTTTGGCTTCACTCCTAATTTTGATTAAAAAATTGGGATGTCTGGCTACGCTGTACTTAAACGAACCTGCCTACTAGTCAAAATGTATTCGCCAGTTTCTATAGGGACGATAGATGTCATATTATGTCAAATCCCATACAAAAATTTATGGGATTTGACATAACGCACCGCAAGCGCCATGACACTTCATGCATTATGTTTATGTCAGACCCCGTAAATTTTGACATTTAACTTCGCTATAGACTGGTGTCTACAAAGTGACACTTTACGAGATGGTGGCACTTCGAAAAGTAACGGGCCAAAAGGTCTTTTTCGGTCTATTATAGAAGTTAGAGAAAACCCATTTATAAAATCACTAACTTATTCCAGCGTTTTGTAATTTAGTAAAGCGCACACCGCGATGTAGGAATATAAATTTAATTAAAATGTAAACTGTGGATTAAGTTAAACTAGTTTTACTTTGAGAATTTATTCCTTGAATAATAATCTTTCATTATAAAATCTGTTTAAGAAACTAATGGCCGGTTTACATTATTCGAGTAGTAATTCAGGATTCATCCAGATCCAGCTCTGGATAGTGGATTGGATCAATCGATTGGAATAATGTATACCGGCCATAAAGTCCAAATGGCGAATTGAGGCAGGAAACTTCATACAGAATATCAAAATTTGTATGAAATGCCATGCCTCATTGTTTTATTAGACGACATAAAAAGCCTAGTACAGGACAACGGCTTTTTAACGTCTAAAGTGTTACTTTATTAGCTGTAACATATAGCGTGACAACTTTGTGAGAGAAGCATACCTTGTATGTAATATCAGGCAAAAACATTCATTGGAAAATGGCAAACCTACCGAATACGTTTATGTCAATCTCAACCGATGATTTAGCATGGCCGTCGCCGTTGTCTTGACATATCCCGACTGTCCTAAACTCTGTCATCTGCTTATGAATTAACTCATTTAATGTTATTATTCAATTTTTGAAGTGAAAACTTCTTTAGCGGCGTTGAGCACTTTTGTGGGATCGGTAAAAACTGTGAAACTCGCGTCAGATTCTCATGCTGATCGAAAAACCAAGGGAAAAACGTAGGACGGTTGGAGAGTAGTGTTGTAACATCGAAATCGATTAATCGAACAATCGATTGTTTTTTTTCGATTGTCGGTATTTTTTAATCGATTGTAAGAGTTTCGGTTAATTAATTAAACGATCGTTTTTTTTTTTATCGATTTTCATAAAAAGTGGGTTAAAAAAATAATGCACAACGTTAATAATCAAGTTTTCACTTCTGCCGGCACTCCCGGAGTGCAACTCGTCTTTTTTTTTATTTATTGGCCTCTAATTACGAAAAAACATAATCGTCTTGCAATAAGGAAAACTACAATATTGTTTATCAAACGAAACCCTTAGATAGTAATACTTGGTTTGAGCCAATAAATAGATCGTACGAGAGGCGACTACAAATACCCTCATCAGTGAATATCCAGACCGATATAATTGATAGGACCGAAGAATTGGGATCAGCGCAGACTTCCGACAAAGTAAGAACTTGTTTTTTGAAGTGAAAACTTCTTTAGCGGCATTGAGCACTTTTGTGGGATGGGTAAAAACTGTGAAACTCGCGTCAGATGCTCATGCTGATCGAAAAACCAATGAAAAAACGTAGGACGGTTGGAAAGTAGTGTTGTAACATCGAAATTGATTAATCGAACAATCGTTTTTTTTTTATCGATTTTCATAATAAATAGGTTAAAATTTAATCTGATGTAAGGATTTCGATTAATTAAAAAAAACGATTTTTTAATAATCGATTTTCATAAAAAAATTGGTTAAAAAAATGCACAGCGTTAATAATCAAGTTTTCACTTCTGCCGGCACTCCCGGAGTGCAACCCGTCTTTTTTTCTGATAAAGCATGACGTACAGTAAAATTGCATAGAAAGAGGGTCATTGAACCCTTGAGTCACTTTTTGGTTGAGAGAGTATTGTCTTTATGACAAACTACTTTTTCTGTCGCAGGATAAACGCACAAATCGCCATTTTAAGTAGAAAAATACCTTGATAACCATGTTAAAAACATGGCTACCAAGAAATATTGCTTTGTTGTAATGATTTACAATAGAACAAAATCGAAAGAAAAATTTCTTCAGTTTGCTATGCTAAGCCTGATAGTTGTTAGTCCAAGAGGGGCTCGTGACTTATGTTTACTCTATTTCACATGTTTTGAGGTGTGACAATGCACACGAATTTTTACTTCAAGTCTTATGTTTGTGCTACGCTTATTGGAATATTGTTATTTGTAGTGAATCTGAAATTTCAATCAAACACTGCTAATCTAATAAGGAATTTTCGTAATAATATTATGATAAGTTGAAATCAGCTATTTCAATAATATTATGATAGGATAATAATAATATTATGAAGAAGGCACTAAATGATGATGTTGAAGATATCCTCTATCGTGTCGACAAACCGGATTCCGGACGCGATTGAAGCAGTCGAGGATCGGGGATCCGGGAAAAATTACATGAATTAAGAACATCCAAAATCTGAGTGATTAAAAGTATTTCTGAAGTCAACTTCAATAAATTTTTCCATGATATTAAATTGTATCTTAACATTTATGGTCATAGACAAAATGAAACAACAGTTAGGCACTGTTCATTTTATTAATACGTAGTTTAGCTTCTGCGGCTATGATGTCTATGACCGGAGTCGTCCTGGAATACAGATACATTATTATTTATTAGTTAAATTAGTAATAATCATGCTTTGGTCTGTGGAGTAATTTACTATAGATACATAGGTACTGATTCCCAAAGTGAATTCGTTCTTGGGGATTTCAAATGTGGGTTAAAACAGAAATATGTTTGGGAACCACTGTATAAAACACAGAAGGCATGTCAAGGCCAAAAAGCATAGTCAAATGACTTAATGACTTAATTGAAAATCATTTTTGAATAAAGTGGGTAAATAAGAATTTTAAATCTGCGGGGCTAAAAATATGGTCACATCTACGAATAATAAAAACTAAGGAAGAGTAACTCCGTCAAAAAACATGCTCCAAAATACTTGTCAAAAAAGTGTACCTTAGGTTCACTTTTCATACATTTGCAATATTTAGGTGACCTTGAGCGGTATAAAGGCTGACGTTACATGACAGTTCGAATGGAACCAAATTTAAAACTGTATTAGTATGGGAGTTACGTTTCCTTAGGTTTTATTATTCGTAGGGTCACATTTAGCAATTCTTCTCAATCAATTCACAAAATGAATTGTCAAAACTGGCAAAGTCACGAATGTCAAATTAGTACGAATTTTTGACTGAATTGCAAACAGAGTAAATTTTGCTGGATGATGAAATAGGGTCACAAGGTTTGTTCAAATTATAAGGGAAAAATAAGTAACTGCTCTTATGATGTAAAATGTTACTTCATCCACTCATGTCTTCAATTAAATATGAGAGACAAAGAAAATATTTTTTGTTTATATTTTTACCTCATCATGCCCCTGATCATCATCATGGTGATGGAACTCCTCTGGCACGTCGAAGTTGTTAATGATACTCGGGCTCGGCCAACTGTCGGAGCCTTCATCAATATCTTGACTCTTCATAGTCTTATGCTTCTTATGCGCTGAAATATAATAGAACTTGTCATTTGTAATTCTTTTCTATTTATGTTTCTGGTTTTATTTAGTTTTTAATAGAATTAGGAAGTATTCCTTGGCACTGTAGGTACTTTTCTCTGAAGAAATTTGAGTAATATCTGTTGTTAATATTACAGCAATCTTGCTATTGCCGAATTCCAATACATCATTCAATTTTGGGTGACAGAGTAATATCACTACGTATACACAAATTTACGTATTTCTAATATTAGCGATAACATTAAGTTTCAACGTCGCCAGTCGCCACTCACTAGTAGGCTCTACGCCGTATTGTCGGTACGTCACGCTATTGCTACGCCGTTCATTATTCGCTACGCCGCTTTGTCGCTACGCCGCGTCATTGCTACGCCGGTCATTATTGGCTACGCCGCGTTATTGCTACGCCATTCAATATTCGCTACGCCACTTTGTCGCTACATCGCGCTATTGGCTACGATGTGCATTATTTGCTACGCCGTGTAAGTGGATAGTGGCTATGCGACGCTGCAAAACTTGAGTGATGGGCTACGCCATCCCTACACTTAGGCGTCAAGCAATGAGAATAAAATAATAATTGCTGTTAGTTTTGTGTTCATGTTTTTATTTGTCTAAGGGCATGTTTAACCACTTCTGATAAGTACCGGATAGGCTATCCACAACTTATATTATGACAGATAGAGTATGGAGAATCTTTCAGATATGAGATAAGTGGTTATGCTAATATGCTATTCAGCATTTATCAGGAAGTGGTGAAAAAGACCCTTAATATACGAGTAGATAAAACAAACATAAATATTTTAACATAATTTAAAACAAAATTAATACTTACAAATTGTAATAACAGTAACAATCATTTTTACAAGCTTCGTACTATTTAAGTTTGATATTTTTTGTAAAAGCCATTGAACCACGCAGGATTTATATTTAGTTTCCACTTATTTTGAGAAACGCCTAAACCTCCGATCATAACATTGGATAAGCCTTAATGCATATTGCTAATAGCAAGCGGTCAAGTGCGAGTTAATATTAAGGTGATTCTGTATCTGTATAGTTTATAACCAATTTTATTGATGTTACTGTTTAATAACGCAATAAACGTATTTATTTAGGTTTCCTGTTCGGCTGTAGATATTTTTTTTTACTTTTTGGTAGTATCTCCAGCTGGTTACAGTCTACAGAGTACGAACGGATAATGTGCATGGCAGCGCAAAATAGCTTTTGTTGACAAAACCATGAACGTCTTATTATACACAGCACTGTATCTTCAGAGTTGGCCACGCACACATTCTTACGCCTGTCAAATGGCCTAGCGTAAGAATGTGTGCGTGCGGACCGTGTACAATGTACATACAGTCAGCCTGGCCGACTCTGAAGACCCAGTGCTGTGTATAATAAGACTCCGTCCGCCTTTTTTTTCTACGTTCATGGACAAAACGACAAGCCTTATAATACTCTACAGTTTACACCTTGTTACATACGAGTACCATACTAAATTAAAATTACACGGAATTGGCACGTCATGTCATGTCAGATCTGACGAAGGTCCGCCTATATTTTTATTCAATCATAAATCAAGCGAGAAACTTATATCAAGTCCAACGGCTCAGAAAAACTTCATACAGGTAGTTTGGTTACTACTAACGTAATCTAATATATATAAATCTCCTGTCACGATGTTTGTCCGCGATGGATTCCTAAACTACTTAACCGATTTTAATGTTTTTTTTTTAAATGTGTGCTTTTTTCCAACTTGAGAGATAGGATAGCTTAGATCTTTAAATAATTAAAGATCTAAGCTATCCTATCTCTCAAGTTATATAAAATAAATTTGCGACTATAAAGTCGCAATTTTATTTTATTGCAAATTATTTGTCTATAAAGAGCGACCATTGTTTATGCGACGCGGTTCACGGGATAGCGATGGACGTTGCCATGGTGACATACTTATTTAGTCACTAATTCAATAAAATAATACGGGCGATATACTTTATATAATATGGCAAAGAAACGTTTGCCGGGACAGCTATAAAATTCTCGTGTCACGATGTTAGATAGCGAACTCCTACGAAACGGCTTTACTGATTAACCGACTTCCAAAAAACGAGGAGGTTATATGTTCGGCTGTGGATATTTTTTTTTTATTTTTTATTTTTGTATGTTCAACGATTACTCCGCCGTTTGTGAACCGATTTTCGAAATTTTTGTTTTGTTGTATTAGGTTTCACTCCAATTTGGTACCATGTTCACAAAAGTGGTGACCTAATGATGGGATCCATGAGTAATCGAGGGAACGCCTTGAAATTTATATGGAAACATATGGTGATTTTGATTTTATGAGAAGCATATGCTACCAAAACGCAAGATTTTGCACCGAGGTATACTACGGTTCCGAAGATACTAAGAGAACTCCGGATTCCTTATAGATACAAGTTTGGGAGTTTAGGCGCTGTTTTAAGAACTGAAAGCATATGCTACTATGCAAATTACATTCATCATCATCATCATCATCATTACCACGTCAGGGTCACCAATGTCACCAAATTCAACCTAATCTCCAGAGCATAAGGCACACATTTGACATTACTTCTGAGAAGTTAAAGTTGCTTCGATAATGTAACATTCTGGCTCACTTCGCCGAGATATTCTGGAAAACAACCTAATTGCAACCTTTTGCATTGCGTTTAGCGTTCATAGTACAATAACTGTCTGCGCTTCAATCTGCCAGGGCTGTCAAGCGAGCGGCGCGGCGGCGCGGGCCGGGTACTACATATGTGCGCTGCGTGTGCGACAAGTCGAGCGAGTGCCAGCCTATTGAAACTAGTCCGGTGACCGGCTACTTAGCACGTCACACGTGTTCACTTCGATTTTTTTTAAATGTATTGTTTAAAATTATCTGCAGGCTGCAGCTGATATTATATTTTGTAGGTGTGACTGTAATAAGATACGTTACAGAATAATATACAGGTGTATTATTCTACGTATAGTAGGTACGCGGTGGTTTACCTACTAGGTAACTAAAAAGAGTGAAATTATTATTTTGAACAAAAAATTAAAACCGACTTCCAAGGTAAAAACAATAATAACATCCTTATAATATGAACTAAAAAGTATTAAATAATTATTCCTATCTAATAGTGCCTTTTTCCGAATTCGGCTAAAACTCAACTATTTCTGTACTCAATCTTCATAATTTTGAAGTCGGTGCCAGTTCCAAAAGTTTCAAATAATCTGTCAGAGAACTGAAGATTCAGCTGTATCTGGTACCGACTTCAAAATGATGAAGATTGAGTACAGAAATAGTTGAGTTGTAGCCGAATTCGGAAAAAGGCACTATTAGATGGAATAATTATTTAAAACTTTTTAGTTCATATTATAAGGATGTTATTATTGTTTTTACCTTGGAAGTCGGTTTTAATTTTTTGTTAAAAATATTTTTTACCAAATTTCATATGTATATTCAGTAGGTCTGAGAATCGGCTACTGGGTATTTTATATATTGATAAGTGCATTTGTTGAATAAATAATAGTAAATTATTACAACCTGAGACTGATGGCGACCATTAAGTTTGTGCGACGGGATAGCGATCGACATTGCCATGGTGACATACTTATTTAGTCACTTCAATAAAATAATATGGCAAATATATTATGGCAAAGCAACGTTTGCCGGGACAGCTAGATTATAGATAGATAAAAATACTACGGTACCCTTACAAGAATCTTTGTTTTGGGAGATTATGCAGTGCAGGAAATCCGTGATTTTACTATCAGAGAAATTGATTAAACAGACCTTCGTAATTTGGTCGGATTTTGTAAAGCGGCTAGCAACCGACAAAATATGAATACCGGAAATAAAATAGGGTGTAAGTGCCAAAATTTTCGAAACATATTTTTTACCGGAAATGTATTCTATGTGCCATCGCCAATAATCTAAAATAAGCATTAAGTGACTAGCATAGTTTTTTGCTTGGTTTTTACATTTTTTAATAAAGGCGGAGGAGCGGGACGCATAGCACATTGTTATATAAAAGGGTTTAAGTCTCTGCCAGCGTGCCGCCAATGTTATGAAAATGGTGGACATAGCACCTGTTGTTGTTACCGGTTCGGGAAGAAAATGGCGTTACGAAGCTATTTTAAATAGAATAGTATGAATAATGTTTTATTGCTTTCATTATTTTTACTTGGTATTTTAATATTTTGACTCAAAAAATTGGTAACTTTGTTGTTTTTGGTTATTTACTTATGTAATATCACGTCACTAGTCTTTGTGTGTCTAAAACTTTAAATGTCCAAAGTGCCAATTTACCGAAACAAACATTAGAACTTGGATCTCTATTTAAAACATAATGCATGGCACTTAGAGCCTTATTTAAGTTAGTTAGAATTGGAGTTAGGGTTTCCTATATATTGTCAATTAAAATGTAATTTTGTTGTAGTAATAATAAGTTAAATACTTTGTTTTTTCTACACAAAGAGATTTTATCGTAGTATAAGTATTTCCCTCAAAAAAATAAACAAAATTTATTCCGAAGATGAGCTACTATTTTGATCAACAATTCCTCCACATTTTGTTTTTAGCACTTACACTCTATTTTATTTCCGGTATTCATATCATAAATTAATACTGACCTGACATAGCCCGGCCGAATAATATAGGTCGTCCATCTGCTTGCGATTCAAGTTCCCTGATAGTACCATAGACTACAGTTTTACATTGTGGTTTTACTATCACCAAACGGATCCCCAAACTGATAACGATCTTACATTATGAAATATGAATTCATTACGTGAGTAATCCGCTGTAGTGAAAATTGATGGATCGTAGGGTTCTAAGCAAACGGTATACGGGTTAAGGTGAACGTATATCTGCGTCCAAAATGGCCGCTTTTGGAATAACCATTCCCTAATCTGTCTGTCTGTCAATTACCTCTTTACGCTTTAACAGCTGAAATTTGACTGTCATATTATGTAAAAATGAAAACAAAAGTAACAATTGGCCTGTATCATAATATACAGGGGAAAATAAAGAAAAAATAAATCGGCCAAGTACGAGTTGTACTCGCGCACGAAGGGTTCCGTACCACTACAGAGCAAAAATAGGCTAAAAATGGTATTTCTTGTATGGGATCCCTCCCCCCCCCCCTCCCCGCTCCCCCCTAATTATTAAATTTATTTAAATTTTATTATTAATTGTTAAAGTACAAATACAATTAAGTATTTTGGGAACATTTCAATTGCCTATGTGTTGCCGTTATTGATTAAGAGCAAAAAATAGCAAAAAAAATCACGTTTGTTGTATGGGAGCCCCCCTTAAATATTTAATTTATTTTGTTTTTAGTATTTGTTGTTATAGTGGCAACATACACAATCTGTGAAAATTTCAGAAGTCTAGCTATAGCGGTTCTTGAGTTACAGCCTGGTGACAGACAGACGGACAGACGGACAGACATCGAAGTCTCAGTAATAGGGTCCCGTTTTGACCCTTTGGGTACGGAACCCTAAAAACAGCTGAACTGGTTTAGATTGGTATTTAAGGATGAGAGACGGGAAAGGATATGTAATAGTTTTTGTTACGTAAAAGTGTACGGTTTCAATTATTTTCACTTTCGCATTTCAAGTCCATAGTATTTTAGTCTGGACTGTGGATTCCAACGTCATGATAGCGGCGCGTACAAGTCTGCGTTTACCCTTACAGTACGTCCTATCAATCATCAAACTGAATTAATAGGCCGAAGCCTGACTTTTCCTATTTTCACTCCCGTTCACGCTGTGTTACAATAAAATATGTAATCCTAGAATAATGTAACCCGGATCTTTAAAACGCCTGCAACGAATCCATAGCAAAAGAAAAAAGCGTATTTTTTTTGTTGCTCTTGCACAAAACATTGTTTTCAAATTGTTATTGCTTACTTTTGCCACGTTCTACTATGTTAATTGTAAATTATGTATTAATCATACGTTTCTGATGGTTTTTCTAGTCTTTTGTGATTCAAAAGACTATATTAAACAATATGAGATAGTGAGAAAACATATTTTTTTTAAGTATCGAAAAGAGGACGGTTAAAAGTTAAGGTTTATTTTTGGGAAAAGTATACGGCTTTAACCAAGAAAAAAAAATTAAATTTTTTTTATGGTTTCAAAATCCAGTTTTGCTATGCAATCTTAAAGTTTTGAATGATGCATATAACATGTTAAATACCTACATATACCATAAAATGTTTCATGTCTTCTGTTTCATGTTGTGATAGTAAACCAATAATATTATTGTAGCTCACATAAAATATTATAATAAATAAAATATCTAAGGTATAGTAAACTGTATAATATTATGCTCGCAGAAGATGAGCGTCCAGGGACGGGCTGTGAGTATAGGGGGCCCAGGGCTAATACTAATACTACAACAGGCAAACGGATTATTAACATTATTTTAAATAAGATATTATATTACTGCATTGTTTTTACTCAAGACGGCAGCACCAGCACAGACAATAAGCAAAAAGTTTTGTTTGACAACATTTTTGTCAACATTCTGATATGACGTGCGCAACATGTCGAATTTTGGTCGGATTTTTTACTGTATGTGCCAGTAGCGCCCTCTGCTCTTTGTGTTATATTTCCTATTGACAGAGTTTGATTAATCGCAAGATTCGCGGGGCTGCAAACCACACAACCGATAATTTTATAAAATTATTATGGATTATTTAGCATTATCATTTACTTTTTACTTTCGCTTGACTTAGCTTTTTCGCTTGAATTCACGGGGCCCAGGGCCCAAAAAGCCGTAATAGTAGATCCGCCCCTGTGATCGTCTCAAAGCTATTTCGAATATAAACGACTTGTATAAGGTGTCGTTAAATTCCGAAATGGGAACGAAACTTCGTTATAAATGCATATACCGTGTACATAGTGTTTATGTAGACCTTTTATTGCTTTATATACTTCTTCTTTTTCTATAAAAATAAAAGTATTTTAAGGATCTTTAGTTTAGCACACTTAAAAAACAATAAAATATTATGTGCTTCAGTTAATTTTAAGCCCCTGACAAAATTCATATTATATTGTATGGGCCTACGTAGCCTGATTTAAATAAATAAATAAACGTAGGAACTGACCTTTTTGACACGACTATCTGTCTGTTGTTGTGTTTGTCTGTCCATTTATATCATCTAAACGGATAGACCAATTTTAATCTATTATTTTTTTTATTTGAAATCCTGATCGAGAGAGAGTATTCTTAGAAATAAGTTCAAGTTCATAATCATCAGCTCGATCACTACTGGGGCTTTCTTTCTTATTCAAAATACTTATTACATAATTATACCTCATACCTAAGTGTTGGCGGTGATAATGCTATAATAATGTAACTGTCAATAATATACAAAAGACAATGACATAGGGTACGGGCACCAGTAGTCAGCCTTTTAGTGGAAAGCGCAAGTTTAAATGTGGGTAGAAAATTGTTTAAAATAGTTATCAAAAACCTTTTGTACTCATTCACATAATCTTATATTAAACTTTGTTATGAAATTAACATATAAGGTAATTTTTCTTAATAAGTATTGAAAACAAAGTATTTTTCAAAATAAGGCACATTTCCCCAGTACTCATCCGTCACAACTCACAACCCAGTTCTCGACCAAATCGCTACCAGTAGTCAGCCTCTCCTTAGAATGCCTTAGATGGGCCTCGAAAGAGACCTATGGAACTGATACAAATAAGCAATGCCAAAAAACTAAGAAATTACTTGGTGGGTAGGTGCTTCAAAAATAAACGAATAAATTAAGCAGCGTAAGTTACTGATGGCTGAACACTGGGTATACCTCACTAGTACTCAGCCGTGGTTTGACCGTATCTAGTCAGGCGGCCGACTACTGGTTTTTATATGGAATTATGTATGACCAGTACTCAGCCGGGGGTGGCCGAACACTAGATAATGTACAAGAAACGCATACCCAGTGGCCAGTAGTCAGCCACCTCATTATTTAAATAACTATAAAGAAACTGTTCTATAACTCATTTGATTTATACGTACAAAATGTAATAACAATATATTATTTTAATAAAACATGACACATAAGTTAATAAGAAATCACAATAACTCACCTTTTTGTCGGGCACTTCCCACTAAGAAAATTTTGGCGCGCACGCCGCATCTTGGCTCGACTAGTGACAACGCGCGTCGAATTGGAATCAGATTACCATTTCTTGCAGCCACTTAGCGTCATTGTGACGTTCTGAACTGACCAATAAGAAGGCCAAGCTTTTTTTAAAATTAACTTGATTGGTTAATTTGCAATAGAACGCTATTTCTATAGGTTTTTAGCTGGAAAAGGCTGACTACTGGTGTGGGGCTGACTACTGGCGGCCTTACCCTACTTCATTTACGGAAAAATGTCTGGTTTAAGAACGATAAATGAATTTAGGTCGAACGGGGTAGGGAATATATTCTTATTTAACTCGTCAAGCCCCGTACGGCACAAGTGGGCCGCGATAACAATACATTTACAATAGATTTCCAGGAATCTGCGATCGACGGATTAAAGGAACAGTTTATAGGAGCCTAGGTTTTTCATTAAAATCCGCCAGGCCGACTGTAATTACACAAATCCGATTACAAATATAAGTATATTTGTAATCGGATTTGTCTAAGTGTCGCTTTAAATAATTTATGTTAGTCCTTAGGCTAAAAATAATTAAGGCTTAAAGAACAATGGCCAAATCGTACCAGATGATAAAATGCGAGCGGTGGCGTGGCATTGGTAGCAAAAATTCCCCTCATATTTTATGGCATCGAAAAACATTAGAAATGTGTCTATAAATAGCCACAAAAAAAGATCAATATATTTTAGTTTCGTTGTTGTCTTTCATAATATGTTCTGACAGCCGGCGATCATTCGCATTCGTTCTATTTTTTGGGTTCTCTAGGAAAAATTGAAATAATCAGAAACGAGATCGTCGAATATACACTTGTAGCTACACCGCAGTCGGGAAAAGGGTAGTTCTTAAGTCTAACCTCAAAGTAATTTTAAACGTTATTAATTATTATAAAAAATCGTGGCTATTTAGAACAACCAAATCTAACTATAGTTTATTTTGGGACATCAAAAATAAAAGTCGAGTCCAGCTCCTATACAAATTTGGCCATGATTCTTTGAATAAATATCTAATTACATCAGACAATATTTTGTATGATATTGACTTTGTTGGCCAAACAAATCCAGAATAATTGCGCTATCGAACTTTCTGAGGGCGGCGCGCTGTACAAGTCTGAAATGACTACAGGGGGCTCCGAGCCGAGCATACCATCTCGCACGGTCGGCTAAAAGAAGTCTACGTTCTTCCCCGTGGTATCTACATTTCTGCCAAATTACTTAAAAATCGGTCTAGTAGCTTTTATGGTTAGCGATTGAACGATACTGTACTCGGCGAAACATGACGGTAGCGGTCATTGACTCCCTGTTAAAAACTTGTCATTTTCTATACAAAGCCGCGATTAACAACATCTGACACTTCATTGTCAATCGCGGTTTTTATAGAAAATGACAAGTTTTTGACAGGGAGTCAATGACCGCTACCGCCATGTTTCGCCAAGTACAGTATAGCTAACCATAATGTAAACTACTGAACCAAATGAATATAACATGTGTATGAACAGATAAACAAACTCTTCAGCTTCATAATATTATACTCCACTCGGGCTAGCTTGTCGCTAGCGGTCATTGACTCCCTGTCAAAAACTTGTCATTTTCCATATAAACCGCGATTGACAATGAAGTGACAGATATTGTCAATCGTGGTTTTATATGGAAAATGACAAGTTTTTGACAGGGAGTCAATGACCGCTAGCGACAAGCTAGCCCGAGTGGAGTATAGTAAAGATACTTACAAGCGTCGACGTATAAAACTGCAGCAACCAGCAACAAGACAATGGAAACCTTCATCTTGGACACTTACTGACACAAAATGGAACTATCATTACTTATATACAAAGACATAGGCTATTATTTGCAATTATACATGTTTTGAACTTACCAATAATTGTGTTTTTATCGCTGTATTTATTTTGCAATTTTCTAGGACTGACATAGTTTTTTGAAAAAAGGGATATAAGTAAGAATACAAAGCTTGGTTAAAAAATTAAAATACAATCAATTTACAATCTTAAAAATAATTATACAGCAAATACAATAACTCCTCCCGATCCAGAAAATTTTGAAAAAGGCTTTTGCCCAACCGAGGGACAGGCTCTTAAAATGACATCAAGGTATGGTTGTTTTTGTCAGACACATTGGAAATGTCACAAGGCAGGCAAAGACAGCTGATATTGAATAGCTGTAGTACAAATATATTTAAGAGGCCACATTTTCAGACACCAGCACTATCCATAATTTAATTATATTTCTATCAAACCAGATCAAATTTCAAAAATCACAAAGTAGTAGGTGTTGAGCGTTGCTACTTTCTCAGTGAACTCTATACAAGGGACAGATACACACCCTAAAGTATTGTCACTTAATTTTGTTACACCCTGTATAATCAACACCAAACTTGGCTCTTACTTGAGGTATTAGTTTTTGTTCGCTGCATTGCTTGGAAGATTCCTTTTTGCCCCGAGGGGACGAACAGCTAAGGAAGGAAAAACCCGGGTAATCTTGTATTACAGAAATTAATCTTGACACCCTGTTTCATCCAATTACTAAATCCCTTAAATAATGAGTGTCTTTATAAAAAGGCTTATTTAGGGCTGGACTAGCAATTATAACTCTAATCCTTATTTTTTGCCATAGCTTAGAGTCAGTTCGCACTAAATAGAGGCGGAATGAAACATGATACAAAATTAATTAATTTTATTGACATATTTTTTAAAAAGAGAAACTTTTCATCTTTTTGATAAAAGATTTTCAATAACCAAAGTTTCTTACGCCGGTTCTTCTCGCCGGCTTAGTACCCGAACCGGTGGTGGTAGGCACCATAGTTTAGACGTTCAGAAATTGAAATTGAAAATACATCTTTAGTATTTCAATTATTGTCGAGTGATAACAGCAAAAACAAATTCATTTTCGGTTTGACAATTGCCATGAATTCATAGTACTAACTTTAGAGGTATATGTAAAAGTGTAAAGAGTTTCCCGGAAGGCACATAGAAAATTCCGGAAAACTTTACACGCATCCCGAAAAATTATTTGCAATTTAGAATATTTTACAAAACACTCTTAAGGTAACGCAGCGTTAAAGTAAGAAACCGTGTTGGATATGTTTTAGATTGCTTGTTTTCTATGAGAGGCCGGCCCGGCCTCTCATAGAAAACAAGCAATGGAACAGCAAAAAATGGAAAGGGCGTAAGCGACAAAATGGTTTTTGTCGCATAATTTAAAAACCATAAATACATTTCATATAAGCTATGCACAAATTAAAGTGCATGCTTGAACCAATTTATGTACAAATTTTGGAACCTTAAATCACTCTCCTCTGTTGGAAAAATAGGAATCCCTTTTTTTACAGAGGTCTTTTCGATTGATTATTCTGTGCTATAAAAGTTGTCCAATCGTGTTATGCTATGGGCAATTCAAAGACAAAGACATGATGAATACTGACAATGAACTTCAATTTCTTAGCTTTAGTCATTGCTGAGAAAAATCGGCATCGCTACAGCCAAATTATCAAGGCGTCGACTTAACTCCCTAAAACTTTTCAAAAACAACATCGAACTACTCTTCAACTAATAAAAGCCTTTTACTATGACAATTTAATTTTATAGAAGGGGAAAAGGAAAAGTTGTTTAAAACTATATATAACTAGCTGTTGCCCGCGACTTCGTCCGCGTGGACTATATTTTATATGTAGTTGTTCCCGTACATCGATTGAATAGTTAACGTGCAAATCATAAAACTTATTAAAATTATATAGTGTGGGACAATATACTTTTATGGTATGATAGATGTTCCGCGCGGCTTGGCCCGCGTAATTTAGGAATGTCATAGAAACCGTACATTTTTCCGCAAAAAAAGAAACATAATATGTATGTCCTTTCACGTGGTCTATTCTTCATGTGTACCAAATAACATAAGAATTGCTCCAGTAGTTTCTTAAGATAAAAAGCAATTTTAAATAATTTCCTTCGTTTTTTCCACATTTTCCTCTATTTCTTTGCTCCTATAAGTCTAAGCGTAATAAAATATAGCTTATAGCCTTTCTAGATAAATGGACTATCTAACATTGAAAGAACTTTTCAAATCGGACCCAGTAGTTCTTGAGATAAGCGCGTTCAAATAAGCCCTTTCAAATAATTTCCCCTGTTTTTTCCACACTTTCCTCTATTTCTTCGCTCCTATTAGTCTTATCGTGATAATATATAGCCTATAGCCTTTCTCGATAAATGGGCTATCTAACACTGAAAGACTTTTTCAAATCGGATCAGTAGTTCATGAGATTAGCGCGTTCAAATAAGCCCTTACAAATAATTTCCCCCCGTTTTTTCCACACTTTCCTCTATTTCTTCGCTCCTATATTTTATCATGCTAATACTAATTAGCATGATAAAATATAGCCTATAGCCTTCCTCAATAAATGGGCTATCTAACACTGAAAGATTTTTTCAAATCGGACCAGTAGTTCCTGAGATTAGCACGTTCGCTTATTTGAACGTAATTTTTCACATAAACGTAAACCTTTCACATAATTTCCCCCGTTTTTCCACATTTTCCTCTATTTCTTCGCTTTCATAAGTCTTAGCGTAATAAAATATATCCTATAACCTTCCTCGATAAATGGGCTATCTAACACTGAAAGAATTTTTCAAATCGGACCAGTAGTTTCTGAGATTAGCGCGTTCAAACTATTACTAAATAAGCATTTCATACAATTTTCCCCGTTTTTCCCACATTTTCCTCTATTTATTCACTCCTATTAGTCTTAGCGTGATAAAATATAGCCTATAGCCTTCCTCGATAAATGGGCTATCTAACACTGTAAGAATTTTTTAAATCGGACCAGTAGTTCCTGAGATTAGCGTGTTCAAACAAACAAACTCTTCCGCTTTATAATATTAGTATAGATTTTTCAAATCGGACCAGTAGTTCCTGAGATTAGCGCGTTCAAACAAACAAACTAACAAACTCTTCCGCTTTATAATATTAGTATAGATTGACTAGATGACGCCCACAACTCGGTTGCGCCAAAATTTGTTTATCGCAAGGAAACCGTACATTCTTTCGGGATAAAAAAGTATCATATGGTCTTTCCCTGGACTCCAAATATCTCCATAATATTAAGTCTCAGCAAAATCAGTTCAGCGGTTTGGGCGTGAGAGGTAACAGATAGACAAAAAGACACACTTTCGCATTAAAATATTGTTAAGCTCACGTGTCCCGACGCAAGTTTAATATTGTACTTAGCTACGGTTGAAAAGCAGGCTTACCAGCTTTTTCATAGTGTAACCAAGACGCTTGATTATAAGTGGTAAAATGAAATAAACAAATAAAAGAAAATAATAATATTGTAAACATTATCGTGTGCTCAGCCCTTAATTTTTCCACAAAGCCACCCCTGAACACACTTAGTCCATGGAAACAGTGGCGAAATAAGTTTGTTTGGCCACGACAATGAGGTAACGTCCTAAACACATACCCCTCTAGGACACCTCAACTAACAAGAAGCAAATATGGCCATTAATAACGACAAACATACTTCACAAATACGAATTCAGCTGTCGCTAACAAATTAGAGATAATAGTGGTCTAGATTTGTAGTGACCTAAGCCTAGGTCACTAGGCGCACATCCTATAGTAAGTAACCTAGTCGCCAAAAATAACTACACAAAAAAAACTACAAGCCGAGCTTTGTGAGGGCTCGCGTCGTTTTTCTGCGTGGTTTTCTTTTTTTTATATTTTAATAGTAACCAATCCTTGACTACTATTGATAACACATCTACATAATATTATTTATTATAAATAAAAATAACTATGTTAAAGCACAAATCAATACTCGTAGGCATGATAAAAACTGCAGGAATGCCGGCAGAGAGAGGAGGAAATAATAAGGAGCAGAGGGCTTAGCCAACACGTTATAAAGTCGACATTCGACTCATGGCATGTCAATCCTACACATTTTGATCGGCGATTATAGAATCCCCTAGCCAAGACGCTTTATCGCTTCTTTATAGAAAGAAGGGATAAGCCGTGTTGGCTAGGGGCTCAGGCTTACATTTTCGCCACACAGTAGGAAAAGAAGGACTTTTAGTTCCTCTCCTACGCTGCGCCGGCGGCGTATAATTTTTGGTCAGGTCCACAAGTTTAACTAATTTTACCATTCACAAAGCACAAGGCCACCAAACATGCTAGAAGTAAATTTTATAAAGGTTATAGACCCTATTGTAAGGCTACATATTATTTTAGTCTTCATACTTTGACTAATAATATGTACTTAAAAATTTTCCACGTACAAGACTGAAGAGAATTACGTCACCGTATAATATAAATTTCATTAAATTCTATTACATTATTACAAAAATCACAAATTCCATAATTCTGATTTTCCATCAAATATTCTGTTTCAAAAACCTGCGTAATTGAATCCCTATTACTATATTAAATTATTCTAATCTACTTACATTTTTCTACGTAACCAATAACCATATTGTTATATTTAAAAATTCTGATTCAGATTTGGTATCACATTTAAAGGAAAATCTGTTGCTATAGTCTTCGTCATACTTTAATTGTCAGCATGGCCCGCTAAATCTCAAATCCAATCCAACTGAATGTAATAGTAAACCTTGTTTAAATCAAAACAAAAACCATTCGCGTTCTTTTATTTTGACAAGAGGCATACAATTTTGAGGTACTATCATATGAACTGTTTCATAGGCAGACCTAACTTGTCGTTATGGTGCTGGACTCTGAAATAAAGAAGAAACCTTTCTTCTTAGTTTTCCTTTTCAAATACAGAACCTAATCGATTTTCTTGTGACTATGCTAGCCAGCGCCATTAGGCGTTACCATGGCAACGGCAGTAAACCAGCGCTAAACTCAGTAGGATTACTTGCACATAAACTGAAAATTATGTTGTTAATAGTGACGGGGATTATATTAAATTATTGCCTCAACAATGTAGTAAATAAAGGTTGAGTATTTCATTTAATAAGAGCTCGCGGCATGGCTTAATAGTTCTTCGCGGCTTATTTTCATTTTAGATTAAATATTTTCATGGACTTTAAAAGAATATTATAACTAGAAGGTAAGGCCACAGGAACCATATATGATACTAGCTTTTGCCCGCGGCTTCGCTCGCGTTATGAAGTACTATTATAATATACAATATTTCATCCCCTATTTTATCCCCTTGGGGGTAGAATTGATCAAAACCCTTTCTTAGCGGATGCCTACGTCATATCATCTACCTGCATGCCAAATTTCAGCCCGATCCGTCCAGTGGTTTGGGCTGTGCGTTGATAGATCGTCATGTCAGTCAGTATATATAGAATATAGATAGAGATAGATAGATAGATAGATAGATAGATAGATAGATAGATACAGTAAGACAGCCATTCTCAAAGTAGACTAGAGAATTCATTGAATGGAACTTTTTAATTTAGAGTCAAATACTTAACGAGTTGGCCCTTATAGTTTAGACTTTAAACGTTATTTTCAATGACTTAACGAGTTGGTCTTAATTAGTCACTCAATTGGTTTCATGCAATGAGTTCGCTAGTCATTCAATCAAATAGCAGATTCAACCTGATGACGGCGACATATTGATGAAAAACCTTCTTAAAATTCAAAGTACTAGTGAAAGTTGAGTTTGCATAAACAAGAACTAGGCTTATTATTAAAACTAGTTTTTATGCAATGTTATGTCTAGTTAAACTTGTTTCTACGCAGATAACCCTATGATAACAGGTGGATAATTACAACATGTACTCTAGCAAATGACCAGGAACGCACTTGTGTCACCTCTAACTCTAGTATAATGTGTCTAAGGGTCAATTCAGACCGCAACGCGATGCGTAGACGCATTTCTAAAGTATGGATTTGACAGATTTCAATTGCGTGAGACGTCTTGCAAATCTGTCACATCCATAAAAAATATAAATGCATGCAGAATAGGCAGATCGAGGATCTACGTTATTAAGTCGGATTATGTCAAATCAATGTTGGCGTGATCTGTCGTCTGGGATTAACATAACTCGACTAAATAATGTAGGTCCCCCATCTGCCTATGAGTCAATTTCTTTTATAGTACCTCGTACTATCGAGGAAATTGATTCCTAGGCAGTTAATAACAGACCAACGTCATTTGGTCGGATCATGTCAATTTAATATTTTAATTGTAATCTGTCGGCTGAGTTTGACGTAACGCGACCAAACTACGTGGGTCCCCCATATGCCTAGGAATCATCTTCTCTGATAGTACATGCGATGAAACTGATAGGTATAATATTATATGCAATGTAACTGAAACCGAACTGCGAATTGACAAAAAACTAACGGTTTTACCATAAAAGATCTATTGAACAGTTGTTTTTGAGACCATTTTGTACTGAATTTTTCTCTAATCAACTGTTCAACAGGTGTTTAAATCTTTTGTAGTAAGATCGTATATTATCTCTATCAGGGATGCTTCAAATCGATAACGATTTACCAACACAGCATTTAGTTGGATAACATTTTCACATTAATCACTAACTTCGAGTATAAATCATAATTATTTCAGCGTTGACTGTGACGTTGGAAACCAAATTTCACGCAAATTAATTAGTATCGATGATAGATTCTTATTCAAAGTAGTTTAACCCAGACATTCCCAAACTTCGGCTCCGCGGCCTTGGTACTCTGCGCATTAATTGCTTTTAGAAATGTCAGACTCCAGCAATTAATTTAAAGACAAACATTTTTTTTTCGGTGTCCCTTAAAAATTACACTTCTTAACAGCGCTCAAAAATGTTTGAGAGCCGCTGGTTTAGCTCATTTAGCTGCTTAGGAGCTAGGAATTATTAAATAACCTACTAATAATAAACACTCGTACTGTACAAGAGTAAATGCAGCTTCCCGCAATACGCGATTCTACTGATCATCGGATCAGATATCAAATTATACGTTTTTGTATCTCTCCTGAAAACTTCCTTAAATTACTTACTGTTACAGAACTTAAACGATGCATTGTTCATTCGCAGCACTCAAAATGTCTTCCTACCATTAAAATGGGTTCGGCGGTTCAAGCGCGAAAAGCAACAAATAGACATAACATTAGCATGGATAATACTCATGCCCTTTTGAGAATTCACTCGTGCCCAAAAGAAAAATTCACTCATTTGTTATGCCGGTTACACACTTAATCTGTCACGAAAGGCTTTCTCTAAATAATGGCATAGACAAATTGCTTTCGAGAATGTCGTACTTTGTATGGGTGGATTATCTTTTGATTCGTTGACTGACGAATGAATATCCTGAACATAATGAAGTATACAGAGTGTAACAAAACTAAGTGATGATACTCAAGGGTGTATACGTTTTCCTTGTAGAGAGTTCACTGTGAAAGTAGCAGCGCTGAAAGAGCAATTTTTTTACTTTTGTTTGGGAAACTCGTGACGCACTAACACTGTGACACGAGCATTTTATATCAGACTAGCTGTTGCCCGCGACTTCGTCCGCGTTAGCATAGTATAATAACGGAGATGGATAATTTTCTCCTTTTTTTTAACTTACTCAAAGGGTAGCAGAATTTTTTTAAATCCTTTATTGGGAGATGCTTCCGTTATAGTAGCTTTATGCATGCAAAGTCTCAGACCGATCGGTTTAAAATTGAAAAAGTTTTATACAAACCTTCAACCCCAATTTCACCCCCTTGGACGTATAATTTCCAAAAACGCTTAAATACGTATTCATTCATTTTTAACTCAAAAATAAAGTTTCATGTTCCTAACTTAAGAAATGACGGACTTTCATTCAGACTTTCAACCCCTGTTTCACCCCCTTGGGGGTAAAATTTTCAAAAACGCTTAAATACATATTCATTCATTTTTAATCAGTAACTCAAAAATAAATTTTCATGTTCCTAACTTAAGAAATGACGGACTTTCATTCAGACTTTCAACCCCTCTTTCACCCCCTTCGGGGTAAAATTTTCAAAATTCCTTCCTAAGTGGGTGTCAACTTAATAAAATAACCCTACTCACCAAATTTCGTGGTTGTAACTCTGACAGTTTTTGCTCAGCGATGATGAATCAGTCAGTCAATCAGTCAGTCAGTCAGTCAGGACATGTAATTTTATAAGTATAGATAATATTTTGAAACGATTTCGATATTTTGTAGAAAATACGGAGTCCCGAAAAAGGACAGGATATCTTTCCTTATAAACAGGTTCCCGTAATAATAAAATTTCATGTTATTCATAATAATAAATAATATTAAATTTTATTATGTTACGTACATCGCCTCTGTACGTTACTCTAGGGTCCTTTAATGTCACATCGTGTTCGTTCATTTTAGCATATAATTCACATTCCGGAAGACCGTAATACAGATTGTTATTAAGAGCTGGGAGGCATAAAAAGGATAGTCCTTGGTGTTCACTCTTTGTACTAAATTCGTGGAACCCAAATTGAATACTGTAAGTCGAACCAAAGATTTCAGATATCAAGATGTAGGACAACGTATAAAAAACAATTTTTGTAAGTATAGGTACGCTTTACAATTTAACAAACTGATTTACAGAAAGTAAAGACAAGGAATAAAATATTAGTTTATCGCGCGGGAACTGTACATTTTTTCGGGATAAAAAGTATCCTATGTCCTTTCCTGAGACTCAAAGTATACAGTATAATGTATGTACAAAATTTCAATAAATCGGTTCAGCAGCTTAGGCCTTAATCCCCCCAAAATTACCAGTTCCAGCACCCGTAGCATGGCTACAGTAGAAATACGAAAGTATAGACAAACAGCGGAGATAAATTACTGAAGGTGCCGCTCGCGCTGCCATCTTTACCGCGGTTAGCCGAGTTCGACAAAAAATCAAATATAATGCCACTTTATGACATAGACTATAGTCCTAAAATACAAATCCTACTTTATGACGTAGACTATATAGTATATTATGTAATAAAATGGCATTTTAATTAATTTTTTGTCGATTGCGGCTAGCCACGGTAAAGATCGGAGCGGCTTTTGTTTATCTCCGCTGTTTGTCTATACTTTCGTATTTCTACTATAGCCATGCTACGGAGCTGTAGATTGTAAAAACTTTCAGAGGAACAACGATTTACGTCACAATACATAATAATATGTTATTGCTAATTTTCGAAGAGAAAATTGAGAACTAACAATTGGACAATAACTTAATTTTCCACTTGTCGATTGCTCAAGACAAAGGCATGTAAATTTTGTTGTGACTTTCGTTTCCTTATGATACACGCAAGCTAAAAGCGAGACTAGGTGGTAGTTCGTAGTCTCTGAGCAGTATGCTAGAAAGTATGCGACGCCTTGATAATTTGGCTGTAGCGATATCGATTTTTCTCAGCAATGACTAAAGCTAAGAAATTAAGGTTCATTGTCAGTATTCATCATGTCTTTGTCTTTGAATTACCCATAGCAAAACACGATTGGTCGACTTTTATAACGCAGAATAATCAATCAAAAAGACCCCTGTAAAAAAAGGGAATCCTATTTTGCCAACAGAGGAGAGTGATTTAAGCTTCCAAATTTTGTACATAGATTGGTTCAAGCATACACTTTAATTTACCCATGGCTTATATGAAATGTATTTATGGTTTTTAAATTACTCGACAAAACCATTTTGTCACTTACGCCCTTTCCATTTTTTTGCTGTTCCATTGCTTGTTTCCTATGAGAGGCCGAGCCGGCCTCTCATAGAAAACAAGCAATCTAAAACATATCCAACACGGTTTTTTACCTTAACGCGGCGTCATCTTAATATAGCATAATATTATATTTTATCTTCACGTCTCTTTTTGACCGACTTCCAAAAAGGAGGTTTATGTGTGTTCAACGATAACTTAGCCGTTTGTGGTCTGATTTTCAAAATTATTTTTGTGGTGTATAGGGTTTGATTCGAATTTGGTACCATGTTCATAAAAGTGGTGACCTGATGATGGGATCCATGAGTAATCGAGGGAACTCCTCAAAATTTATATGAAAACATATTATGGTGATTTTGGTTTTACATGGGGCACACTAAAAGTTTTGCACTTCTGGCTAATCGGAACTATTTTAGTTTTGAATGTTATATATTTTTTAACGTTGCAACCTTCTTAGCAATATAAAAAAAAAATTGGCGGAAAATCATTTGTCAATAATTTTTTATCACACATCAAAGTTCTACGTACAATACGAAATTGGAATTAAGTCGAAAAGATTTTAGAGCGATGATTTTTTATGATTTTAAAAGTTCTCTCTCTCCGCAAGATTGTGCTGCTCGTCTTCAAAATGCTTTTGGGAGAGAAGCACCTTGTTTGAACACCGTGAGGAGATGGTATGCTGAATTTGAAAGAGGTCGAGTTTCTTTAGATGACGAATTTCGTGAAGGGCGGCCTTCAACTGCCCTCAACGAAAATAATGTGGCTACTGTGAATCAGCTAATTGAAGAAAACCCGCGGATTACCTATGAGACAATTCGAGGACTATTGGGGATTGATATGAGACAATTAAAAAAAAAATTACACGAAGAATTGTGAGTTCGGAGACTTTGTTGTCGTTGGATCCCTCATGAACTGACAGCGGAGCAGAAGCAGGCTCGCATGGAATGGTGCTCACATATGCTACTGAAGCACGACCACGGACATTCTAATGCTGTTTATGACATTGTCACAGAAGACCAAATGTGGATTTGTTATTTTGAACCCGAAAAAAACAGCAATCTTGTGAGTGGGTACGTTTGAAAATGAGAACAGGCCAACAAAAGTGAGGCAGGCGAGAAACGTTGGTAAGAAAATAATCGTGTTTTTTTCTGAGCTACGGATCCCATCTGTACAACTCCACTTGAAGATCATAAGAGTGTTAATGCTGAGTGGTATTCTACCATTTGTTTACCCAGGATATTAGAAAAGGTTCGCGAAAGACGACCAAGAAGCCGCATTCTCCTACATCATGACAACGCCTCTTCACATACGGCCTCCAAAACAATGTCATTTTTAGCTTCCAAAAAAGCACATCTCGTCACCCATCCTGCGCATAGCTCTGACCTAGCACCTTGTGATTTCTGTATTTTCCCCAAAATTAAAGATTTAATGAGAGGTTTCACTTTTACCAACTCCGAAGAGGCAGTGATAGCGTTCAATCAGTACATAGAAAACATGCCTTCAGATCTGTGATCCTCCTGTTTGAAAAAATGGTTCGATCGCATAAAAGAATGTTTAGAATGTAAAGGAGAGTATTTTGAAAAGCAATAAACATAAAATTTTGGTTATAGCATGTCGTTTTTTTAAGTTACGCAAAACTTATAGTGTGACCTACGTATTAGAAATATACTAAGCATTTGTTACCAAAAAGTAAGAGTTTGCATCAAGGTATACCATGGTTCCGAAGGCACTGAGAGAACTCCTAACTCCATATAGATACACGTTTGGAAGTTTCGGCGTTATTTTAAGAACAGAAAGCATATGCTACCGTGCAATTTATATTCATCATAATCATCATCACTACCATTACACCATGCATCATCACATTATGGCTCTATTATAAGTACTTTTCATAATCTTTTAGATCGAGACGAGTTTTTCGTGTGATTTTGAAAATTATTTTGTTCTTTAAAAGTATAATAATATTATACCACTATGGTACCAAGTTACCAAGTTGGCAATTTGATAATGATATCCATGTGTTATACAAGGTGTAACAAAAATAAGTGATAATAATTTAGGGTGTGTACGTGTTCCTTGTAGTATGTTCACTGTGAAAGTAGCAGCGCTGAAAGACCAAATTTTTTTTTCACTTTTGTATGGAGAAACTCGTAACGCTTGCCCATACAAAAGTGAAAAAAATTTTGGTCTTTCAGCGCTGCTACTTTCACAGTGAACTCTCTACAAGGAACACGTACACACCCTAAATTATTATCACTTATTTTTGTTACACCCTGTATAGGGAGCTCCTCAAAATTTATAAGGAAACATAATATTATACCTAGTGATTTCGATTTAGAAGTATTCTAAGCATACGCTACCAAGTAAGATTTTGCCACGGGTATACCATGGTTCCGAAAGTGCTTAGAGAACTCCTGACCCTTTGTTTTCATTGTTGTTTTAAGAGCTGTAAGCATAATATTATGCTTCTATGTAAATTCTATTCAACGTAAAATTTCAAGTTAAGTAAAGCTAATAGATGTGTTAGTTTCATACCTAAATTATATTATCTATCTACAACTGACACTTATGTGTTTACCATTATATAAATAACTAAAAAGAGTGAAACTATTATTTTTTAACAAAAAATTAAAACCGACTTCCAAGGTAAAAACAATATTAAGAATATTAACTCAAAAGTATTAAATAATTATTTCTCTTTAATAGTGCCTTTTCCAGAATTCTTCAAAATCCCAACTATTTGTGTACATATTTTTATCTTCATTACTTTGAAGTCGGTACCAGTCCCAAATATTCCAGATATGCTGACATTGACTGAAGTCATGGTTTAATTAGCTGGTACCGACTTCAAAATAGTGAAGACTATAATATTATGTACAAAAATAGTTGGGATTTTGACGAATTCTGGAAAAGGCACTATTAAAGAGAAATAATTATTTAATACTTTTTAGTTAATATTCTTAATACTGTTTTTACCTTGGAAGTCGGTTTTAATTATTTTTTTTAAATAATAATTGAATTTTCGCGACAGGAGTCGAGACCCAAATTGTTTATTATTCAGCTAGTCTGAAGAAATAGAAGTGTAGTTATTATAATAAAACAAACAATATCATTATTAACAATTTACTAACGGCTTACCTTTCTATTTTTTACAAGAATTTACTAGCGATGATGGTGGAAAATCCTTTACTCGAAAACTACGAATAATATAAACTAAGGAAACGTAACTCCCATACTATAATTACCGTTTAAAATTTGTTCCATTCGAACTATCATGTAACGTCAGCCTTAATACCGCTCAAGGCCACCTAAATATTGCAAATGTATTGAAAGGTACACTTTTTTGACAAGTATTTTGAAGCATGTTTTTTGACGGAGTTACTCTTCCTTAGTTTTTATTATTCGTAGCTCGAAAACAAGTTATTAAGTAACTTAAAATTTGGTTTGTAACAAAGGAAGACTAACTGCCGCACTCAGAGAGGAATATTAATTGGAACGGAGTTCCTTTTCGCGCGTTGCGAAAAGGGGCTAGGCCGAAAAAATTGTAACGACACTTTTTTATTAGTACCTACATGTTAGGGGCAGAGGGCGTTGCGCGTTGATAGTATTCCTGTGCGTCAACTAGATGGCGTTATTTAAGAATAAACAGCGACGCGTTGTTAGTATTCCTGGGCGTCAATAGATGGCATTTTTGTAAAATATTTTTTTGAGTGTACAGATTTTTTGAACATAAGAAATAACTCTAAACTCCGTTCCATTCGGGTGTTCCTTGACACCTCTCAAGTTTTTATAATATTATCATATTGTATTAACTCATAACTGTAATTATAGTTTCACAGGTAATGTTTAGGGCTCATCTCAAAACTTTCATTTAATTGCAGTTAATTAATTAAAATTCGTCTCTGAGTGTGGCAGAAAGTTTAATGTTGTGCAGTTTACATAGATACATTTTTCTTTTGTATCAAGTCCTTTCTTTAAATGAACAAATAATACCAAGAGCTCTTTCTCTATTTAAACTACTATTTAAATATATTTTGTGCTCACTATAACTATAATATTTATCCACAGTATCAATCCTTACATTTCTTTTTACAGACTTGGCATATCAAAGTAGGTTCCTCTGTGGTGGTTGTTTTCTGTGTGGTAGTGGTGCTGGTTGTCTTTTTGTGGTGAAACCTGGGGTAGAAGTGGTAGGGAAACTCTTCGAAGTCATCAGCGTCGATATACGGTGGAAAATCTTCGTAGATTTCCGGTTCTGAAAACAATTTTTATCTCACATATTATACAGGGTGTAACAAAACTAAGTGATAATTATTTAGGGTGTGTATGTGTTCCTGGTAGAGAGTTCACTGTGAAAGTAGCAGCGCTGAAAGACCAATTTTTTTCACTTTTATATGGGCAAGCGCCCGAGCGTCACGAGTTTTTGCACACAGAAGTAAATAAAAAAACGGTTGTCTGTAAAGTCGGTTTACTGACGATAGTTGAACGTGACAACGTGCCTCTTTGTCGCTCGTTCCGCGCTCTCGCTTGCACTTCAAGCCTTAAATGGAACGCCTCAGAGCGAGGTAACGCCGCATGAGTCATGTTCTTTCGTGCGTGAAGCCGGCTCCATCGAATTATAAGACGTTGTCACATCAAAACTCATTTCCCCGACTGTACATTTCTGCTTAGCACAATTTTTCCCGACTGTACATTTCTGCTAAACAACTCATTTCCCCGACTGTACATTTCTGCTTAGCACAATTTTCCCCGACTGTACATTTCTGCTAAACAACTCATTTCCCCGACTGTACATTTCTGCTTAGCACAATTTTTCCCGACTGTACATTTCTGCTAAACAACTCAAATGGAACGCCTCAGAGCGAGGTAACGCCGCATATTGCGTCATGTTTTTTCATGCGCGCAGCCCATATCGAATTATAAGACGTTGTCACGTCAAAAAATGGTATTTCAGTACTGCTACTTTCACAGTGAACTCTCTACCAGGAACACATACACACCCTAAAGTATTATCACTTAGTTTTGTTACACCCTGTACATGGTATTTAACAAAACAAATAATAATAAACTTTACTTTAAGTTGTGTATATCTCCCGTTTATAGAGTTCACTGTGAAAGTAGCAGCACTGAAAGAGTTCCTTTTGATTTCGATATATTTTCTATGATAAAAGCCCCAACGCGACTTAATGAATTTGTCACTACACTTTGTTTTGTTACACGCTGTATAGTCTTTTATGTAAATTACTTTAAGTTATAGGCCTGGAGATAGTGACACAAATTTCTTGGTCATTTGTGCCAGTATGGCGGTTTTACAGGGGTATAATTACGTAAAGGCAAAAAGGAAAATGATGGTCATAGCGCTCGCACTGGCAGCCCAAACGCGTGGGCGTTAATCGAACGTGTCGGATAAATAACGAGTGTCGAACGATTTGTTCCACAAAAATGCTTGTGTTTTCAGATAGTCGAAAAAAAATAAGTAGGCGAAAGCGTAATGCCATACTTGTCGGGTGCGGCTTACAGCCCGCCATACCGACGCGAATACGTTAATTTTAATAAAAAAATTGAACCATTTTTACCAGGCTAATTTTTGCAAAGCTAATCATCGTCGAGTAGCCATTCACGAAAATCACCTTGCCATACTTTTCCGACAGCGCCCAATGGCCGCCATACCACTGTAAAGGTGTAAGTTTTTTTTTCACCAAACGATTTGTGCCAGTATGGCATTTCAATTTTTGGAAAGTATTTGACAAAATATGACCGTTATTATTTTTCCCATACTTCTAGTAGAGGGAAAAAGTGCTGCCATACTTGAAATACTTATTTATTTGACACGTTTTAAAAATACGACTATAAGATACGTAAAATCATTTTTTACATCATGGCATCATTGTAGTCTCGTCATTTGGCAATTGTACCAAAAAAATTGTTACAGATTGTAACCTTGGGGCGGGATGACTATCGGACTTGAGCAAAAAAGTGATAAAAATTGGACGATTTGTACCAGTATGGCATTTGAATTTTTGGAAATTATACGATACAATGTGACCATTATTATATTTGCCATACTTGTAGTAGACGGAAAAAGTAGCGCCATACTTGAAAAACCGTTTGAATTACGTATGAAATCTTAGGATTTTGAAAAAAATATTATTTACATTCGCTGCCTCCCACAGGTAATGGTATTATCAGACTCCTATTTATGATCATACACGGAACTGTTAAAAAAAGTTTCAGGGTGGTACAAATCGTTTGGCGAAAAAAAAAATCTTACACCTTTGCAGTGGTATGGCGGCCATTGGGAGCTGTCGGAAAAGTATGGCAAGGTGATTTTCGTGAATGGCTACTCGACGATGATTAGCTATGCAAAAATAAGCCTGGTACAAATGGTTCAATTTTTTTATTTAAATTAACGTATTTGCGTCGGTATGGCGGGCTGTAAGCCGCACCCGACAAGTATGGCATTACGCTTTCACCTACTTATTTTTTTTCGACTATCTGAAAATACAAGCATTTTGTGGAACAAATCGTTCGACACTCGTTATTTATCCGACACATTCAATTAACGCCCACGCGTTTGGGCTGCCAGTGCGAGCGCTATGACCATCATTTTCCTTTTTGCCTTTACGTAATTATACCCCTGTAAAACCGCCATACTGGCACAAATGACCAAGAATTTTGTGTCACTATCTCCAGGCCTATTACGACAAGAATATCATGATTATAAGATTATATATATATATATAAATGGATTTTCAAATGTGTTAGTCGCGCTAAAAGTCGAAAACGGCTGAACCGATTGGGCTGTTTTTAGTCTTAAAATATTCGTAGAAGTCCAGGGAAGGTTTTAAAGTGACACAAAGTTCACCGGGACAGCTAGTCTTATATATAAAAATGGATTTTCAAATGTGTTAGTCGCGCTAAAACTCGAAAACGGCTGAACGGATTGGGCTGATTTTAGTCTTAAAATATTCGTAGAAGTCCAGGGAAGGTTTTAAAGTGACACGAAGTTCACCGGGACAGCTAGTATATTATAAAAGAGGCCATTATAAGACAACTGCCTCTTTTTTAGCGAATCGGTTGATAGCTGTATCCTGACTAGAGACTAGGTAAGACATTAAATTAAATGGGATCATCAATTTAGGCGCTGCCGTAAAATAAAATATTTACACGATACGCATTACAAAATCAGTTGAGTAAAATCCCAGACATTTCTAGTACATACTCAACTATTTCATTTTAGATCTGACGCCTTTGTGATAAAGAAAAATGTCTCCAGAACGCTATGCTAGCTATGCAATCCCGGTGCACAGTAAATTGCCTTCAAAACTGAAGCCTTCAGGGGCAAAGTTGTTTAAAAGTTCCGCCTTTTTCCAACTTTTACTAGTTTTAATCCGTACTGCATAAGCATTTGAGGATGGAATCGTATGAGTACGACGATAGTCGGAGAGAAAATATTGACGATTGAAAGCGATTTCTGTGTTATAGCAAAATAAAAGGTATAGGAAAATCAACTATTTGCAATTGAAGACATGAGTGGAAAAAGCAGTTAAGTAGCAGTTAAAAAATTGCCGTTTTTTTTCATAAATGGAGACTTTAGGCCCGGGAAATGATTCAAATTAAAAAAGTGGATTGTGTGTGTGGTCCAATGTATTTTAGCCAGATGATTAAGTAGTTAAGTTACGTTTGTTTAAATTATAAGGGAAAAATGAGTAATTGTCTTGTTCTTCCTCGTCTCACGTCTTTAATTGTCTTGGTCGCAAAAATATTTGTAACGACTTTGTGATAAGTGATAACTGCTAACTAACACACACAAATAGCATAATCTAAGGAAGTTCCATTTAAGGGCCTTCCCTACGGAGATTCAGTAATTTACCGTATTTAAAGCCTTATAAACTCATAATTTGAAAGCTACAAAGTTATAATAAAAATACGACAATAATCTTCAGTAATATATCAACATTCCTTTCCCCGTTTTAAATTTTCTATTATTGTTTATTATACTCATGATATCAGCTTCCAAAGTAAAACCAAATTTATAAAAATTCAAGCATACATTCAGCATCTTCTTAGTATTTACAAATTACTTTTATTTGAAACACACGCCAATAGATCGACAATATCATAAACTACATATTCCCCGTTTTAATTTTTTTTAGGACAATTTTGAACTAAGATAAATAAAAAAAAGGGTTTTGGTGCGATCTCGGCAACGCAGCAAATGTATGGCCAAAGTCGTTTGCTCGGGGGACGGCCTTAATGCTTTAACATGTAAAAGAGGTTTCAACCCTAGCCTATTTGATCTTTATGACGATGAAAAATTCTTGCCTTCTTACCATAGTACTCGTAACCAACGTGTCTGCGAGTCCTCTTCTCATCAGGTTTGTCCATGTCCTTCATGTCAGGGCAGTACAACGGACAGACCTTTGAGCAGTAGAACGCTTGCTTCTTCTCTGTTAATAAATAAAAATTTGATAAAATATATTGTTGTATTAAGTACTGTGTAACAAATACCGGAACAAAAAAGAATGTAAGTAGCCTTGTTGTTCGTCCAACACGATTCCGTCCAAGCAAGAACAAACTAAATATTTTAAAGAAATTTTAAGTAATGGACAAAATGTAGGGTCTGATCGGACGCGTGTTGATTATGTTAAGTTATATGTTATGTATAAAATATATAATAACTGTTTATTTGGTTCTTCAAATTAAATATTAACTTCAAATTGCAATCGATATAAATTGTATTGGCTAAGCGCTATGCTTTCTTCGAGAAAAAAGTTTTTGCTTACCCAACAAAAAGAAAAAGCCTTGCACAGAAGTTACAACAATCATGGTAAGGAGAAGCACCGAAGTCCCGTACATTATAAATATAACCTCCTTTTTAAAAGTCGGTTAAAGAGCAGTGCGTTTAGCTGAGTCCGGCACAAAACAACTTTGATGAAATTTCTTCCGCATCTCTATATACGCTGCAGGTGGGGTAATACGTAAACTGATGGAGTTTAAACTCTATGGCAGGATTTATATGCGTCTGCATCAACGCGCTGTTTGGTAACTACGCCGCGAAATGACAAGAAAATGTAAGGGCGCGTATAGACGTGCGCGTTTTCTGCGCGCGCGGTTTCAACTCGCTCTCCGCAACTCCCAAACGCTACAGCAGAAAAAGCGCAGAAAACGCGTACGTGTGAACACGCCGTAAGGGTCAATTCAGACCGCAACGCGACGCGTCGATGCATTTCTAAATTTGTTTGGATTTGACTGATTTGTAGGACGTCCCACGCAATTAAAATCTGTCAATTCAGTACAAATTTAGAAATGCATCTACGCGTCACGTTGCGGTCTGATTTAACCTACGATTTAACCCTATAATATTATGACAGCGCGACCGCGCCGCTATTTAATTAAATCGTTTAGTAGCCGGTACATAATGGCCCACGATGGCCCACGATGGCCCACTGCAGGCCACGCCCAGGCCACGCCTGGAAATCGTCCGCCATCATACACCATTACCCCGTCTACACGATGGCGATGGCTTGTAGTGAGCCAGCATGGTCCATTGTAAAGAGGCACCTCTACATACCTTATATTGCTTGTGATATTGCGGTGAGCGGGCAAACCGCATGTTCACGCGGACGCGTATGCGTCTGGCCTCTGTGGGCCAGATCACAGACATAGATCAAGATAGATACCGCATGTGTATGTACTTCGCGTGCAATATCGAGCAATGCTCGTCTTTCGAAAGTCTGTTCTTTAGTCTGCTATCGGAATCGGACGTCAATCGGAATTTTAAAAATGCCTAAATGCCTAAAAGTGCTGTATTGAGCTGTAGAAATTCAAATAGAAACGTTGGCCTAGAAAATGGACACGTTTCTTATCATCGGTACGTCACAGTAGGTGGGTAAAAGTGGTGGAGGGAGTCCTGTGTTAGGCAGATCCAGGACATCCCTCCGTTTACGGCTGAAGGCAAACCGCAGGTGGTTTTAGTGGGTAAGAGTCCCACATACCCCAGGGGTGCTTCAGCTCAGGTGGGAAAAAGTGGCACGCTCGTTTTCATACAAATGCAATGGAGCGACATGCGGTATCTATAATATGTCTGTGATCTGGCCTATTGGGTATTGCTTTGGATATTTAAGTGAGCAATGCTGTTTTGCTTTATTCGCCCTTATAAGATTTCTTAACTTACAACTGCATTCAGACTTAACTTTAATGAAGACTTAATCAAAATTTTAATTAAATTTTATTTCAGTTATGATTAAAATTAATATCTCTGAGTGCAGCCATTAGGTGCATAAAGGAACCTTAGATGCTATGCGTACAAATTTAGCATGCTTAGAACTTTTCGTATTGATGTTCAAAATGCTGAATAATAAAATTACTACAATTATAATTTAATATTTTCGAGTAAATATTATTTCAGTTAAAACCAAGTTAGCAATTGATTTTGCTGGACATCACTTACGTATTAGGGTAGGAACAGAGAAATTATTCTTCCCTGATAAACATAATGTTAACAAAAACTTTAAAAGTTTCTCGTATTGAATACAATATTCCCATGATAACACGTTGAGACTTAAAATATCAGTTTTTTACTTTTATTACCTTAAAGTATGCGAAAAAAACAATTATTTTCTCTTTATTTTGGGTGGCCATTGACCGCCAAATTGTTATGTGTTTCTCGGAACCTAATTTTCATTCCTGCAGTTAAGGTATCGTTTAAAATTGTTATTTTAATATTTATTAGTCTTAATTTCAACGTTTAAAGTATTTCGGTTTCGGAAAATTATTAAAAGTATTTGGCAAGTTTATTTTGGTGAATCCTGCGTTTTTGATCATTGTCGCGTCGTAATAAGGACGAATTCATTAATAAAATAAATAGTTATGAGATAATTTTCATAATACACTATCTGGGGGCTTAGCTAACACGTTTTTTTATCGCTTCTTTTAAATATAATCGTCGATCAAAAATAGTAATATTATTATGAACATGGACGTATAAATAAAGGCGGACGGGGTCCCACCATACACAAAACTGTGTCGTTCAGAGTCGGCCAGCTGGCTGTATGTACACGGTCCGCACGCACAGATTCTTGCGCTAGTCCATACCATTTGACAGGCGTCAGAATGTGTGCATGGCCGACTCTGAAGAAAAGTGAAGACCATAAAGTTAATATACCTATCGGAATAGAGAAACAAAGGCCTGAGTAAGCGAGATGTCACTATCAGTAACACTGCGTGGTAGAAAGAGAAGCGTGATTTGAGGTTGCATAGCTTTTTTTTCATCTGTTTGACAGTCTGTCTGCCCCTGAGCCGATCGTTGTCAATTTGGGCTCTCAGAAAAATTGTGATTTTAAGTTATATAATGAATAATTTTTAGAAATACTGCTCTAGAAACATGGTTAAATGTTTGTGGAATGATTGTGGATCCACACATCGAAAAAACCCGGACAAATATTCATTTCACAGGTGAATTATTCTACATCGACAGGACCTAGTTTTAAGTTTATTTTTGCCAATTCCCTACGAGTTATTGGTATTGATTTTCATAATTCACTTCTTTAAATATTTATTTATATGGAAAACATAACTTGACTAGCCATGGTGCACAATTTAAGGATATTTTGTGTAAACAATTTTCATATATTTTACACTAGGGCTGCATCAAGTTATCGATAAGTAGTATCGATATGAAAATATTTTTTAGTTAAGTATACTAATTATCTACGAATGTTGAAATGATAACATACTCATCCGTAGTTTATAATTAGTTTAAGTATATTAATATACTATCATACATAATTTATCGTTTTTAAGGGTCCGCACCCAAAGGGTAAAACGTCCTAGTAGTCGGGTCCTGCTCAGTATACTAAGACTTCGTTGCCTGTCCGTCTGTCCATCCGTCCGTTTGTCTATCTCCAGGCTGTATAACAAGAACCGCTATAGTAATAGACTTCTGAAATTTCCACATATGTAATGTCATTCTACATTCGAAGTTCTACATCCAATATGGCTGCTCATCCAAGATAGGGGAATAGTTTTAAAAAGCACTTCTGCAAGATGGGCATCAAATAAAAGTGCTCATTGAGAGTGAATTGAAAATTAATAGGGTCTAGTGAAGTCGTGTCGTGTACTGATGTGACGTGACGTGACGTAACCTGTCGTGTCGAATCGTGTCATGACATGTCGTGTCGAATCGTGCCGGGTTTTAGAAAATGCCCGGTTGAAACCGGTCACCCTTCATGCGCGAGTCCGACTCACACTTGGCCAATTTTTCAGATTTCCTGCTGAGCTGGATACCAGAAATTCATGGCTTAAAATAATTAACCGTCCAAACTGGAGTCCGAAGAAAAATTCATGCATATACTTAATTATGCAGCAAGCATTTTGAAGAAAAGTCATATTTTACTTCAAAATTACAATTTTTATTATACCTATCTATGCAGTTTTATTTTATCCCATTCTGTTTTTACAATCTTACAATTATTATTCCATGATCGATATTTTGTCGAATTACAAGATGTTTGTACATCACTGACACGCACACGTAAACATAATTGTATACACAGATGTAAATCAAATTTTGGTTAAGCTTGACAGCTCGGGATTGTTTCTCTATTCCGATAGGTATATTACCTTTATGGTGAAGACACAGTTTTGTATATGACAAGACTCCGTCCGGAGTTTTGGCGGGCATGTGAAAGAGTGCTGTTGTGTTTTTGTATTATTTTCCTAAAATTGTGTTAGCTGGGTTTTTAATGTGTAATATTGGTAGAATATTAACCATTAGATATTCGTGTTCATGCACAAGTGTAGGAAAGTGATGTAATATCCAGAAACGTGCTATTTTGTGTTCCCTCCAAAACTCCATCGAAAGTTTCAGTAAAGCGTCTACCACTTTACTGAATCGACCGACTTGACTCCTGTGACTGTATTGACTTTTACTTAGACTTTGACTAGACTTTAGACCTGACGATACATGAAAACGATGATGAAAATTATAATAGGAGGAATATGGTTTTCCCGCCATATTCCTTACCTTTCTACCTTGTCTGTGGCACAACATACACATCCTTTGTGTCAAGTTGCCAAAAAAGAAGAAAAAGAAAGAAAGAAAGACTCCGTCCGCCTTTTTTTCTACGTTCATGATTATGAAGTCGACAATCGATTCTGAATGTCATGACAATTTCAAACATTTTGATTGGCGATTCTATAAAAAACGATGAAAAAAACATGTTGGCTAAGCCACCCGTTTTAATGTAGCCAAACACATAGCAACAAAATATTTTTATTTAGTACTTTAATACCACTTAATCAAACCCAAAGTATCAGCACACTTCTTACAAGGGTAAAGGAAGGGGGGAGGGAGTTTTGTCCCTTAGATCAGGGACTCTGGAGCCTCTGTCTGCGTCGGAAACCTTTTTGGTACTTATTCCGCCCTTATTTTTAACAATCAATGGGAGTTTCCGTTGAAAATAATAATTATGTATTAAAATTGAAGACATTTTAGCTACCAAGTATATTTTTTAGATAGCTCGTGATTTTATGAGTGACAAAGAAAATTGCGCTTTAACTACTGTCCCTTATAGTACTCGTATACTCAAAATTTACGAAATCAATAAAATATTCAAAGTAAAATTTTAGAAAAACTGATTTGGTAGCTTTACGAAATCTAATTAGTAGGTACTTAAGTACCTACTTATTAGATTTCGTAATTAATTACGAAAAAAAAACAGACAAATATTAATTACAAACATACAAACAGAATAGGGCACAGACTTTGAGATAAACATAATACAGACTAGTATTATTAATATAAAGTAGACAATTTTGTGTGGCTTGAAATATTTTAGAGGTAAAAATTAAGATCTAGGTACAATCAAAGTCACGAGTGCATTGGTGCAATTTAGTTTATACGCAATATGAAGCAAACTCATAAAAATATAAAACTGGTTCTGTCATAAAACATAAAAAATATGTCAATAGTTATTCTTATGTTCTTGATCTTGCCTAACACTATTGTGTTTTGTAAACGAAAATACGAATTTTACCAAAGTTGCCAAACCCCCATGACCATTTAAGAAAAGGGCCAAAAAGCAGGAATACGATTTATTACCCTTTTAAACCTTTTCGGTAACACTTCCTTAAAGGGAGTGGTATGGGAAAAACGTTTTACCTACTATACTAAAACCGTGAAGAATAATTTTTAGAACACTAACTGACATTTAACTTTCTAATAAATAAACTTTTTACACATAATAAAGTACTTTACGTCTTTCACATATTAGGGGGCGTCCACAAATTACGTGAGGTGTTTAGGGGGGGGGAGGGGGTCGAGTCAAATCTCACCTAATCTCACGTTGGGGAGAGGGGGGGTCTCTGTTTTTCTCAACAAAATGATACTATTTTAGTCCATTTCATCCAGTTTGTACATAAGCTTAAGATTTAATCGTAAGCGTAATTGTTATACGATTAAGATCATTCACAAATTCGTTCGCAAGAAAATCTACTGACTGTCAAACCAAACGTTTACGTAAGAAACCCACATTTTAAAAATCTCACGTGAGATTTGTGGAGGGGAGGGGGGGTTGAATAAAATCTTACGAAATCTCACCAGGGGGGAGGGGGGGTCAAAAAATTAAAAAAACACCACACGTAATTTGTAGACGCCCCTTTATAGTTTATAGGTTCAGTTTAAATTACAACAACAGACCCACTCAAATATAAAATTTATTTAATTCACAATATATAAGTACACAATAAATTGACAAACTTGCCGCCCGCGATTAAGCTGCCTGTTCCAAGTTTGAATGGCTCATTTAAAAAACTACAACAATTGACCCTTACTCAATTTTTGACACTCCATTCTACACAAAAAATAGATAAAACTTACAGTGTATACTATTATCTTTTTCTTAGCAATTGATTGATATGTGATTGATAAGAGAACTCGGTAATTACGGGGAATTCTCGGCGGGTAATACCCGGGATTATTCCGAAAGGGCGCGAGGTAATTTCTCGCACGATTGTACCTGGATACGCCGCTGTGTGTCGAATTAGCGGGAAACTTTATGGTAACAGTTTTCTCATTAACTGTACTTGTACCGTGAACGTAATTATTACTGATCGACTGTTATAAGGCTGGTGTTACATTAAGGCTTAGTGTTAAGGATTGCACAAACCTAAGCGACCAAAGCGACTGCGAAGCGGTAGCGTCTACCGCGCGGCGGACGCTGCCCATGTAATCTTATGGCGCTGTGCACACCTGCACGACCGCGACGCGAAATGTTCGCGTCGGCAAGCGGAACGTGCGCGTCAAGTTGTCAGACGCGTGTTTTGAAGTGTACATAACTAGACTTCTTTTTTAAAACCTTTTTTATATTATTTTCTACAACTCTTTAGTTTATGATTTTTTGATTTGTATACGTTTTGATAGATTGTGTCATGATATTAACGTTTGACGGTTCGCACCGTAGTCGCGCAGGTGTGCACGGCCAGTTTCGCGTTGCAGACGCTCCCGTATCGCGTACCGCGTCCCCTGTCACTGACGCTTAGGTTTGTTTTAAGCTTAACACCACCCTTATAAAATGCTTAGTGATAATAATAAGCATCTTGGCTGCCACTGTACAAAAAGAATTTACAGGAAAATGCTGATCTATCAAATATTAAATATTTAATATTTTATTGTGTAAATTATTCTTCTACTCTACCAGGTGTAACAAAACTAAATAGCAAACTTCAGGATGTGTATGAGTCCCCTGTATAGAGTTCACTGTAAAAGAAGCGGCGCTGAAAGAGTAACTTTTTTAAAATTTTGTATGGTCAAAATGACGTTCGGGCGCTTGCCCATAAATTCACAAAAAATTGCTCTTTCAGCGCTGCTACTTTCACAGTGAACTCTATATAAAGGACACATACACATTACACACCCTAAAGTATAATTACTTAGTTTTTTCGGTACATTTTAAACATTGACCCTATAAACTCTGTAAAATAATAATTTAATAACGGATAATAACAACATAGTTGGTTATACAGGTAAATAATAGGACTAAGTACTAACAAACAAATGCATGTAATTTAATATTCCTGACGAATCGATAGTCAATT
The DNA here is from genome assembly GCA_963422495.1 of Polyommatus iphigenia. NCBI lineage: Eukaryota > Metazoa > Arthropoda > Insecta > Lepidoptera > Lycaenidae > Polyommatus > Polyommatus iphigenia. The sequence continues at coordinate 11,099,958 of OY730177.1, forward strand.
TATTTTCGGACAGTGATGCCTGAAACTACTACACTACAGGCCCACGTCGAAAATGGATGGGTCATATGAACCACCTGGGGGCGTATATAGGACGATATTAGAGCATAAAATAATAAGATTTAGCACTATGCCGTCACTTGCAAGCTGTCCAACTGAGTGCTGGTGAGAATTCAAAAGTGCATGTAGGGTGAGTGAGTACATTTTGGTCATATGATCCTGTACGGCATTTTTACCATCGATAGACACATGAAAAATAATAAGAAAGCCCGCAGTGCCGTACAAAAATAATGCGCCAACAAGTCGGTATTTTTATTTAATTTTCAGCCAATTTCCATGGTAAATTTGGTCATTTGATTCTATACGGCATACGTTTCATACTGTTTGGATACAGCTTCGAATCAATTATTCCGCAACGCCGTACAAAAATAATGCGACAATAGAAAAAAAATCGAGGGTTACAAACCCCTGTTTTTCAGGGGGCCGGGGGGTCATCTGAAACAGTACGGCTTCGGTTCCAAACATTATTTTAACACTCAAAAGTACTATTAAAAATAATGCCGTACATTTTAGTTAGTCCAAGGGAGATCGCAGACGTCACACTTTTTGTGTGATCGAGTCTGCGGCTTACAAACAATCTGATGGCGCGCGCCATGCAGTTTGTATGTAAGCCGAAGACTCGATCACACAAAAAGTGTGACGTGTGCGATCTCCCTAAAGGTTTGCAGGAGAAAAAAAAACTCAAGCAAATATCCATAGAACGAAGTGTAAGAAAAGTCCATACAACGAAATATATCGATTTTTTCTAAAAAATAGTTGTTTTATTAGGGTTCCGTACCCAAAGGGTGAAAACGGTTACCTTTTACTAAGACTTCGATGTCTGTCAGTCTTCAGGCTGTAACTCAAGAACGGTTGTAGCTAGAGATTTGAAATTTTCAGAGATTATGTATTTCTGTTGCCGCTATAACAACAAATACTAAAAACAAAATCAAATAAATATTCAAGGGGGCTCCCATACAACAAACGTGATTTTTTTTTCAATTTTTTGCTCGATATCAATAATGGCAACAGGTAGACACCTGAAATGTTCACAAAATGCTCAATTTTATTTTTAATTTAAAAATCAATAGTAACATTTTTAAAAAAGAAATAATTAAGGGGGGCTCCCATACAAAAAAACACAATTTTGCTCTATAATGGTACGAAACTTTGCTTACTCTGCATTAGAATGTACGGCATAATTTTTTCCTAATTTATTTATCTTAATACTATTTAAGACGAAGGGAAAATGTAGAAAATTGCTTTATTTTATTAATCTATGAATATTTAAAATTTTAGATTTTGTATTTCTGTTTATTTTTTTTAGAACAGTTTCTTTTGAACAGCAATACTCTATAACAGTTCTATTTTACAATATCATATTAAAAATAAAGTCGCCGTAAAGAATCAAATAATTTTACAGCTTAAAAAATCAAGTATACCATGTAATTAAGATTATTATTAAAATGGACAAAAATTTTTTGACGGTATTATTTTTAATAGTACTTTTGATTGCTAAAATAATGTTTAGAACCGAAGCCTTACTGTTTCAGATGACCCCCCGGACCCCTGAAAAACAGGGGTTTGTAACCTTCGATTTTTTTCTATCGTCGCATTATTTTTGTACGGCGTTGCGGAATAATTGATTCGAAGCTGTATCCAAACCGTATGAAACGTATGCCGTATAGAATCAAATGACCAAATTTACCATGGAAATTGGCTGAAAATTAAATAAAAATACCGACTTGTTGGCGCATCATTTTTGTACGGCACTGCGGGCTTTCTTATTATTTTTCATGTGTCTATCGATGGTAAAAATGCCATACAGGATCATATGTCCAAAATGTACTCACCTTACATGCACTTTTGAACTCTCACCAGCACTCAGTTGGACAGCTTACAAGTGACGGCATAGTGCTAAATCTTATTATTTTATGCTCTAATATCGTCCTATATACGTCCCCAGGTGGTTCATATGACCCATCCATTTTCGACGTGGGCCTGTAGTCTATACAGCCTATAACAGTTATAGGAATAATTATTACAATAAATTTTAAATGGCATTCATTCATCAATCATGAATCATGATTAATACTCCTTACTTATATAAACTACAATGGTTATTTTAAGGTGACGCCGCATTAAAGTAAAAAATTGTTTTGGATATCTTTTAGATCGCTTGTTTTCTATGAGAGGCCGGCCCGGCCTCTCATAGAAAACTAGAAGTGGAACAGCAAGAAATGGAAAGGGCGTAAGCGACAAAATGGTTTTTGTTGCGTAATTTAAAAACCATAAATTGAAATATATTATATAAGCTATGGGCAAATTATAGTGTATGCTTGAACTAATCTATGTACAAATTTTGGAAGCTTGAATCACTCTCCTCTGTTGGCAAAATTAGAATCCCTGTTTTTATAGAGGTCTTTTTGATTAATTATTCTGTCAACATTATAAAAGTTGACCAATCGTGTTATGCTATGGGTAATTCAAAGATAAAGACATGATGAATACTGACAATGAACATTAATTTCTTAGCCTTAGTCATTGTTGAGAAAAATCGATATCGCTGCAGCCAAATTATCAAGGCGTCAGTCGTCACCTTAACACAGTGAAGATGTTTTTAGCTGACTTCCAAAACGGAGGAGGTTATAATATGGTCGGCTGTGGATATTTTTTATTGGTAAGATCGTAAATCTTTTCAAAGTAATATCTGTTACATTTGATATTATTATAAAGATAGAAGGTGGAAGTTCGTAAGTATGTTATCTTTTTCGTAAAGAACATAAATTACGTTCTTTACGAAACCTGTCAGCCTCAAGCCTTTATTTAAGCCTTTTAAGTAAAAAGTAGTAAAAATATTAGTTGCCTTTAATCTGGAAACATACATAAAAATCCGGCCAAGTGCGAGTTGGACTCGCCTCGGACAGACAGACATGACGAATATATTTATTCCGTTTTTTGCCATTTGGCTACGGAACCCTAAAAATCGTGTACTAAATTTATAATATTTTGAAGTGTTGTAACCTGCTCATAAAATTAATCTCTTTAATCTCTGTAAGTAATCTAAAGATTCAGCATGGCTATTTTAAAATTTATTTTAATTTACAATCAAAAATCATTATTTGCTTTTTTACAACATAAGTTTTTAATAATGATAGTTATATTATTAATTTCTTATTCATACTTTACAAAATCTAAAAGCACCATCTGGCGAAATTTATGAGAACTACGTGTAAAGCGCGTGCTCTACGAAACAAATGAACTGCGAAGGGTCGCATAATATACAGTATGAACTGGTATGAACATTGAACACCACATGTGGGTATGCAACAGGTTCAGAATACGAACACCGATATAAACTACAAAAATGTCAAGGAAGTGTATGTAAAATGGGGCAAACAAACGGATCACCTGATGGAAAGTAACCACTTTGGCCATGAACACTCGCAGCATCAGAAGAGCTGCAGGTTCGTTGCCGGCTTTTATATTTCGATAAATATGTGTCAATTCGATATGTGCTAATTTCGAGTTGACTGGAGATGATTTTGGCCTAACTGGAGTTCTGGCTGGCAGTAAATAAAAGATCAACATGGGTTACGAGAACTTACGACAATCGCTTTCCAAAAGGCTACCTTTTGCTCGTTTACTTGTTGTTTGAAAAGATTTAACTATATAATTATCAAGCAACATAATAATATTTTTAAATAAATAATAGAGCTCAAATAATAAAGGCACAATTAAGGTTTGAAACATTTTGTTTAATTTACGATCGAAAGACCTTTGTTCATTTTCATGCAACAAAGAACTGTACTTCTTGTAGACTTAACTACTAGAGAATAAATAAGAAGATCTAGAGTTTTTACAACATGATGAACAGTTGGGGCCATCCATAAAGTACTTTACACGATTTTTATGATTTTTAGACCCCCCCTTGTCACAGGTGTTCACTGGTCACATTAATTGTGAGGCCCTAGTGTGACGCTATTTTGAATTTTCCATACAGAAATTAAAACCACGTCAATATTTTGAATTTCGCTATTCAATTCTTCTTCAATTATAAAATGTGACGTCACCAAACTTAGGAACTCTCCCCTCTTTGTCACAGTCACACTTCATCGACTGCCCCCTTCTTTAGGTATGAGGTATGACATCCTTTACGAATGACCCTTTATCAGATATCATGTTGATTGAAGTATTCTTAAAATAGATTTCATAACAAATCCAGTCCATGAAATTAATCAACACAGCAACTAGTATTGGTTGTTTGTCTGTAGCCTCGGGGCAGACGAGCCACAGGGTGTAATCCCATCCCGGGCATCTCGGGATAAGACGCCAGTCTGTGTCCTCTCAAACGTACACGGATCACCCTCTCTGTAGTTAGGGAGGCGAATAGGGGAATTTTCGGTAATACTCGAGCGTGGCAGTTTAAGATATGAGAGATACCTTGGAGCTAAAAAAAACAACCTTGTAAAGTATTTAGCTCTATATGTAGTGACGCGCGCCTAGGATAGACGACTCAGAATACAGAGTTTGTTCTGTATTCTGAGATAGACGATCAGATTAGTAAAAAAAAATCGATAGTCTGAAATACTCGAGCGCGTCAGATTAAGATATTGGGGGTTGATTTTAATGTTTTAAGACTAAATTTGACTAATCTGACGATAAGTTCTTGACGCCGCCGAGTTATAGGGTCGCAAACTTGTAAAAAAAAAACGTTTATCCGGCATTCTCAAGCGCGATTTTTTTATTTTTTATTTTGAAGAATATAATCTAAAACTTACTAAAAATACAAAATCTGCCGGTTTCCTCATGACCGGAAGTGTGGAGGAGCCATTTCGTCTTCCGAAAAACGCGTTGCGGCATATAAGTCGCGAACGATACATTTTACAAAAAAAAAAGTTTAAATAAACAAAAAAGGTAATTTTATTTTACACAAAAAAGGTCTCTTTACATTTTTGCCTCAGAACTCGGTACATCGCCAATTTGTGGAGGAATGCTTACCAAATCCGACATCACTGACCTTGCACCAACCGATCATGGGTGGAATGAAAATAATAATAAATTCGAGTTCACGTGGTTTATCGGGAATCAATTGCCCGATGCGTATGAAAATGTTGTGGTATCGCCGGATATTCTGGGCAACGAGAATGACACTGAGGACAGCAATGACGAGACGCTTGATTCAGGTAAATTTTTGTACTTCTATAATATTCTCTCAACAAAATTACTGAATAGAAATAATTGTTACGGATGATGCAGGCACTCAGCAGGAAAGAATAGTGGATGAGGAGCCACAATATGAAAGTTCCAGTGAAGAAAAAGAAGATGAATTGTATTGAGCAAAAATGTAACGATCATACATAAAAATACAATTATAATACAATTTTTATATCATTTCATTTTTTTATACAATAAATAATACTATAGGGATGATGACAAGGTCGAAGATTAGCGAATTTTGTTAATAAAATAAAGAAATCACGGTAAAAAATAAGTGTTACCAAAATTTCAGCTCGATAGCATTTGTATTTTTTTTACTATGCGCCTTCAAAGTTGGATAATCAAGTCGAATTTTTTTTCAATTAAATTTCTTAATATTTGTATACCATTCGATAACTTATGCAATTAAAAGCAACTTTTGGTATGATATGAGCACTTTCATAAACGCAATATTTAATATACCTATCGAACAAAGTTCTCTGCCGATCCGTACAAACTACGAAAGAGTGACGTCAGTCTTTCGTAGCACTTTGTATGGAACGTTTCGGGCAGGTCTATTTTATGAGATGTCTGAATTGTTCATATCTTGGTGAATTTTTAAGCTACTGATAGCTTAAAAATGACTCTGAAGTCATTATTTCAGCGATGTTTCTATTTTTTAAGGGTCTTTTAATTACCAATAAGAAAAAAAATAGTCATCAAGATTATTCATACTACATTTCATCTACATTTACGTTGGTTTTATCTATCGCTTTATTGTCATTCGTAAATTCCCCGTTTTATCAAGGAGAAAGAAAGGAAAAAAAAGAAACCAAAAAACCTTTCCGGTCAGATTAAGAGAACCCACCAACATTTTTGTCAGATTAAGAAAATATGCTTTCAGGATACCGAGATAAACCTCCCCTATGAAAATCTGACGCGCTCGAGTATTTCAAAAAAACTTTTTTTTTTTTGCATTTTAAAAAATTCATCGTAACTTATCGTCACGCCGAAATCGTCAGTTTTTTTAAAGGGAGCTTCCTTGGGGCCTACTTAACACCCCTTCTGAAAATCTGACGCGCTCGAGTAGTTTTTTTTTTTGCATTTTTGACTACTTTATATGCCTACCCCCACCACGCAAACCGGCAGATTAGTATACCGATGTTATCAGAGGCACTTGGGGCATACGTAGTATGAATATCTGACGCGCTCGAGAATGCCCAAGTAACTGTTTTTTTTTACATTTTTGAAAAACCGTACACGCCAAACTCACCGCTAAAATGGTTTTTACCATACGAGCTTTTCTTTTCGAAATTATTTTATCTTTCGATTTTGATAGGTCTCGACGGCGCCGTTGAATTACGCCATTTAGCTACCTCGCCCCCCTAACTACTATGTACAATTACATACTGTAACACGTACATAACGTATTGATTTTTTTGGCATGTAACGAAAATATCTCCTCTTATTAATCCTTCGATCGCGGATTCTTGGAAGTCTATTGTTATTATATTGTCGTCGCGATCACCGGTTCTCGTACGGGGCTTGATGGGTTATTAACTAGGTGACGCCCGCCACTCCGTTGTGCAGAAATACTCATTTGTTGTGTGGAAAACTGGAAACAGTACATTTTTTCTGCAAAAAAGTATCCTATGTTCTTTCCTAAAACAGAAAGTATCAGCATACCCAATTTCGTAAAAATCGATTCAGCGATTTAAGCGTGAAGAGGTAACAGACAGACAGATTCATAATATACAAGACTAAATGACGCCTGCAACTTCGTTGCGCCAAAATTAATTTATCGCGCGGAAATGTACATTATTCCGAGATAAACAGTATCCTATGTCCTTTCTCGGGGCTCAAAGTATCTCCATACCAAACAGCAAAATCAGTTCAGTGGTTTGGGTGTGAAGAGGTAACAGGCAGACAGACAGACACACTTTTGCATTTATAATATAAGTAAGTATTCTATACATATAATAAAACTGTAGAAATGACGATTCTGTACATTAAAGATATTCAAAAAATAATAAGCGGAGGGTGTCACTACATCGCTATACAAGCCAAAAAATTTTTTGTCTGTCTGTCTGTCTGTCTGTCTGTCTGTCTGTCTGTCTGTCTGTATGTTTGTTCCACTATCACACGAAAACTACTGATCCGATTTGAATGCGGTTTTCGCAGATATATTTGTCTTCTTCCGACTTAACATCTGGTGTATAAAAATTTTTCCTCCCACCCCTCTAAAGGGGCAAAAGAGGGGGTCAGATTTTATATAAGACTTTTGCTTTAACACGAAAACTACTGATCCGATTTGAATGCGGTTTTCGCAGATATATTTGTCTTCTTCCAACTTAACATCTGGTGTATAAAAAAAATTCCCCCCACCCCTCTAAAGGGACGAAAGAAGGGGTCAGATTTTGTATAAGACTTTTGCTTTAACACGAAAACTACTGATCTGATTTGCATACGGTTTTCGCAGATATATTTGCCTTCTTCCAACTCAACATCTGGTGTATAAAAATCACCCCCCCCCCCCCCACCAAAGAGAGAGCCAGATTTTGTATTAAGTAAAGTTTTTTCTTTATTGGACTTACTTTATATTATTAACTGCTTTTCCAACTTAACATCTGGTGCTACATAACATTTTTCCCCTCACCCCTCTTATGGGACAAAAGAGGGGGTAAGATTTTGTATGCTGATGAAGTAAATACTTTAAATGGCAAAACAACGTTTGCCGGGACAGCTAGTAGTAAGTATGTATGGTATGCCGTATGGATGACGCCCGCAACCCCGTACATTTTTCCGTGATAAAAAGTATCCTATGTTCTTTCCCGGAACACAAAGTATCATACATAGCATACCTCATAAAAATCTATGTGAAGAGGTGAGACAAAAGACACTTTCGCATTATAATATTAGTACGGATAGCAATAGATCAGTTAGCTACATGTTAGCTACAATATGTTTGTTTACCTCGTCCAATTGCCCTCGCGAGAGCAGCTACGTGGCTCAGGTGAGCAGATGTCTGGCAGCTGCCACGCGGGGTGGCCGTCGCGACCGACATTTTTATTTTCCCGAAAAAACTTTATCAAACAAAGCGCGCCTCCCCTACATCTGCCGCCCAGCTGGCCCGCAGCCGGCCGTTCCGTCTCGCTCACTCTCGCACGATCCAGCCGTGTTGGAAAGGGACGGGCGATCCGGTAATCGCATCTCGACCCTCCGATTCCCGGTGCACGGCATTGGCAGTCGAAGCGCCGGGAGACGATGACGAACAAACGCAAGCGCGACGATCCGGCGAAGGCGAAGCGGCAGCGTCGTCGCAAGCGCTCCCACAGCGAACCGCTCGAATCCGACGGCGGGGAAAAACGACAGGTCCTCAAACGCCTCTTCGGTCGAATCTGCTCCGTCGACTTAGACAGGCCTGAACCAGAGGAAGTGGAAGTGAACGACGAAAACGACGATCCGCTCCTGGACTCGATTCCCGTGGACATGGATCCGGAGCAGCTAGGGTTCCTGGTGTGCGCCCAAGAGACGCTGCGCTTCCTCCACGGGCGGGGAATCCCCATCGAGCACCCCGTCTTCGCGCGGCTCCGCTCGCGGCTGCTTCGTGGTATCGACGAGATGGCGACAGCCTGAGCGCTGCTCGGCCCGGAGCCCCCAAAACTGTGAATTGTGTTGTGAAAGTGCGGGCTTCGGCCGGTATGTCGTCCACGTAAGGTTCAATATCGTGAATCACGCAACAGGTGGTTGCGACCTAGTCAAATCTAGTCAAAGTCTAAACTCTAAAGAATATATTTAAGCAAAGACGTTTATGTGTATGTAATAAACAGTGTATAATATGTATTGTGTATTTTTCTTTTACCTTTAATATTTAATGGAATCAGGCGTTACTTTGCGGAAATCCATAGCTTAAAATTTAGTTTGTTATTATTTTTAGCAATATTCCGCGAAATATTTCGCGGAATATTGCTAAAAATAATAACAAACTAAATTTTAACCTTTAATATTATTATTGTTTTGTTTATTTTAATCATCGCGTCGCAGGTAGATTAAAAGCTGGCGAATAGAAAATTGAACTTTTTCTTTGTTACAAGCAACACTCATAATAACTTTTTATTTCATAGATTTATCTGTAAATAAATAGTGTTATCTATGCTTCTGTTTTGAATTTTTGATACTTGGAGAAAAGGTCAATACAAGTATGTATAGGTTATGTAAGTTAGTAAATACTTATAGTAATGAGTTTGATTAGGATAGCTTTTCCTAGATTTTTCTTTGTGCCCTGCAAATGTAATTTAAACATTGATATCAGCAAGGAATTTACAATATTTACTAAGATTCTTCAGTTTTTTTTTAAACATTCAGTTGCCTCTTCGCTCAACTGAATGTTTAAAAAAAAACAGCTATTGTTATTAGAAAAACATGAAGAAGGAAAATGTAGAGCAAGCTTTTAGTCTTACAATGCGTATGTGGAGTTTTGCCGGGAATGTAAAAGGGTGCTGTTGTGTTTTTATATTATTTTCCTAAAATTGTGTTAGCTGGGTTTTTAATGTGTAATATTGGTAGAATATTAACCATTAGATATTCGTGTTCATGCACAAGTGTGGGAAAGTGATGTAATATCCAGAAACGTGCTATTTTGTGTTCCCTCCAAAACTCCATCAAAAGTTTCAGTAAAGCGAAATTTTTTTAATTTTTCCACTTTACTGAATCGACCGACTTGACTCCTTGACTGTATTGACTTTTACTTAGACTTTGACTAGACTTTAGACCTGACGACACATGAAAACGATGATGAAAATTATAATAGGAGGAATATGGTTTTCCCGCCATATTCCTTAGCTTTTTACCTTGTCTGTGGCACAACATACACATCCTTTGTGTCAAGTTGCCAAAAAAGAAGAAGAAAAAAAAATGCGTATGTAAGGAGAAATAAAAAAACAAATCTGGCTTTCAATGTGTATAATTAATTAATTACAAAATATTTCATTTAATTCACTAAAATAATACCACTAGAATGTACTTTGGCGTTAAACATAAAATAATACTTAATACATAAAAGAATAATATTTTTGATACAGTACTTTATATAGTTTAAAAATAATACTGGCAGGATTAACATTGGGTTATGTTATAAGAACGCTGTTAAGCATTCATGTACTAGCCCTCAAAAAATTACGTACTTATTGATTTATGAATGCAGTAATGTTCTTTAGATCATTTAGAACAAGTCTGCACTCATAATTGAACAAAAAGTGGATTAGTACCCAAATGCTTTACAGCCACCAGTTATGTTTTGTCCTTATTTGATATGTTAAAAAAGTGATTAAACAGACAAAGACCAAAAGACAAACATTGCTTACTATAACCTCTGTATATCAGTGTAATCTATTTATTACATAATGCATCATAATAAGAAAAAAAAATATAAAGAGAACTACATGGAGCTTAAATAGTATTATTTCCTCAACAAATTCAAGATGGAAATTGTAATATTTTCCTTAAGCTGGTTCTGGGAAATGCACTTTTATTCGACGAAGCTTTTACGGGATTTTCCGAGAACTTGTAGCAAGTATTGATTTAAACTGTGCATACATTATTATAATATGTACTATCAGAGAAGTTGATTGCTAGGCAGACGGGGAATCTACGTAGTTTGGTCGCGATACGTCAAACCCAGGCGACAGATCACAATTATTAACATTGAATTGACATGATCCGACAAAATGACGTTGGTCTCTCAACTGCCTAGGAATCAATTTCCTCGGTGGAACTTCCTTTTTAAACTATGATTTTAAAATAATACAATATGGCACACCGCACACATATTATATGTGACTGGTTTAGAGAGATTTATTCATAGGTATCAGAGAAATTTATTCATAGGTATGATCCACGTAATTTGGTCGAGTTACATCAAAACAATAGGCTTGACATAATCAGACCAAATTAAGTAGATTCGCTAGAGTAAATTTGTCTGATAGTGCATACAAAATAGAAAATAAATTATGAATACTAATAATATCGTAGGACATACGTAAAATAACTCGTATAAAGTTAATATTGAATTAAAATATGCATTTAAAAGGTACATTAAATATTTTGAGTATTTTCTCTAAGCTTTAAAATTAGACTACATTTCGTCAGCAGCCTTGTAATGGCTACAGAAATTCTAAATAATAGAAATAGACACAAACTTGTGTGTTTGTTCCCGAATCTGTAGATTTCCTTTGTCAATCTGCCGCTTTGTTTATTCTTTTCCCCTTCAATTGAAGCCATTCTAAGTGTCATTAACTAACTGAATAATAATATAATATTTATTCTATAGCATAATAATGTTACTGACAAAAATACTAGATAGTCTCTAAAAATATCTGAAACATAGACAAGGATCTTTGGGCACATGGTGAATTTACTAATTCATTGTAAACTGTAAAGTGTAACTTTATAGACAGTTTATACAAGGTTGATACACCCCAATGACACTGTCATCCAAGTGTCACAAGACCCTTGCTTTATCCAGAAAATAATTCTTCTAAACATTTGGCTACCATGACTAGTTCTTGTATACCAAATTGCTACCTCTGTAAGCGTATTCCATCAGTATTCTGTTGACCTGCTCCTCTGTGAGGGGCTGATCATGATGATTCAGTCTCTGAGCCAGCAGCCTGGACAGCATCACGTAATACTCATGGGCAGTTTTGGGTTTCGGAAACGCTTCGGCTGTAGAGGCAGTCACGGTTTCTGGAAGCATTCTGGAAAGAAATAATTTATCGTTACAAACAAGACAATCTAGTTAAAATATCATATCATAATCGTTTGTCACGTTACTTTTATGAATTACGTGTAAGTTTTAAGAAATAAAAAAGTGTAGTTATAATTTAAGTGGACTTGAAAATCTTAACAACATAGTACTGAAAATAGAGCAAAGGATTTTGTGTCCTCTGTACAAACTGTGTGTAAATAACTGTATAGAAATTGATAATTATTATACAAATCCTATCCTTATAGTGTTACTATATTATAGAAACTCTATTTTAAGCTATAGTTAATAACATAAAGTGTAGCCTGTGCACAAAATTTCAATAATATTGTTAGTCGTTATCAATACATATGGTAGAGACTAGAGTCAACGGATATGCAGAGATACGTTGTTAGAATAGCAACGATAAAATAAGAGAAATAGATAATATTTATGTGTAGTAACTAGTATACCCTAGAGTTTAAAACATAAAGGGCCTGGGAGCTAAGTTAAGTTGCAATCGATAATATCGGCAGTGAAGTTGGAAATATGAAATATAAGGCATTTGACATATTAGGCATCGCAGATGCTTAGCGGCAATGTAATAATTTTACTAAGTACATGACATACTCTGATATTTTTTAGACTTTTAGACCTCAGTTTAGCGGCAATGTAATTTTACTTAGTATTCTGATATAATTTTAATATTTTTTTTGACTTTTTGACAATAGAAAAATGTGCATGGCATAAGCAAAGATCCTGCACAGATTGATCCATAGACTTATGATATAATATTATGCTTGATTGATTGAATTTAGCAATTTGTAGAATTGACTCTAGTTGACTCTACAAATTGCTAAATTGAGTTTCAAGGCTATTTTGGACATACTTTTTTATTAATTTTTACATATTTTTACACATAGTAAGTATATAATAAAGTTTAACACTTCAAATAAAATATAAGCATAATAACAATGTACGAGTAACATTAAAAACATATATATCCCCAGCCGAACATATTATAACCTCCTCCTTTTTGGAAGTTGGTTAACAATCCTACTTCTAACAGTCGGTAATAGAAAGAAAGAAATATTCTAGAGCCAGAAAAACACACAACCAAAGATTTTGGTAACTAAAATATTGCACAAACACACTTTATGCACAAACATAACACATTATTCTATTTTGAGCTTTTGATGAAACACAAATAAACACAAGTGTCCCCTCCACACTGACTCACAGGAAGGAATCCCATAGGTAAAAAACGCACCTGTATACCCTTATACTTGAATAAAAACTTAAACGAGTATTATTCCTAGCGTTACTCGCGACGGAATGCCAGAAGCGAGCCGTGTTCATTCATTCTTTTTTTATAAACACTAATTAACGGAGGACTTTGGATTCTATTGTGTTGGTTTAGGGTTGGTTGTTGAATGTGTTTGGTATAATTGGGGTGCATATGGGAGCCGTCTGGGCCGGCGGATTTGCCCCAACATGTGGCGCTTTTTGACGGGGGAAATTAAAGAGTAACGCTGACATTACGTTCGAGTTATTACTTATTACTTCTTACATGCTTTATAATACATATTATGTATTATAATATAATAGAGTGTAACTATTAACTAAGCTAAGATATAGTATAACTAAGACAATACTTTAGGGTGTGTATGACGTGTCCTTTATATTATAGAGTTCACTATGAAAGTAGTAGTGTTGAAAGAGCAAAATTTATTACCTAACGCCAATCAAAATTTAAAATAATTACTGTTTGAGTATTTATTTCGACAAAGGTATTGTGCCTATTCCTCCCCCTTAAGGCCGTCCCCCGAGCAAACGATCTTGGCCATACATTCGCCGCGTTGTCGAGATCGCACCAAAACCCTATTTTTTTACTTATCTTAGTTCAAAATTGTCCTTAAAAAATTTAAAACGGGGAATATGTAGTTTATGATATTGTCGATCTATTGGCGTGTGTTTGAAATAAAAGTAATTTGTAAATCCTAAGGAGATGCTGAATGTATGCTTGAATTTTAATAAATTGGTTTTACTTTGGAAGCTGATATCATGAGTATAATAAACAAAAATAGAAAATTTAAAACGAGAAGGAAAAGGAATGTTGATATACTGAAGATTATTGCTGTATTTTTATTATAACTTTGTAGCTTTCAAATTATGAGTTTATAGGGCTTGAAATACGGTAAATTACGGTATCTCCATAAGGAACGCCCTTAAGAAATTAAATTATTTCACCCCTTTCCCGCCTTTCAATTCTGTGTAGTTAATATCCCACCAAAAACATAAAATATGTAAAAATGGAGCCAAGTTCCATACAAACATTATTCTTGCCTATGGACTTCGCCGTAAAAAGGATGGAGATCTAAATGAGTGCCAAGTTCCATGGAAAATCGAAATAAGTTTTATAGGAACCAAATAACATTATGAACAAATAATAGAGTCTATTTCTTTGCTTTATTGAATATCTATAACAATTGTTGTTATTTAAATAATGTGAGATCTTAAACTAGATTAGATTTTACTTGGCTAGTTTTCATCAGAATTAAAATGTTCAATAATTTTATGAAAAATGACTGACATAATGAAAACTGGCCAAGTTAGATCTAATCTAGTTTAAGATCTCACATTATGTAAATAACATCAATTGTTATAGATAAAGCAAAGAAATAGACTCTATTATTTGTTTCATAATGTTATTTGGTTCCTATACGTACTTATTTCGATTTTCCATGGAACTTGGCACTCATTTAGATCTCCATCCTTTTTACGGCGAAGTCCATAGGCAAGAATAATGTTTGTATGGAACTTGGCTCCATTTTTACATTTATGTTTTTGGTGGGATATCATTAATTTTTGTAAAGAAAACTATCCGAGCAAGGGTAAACACTAGACACGTTAATCTTCGCAGTTCAAACATAAGGTCAATGTGTCGAAGTCCGGCATGCTTTTCTCAAATTAAAGTTTAACATAATTTATTGACTTGAGATTCGCTTTTTAAAGTAACTTGTGTCATTGGAAATTATAGGTTATATATTAATTAGACCTATAATGATCTAAAAATCGTCGTAGTTGCAGTTTTTCTTTATTTACGTGCTATTTTTCAAAGGCACTGATTTAAAGGAGCAGTTGTAAATTGCAGTTTTGGTAAGTTAAAAATTATAAATGGCACGTTTAATAACTAGTTTAGCAAGTTAGCCCTTTCAAACAATTTCCCCCGTTTTTTCCCCATTTTCCTCTATTTCTTCGCTCCTATTAGTCTTAGCGTGACAAAATATAGACTATAGCATTCCTCGCTAAATGGGCTATCTAGCACTGAAAGAATCATCAAAATCCGTTGCGTAGTTTTAAAGATTAAAGGGAGCAAAGGGACATGCGGGAAAAAAGCGACTTTATTTTATACATAACTAGCGACCTGCCCCGGCGTCGCACGGGTATAAAATATATAGCCACTGAAAAATGATTAAAATCGATAGCCTATGATCCTTCACGTGGTCCACTTCTTATCTGTGCCAAATAAAATAAAAATTGCTCCAGTAGTTCGCGAGATAAGCCCTTTCAAATATTTTCCTCCGTTTGTTTCACATTGTCTTATTAGTCTTAGCGTGATAAAATATAGCCTATAGCCTTCCTTAATAAATGGGAATTTTTTAAATCGGACCAGTAGTTCCTGAGATTAGCGCGTTCAAGTTAGCCCTTTCAAATAATTTTCCCCGTTTTTTCCACATTTTCCTCTATTCCTTCGCTCCTATTAGTCTTAGCGTGATAAAATATAGCCTATAACCATCCTCGATAAATGGGCTATCTAACACTGAAAGAATTATCAAAATCCGTTGCGTACTTTTAAAGATTAAAGGGAACAAAGTGACATGAAAGGAAAAAAGCGGCTTAAAAATAAATCGGTGCGGTAATCGGGCGGTAAATATTAAAAAATATTTTTTAATTATTAATATTAATATTTAGTCAGTTGCACGCGAAAGTTACGCGTTTTTACCATTACTTTCGCCACTCAATTAAAATTATAGGTTGTTACTTGTTGGTCCGGGATTTTTCATGACGTGTATAAATCTGAAACGAATGATTATGGCATTATAAAAAGAAGTTATTTTTACAATTTTTTTTGTTTACGAGAAAGGGGACAGACTAGAAAACGGATCCCCTGACAGTAAGTGAACTGCCGTCACCCTTGGACACCTGTAACACCAAGGGAGTCACAAGTGCGCTGCCCACTTTTTAAAAAGGAGTACGCTCTTTTCGTGCAGTAAAATTTGGGCAATGCTATGATCTAGCAGTCCTATTTCTTAATGCAAATAAACAATAAATACATGTAGGTCTGAAAAGATTGACAATATCTGATTCGAGGCAAGACCGGCATATGACGGCCTTTCCTTATATACTAGACGTACTTACCAATTATTGCAATTTTAGGTTAGACATATGTTGCAGGTGATAATAACGAAATTAAAGCGATATTAACGAATTGAACATCAGTAATAAGTACAAGGATCACTAAATTACTTACGTAATCCAAGAAACTCCAAAAACTCCTTCGTATTCCCTCTTTTTTTTCATTTTTTGGCAGAGACTTACACTCCGACTGCGAGTTCAAAACGGGAAAAAATGGCAGATCGTTTTTTTTCGTAACAGGTAGTTAGTTATAGCGACATGTCTGTTTCTTAGGTCAAACTAACTCTGCAATATTGTTTTACCCACTGAGCCATATGAAACTAGGCGTTCAAATATGGAAGTTATTGCCGATACTTGCCTCCCAGACGGACTTCGACACATTGACCTACATAATATTCGACTATATTCAATCGCAACCTAAGGTGTTGTTTTACCACTTCCCGACAAGTGTCGATATGCTATCCGCAACTTATATACTTAAAGTATCCACTTGAAGTATCCTTCATCTGTCAGATAAGTTGTGGATAGCCTATCTGAAACTTATCAGGAAGTGGAGACTGGAGAAACAGACCCTAAGCCTTGTTGAGTATTACACGAATAAAACAAAGAAAATCCAAGCGAATGGAAAAAGCAGCTACCATATTCAGGAGGCATTGGCATAAGAGGGTAGGTATAATATTATGCATATTCAGTAGGTCTGAGAATCGGCTACTGGGTACTTTATATATTGATAAGTGCATTTGTTGAATAAATAATACTAAATTATTACAACGTGAGACTGACGGCGACCATTGTTTGTGCGACGAGATAGCGATCGACGTTGCCATGGTGACATACTTATTTAGTCACTTCAATAAAATAATATGGGCGAAATACTTTATATTATGGCAAAGAAACGTTTGCCAGGACAGCTAGTAATTTTATAAAAGAAAATACTTAATTACAAAATAATAAATACTATTTGATTGGTTTTTTAGTGCATGTTTAGTTTTATTATGTTTTCATTATATCTATCTGTAACGTCTCTACATTTCTCAATGTCTTGTGGTAGGTCTCCTGGCAGAGATCTCTTCTAGAGATAAGCACACCTATGTACTCTATTAATGTATGGTTTATCTTAAGCTAGTTTTAAAAATTGTACATAAAGAATAAATAATTATTAACGCTAGAGTGGGCGCGTTATTCCGTGAAACGTCAGTGGGCGCGTATGGAGCATTTTGCCGCCCCTTTTCTTTAGCTATTTTTAGTAGAAATTAAGCAATACCATTAATTCATTTTGACACGATTTAAATAACACACAAATAACAATCAAAATTCACCATATTCATTAAAATCTGTTTTAAGGGCTTTGGCTTACAAAACATTTTTGAAAACTTGATATTTTTACTGACTTTTTTTTGCTTAGTCCTAAATAATACCCTATAATAATGAAAAATTTAAGAAAAAAGGATCAAAATTATATGTTTTCCTTATCTGCAGGATATGTTTTATCTAAACAGTATTCACAAAAGTTTAAGTAATGTTCATTGCACAGCAATTTTGGCCATCTGTAACACCCTTTTTAGTGCACATATTTTCAAAGCTTATATTTTATTTTCAAAGAAAAATAGGCGATGGAAGATCCATCTACCTTCTTGGAAGATGATGCTAGGTCTGCTTGTACAAATCGAGTAATTTGGTTCCTCAAAGAAATATGAAATATGTCTATAGAAGACCTTGAGGTCATATATTATGACCTGACTGGCACTATAGCAATTAATTTAGTATTTGAAATAAATTTTTCAAATACTAAGTTGCTATTACTTAGTACTTTTAAATTGTATAATTAAAATTGTTTTTACAACAAATCCACCATAAAATAAAGTCAGTATTGCAACTTTGGAAAAAATAGTGTCAAAATTTTTACCTGCGTCAGTGGGCGCGCGGTGAGCAATTTGCCGCCCCGCGACACCTGATGGTAAAAAACTTAGCTTTAACCGGGCCCCCGTGTTCTGACGGCGTCCAGCTTTTCAGCACGTTTAGCTAACGAGATTAGGGGCAGCTACTATAAAGCGCAAGACTAACAAGCTATTGTTTTACGAATTATTAACGTTTTTTCAGCGCGGGCGGCAAAATGCTCATAGCGCGCCCACTCTAGGGTTAAAATAAAAGCTTTTTACATAATATTATTCGTTTTGGATAGACCAAAACTCTGATGACTACATCACTGATACTCATGTCAAGATAATTCTAAACTTTACTGTAATTTGCAAATAATAAAATTATGTATTATCAGTCGAGTGGATGTAGATGTCAGACTAGAGCGAAGTGGCGAAGCCAAACGAGCGTAATTTATGAGTTGTGACTTGTGAGTCGCAGAATAATTTCTGCCGCGTAAATATCTTTTCATACAAATCATGACTCACAAAATTACACTCGTGTGAATCAAATA
This sequence comes from Polyommatus iphigenia, assembly GCA_963422495.1. Taxonomy (NCBI): domain Eukaryota; kingdom Metazoa; phylum Arthropoda; class Insecta; order Lepidoptera; family Lycaenidae; genus Polyommatus; species Polyommatus iphigenia. Next base: position 11,118,785 of record OY730177.1, read on the forward strand.
AGACCTTTGCATGAAACTGAATGCAGCAGAATTCTCTGAAAACTCACAACTCACAAATTACTTTTGTTTGGCTTCGCCTCTACGAATAACAAAAACTCCGCCCTTAGTTCAGGTTAAATGATAAAAAAATAAGAATAATAATTTATATTTATTTTCGAGCTTTACAAATAACATATTACAAAAATTAAAAAAAACATATCTTTGAAATGTACCTAAATTATTTTCTGCAGCCACGTTCTATGGGCATGACCCGGTTCATGATATGATCCACGTCTTCGTTTCTATATATTCCGGAATTTACTAGAGAAACAATCTCATGAGTCCATTCCATCTCAGAGCCCAACTTCAGCTTCATGGGCAGTGGGGCTGGCACCGGTTCCGGGATAAATTTATACTATGTCCCTAGCACCTTGTAGTGCTCTGGCACGATTGGATTGCACGGAACCTCAGCGGCATGGTCGGAGATGATATGGTTGCGCGGCTTCATGAACATCTCTTTATCTTCAATCCGAATCGGTAAGCGGTCGTAGCATTTGTTCGTTACTCTCACTGTGTATTCCACGCACCGCACCCGACCCGCACTTCATCACGTGTACCACCTCCTCCGCTACAATCCCAGTGTACCCCGGACCTCCCATTAATCGGAAAGCGAACTCCTCGGGGTTCGTAAAGGCGAGAGCCAACTTATTCTTCAGAATTTCCTTTGGCAGCTCACAGTCCTGTTTCTTTATATTGAGATACATCAACTCCATCTTTGCCTGAACATTTCCGGGGCTGGGAACTTGAGTTTTCGCATCCCGGAAGACATTCAAAGCATCCGAGTCAGCGTCCGCACTTTTAAGTTGCGCAAATATTTACTCTCAACGATAAATAATCCAGGAACTTCCGTTTTCCAAAATTCTGCTCCACAAGATTTTTCAGATTCGTTAATTTTGAAGGAGTAGCTGGTCCGATCGACGTTAAATATGTTAAATAATATGTTAATTATTCCTCTAGATTCTGACTGCGTGCCTATTCCGATCAATAATTTGGAGTAACTTTTTTTATAGCAATCCTTCGAGGGTAAAGTTAAGTATGTTAAATTATTCAATTGCAGCACGGCAAAATCCTCGAAAGAACTCTTTAACTCTTCGATTTCTCGATCACACTCAGTATTTACATCTATCAAAGATATGCTTGTGAGTTTTTCCACTTTGCCGCCACATTCATATGCAGTAAAAGCGACTGCAGGTTTCACAGTCATAAAGAAGATCGCTAATATTCCCATACCTGAAACAATGAAAGGCAGTTATTTAACAGGCGATATTTTGCTGTCTTGGGATTTCAATTATTATGATACAGTTTATTTTGAGCTTAGGGGCGTACCATTTACTGTTCACTGGGCGAGATGCGTCACTGATCAATATGAGTTGTGTAATGTGAAAGTGGAAATTTACCGATTTAAACGAAAATATTTTATTTAACATTTTGAAACCTTTAAAAATGTATGGCATTACTTAAAGACTTTATGATGTGATATTCTCATTCCATTTTTCACAAATAGTCCAATAAAATTACGAAATAAATAAACATGAACGAACACAGTTTGGGGATTTTAAGGATCGATAGGGGGGTGTATTCTGAGCATAAATTCCAATTTGAGGGGTTCTACTGAGGTCAGCTCATGGTCATTTCGATAGAAACGCGCTTAATTCGATATCTCGAGAATGATCAGTGTTAGGCAAATAATTGTAGAGACCTTTTCTCTTCCAAATTAAATTTACTAACTTTTTTATGTGAAACTTTTTTTTAACATTAATATTTTTCAACTTATTACTCCCGCAAGGCAAAAATTTTACTTTTTTTCTATTTTTCGTTGTTTTCTCCCCAACCATTCAATTTTATTAAATTTTACCGATCATCAAAATGTAGATATTTTAATTATGAATATTTTTTTCCTTAAACTTTACCGAGCGAAATCCGCGCCATTGTCGCAATATAAAAAGGTCAATCGATTAAAGTATTTAATAATTGTACTTCATTCAAATATTAAATATTGCAATCATCCAAATATCATCAAATATTGTACTTCTTTAATTTGGGTATTTTTTTCTATTCAATGGGATAATAATGTAAATGAGGATTACAAAAAGAAGTAAATGAATAATTATAACTGTTTCACACGTTTATTGATAAAAAAAAATAGGTCATAAAATTCTTCAAGTTAAGCACCCGAGGTCGTTGGAAGTGATTCCTCAATATCAAAGGCCCTGACGGTATCGGGGCAAACGTCGTCCTCGTTCATTGCGTCAAAAAAACATTGTTGACAATATTGGCGATATTAGAACAATAGTTCTCTTGGCAATTACTTTTTTTTTTTTAATAAATAAGGGGGCAAACAAGCAAACGGGTCACCTGATGGTAAGCAACTACCGTCGCCCATGGACACTCGCAACATCAGAAGAGCTGCAGGTGCGTTGCCGGCCTTTTAAGAGGGAATACGCTCTTTTCTTGAAGGTTTGCAGGTCGTATAGGTCCGGAAATACTGCTGGTGACAGTTCGTTCCAGAGTTTTACAATGCGCGGCAGAAAGTTACGCGAAAAACGCACTGTGGAAGACTGCCACTCATCAAGGTGATGAGGATGGTATGTTTTTCGCGTGGAACGATGGCGAAAAGTTGCCGGTGGTATGATTCCGAACAATTCCTCAGAGCACTCCCCGTGATACAACCGATAGAGGATGCAGAGTGAAGCTACATCTCGGCGTAATTCCAAGGGGTCCAAGCTGTTTGAAACACTAAGGCAGTCAACAATTCGAGCGGCCCTTCGTTGGATACAATCCAGAGGGAGGAGTTGGTATTTTGGCGCCCCTGCCCAGAGATGAGAACAATATTCCATATGAGGCCGAACCTGCGCCTTGTAGAGTTGTAAGCGTTGGTCCGGACTGAAGTACTGTCTCGCTCTGTTAAGAACACCAAGTTTCTTCGAGGCTAATTTGGCCTTACCCTCTAGATGATATCGCAACTGGACTTCGCTCGATATGTTGACGCCAAGTATCTAGTGCCTATCACTGAGCAAAAGAGGCCGGCCTTTCTGCATCCGCACGTTTTGCCGCAGTTGGTTTTGCATTTGCAAGAAATCGATCTTAGTAAATTATCCGGAGCTGGTTTCAATGACATTGTTATCGGCTCCAATCCACGGGGGGTGTGACGCCAGCCCCACTCCTCGGGTTCCAGATAATTTTCCAGCCAGTATTGAACTTGGTAGAAATACCTCAACGAGTGAAAAAATGTCGCATCAGAGGTAGGAGGAAGGGATTCTAATTTAACCCTCCCACTGCCGGCCATTTTTTTATATCCCTTATATCGGAGCTCGTTGAGATTCGTGCAATTCGTATCACCTGCCTTGCGATATAAATTCAAAATGAATTGTTTGCCGTTTGAAGCGAGCGTCGTTTTAACTGCTTTATCTTGTAGAAGAACTGCAGATAAAGAAACCAAATCCGGAGATTTTTTCAATGCGGTCATTGTTTTGATCTTTCCTAGGTTGAAAGGAGCCGAAGTTGTGTCGCAACCACTAATCGCGTGCAAAAATAAAAGGTTTTTTGCGGCATTCGGCCCATATATCGGTTTGAGGCAGTATGGACTATATGTATGTAGCTTCCGTCGATTTGCCTCGTCCAGGTTTCCTCAAATGAATGTTGTTGCACGCGCCGGCTGTAGCACTCAGCAAAACCAGTAAATCCACGTCCTCACCAATAACAACCGCAGCACTATACTCCTGCGAAATTCTCTTAGCCGTACTGACAATTAGTCCATCCGCATCCTCTATGGCTTGCTCCACCTCTATGTCTGATTTGATGAGAACAGTTTTCAGTAGTGAGATGAATCGGATTTCGCTCGGTAAAGTAATATATAACTCCGAAGGAAAGTAATAAGCATTACAGAAAAAAGTTTAAGAAAAAAATGTTCATAATTAAAATATCTAGACTTTGATGATCGGTAAAATTTAATAAAATTGAATGGTTGGGGAGAAAACAACGAAAAATAGAAAAAAAAGTAAAATTTTTGCCTTGCGGGAGTAGTAAGTTGAAAAATATTAATGTTAAAAAAAAGTTTCACGAAAAAAAGTTAGTAAATTTAATTTGGAAGAGAAAAGGTCTCTACAATTTTTTGCCTAACACTGATCATTCTCGAGATATCGGATTAAACGCGTTATTAGAACATCCGGGAATACAACAATGCATTTCAATTCTTGAAAATACTTAAATTTCTCAAGAAATCTTATAATTTTCCGTAGCTTGACTTGGGCTTGACCATAAAATTTTCGCATAAGTTTCGGCTATTCGTCACTAGTGGCCTGTGGCAGACGGCAGTGTCATCATCGCTCTGCACGGTCCCTATGTAATAAGTTTGTTTTACACATAAATAAAAGGTTTTCTCACACAACAAGATTTACCGATATAATAAAGAATAATATATTAGGTACGATCAATGATGTTTTAATAAAGATGGCGTATGTTCATACAAAATGGTCCTCAGATTTTGTTCCTATACGACATATACGTACTTACTTTTGTCATATTTATGTTACAACAATGAATGCGACAGATAATACATAACGAATGGTATAGAAAAGGATAACCATATGTTTTGAGTTGCACTTGTCTAATGCATCGGCGCGCATGCGCGACAAAGATCAAGAGAATATCAATGTTATTGTTGAACAGAAGAGACATTGAATAAAACTAATTGTTTGTTAGATTATTTTTTATTTATCTATACTGTATAATATACATATATTATAATAAAGTCGTAGGAAAGACAAAAGTGTACATTGAATAATATTGTGATCAACAATCTATATCGAACCCAAAAATACAGTTTTTAGAATTTTTGTCTGTTTGTCTGTATGTTTTTCCGGGCTAGACTCGTAAAGTACTGCATGCCTTTTTAAATATAAAATAAGGGGTTAACGAGCAAACGGGTCACATTATCATATCAAAAAATCAATCAACTCAATGAAAAAATCACCCCTGCATAAAGATATAAATTAAACTAGTTTGAACCTATAATTCAGAGTAGGCATTTGATTTATAGAATATTCGAATAAATTAACAAATTTAATATAATGGATTGATTTTTTTTTAAATAGTAAGTATATTGTAATCGATGAAAGTCTTGAGAGTGACCGAAAAATGGACCGTCCATTTTAATGAATTTTTGATACTTTTTTTCCGATTCTAAGGAAACTAAAAAATATTGGGAGAAGCGAAACATAAACCTCCCTCATATATATTATCTTTCAATGTGACCAGTTTGTGAAATCACAATTTTTCTTCGGTGAACAAACATGAACGATACGTTTCACATTTTAAACGTTCGCAAAGTTTTTTGGACACCTACTTTTTGTAGGCATCCAGTTATGCTCACCCCTTTCTACCCATACTTTGCCGACCTATATAATATGGCTTATGAGCGCTTCACTCGGAAACCAGCAAATCATCAGTGCGAGCGAAGCGATTTTTTTACTGGATTCCACGAATACAGTAAGTAGTGTTTTGTATTTTTTTTAATAGGTAGCAATTTTTTAATATTCAACGAAATAAGTACCTACTCAAAATCATTCGTTGATTAAAACGCAGCTGAAAATATATATATTTTTTGTAAGGTAAGGTAAGACTAATGTTAGTCTGAAAAATTTTGTTCATTAAATTATGAGGTGCAGAAATTTGGAGACAATTTTTATTTTCCCGTCTTTTATCTTGATACTGACAGCGATGAGTGATGAGTGATGAGTGATGAGTTGATGACTAACCATTAACCAAGGCTATAATATTAAGGGGCCGGGTACCCTTGGAATTTCTCATACAAACGTAATTCCAAAATCATTTTCTCATACGAAAATATTTAACATGTTTGAGTTATTTTTCAGTTTAAGATAGTAATTACCTAGGTTCCTACACAAAAATTTACTTCAAAATATTTAAACAAAAAAATTTTTTTTTTGTTTTAATTTTTTTTTTAGTAAATTTACTACTAAATATTTAAAACAAAAAAAAAATTGTTTAAATATTTTGAAGTAAATTTTTGTGTAGGAACCTAGGTAATTACTATCTTAAACTGAAAAATAACTCAAACATGTTAAATATTTTCGTATGAGAAAATGATTTTGGAATTACGTTTGTATGAGAAATTCCAAGGGTACCCGGCCTCTTAAGTATTATGCCGATTGCCGTAGCACTTATTACCAAAAAAAATAATCGATCTCTTTGGTTTCGGATTCATTCTCGCGACGGAAAGTTGTGAATCGCTCTAATACTGACAGAATAATGAGAAGTTTTCACGTGAGATCTTTCCGACGATCGTGAATCGGGGGGCTGGTCGCGTCGCGTCGTCGACAGTCGTAATCGGACTTTTCTTTGGTCAGTTCGCGCATTAAAATCCTCTACTACCCTCCATCTCTACTGTAAGTCCATGTCTTCTATTCTAAATAGAAGATTATTAAAGTAACATAATATTATATATGATTCAAAATTCAATTCAACCAAACAAGACACTTTGTACTCGCATTGTTCGCGAGTGCGGAGTATGCACACGAGAACGCACACCTAAGTGTAACTAACGTTCGACGCGTGCAACCCCGTTTGTAGTCGTAGTCTTAGTTGTAGTCGTAGTCGTCTCACGACTACTAACGACCAAAGACTACACCGTTTCGCGTGCGCGCCGTGTTGTTGGAAAACACATTGGCGCGCGCACAGCGTTTATGGCGAAGAGACGTCCTCGGACGAATCACCTGGCGTAGGGCTGAGTCCCAACAGATCGCAGCACGACGCTGCTCTACCGAGCACAACACCCCGCCTGGAACGTAAGTCGTCTACAGACTATTCCGAGCCCCGACATCGAACTGAGCTAATTCGGAAACTTCGACGCCGCGCCGTGATGCACGCGTTAAGCATGTAAGCACCGATCGTCGCGATATGGACTATCTACTCTGTCCGAAATAAGTATGTCCCACGGAGACAGATTTCGTCCTCGGCGAATTAGTGCACACACAGTAGGTAACGGTAACGTAATATGAGTAATGTAACTTATTGTACTGATTGTATTTATGTTGTAGACGTGCCTTTGAAATAAATAAAATAAACGTAAGGATACCGTTTTCGTAATTGTATGTGGTATAGGCTTATGTAAAAGAAGTATAAATTACATCTACATTTCATACAAACATTCATTTCCTGTTCAATGATACTCATTCCAGCATTACCGTCCATGTTTTCAGTATTTCACCTGAGGGCCTGCCGCCTGCAGCATTGCCATTTCATTTCCACAGGCGCTCTGATTTTAAATCCACGCTTTACGCCTGATAGACCGTTAATGTTGATTACATTTTTAATGGAAATCATTTTCGTCTTTATATGGAATCTATAATTATTTAGTACTCACATTTTCGTAATATTATATTACGAAAAATAGTAGAGTTATTAAATAAATACAGTCAAAACCGTTTATGGCGACATCGTTTAGAACAACATACCGGTTAAATTGACCAAAGTCAAAGGTCCCGGCTGAATGCTATATGACCACCTTATCAAAAACATTGGTTTTTACGACATTGTTTACTACGACATACCGCATTAATCGACCACATTTAGTTAAGATTTCGGAGTCTGCAGAACGACCGGCTCAGCTGTATTATAAAAAATAGGTAACAGTATCCACATCTGGCACAGTATAATGGTCAATGGCTATTATCGTAAAAGTAAACAAAATTTAGGGTCTTTTGTAATTCTTAGAAACAAAGCACATGCATGCCGTAGCCTCATGGCCCGCTTTACAATACAACTTTATTAGCTCAAAATTTACGACCTGCTTTATCTACTACTGAAGTAGACAAGTTCATTGATGTAGATCAGTCTATTGCAATTTGTGCACCAGCTACGGAGGATGATATTGTACGTGAAGTTCACGAGGAAAATGAAAACGAACAGGAAGACTCGGAAGAACAATTTACAGTGCCAACTTTGATTGACGGTCTCAATGCTAGTTAGTGTATTACGAAAGATTGTTCTTTTTAATGAACAGTTCCACATGCAGAGAAATTGTGACGATACGCTGATTAAAATCCAACGTGAATTACAAAATGTGTATGCACGACAGAAGTGTTCCCAACAAACTAAAATTACTGATTTTATGCATACAAAAATGATGGAAAAATTATATTGTTATTTTATATTTAAATACGTTTGTATTGAAGTAAACAAAATGTGGTTTAATTTCCTACATGAATATACATCTTATTTTTCCTATTATTACCTGTCACTGGTTATTACAACTATCGGTTTTTACGACTAAATATGAGTAGTCCCTTCGATGTCGTTATAACAGATTTTCAATTTTGACTGTATCTAGTATTCTCTCTCGGCGCTCTTTCAGCGCCGCACTGCTACTTTTTCTCAGTCAACTCTACATTTTATTAGGTAAGTACTTAGAGGGACACGCAAATACTTTGAAGAATTGCTTACTTTTAATATTATGCGAATAACCTCTATGTTTTGAAAGTCGGTCAAAAATCTCTACATTTGTGTAGATTTCATGATTTCGGAAAAAGGCATATAAATTCGAAGTTTTTGCCAATAAATATCAGGTTCTCTGACTCGCCTATGTTTTGGAGCATAATTTGATTTAATAACACTTTGACTTGTAACACGTATTTTTGCGAATAGTTTACATAGGTGTAAAAAAATATTTGCAAAATTTTCGTTTATCTAATTCTAGCACATACTTCTACAAAATCTGTACTCGCTTCTAAAAAGTCTTCAAGCTAGTTTTAAAACCAGGTAATCAGCTTACCGCGTGGCGATAGTCGGCACTAACTGAGTTAGCTTGCGCTCGAGCTAATAGCTTAACCGTCGCGTATCTATAACCCTGCTTTTACACCGTAGAGCTAACGTTACGTTAACGTAGCTACGTTATGTCGTTACGTTGCCGACAAACAACAATCTGGGGATTTCATTTACATTTTTACGTTGTATCTATGGTAACGGAAAGCCGCAGCCTACGTTCTTTGTAGGTACCGTCGAAGAAATTGATTCATAGGCAGTTGACAGACCTACGTCATTAAGGCCGTCCCCCGAGCAAACGACCTTGGCCATACATTTGCCGCGTTGCCGAGATCGCACCAAAACCCTATTTTTTTACTTATCTTGGTTCAAAATTGTCCTAAAAAAAATTTAAAACGGGGAATATTTAGTTTATGATATTGTCGATCTATTGGCGTTTGTTTCAAATAAAAGTAATTTGTAAATCCTAAGGAGATGCTGAATATATGCTTGAATTTTAATAAATTGGTTTTACTTTGGAAGCTGATATCATGAGTTTAATAAACAAAAATAGAAAATTTAAAACGGCGAAAGGAATGTTGACATACTGAAGATTATTGCTGTATTTTTATTATAACTTTGTAGCTTTCAAATTATGAGTTTATAAGGGTCTACACAGACGGACTGCATTTCAACTGCAATCCAAGTGCAAATTGCAGTTCAAATGCAGTTTGAATGCAGTTGACACGACTGCAATACGACTGCACTTGAACTGCAATTTGCAGTTGGATTACAGTTGAAATGCAGTCCGTCTGTGTAGACCCTAAGGCTTGAAATACGGTAAATTACGGTATCTCCGTAAGGAACGCCCCTAATTGGTCGGATTATGTCAATTCAATCAGCCGTGGCATTTCACATTCCCGGCAAAACTTCCTCGTCTTTTTTTGTTCTTCTACTTCTTTAACATAAATACATCAATTTTGCCATCAACTATGCGTTTCCAGTTTCCTCTTTTTACTTTATAAAAATCGGTTTGCGAATATCCTAATGACTATTTGCGTTAAGTATTAATTAAATATTTAAATCTAAAATTAGAGGAGAAAACGAAAAACTGTATTTCCACAAATGGGTATGAGTTATGAGGGTTACATTATTTTGGATCAATGTAATTTTTTTTATAATTATTGCCAGCTTAAAATATAATTTTTACTTACTTTTCTGGGTAAATTAATGATAAAACTGGTCATACCGACAATGAGTCGTGTGATGATGGACCTGGGAACCGGCATTGCTGTTGGCGTATTTTAATACGTTTTGGACTTTTTGTGTTTTTCTTTGTTCATTTCATTTTACACATATGAAATAATTGACTTCCTTCAGTGTGAGTTTCATTAGTATTTGGTTTTCCGTAGTGTATTTTACAACAAAGTAACAATGGTAAAAAAAACGACTCGCACTTGGCCGATTATTATTATTTTAATAATAATTATTACTAAAAGTAACAGCAAATAACTGGTATAAAAACTTCATGCTGAGCGAGACAATATATTATGTAAAAAAGATAGGGAAACAGCTTCCATTGTTTGTACTCTATGGAAAATATATTTGCCATAAACTTATAATATACTGTGATATTTGCAGCCCTTTGTACACTTTACGTACAACAGTAATAGGCTACTTGACCTATATTCAATTTCATTGAACAAATGCATATTTCTAGTAGAACTTGGCCTAGGAAACCATATTTCACCCTTATCATCAAATAAAAGCTTATGATTGATAAATAAAGTCGATTTGAAAATATAATTTTATGAAAATAGGATTTGTACTGACGAAAACGCTTTTGCGGTACTTCCGATTTGGATGTGACGTCATCCTCATAGTAATTTAATATCTTTTATTTATCGCGCTTGTTTTATGTAAGTTTATTTGTACATAAATAATAAGAATAAGCCTAGAAAGATTTGTAAAATATATTTTCTTGAATAATTCACTTAAAACATCAGTTTTATATATTATCTCCATTTATTGTAGACGGGAAATGAAATGGCCAAAACTTTTCTCCAAAAGTTTTCAACATTACAAATGATTTGTAATTTCTTATTTAATTCTTTTATAATTTTTGGGCGCTTTTAGACTCGTACATTTAGAACATAAAAAAATGTTTAATAAAGAGAGTTTAAAATACAAAGCGTATGACGTCACACTATGGCGGACAGTGTTTTCGGCGCCATTTATGAGGCATATTTTTCAATAAACATTTTTATGGGTTTCTACTGTGTAAAATATTAAAATATTAGTTTTTTTTTTTTGTGAAAATGAATGATTAAGAAGCGATTAGCATGAAGAAAAAAAGTAGGTCAAGTAGCCTATTATTACACAAGCCCAGTTATATGTTACGTCATTGTCAGTTTATAAATACATACTTAACAGATTTTTATAAAGTCTAATAAAAAATTGCATTTCTATAATATCATAATTTTATAATACAGCAATTTCGTTTACGGAACAGTAAAAAAAAAGAATTTCACATGCTTAATTTTATTATTAGGTACTTACAGATTAGTTTCTAAATACTACCTAACTTAAAGTGAAAACGTTTTCGAAGTCACGAAACGTTAGATAATATCTCTAAAATTTAGAAACATAAAATGATGTATCTTGAATTGAAGTCAATTATAACAATCTCGCGTAATTTTTTATTCCATTTTCCTCTCGGAAACGACTTGTAGTATACAGAGCCTATAAAGGATTACTATGTCATGTGTTCAAACAAAACCTTATCGTTCAAGACAATGTTTTATCACTCGTGTCTACGCCGCCTGCGCGCGCGCTCGTGACCGATATGAAGTGCTAACAAAATGTGACGTTTATTTTTTTTAATTCTGGCAAACACTTCGTTGTGTGGTGAGCAGTGTGAGACATTGAAATAAAAATGGTAATGTTCGTTTTTAAATTTTAAATTTAAATTCGCGCTAAAATTAATTAATTTACATAATATTATTACAATCAAATGCACCCATTGCACTTAGAAATTGTTGAGCATTTTTAAATTATTTTTTTCGGAAAATTCTCGTGAGAGAGAGCTGGACTGACTTTAATAAGACTTCGATTGTTTAAACTTGAAAGGGTAGGTTCAAGAAACCTCTAATATCTACTTTTATTACCCGATATAGAGTATAGCAAAACGACTTTTGCCGGGTCAACTCGTATAATATAAATCCATACTTCCATACTTCCAAGTTCCATACTAATATTATAAATGCGAAAGTGTGTCTGTCTGTCTGTCTGTTACCTCTCCACGCTCAAACCGCTGAACCGATTTTGCTTAAATTTGGCATGGAGATACTTTGAATCCCGGGAAAGGACATAGGATACTTTTGTCCCGGAAAAATGTACGGTTCCTGCGCGATAAATGAGTTTTGGCGCAACGTAAGTAATAAAATTGTTTCTGAATGATTATCAAAGTGTGTAATCTGATGTTAAATTAACTACGAGACTTGTCATTAAATTTTATGGTCATTAAAATTATGTAACCAGCTAAAAGTGACCAGAAACTGGTAGTTAGCGTTATCACGTTTTTGTGTCAGTTATTTAAACCAAATGACATCATTTTGTCAACATGCCAAGCACAAAATCCTAATCACTGCAGATTCTTTCGAAGTTATTATGAACGGTAAATACGAAGGAAACGTAAACGTACCGTTTACGCGACTAGACTGTAGTATGATTTTGTACACGCTGCGACCGACAAAAATTCAAATAAAATGTCACTTTATGACCTAGGCTGTAAGTTTCGTTTTGCTCTATGTATCTACAAAGCAGCTACTGCATGGATCGCTACTCGCTAGCGGCTAGACCAATGTCAATAGAAAATGAAAACGAATTTAGATCAAAACGAATTAGAACAGAATTGATGAGGCCAAGATGCCGGCTGTAGGCTGATAATGATGAGTGAAAGCTGACACAGATGATAGATGTTGTTGACTTGAACCGAGGCTGTTAACCTCAATTTTAACTTGTAGCAGTTTCGTAGTAGTAGCAAAAACAATACTAAGGGCCTGTTTCACCACTTCCTGATAAGTGCCGAATAGGCTATCCACAACTTAACTTGACAGATAAAGTATGGAGAATCTGTCAAAAAAGCTGTGAATAGCCTATTCGCCATTTTATCAGAAAGTGGTCAAACAGGCCCTCAATAATAAATAATAAATAAAATAATCCTTTAGTTTAAGCTAAGTATAGAAAAATAATAAAAATACAATAAGCGAGATGACGCCCGCAACTCCGTTGCGCCGAAATTAGTTTATCGCGCGGGAACCGTACATTTTTTTTCAGGATAAAAAGCACCCAGTCCTTTCCCGGGACCCAAAGTGTATTCACACGTAGCAAAATCGGTTCGGTGGTTTAGGCGTCAAGAGACAACAAACAAAAGACCAGGCAAACACATTTCCGCGAGAATCAGGGACTGTGTCACCACTACTCCTACTCCTATCTGTCAGATAGAATATGGACTGTCTGTCAGATAAGTTGTGGATAGCCTATTCGGCACTTAACAGTAAGTGGTGAAACAGGCCCTCAATACAGGGTGTCACAAAAGTGAGTGATAAATGATAATACTTTAAGATGTGTATGAGGCCCATGCATAGAAAAAGTAGCAGCGCTGAAAGACCAATTTAATTTTTCACTTTTGTATGGGTCTCGTCTCGTGAAGCTGGGGCGCTTGCCCATACAAATTACAAAAAACAATTTGGTCTTTCAGCGCTGATACTTTCACAGTGAACTCTATGCACGGACCTCATACACATCCATGAAGTATTATCACTTAGTTTTGTGACACTCTGTATAGTAAATTACGTTCTTACTTCTTTCATACATAGTAATAACACAAATTATTCAATGATTACTGGTTACCACATTATAACTAGCAACCATGTTAAACAATAAAAGGCAAAGTGAGCAGTAACTTTAGTACTTGACCGTTGACTATTTGTGACTACTGGTTTTATTTGGGCTAAGGCTTCATGTAACCTTTTAATGGCAACCGGTTGGTTCCAAAGTCAAAGTGTCAATAACTGTGCCAGTTAACCTAGGTAAAACCAGGTAAAACGTAGCTCCTTATCGGTCGTCTTGATGTTGTCTTAAATCCTTCAAAGTTGGGCAATGATGGATGATTTCTAACTTGATTGTAAAGCTCTCTATAATACTAGCATGCACAATCAACGCCAATCATGGCCCATGAAGAACCATAGACGGACATTTACACGTTTATAATTGCTTGTATTGGTCGATCACGAATTCATTGTTCTTAAGCTCCGTTTAGACCAAACGAGCGAATGCTCATTCTAGTAAAGCTCTTTTGATGTAAACTAACAACGAGCATTCTTTTGTTGTTCTAGTGTGTTCGCCACGTGTTCGGCGGTAAATAGGTAGAATGCTCTAAGAATCTCGCTCGTTTGGTGTAAACGACGCAAGAGCGCTCGGGCAATTGCCTAGAGCGTTCTTTCGTGTTCGGACGTGCTCGTTCTTCGAGGCGGTCTCTTCAAAGGGATTCTAGTGTTCTTGAAATATTTTACTTTTTGGCGGGTTTTTTAAATTATCGAGTATACTTCTTTTATTAAATTCGTCACCCACCAACGTCTTTTCCTTCTTTTCTTTTTCATTAATTGCGTTATAACAATAAACACAGCACTTGAAATCACAATATCGCTATTACAGTCAGACATAGTGTAGTTGTTACGTAGTTTATATACTCTTTGAGTGTAGTGTGAACCCTACTACTTATCGTTGACGAATGAGTAATGAGCATTCGCTCGTTCGGTCTAAACGGAGCTATGTGATTCTTATCTATAGAGCGAAAATTCTTATTCTTGATGTTCTTGTTGATTCGATTGGTGCAAACGATCTAAAGTATGTTGTAACGAATTATAGTTTACACTAAACGAATACGAAAGAATGTTCTTATGCTGTTCTTGCTCTATGTTCTTTTGGTGTAAACCCACCTTTAGAGTGACACCTCTGGCTCTCCATCGTAAGAACTTCGTCATGACCACCAAGTTGGCTGAGAGCATTGCCTCGCCACTCTACACGGTAGGTGTAATCACTAATCAGGCACGAGGTACTGGTTACCTATACTGGTTATATATATATACACCAGTATACACAATGTACTGGTGTATATAACCAGTATACCAGTGTATGACCAGTAAAACTGACAAGTGACAAGTACCAGTATATAGCGAGTACTAGCACAGAATACAATATATTATTTTAACAAGCACTAGTATGCAGCGAGTACGTGGTGAATAGTTACTACCTCTTTATTATTATGTGGCGAGTTACTGAGTACCAGTATGTACTATGTAGCGAGTACTAGTATATAGCGAGTATTAATACCATCCCTGCAACTAGTACTTTGTATCGTACTCGTGTATCGCGCATGTTTGTTTACACTTTTAATCGCTAATTGACCCCAAACCAGCTGTATTGATTCACTGTCTGCATGCAACTGGTTAGTGTTGTCTGCTGACTCTTTTCATTGAACAATCCATTTTTTAATAATAATAATATAATAAATTTCTCACCTCATCTCATCTCATTTTCATCACTTATTTCTTTGTCGCCATTACATGCTGTATTTCACCTGTCATTTGAAGTCATTTTACCTGTAAGTTACCATTGTTTGTATTTTATTTAATGTGTGAGATGGTATTCTGTTGGTGAATCGAAATAAATAAATAAATAATAAAGGTGAACGCAGATTTGGGCCGCACCGCACGCACCGCAGTCGCCGCATTCGAATTCTTTATACTCGTATGAAGTTATAGGCAAGCTCGCATACCTACCCGCGCCGCAGTCTTCGCAACTTCATAATAATATGAATAATTGCGAATGCGGCGACTGCGGTGCGTGCGGTGCGGCCAAATCTGCGTTCACCTTAAGTGTATTTTGTGTCTTCTTGTTATTGTTGTTACCTCCTTGCGTTCGCACTGCAACTGTCACCATAGCGATTAACATTTTTGGTATAATAGAGTTCTAAACAAGGATAAAAATACCAGACGGCACCCGAAGACTGCCGCGGTAAAGCTATTGCATCGCATTTTTTATCAACTTATGCAATAATAATTCGCATTCGTCTCGTCGCACGCACACTAACACCGAGCCGAAGATTGCCGAACTGAAACGACGTTAGACGAGTGTTAGGTTTTTCGTTACGGAATTTCTTGATTCGATCGCCGCGCTCAAAGCCCGCGAAGCTATGCAATAGCTTAAAAATGTAACGAATATGTTCACACATTTTTTAGGTTTTCATTAGCGAAATAATTTTTGAAGTGAAAACTTCTTTAGCGGCGTTGAGCACTTTTGTGGGATGGGTAAAAACTGTGAAACTCGCGTCAGATTTTCGTGTTGATCGAAAAACCATAGAAAAACCGTAAGACGGTTGGAGAGTAGTGTTTTGTGTCGAACTCGAATTCGAATTCGAAAACTCGAAAACTCGAAAACTTGAAAACTCGAAAACTCGAACTCGAAAACTCGAAAACTCGAAAACCGTAAGACGGTTGGAGAGTAGTGTTTTGTGTCGAACTCTAACTCGAACTCGAACTCGAACTCGAAAACTCGAAAACTCGAAAACTCGAAAACTCGAAGATTTGAAAACTCGAAAACTCGAAAACTCGAAAACTCGAAAACTCGAAAACTCAAAAAATCGAACTCGAAAACTCGAACTCGAACTCGAATTGTAAGGGTTTCGATTAATTAAAAAAAATCGATTTTTTAAAAATCGATTTTCATAAAAAATGGGTTAAAAATTTAATCGATTGTAAGGGTTTCGATTAATTTAAAAAATCAATTTTTTTATAATCAATTTTCATAAAAAATGGGTTAAAATAATTAACAACGTTAATAATCAAGTTTTCACTTCTGCCGGCACTCCCGGAGTGCAACCCGTCTTTTATTTTAGTCCTGGACGTCAGTCAAAATGCTTGACTGCAATTTACCAAGCGTGTAAGTCTACGAATAATAAAAACTAAGGAAACGTAACTCCCATACTACGTTTTAAATTTGGTTCCTTTCGAACAGTCAGTCAGTCAGTTTCGTCAGCCTGATACCGCTGAAGGCAACGACCACATAGCTGGCTGAACGCCACCTAATTATTTCAAATGTATTGACAATGTGTACCAATGTGTACACATTTTTGACAAGTATTGTAGAACATGTTTTTTGACGGAGTTACTTTTCCTTGCTTTTTATTATTCGTATGTGTAAGTGCACATAATAATGTTACATGTGTTTGTTCCAGACATAACAGATGTGGAGCTACTCAAGCGTGGACATCCCGCGCGAGCGGGTGACTCGCGCGGACCGACTAAGGATATACATCTCTGAGTGCGTCGTCTGCTTCTGTATCATATTCTTCATCGTCTGCGTGGGGCTACTGCTGTATTTGTTCTTCCATCTTTATAATAGTGTGACAAGTATCAAGAAAGTCACAGAAACATTGATAGAGAGCTAGAATTATAGAAGGCGACTTGTGATTGACTTAACTGGGGAGCAATCCAGAATATACATCTCTGAGTGCGTGGTCTGCTCCTGTATCATATTCTTCATCGTCTGCGTGGGACTACTGCTGTATTTGTTCTTCTATCTATAAATTAGTGTTACCATACAGTATCGAAAAAGTCACAGAGACTTTGATAGAGATATAAAAAAAATGTAGAATCATCTCTGAGTGCGTGGTATTTTTCTGTATTATATTCTTCATCGTCTGCGTGGGACTACTGCTATATTTATTCTTCCATATATACAATAGTGTGGCAAGTAATATAAATAAGGTCACAGAGACGTTGATAGAAACCTAGAATTGAATAATGTAAGTCACTTAAGTCATGATACTTAAGTATAGCTCAGGATTATTATAGTATAGGAAGTTATGCATCGCTCCCATACAGAACCTTTAAAAATTGTATTAAGCTATGAGCTTCATCACATATGTTCCTTAAGTGATTCTAAGCATTTTCAGTCCGGGGGGCAAAACGAAACATGCGGCTAGCGGGGGAGAGGGGGGGTTCAAAGATGGCCGCCACCCGGTCTCTTTAAAAAAATCTATCCTCGTCCTGGTGGCTACTAAGGCAAGATTGCTATCATTTTCATATAAACCAAAGACGTAGAATCTGTTTCTAATATTAATTATACTAAGTTTCATAGTAATTTTACAAGAAAAACGTAAAAATGTGAAAATCTCACTTGGAGATTTTTGCTTTGAGAGCTCATTACTTTTATATAGTGCTTAATAATATCATACAAAAAATACTATAATATAGCGCATTTTATGCAGATTCTAAAAATATACACTTTTAAATATCACCTTCTACAAAAAGATGCTAAAAAAAATTAAAAACCGCACCGCTAGGCGGGTGTAGCTGCTCGCGCTGCAGTTGTTTTTTTTTTTTTGCAAAACATGCTTACTTTGTGAATAAACACGAATCAATGTTTTTTTTTTTTATAAAATAATTTTATTATCGGGCACAGTTGCCGGCACATAAACATAACTCTGTGCATTTTAATTTTCTTTTAATACAGTTGCAACGGTTTTTGCAACCTGTCTTGCACCTGCATCGAGTGAGCTCTAGGCACATATTTGTCACATCTGGTAAATAAGACCAGGAGTCCAAATATTTTCTTCCATCCTCCAGCCCCAGGAAGAAGGACTCGGAAGTTCTTGCTTAGGCACTAGGCTTGTCCTCAGACATGAACTCCCTGATATATTGCCCGAAGTGTGTGTTGGTGTAGAGCGGCTTCCGTTTGAGGAATATTCTCCAACTGTCTGTCCTTCTTTGTGAACAGATGCTTTCTGCATTCATTCACTGTAGTGCAGGGGCTTGAGCTGAAAAATAAAATATTACAGTAATTCTTATATTGAAATAGGTAAGCTGAATCTGTATCAAAGTACTTTATACTTACCGGTCGTACATTGTCAAAACAAATTTCTGGATGTAACTATCCGCATCTTCTATTCTTCCACCCAACAATGCCTTAAACCCACAAGTTACTTCTGGGTAGGCAATCCAGGCATCAAACGCACTCTTTTTACCTCTTCCATTAAAAAAAGATACGGTATCGCATCCTGTTAAAGCATGAAAAATTGGCATCATGCATGGCCATCTTTGGCCATTCGTAAAAAATGCAAAACAATGTTAAATCCGCTGTGAAATATCAACTTTTTTAAGATCGCTAACTTGACGTTAAAGTAATAAATTCTTATCTGTCAAACGATGTCGGTTAGTAGAGGTGGTGGTTGTTGTGACGTACGTACGGATATTTTTTTTCACAGTACGTCCACTGAATCGGCAGTGTACGGATTACTGTTTAGCCTAGTAAATGAATGCTCAAAAGGGGGGTATCGATGGAAAAGTCAAAAGCAGAAATTTTGACTTAGGAACTTTGTTTGGACTAATTTGAAGATAAACATACTAGCTAGTCGGTAATCCGTACGCTGCCGATACAGTGAGACGTACTGTAAAAAAATATCCGTCTGATGCGAAACGTCCGTTGCGTACTATACCGACCTGTGGACACTTACCTTTACGCGTTACGTCACAACTGCAAGCGTTATAAACTGTCGACGGCTGCCGTCAACTGCCGCTGACTGCCGGCGACACGTGCCGCCGACTGCCGTCGACTGCCGCCGACACGTGCCGTCGTCTGCCGTCGACTGCCGCCGACGCGTGCCGCCGACACGTGCCGTTCGTCTGTAAGCGCTCTAATAAAACTCTGTCTTTATGAAATCTTTTGAGTTTTGAGTGATTTTTGTAATTTCTACACTGCCGGCTAGGATAAGGGTACATCCAAGACTAGAATAGACTCAGAAGGATGTATGTTGCAGGACCATCGGTACAAAAACATGGTCGGGTTATGTCAAATCAATTTACAGCTCGACAAGACTTTAAAATTTAAAATTTAAATGAACGTAGCGAAAAAAAGAACTAACGCTGCCATCATAAAAAAACGTCATTTTTGACAGTTTTTGACAGTTCTCCTTTACAAGCAGCGCCACCGCCCACGTTCATTTAAAGCCTTGTCCGCCATTTGCCTATAACTTAATTTCACTACTTACTTGAGGTTGGAAACTACCTAAGTATGTATATTATTCAGAATTTCATAGGTACTTAAAACACAGCCATTTCTCAAAGTTGCATTGTTTAGTAAGTACATTTCAAGGGCGTAGCTACCGCTGTATCTGCCGTTTCAATTATTATACAGGGCCCCGGGGCCATGGCCCCAACATGCGTATGCAAAAGTTAATAAAAGCTGTCCTAACATTATTGTTTTTAATTCACAAATGCCAAAGTAAAAAAAGCAATTTCTTTGACCCGCATAAAGCATGAGTTCAAAAGTTGGTAACACCATATTCGATTTTTTAGAGAAGTTTTAACTTTCCTAAGGGCCTCCAAGTATTTTTATCCGGGCCCCGTAAAGGCACGCTACGTAACCATTATTACACTTTCTTATTCCATAGTCTATTTTTGTCCCGATGCAGAGGTACCCTTAATAACCTATATTCTGCTTTTATTCTATACTCCAGACTCAGTTACCTTTATTGTCAAGAAAATTGTCTAGAATACACTATTGTTAAGTTAAAGTTTGATGTTTGCAATGATTGCTATCAGAAAGTAAACGTAGTTTATTGCATAATAAAATAGGTATTAGTATTAGTTTATCACTGTACATAGTATAAAGTCAAACAGTATTATAATATACTTATAGTAAAGTGTAAAAAGTTTTGCCGTAGTCAATAAATATTTTTTTACTTGCGCCCGTTTGTTTATTTCTATTGTAATTCGTATTTAATTAAACATTTTAAATAATTGTCCATAGTTGAAAATATGTAGAGGGTTAATGTTTTGAGCAGAGGGCGCTATTAGCACATATAGTAAATAATCCGACCACAATGCACACGTCGTAATATCAGAATATTGACAGAAACGTTGTCAAATGTCGAACAAAATAGTTTACTGCAAGTTTACTGTCTATGCTGGTGCTCCTCGTACATTTTAGGTCAGGGGTTCCCAAAGTGTGCGCCACCCTGGTGCGCCGTGGAAAGGCAAGAGGGGCGCCGTGAGTCGATCCTCCATCATCATCCAAAACCACAAATATTATAAAATAAAATTAATTATGTGAAGCCGGTAGATGATTAAATATTTGTATAATACTATTTACCTGCTTAACCTAACTATAATCATTAAGACGACGCCTTGATAATTTGGCTTGATAAAATGACTAAAGCTAAGAAATTGAAGTTCATTGTCAGTATTCATCATGTCTTTGTCTTTGAATTGCCCATAGCATAACACGATTGGACAACTTTTATAGCACAGAATAATCAATCGAAAAGACCTCTGTAAAAAAAGGGATTCCTATTTTTCCAACAGAGGAGAGTGATTTAAGGTTCCAAAATTTGTACATAAATTGGTTCAAGCATGCACTTTAATTTGTGCATAGCTGATATGAAATGTATTTATGGTTTTTAAATTATGCGACAAAAACCATTTTGTCGCTTACGCCCTTTCCATTTTTTGCTGTTCCATTGCTTGTTTTCTATAAGAGGCCGGGCCGGCCTCTCATAGAAAACAAGCAATCTAAAACATATCCAACACGGTTTCTTACTTTAACGCTGCGTCACCTTAAAGGTGTTTATTTATGTATCTTTTTGTAATAGATATAGGTAGAGTAGGGCACCGTGGCAAAATATTGTATAACTGCGCCGCAGGACTGAAAAAGATGTTTTAGACTGTTTTAGGTCGTTCTTATTTTTAGTCCCTGGACAGGTTCCCATGTTTTTTTTTTGCACATAACATTTTTGATACTTTTCTAGTCAAATACAAAATATAAAAACTCTATGTAGAGAAGGAGGACGAGGAGGTTAAAGACCTTTGTCCTTTACAATAATTTTAATTAGCACAAATAAATGGGAAAATAGACAAAGAAAATGTATATTTCCGATTTTTCACGTAGTCGCGCATAATGTTAATTAATTTTACAATAGCATTCATCTCCAGTGTAACAGAGAGTAATTACCGTCTGAGTGCTTCTGATATTTCATTTAATATCGTAATTTTAATATTCGAATCCGATATTTTTGCTCTGCAAATGATATGGCAGCCATCATAATATTATGCGAGCTGGCATGGTTTAAACTCAAATAGATTTCTTTTCAATTTCAGTTTCATTTCCCTTCAGTGTCATTACAGTTTCATACATCTGTAGAGGTACTTTTACTCTTTGCAAATACTCAAATCTTTATCTTTATTACATGTCTTGTCTTTAAATATATTAATACCAAAAGCCCCACACACACACAGACAGATATGTTTTATGTACCAAACAATTTCTTTGATAACAAGAATTTAGTGTTCTTTTGAAATAAAACTGTAAATTCAACTGTGAAATAATTTCTTTTACTTCGAAATGTCTACGAGATTCTTATATCCTTTGCATCAAGGTCTTATCCAAGTTAAAATAAAACCAAACCTTCTGTACTTGATGCGGCTTCACCGCATTTTTTAATTTAAAAAATAACTAGCTATATGACCGATCTTTGCTCGGTATTCAAGACATTAAAAAAACACACATAAAATGACATTTTATGAAAATGATTCCTAGCTAGATCGATTTATCGCCCCCGAAACCCCCTATATACTAAATTTCATGAAAATCGTTGGAGCCGATTCCGAGATTCCAAATATATAGGGTGCAATTAAACCTTCCTGCCAAATTTTGATATATTGATCCTTGTTAAAAATAAAAATACACGTATTTTTTCTTTTAAAGTCACTCACTACTAAAATGTTGAGAAATAGCTTCCGAAAGTTATCGTAAAAAACACTACAATTAATGGACACGATGCGTCGGCCGCGCGTGATGTGCCCCCGCGCGCGCGCCTCATCCCGCGTCACCCCCGATCATTCCCCCGCGCCGCGATTGACCATTCTGCAACGATTTTAAATGGGATAAAATATGTTATTGAAAAAAAATAACACCCAATTTTTTTTGGTTAAATGGACTCTCCTAATGATACTTAAGCCCTGGAAAAAATTTGGCAGGAAGGTTTAATTGCACCCTGTATATATACAAGAATTGCTCGTTTAAAGATATAAGATTATACGTATTTTCAAAATAGTGAGAAACTAACACCTCCGAAAGTCCTACCACCGGTTGGCGCACGATAGACCAATTTCGCACGTCTATGATTGCCTCTGATCAATGCAATCATGGCTACCCATCATACCCGACGTAAAGGGGCCTTAACCATAAACACAAACAAACCCCATTTAATTATGTACATCCAATACGATTGGTTAATCAACCCGTAAAACCAAAAACCCATTACCGCGCGCATATTCCTTTGTCAAAAATTAATGAGCTCAATGCTATTTCGAATTTAGCAGTAAAATGCAAAATGAATCGGGCAAAATGCGTGCGTGGCTGACGGGGGGCTGAGGGGGGGAGGTGGTAATTAGCTGGGGGTGGATAGGGAGGTAGGGGGTCAAATCAATCGAACTATTTAAAAAGCTGTGGATTTTCTGATGTAATGCGCCGTTGAGGGATTACTTATCCAACGGTTGAGAGTTGAGACTTGAGTCACATAATATTATGTAGTAGCGCCTCTGTGGTCCAGTGGTCTAGACTCTAGAGCGTCGCCCTTGACTCGACGGTTGTGGGTTCGAATCCCGCGTTGGAAACATGTTATTTCCAAGTTTGGTTAGGACAATGTAGGCTGATCACCTGACTGTCTGACATGTAAGATGATCCATGCGTCGGATTGGCATGTAAAAAGTCGGTCCTGCGCCTGATCTCTCGCCTATCGTGTCGGTCTTCCGTCCCACTGGGGAAGTTACCAAAGGCTTAACGGCGGCGGCGATCTCTAACCATCACGCGATCCATATTCTGCTTCACTTTTGTCTTTCCCAAAAGCTGAGCTTAAAGAAAAAAGAACACCCAGAGTTTGGCGAGCATTGGATTTGTATATTAGTAGAAACATAGAGTGTTGAGAGTGACCATCGATTTTTACTTAATCCTTCGATCACGGATTCTTGGAAATTTATTGTTATTCTATTGTTGTCGCGGTCACCGGTGATCTTATGGGGCTTGATAGGTTAATTTTCCTCAATTTCCTTTTGTAACAAGAATATCAGCATAATATTATTCCAACTGCATCGAATGCTATTTATAACATCGTACACAATTTATCAATCAATAAACGAGATAGCATTTACTATGCTTTTATTGTTGCTGTAAAGATATTGCTGAACCCCCGACAGTGCAAAAGTGTTCATCATCATCATCATTTTATTAGAGGTTAAATAAAGGACACACACATATGTAGCTTACTAGCTGATCTGGCAAAAGTCGTGTTGCCATTTGCCATATTATATTATGGTATACACTGCACAATATGCTTGAGCAGTGTCATAATATTAAGTCGTTATCTGCATTGACTACTAGTTATCACGCCGATCTCCGAATATATCACCAATAGATTTATTTCATGCTTCTGAGACCTATAAAATTAATTTGCATTCATTACATTTCAATATTTACTTTTACGTTTCAAAAGTTAATTTCAAAATTGAAAGTTATGCTGCAACGAAGTTTCGAGGATGAAACAATTTTTTGGGCGATTCTCAGACTCACAGGATAAGAACACAAAGTCTTAACATCGGTCCAGACGTTTTGAAGAAGTTCTGCTACCAACATCGCGACAGCGGCGACACGAGAATTTTACATGAGATATTAAATATAATATTATAACTAGCTGCCCGGCAAACGTTGTTATGCCATATAAAGTATTTCACACATATTGTTTTATTGAAGTGACTAAATAAGTATGGCACCATGGCAACGTCCATCGCAATCCCGTCGCACAAACTTTTTACTACTATTATTTATTCAACAAATGCACTTATCAATATAAAAAGTAGCTAGTAGCCGATTTTCAGACCTAGTGAATCTTATATATAAAATTCTCGTGTCACAAATTTACAATGTTAGGCCGCGTACTCCTACGAAACGGCTTTACTGATTTTAACCAAATTTTATATGCATATTCAGTGGGTCTGAGAATCGGCTACTAGGTACTTTTTATATTGATAAGTGCATTTGTTGAATAAATAATAGTAAATAATTACAACTCGAGACTGATAGCGACCATTGTTTGTGCGACGGGATAGCGATCGACGTTGCCATGGTGATATACTTATTTAGTCACTTCAATAAAATAATACGGGCGAAATACCTACTTTATATGGCAAAGAAACGTTTGCCGGGACAGCTAGTATGCATATAAAATTTGGTGAAAGTAAGTAAAGCCGTTTCGGAGGAGTAGGCAACTAACATTGTGACACGAGAATTTTACATTAAAGGGCAAATAACAAAGAAGTTAAACTAGGTATCGAGATCACAGTGAAACGAGATTAGCGCAACAGATAAAAGTTTGAACTGTTGATAACTCCGACATTTCCTACTTTGAATAATAAAATAAAATAATATACAAACAAAACATATTATATTTATTCTAAAGACCAATTTTCCCACCTTTTTGCTAAAAGGTGGCCTGTGCGTTTTGTACGTCGGTTCTTCTCACCGGGCTAGAATCGGTGGTAGGCTGTGGTGGTAGGTCTCATGTAGTTCTAAAAGTCTTAATTTTTAACCGATTTGGAAATAAAAAAATTAATCCATGTCAATAGCTGTAAAGGAATTTGTTTTTTATGCTTAAAAAGCAACAGCTTTATTACATCCTTTCGGTGTCACACTCACGAATTTAAAATGGATCTTATGATACTTCCCATAAATGCGACAAACCATTTTGGTCCTTACACGATACAGAGTTGAGCATGCCAAGGAAATACGCATAATAAACTTTACAACACTTTACCATGTTTTATTACCCCTTGTCTGTGCTTATTTCCTTGGTACTTTCCCTTCTTCTGGCTCACTCGGGTAACGCGTAAGCCCACGCTTCGCCACTATCGGAAAATAAGTTTGTCCAAAAAGAAAATCTTTAATACCCTAAATAAAAGTCTAAGCAGGTTGTTTTTTATGGACTTGTTACTACAGTAATATCGCCTTATGACTAAGGGGTTGTTTCACCACTTCCTGATAAGTACCGAATAGGCCATCCACAACTTATATGACAGATATACTCCATACTTCATCCGTACATCGTAATTCGTATCGATTATATGATCAAAATGTAGGTAGTCCACAAACTAATAAATTATTATTATTATATTAAAGTAGTTGTGAATTGTGATCTACTTCCATGTTGTTTGAGTATGCGACTCATGCGCAGACATAGTACACGCGCGATCAATATTTCTGCATAGTGATTCGCTAAGTCCCAATGCCATGGACAACATGGAACAAGTATTATTATAAATTATAACAAACTACTATTTTTAAAATCATTAAGTACTTTATGACGCCCGGAACTCCATTGCGCCAAAATTCGCCAAAATCCCGGGATTAGAATATGTACCTCCATATTTCAGCAAAATCGGTTCAGCGGTTTGGGCGTGCAGAGGTAATTAACAGACAGACAAAACACTTTCGCATTCATAATAATATTAAGTATGGATAATCGCAAGGCATTTTCAAAATCTGCCTTGGTGTTTACTGTTTACACAGGTGTAATAATTATTTACTCTTATGCCAAATATTAAGTTTAATCCTTCTTGACACAAAAGCTATTGAGATACTTTCATAAACTTTGTCATGGTAGTAGCTAAAAGCTTTCAATCAACACGTAGTCCTGAGTTGATGACAAATTATTTTCTTATTTTTAGGGTTCCGCACCCAAAGGGACCCTATTACTAAGACTTCGATGTATAGGTCTGTCCGTCTGTCTATCAGCAGGCTGTATCTCAAGAACCGCTATAGCTAGACTTCTGAAATTTTCACAGATTGTGTATTTCTGTTGCTGCTATAACAAAAAAATACCAAAAACAAAATAATTTAAATATTTAAGGCCTCTCATACAGCAAACGTGATTTTTTTGGCCTTTTTCGCTCGATTTCAATAATGGTAACAAGTAGACACTTGAAACTTTCACAAAATCCTTGATTGAATGTGTACTTTAATAATTAATAATAATATTGAAATAAAATAAAATTTTGAGGGGGTCTCCCATACAAAAAAAAACAGAATTATTAGCCTATTTTTGCTCTATAACGGTACGGAACCCTTCGTGCGCGAGTCCGACTCGCACTTGGCTGATATTTTTCTATATTCTTGGAAAAAAGATACAGCGGAAGTGACTTTATTTGAAGATATTATGAAACATAAAGAAGATAATGTTATCACTGTTTTGTACTTCTCTTTAAGTATCTTAAATTATAAATGCTCGTAATACTTAAATAATTACTTTGTAACCTTTCCATGCACAGTTAAAAATAAATATTTGCTATTTGCTTCCACATGTTATCTACATCATGAGTGAAGTATTTACTGTATGAACATACATAAAAGGTTTTTGTATGTAATTACTAATTACGCAATGCAGTTAAAAACAACTAACAATCAATGCAAATACATCTAGTAAAGCTGATAGATGGCCTCTTAAAAAACTTTAAATTTACTATTAGGTACTATCAGAGAAGTTGATTCCTACGTAGTTTGGTCTCGTTACGTCAAACCCATCCGACAGATCACAATAAATGACATGATCCGACCAAAATATGACGTTGGTTTGTCAACTGCCTAGGAATTAATTTCCTCGATGCCTCAATGGTACCATAGAGTAATAAAAATATACATGGTACTTACATCTACGAATAAATTATTTTTGAGAATTCCTCTTGCAAAAGAGTAAATATAGGAAATCAGAGATTTTATACCACCTACAGTATGTAAGGCGGATGTAGCCATGACGGACAAACGTTTGCGTATGGATTATAATATGGAATATGAATACCTAATAAAAACTAAGGAAAAGTAACTGTGTCAAAAATTTGTACCGCGAGTCTACAAAATGAGACCCGAATACATCCATACTTTATGCATGTATTCGGGTCTCCATTTTGTGTGCCTATTTATACAAGTGCTAATAAATTTATTGTCAACGGCTTTATTTCGTAAATTTGAGTGTTGGTGTTTTGATTGTCATATTTAAGTGTGAAAAAAGGAACCAAATTCAAAACGGTTGAAGTATGGGAGTTAAGTTTCCTTAATTTTTATTGTTCGTAGTGTGACCTTATATCTTATTGAGAGAAAGTTTTTTAATAGATTACAATAATAATAAGGGAAAAGACCTAATGGCAGACATTTTAAGGAAACATGAAACATTTGAATGCTATAAAATATATATTTATGAAAATAAAAGATTGACCACTTCTTCCGTGTCTTCAGTAACTCTTACAAAATAAAACTATTTTAATTATTCTCTGACAAATCAATAAAATAAAATATTATTGGTCTTTTTGTCAACTTAGTCAAAAGAACTAATAGATGACATCACAAAAAACGAACATCACTAATAGTAGACACCAATATGAACTAATAGTTGACATAGAACATTAAATTACATTTTATATTTTTCATATTATTAGTTCTTTATTTGCCGTTTTTCAAAAGATTTCATTTACTTCATCATAATAACTACATGCATCAGAAATATTATCCACGTTGTCTCCAGATTCTATCCATTCTCCTTCCATGCTGAAACTATCTTTCCTTTTATTTTTATTTTTCATATTTTTTTCCTAGCAAATTTATTTTCAGTCTTTAGTCTCCATGCTTCTCTTACCTCTTCTTTTTTCTTCTTTCTTTTCTCATCTCTCCTTTTCCTTCTTTTTATTGCTAAAAAACTAAAGCAATCGATTTTTAGATCAGTACAAGGTCTTATATTAGACACCATGTACATTTTTAGGTACAGTAGTTCTTAGTTTGTTAATAGAATTATATTTTCAGAGAATAGTGATGATATTTGCAGGTAGAATAAACTACAAAATAACTTTAGTATGTATTGCAAAACTAAAAGATAAGATCCATGTCATCTATTAGGTTTTTTACCTTTTCAAGAACTAATAGTAGACACTCTTTATATTGTTATGGAAAATGGATAAAAAATCATAAATAAACATTAATTAGTATATACAACATGACAATTAATCCAATGAAATCAATAGAAATTACAAAAAAAAACATAAAAGTATTCAAAACTTACGTGCAAAATTTCGCCTTCCTTAACCTATTTGCTAAGAAATTGCCGAGCGCGTGTTGACGCGGTCACATTATTTACGAAAACTGATCCCATTTTAAAATTTTGTTCCTGAAGGCGTCCCGAATATATTTTTTCACATCAACAGATAGCTTGAGAAGCTTATAAAATGTACAGTGTTGAGAAATATTTAGAGTAATTCTTATTTTTATGGTATTTTTGTTGTAAGTGTCATCTATTAGTTCCGTGTCTAGCATTAGGTCTTTTCCCTTATAAAATAATAATAAAAATTATTAGCACTCTGTCTATTAAGTTATTGCTAGTCTTATTTATTAGGCGCTTTATTTTATCTTTTAATAATTATTGTGGGTTGTTCGTCCTCGTCCAGTCACGATAGTTTGACAGAATTTTCGCACTTCCACAATATTTAGATAAGTACCTACCTACTACAAAATATATCAAGATATTTTAAAACTAAGTAAGTTGTCTATTTCCTTCCAGGCACCTTAAGCCAGATTGTATTGATTTTATGACGTCACTGGCTTACTTCCTACGCACGTGACCGGATATGTTTGTTACCTAACAATATCTATGTACTAGCTATACCTAGTAGTACTAGGTATTGTAAATATAGTAAATCGTATCCATTGGTTTGGAGCGTGATCCTTGAATCGGAAGTCTTGGATTCGATTCCCGCGTTGTTTTCATGTTTAGTTAGGATGCAGGATAGCCAGATTGTCTGACAAGAAAGACGATCCATGCGTCAGATCATGTAAAAATGTTGTATAGTTTATCATAACTCATAACTTACTGCCAATGAAACTTGGTCATCAAGCTACTTATCAAAAATACGTGCCATTTTTCACCGTTTATTCATCAATGAAAATGAGTAAGAATATTGTGCATGTTATGACTTAGATACTTTACTACGACATAAAATAATGTAATCAAGGTTCCGGTGACACTTGTATGTATATTTCATACTGATTTGCAAGAGTCAAAATGAAAAATTCTTAGCATACCTGAAAAATGCCAGTGAAAGCTTGACCTAACTTATGCTTTGTTAATTTTAATTTTAAAGTAATATTACAGAATAATAAAACGAAATAATAAAAAGAAAATATAACTGTTACAGATCGCCACACGCGGAAGAATTTCTTAATCATTTCTATAATTGTTATATTGCTATCGTTTTGATATTGTACATGTCGTCTCTAACTCCTTATAGGTAATAGGTACAATTTCAAAGACAAGAAGGAAGCGAACATTTTTCCTTACAAAATCTGTCTCAAAACTCTATAATTAACAGTTAGTATATAATACTCTTTTTTTTATAATATTTTCCGAACGTAGTTTCTACTGGTGCCTACCACCGGTTCGGGAACTAACCCGGCGAGAAGAACCTGGCGTAAGAAACTCGCACGGGGCCTTTTTCCTTCAAATTTCATCCAAATCCTATAGCGGTTTGAGAAGTACCCTTTTGCATTTGTAATATTAACTATCTTCTATGTATTTCTAGTTAAGTGTGATTAACCAAATCAAAAACACTAACTTGTAATAGTAATAATCATGCTGGCTTTGGCAAGCAATAACATCCAATACGGATTAATCCCGGTTCACAATACACCTCAACTATGCTAGACATAGCTATATTCAGGAATAACATATGATTTTCCGACAGGGCAGGTTACACACAACCCGAAACTCTATATCTATATAAGCTGTGACGTCATTGTAGAGCTTAGAAGTGCTAGACAGAATATAAAAGAACATAAAACATCCAAGATTTAGAACATAAAACATCCATACTAATATTATTAATTTTAGAAAGTGTGTTACCTCTTTACGCCCAAAACACTGAAACGATTGTGCTGAAATTTGACATTGAATTATTTTTGACTCCTTCGCATTAAAGTACCGTCCCCAACCCAATGCTGCTCATAAATTGAACGATGTGGTTGGGGTTGGTGCCACGAATTTCCTCTGTGGATGAGTATTCGTGGCGACCAAGGTGCCTGTTCCTGCTCTGTAGTAGAGCAGGGCAGTCAAGGAGAAGGTGAATAGGTGTTTCATCCTCCTCGCAGAATCTGTAAGTCGTTATGCTACTAACACCTATTCTGTTAAAGTGCTTATTGAGCTTACAGTGCCCAGTTAAGGCTTCTGGTAAGGATTCTTAATTGATTCCTACCCATGGTGAGCACTATTCCTGACAGTTTCTTTTTTGAGTCATATGATACTTTTAATTCCAGTGTACGATTACCACGCGATAAACAAATTTTGGCGCAATAGAGTTTCTGCGGATGTCATTATACAAAATGCAGTTTTATGCATAAGCGTATTATAATAATATATGGAAATATTATTAGCCTTAAAACAGATTAATATTATGTTTGATGTTTGACTGAAAATAAAATAAGAAAAAATCTCAGACTTCTGTAATTGAAAGGTGACCAAGATAATATTATGGACGGTCAAAGTTTTATGTTTATTTTTATGTAACTGACATATTTCATTATGGACTTTGTAATTAGTATGACGTGTCTGTGACATGACGTCATGGCACACAAGATAATTATAATATAACAACAAGTATTATCTAACTAGATGGATTATTAAATAACTCTTATTTAAGTAAATATTATAATCGTTCATATTTCCTGTGTTTTGATCTTGTAAATAAAAAGGAACAATAATTATTATTTTTATAGGCGATATGTGACCAAAAGGCAATGGGGATTGTCCATTTTTTTTAATTTTGCTCATTACAAAAACATTTCGAGGAATAAGGTCAGTGATCGTTTTTCTGTATATAAACGAAAAAAATACCCATTAGTTACTTATATTTTTGAACAAATATGTTTAACCTTAGTTTAACCTTCAATGGCGTTAAATTAGCAATAAATTCGACCAACATTACGTTTCGAACTTTTGGTAAGCTTCTCGTATCAGCTTTCACATAATGAAAACTTGCATTTGACGAACCAGCCATTATAAATAAGATTGAAAGGAAAAAAAACATACTGCAGAGGTCAATTGGCCGCCGATGATGACGTCAGAGCGAAACTTTAAAAATTTATTGAGAAAAAACTAGCCAATGAATTTCAAAATTATTTAATTTATATTCTTAATATACCCTATTTTAACGAAAAAAAAATATAAAAAGTACATGTGATTTTTTTTGGACAATGCCCATTAGGCAACGCACTGACAACTCTTTTGATGTTTCTAGTGTCCATGGAGTGACGGTAGTTGCTTTTGCTCCCTAATATGATTAAATTCTTTTTCAAATTCAAATTCTTTATTAAACAAAAAGAAATATACGAAGGCTTTTTACTAAATAAAGTAGAAATAAAGATTAATTACTTTTATAAGCCTAACCTAGTACCTACTTCCCACCGGATAGAAAGTAGGTTGTTTATACCTTACCTAGTTTTATAAGTCCCACGACTCTATAATCTATAAGTGACGTGTTTTCAATGTCTATGATTACTTATTTTAAACCAGCTTTATGATCTGAGGAATTAATTAAATTTGACCGAAGTTTATTATCAACAGTGTTGTTGATTACTTGAAGTTTTAACTGCAACTGATGTTGCCAATCAGAAACTTAAGTAATGTGCTGCCACCTATAATTCATACACGTGTCCTATAAAATAAACGCCTTTAAAAAATATCGAAAACCTAGTATTAGTTTAGCTGTACTTTGTCTACCTCTACAATTTCCTGCTCTATGGCTAAATTCGTTACGTGGTTCTAGGCACCAATAGCGGCAATTCCTACCCTATTCCCTGCTATTAACACTCACAATCCCCTGCCAGGTGTCACAAACTATCAGAATACATACGTTAATGAGTCTCAATAGTGTCACTATATATATTTATGGACAGACAGACTATTTCGGCCGCGTCAATCACCAACGCACCGGTTAATGATCCCCGGCAAAAAACCCCGGGACATTAAACCCGTTTGCAGTAAAAAATAAGCCGCAATTTAGTTTTTGGGCAAAACACGAAATGATACACTTTAACATTCCAATGTCAAAAGGATGTAGCAATAAAAAGTAGAGCCACAGCTGATACAACGTAAGTAGAGCTACGAAAATCGAAACATTGTATTATGGCGTAGTAAAAAATAAGATATTATTATAGCTAAAATAAACTTAAATATAATAATTAATATTTGGACGCTGTTAAGTATTTGTGTATCATCTCACAAAAATTATGTATTTAACTATTAAGTCATATTCTTTAGATCATTTGGAGTCTAAATTTTAGACCAAGACTGCATTCATAAATCATATAACTCAACAAAAAAATTGTGGGTTACTACACAAATGCTTAACAGCCACCATTTACATAATATGTCATGTATTAAATTGTTAGCGTATTTCAAACGTAATAAGTTTTATTGTTGCACAATGAAATTTTACTATTGTGCAAAAATGTACACTAAAAATACATACACAACAAAAAAACAAAACAACAAAAATATATTTAAACAAAAGCATAAATTCCCCAAAACTCTTACAAAGGCCATTATCAAAAGTAATTACTAATTAGGAACCTACTGTTATCGTTATCAAGTTATCAGCTATGGCTGCGCGCGCGCAACCTGTGACAGCAACCTGTCAGTTCGCTACCTATCGGCAACCAGAGCGCACGTGGCCGCTCTATTTTTTTTCTTTTTCGTCACATGTTTCGCTGATAATGGTGAGTGCAAGTTTTTATGTGCTAAATAATTGAAGTGCTATTTTTTGTGCAGCGTGACGAATTTTTTGCAAGTTGTTAACTAAATTGTCTTTTATGGGTCGTTAAACGAATATAATTCATGGCAAATCTATTGGGAACGTGTGAAAATTATAAAAACTGTTTTACGCTTGGCTAACTGTGAAAATTGTAAAAATTAGCGACCACGTGCTTAAAATGTTGTCGGTCGCTGCGAATTGCAATGTGGGCCACGTCTAGAGGTGCATTTGGTATTATACAGTGCAACCTTAATATAACGAACCTCGATATAACGACTTCCTCGATTTAACAAATTTTTCGTAATCCCCTTGAATTGTCCATAAGAGTCAATATAAAATATACCTTTACATTGCGAACATTTATGCGAACATCCTCTATATAACGAATTTTTAACCATCAAGAAAAAGTATAAATACCTCTAATTAACGAATTTTCTCAACCCAAAACCTTTATATAAAATTTCCACCAATGTATGACATAGTATGTGATTCACGTCGCGACATGTTTCTACACGCATTTGTTCGTAAAACAATCATTGTTGTTTGATGAAAAGTAATTGGTGAGTTTCGTTGTGCGAATCTTTGAAATGAACATTAAATTACCTACATATTATTATAATGAAATTAACATTAACGTACCCACCAAGATAATATGTAGGTCCCTACTTTTACCAATTTCACTGCATTTAATTTTAATTAATTAATGTAAGAAAAAAAATTGTTACCTACCTAATTGTTTTTAAATAGAAAAATTATTACAATAAATAATTTGATAAAAATATGTTATCAATTATTAGTAAAAGTTATTCGCTTTATCAAAATGAGTAAGTAATGTTGAGTTAAATTAAACTAATTTTTTTTTACCTCTTTATAACGAATTTTGGACCAACCTAACCTCAATATAACAAACCTCAGTTTAGCGAATTACTTGATATAACGAATATTTTCTTATTCCCCTCAGATTTGCTATATCGAGGTTGCACTGTATTAAGAATGACAGTGACACTTACAGCCTCTAGCCATATATTATATGCGAAACATTTTTAATTTATTAATTATATCAATATTCAACTAGATGACTCCCGCAAATCCGGTGCGCCAATTCGTTTATCGCACGTGAACCGTATATTTTTCCGGGATAAAAAGTATCCTATATCCTTTCCCGGGACTCAAAGTATCTCCGTACGAAGTTTCAACAAAATCGGTTCAGCGGTTTGGGCGTGAAAAGGTTTGTGTTGATGAAGTGATAGACAGGCAGACAGACACAGTTTCGCATACTTTATAATAATATTAGTATAGATTAATTGACTTTTCATAAGCAACTTATGTGCTCGATTTTGATGATGCTGCTTCGGTATTTTGTTTACTAAGCATGATAAATCATTTCGTGCAATTGCCTCGACTCTATCATACATTTGACGTAAAACATAAATTGCATAATGGCTCATATAAAGAAACCTTACTTTATAGATTTTATAGTATCTGAGATTTCACCTTGCACAGAAGATATTCTACTCGTATAAAATGGATTTGAATAGGCATTCCGCAAGGCATCTTTCAATTAGTTAGAATGCACGTGTAGTTTGTCAGCTTTTAAACAAAAAAAAAATTATCAAAATCGATCCACACGACGATGAGACAGATACATTAAAACTTGTAACAGTTGTAACACCCAGATTTTCAATTTCATTTTTCGGAGGTTCAACATATATCAATGTTTGGTGTTTGATCGAGTAGAGATTTAACTCTGGAATTTACTAAAGTAGAGTTTGCGAGACGTTGCGTGTCTTGTTTTATTCAAATTATATCTCCAGTCAGTTTAAGTGGGACTTATTACGTTTTAACTTTTCAGTAGGTGTTCTTAATTATATAAGTAGTTTAAATTAGGAAAAATACTTAATTTTTTAAAATATTTGTACATCGAGATATATCTAACATAATGTCTAGGCTCAACATTGATACCATATTACCTATTATCGATGTATTTACTTTTTTTCTTCAGATTTAGAATTATATTAGCAAAAAAGCAGGTTTCTTGTTGCATTAGTTGAGAATCGGCGTTTTGAGCAAATATTACAGAATGTAACAAAACGAAGTAATAAAAATAACACTTTAAAGCCGCTATCCCCAACCCGCGGCCCGCTGCCGGGACTTTATTTGTGGTCCGCGCGTTATCTTAAACAATTTTGAAATTCACGTCCACCGGCAAAATAATGTAAAGTCAAATGTTATTTTTTAACCCTAAAAAATTTTGTTGCGGCCCGCGACACCAAGGCCAAAACGTGTTTGTGGCCCGCGTGAAAAAAAGGTTGGGGACCACTGCTTTAAAGTGTATACATATAATATTGTCCCCCTTATGTACAGTTAAGTGTGTATGTACCTACAGTTTACTTAAAGCGGCTGCAGCGCTGGAAGATCATATTTTTATTTGTGATTGATGAAGAAACACACACACTAAACGTATTATCAGTTATCACTTTGTTTTGTTAAATATTTTATAATAAAAAAAAACCTATGGTCAGATTCATGAGGCGAATCACAAAGCCTAGCCTACACGGTGAACTCAACAACGGGCTTCTCAAAAAACTGTTTGCAGCAGAAGCAGCCGTTCATTTCCCTATTAGTTATCTTACAACACTCCGGTGGTCTACCCTACCCAGTAAGGGGGTGGGGGGCGACGCTGGGCGACCACTCAGGGCCCCGGATAAAAAGGGGCGCCGAGTGCAAACAAAAGGGCGCCGCCTTTTTTAGCACTACCAGCACCCTGAGCGCCGAAAAAAAGGTAGTGTTAAAACCGGCCTTACCCTACCTCCAACTTACTAATTTTTGATAGGATCACGTATCCTGGCCTTGTACCATGCAACTGTTTTGAGACTCAAATAATCGGATGAGAATTCCGTGTCCTACTCTCACTAACGTGACATGACGTTGTTAGAGCAGGACGCGGCATTCTCGTCCGATTGTTTAAGTCTCAAAACAGTTTCGTAACTTAGGCCTACCTGAGTCCGGCCTCGAGTTTTTTACCCATTCCAAAAATTGCGCATCGCCGCATAAAGTTTTTACTTCGATAAGTGAAATGAAATCGATGCATCTAGTCTCTACATTGTTTGATATTTTAACGTTGTTTGTCTTTGCATGGAGGAATAAGAAAAGCGCAGCCTTACATGTCAAATACTCAAATAGGTATATTACTTAAATACAACTAGCTACATGATGTCATATATAATTTAAATATAAAGGTATATAGCGGCCGCACTTTTAAAATGCTAATAAATAATAATCAATATCTGGGACTTTTCTACAAAAGTTTATATATTCAAAAGCGTTGTTAAAATGTGGTTGACTCCAGCCAAATTCTATGCCTGCCAATACCTGCCAATAAATCAGAAACCAAGCATTGGTATTAAGTATTAACTTAAAATAATAATTAAGTATTAACGTTACTTAAAATATAAAATACTTTGTCCTGGATATTATCTAACTTTATAATATTTGCATAGATTCCAATGCCATGACGATCGAAGGCTAATTGTTCTAAACAATGGCTGAAAATTGATTATAAATAAATACCGAAGACAATTAATTGGTCCCACTAAATTAGATTAAAATGTAGGTTAATGATTGAGCCATAAAGTAGATACTAAATAGAGATTTTTTTTCTTTCTCCTTTGAACAAGTTTTTCTATGTTTTCTTACATAGTTCTAAAAGCTTGGATAGGCGGCTCTGCAACGATTTGAAGTGGGATAAAATATGTAATATTGTAAAAAAATTAACACCCTATTTTTTTGGTTAAATGGACTTTCCTAATGATACCTAAGCCCTAAAAAAATTTGCCGGTA
Source organism: Polyommatus iphigenia (assembly GCA_963422495.1). Classification (NCBI taxonomy): domain Eukaryota; kingdom Metazoa; phylum Arthropoda; class Insecta; order Lepidoptera; family Lycaenidae; genus Polyommatus; species Polyommatus iphigenia. The sequence continues at coordinate 11,156,380 of OY730177.1, forward strand.
GGTTTGATTGATATAAAGAAGCAGATTTCCTCAACAATCATCGCAGAGGTCAAGATCGACAGGTATACAGAATAGGGTAATAATTGATAATTTAATATTCGCGTATGTACACAAAAAATCGGTCGTCTATTCTAAGGAAACTCTAAATTCAAAATCGTAGAGCAGGGTTTCTCAAAGTGGGGTACGCGAACCCCTAGGGGTTCGCCATTCGACGGCAGGGGGTTTGCGGCAAGATTTACGTAAAAGTGGCAACAGGATTATTAGAAACGTCCGTAGATGAAACTCTTCAAGCTGATTTCAAAAGGATGTCTTTGATAGATTTTAGTGCAGCTAGACAGGCAGAGTATTTCGAACTCTCACGCACGATTTCATTAGTAAGGGGTTCGCTGTCACCTAAAAAGTTTGAGAAACCCTGTCGTAGAGGATAAAATGAATCACTAAACGTGGGTGCAAGCGCTTATCTCGAGAACGGCTGAACCGATTTCGCTAATTATTTTTTGTTGCGTCAGCAATAGGAGGAAAATTATTTCGATGATAAAAAATTTAAACAATTTTGTTCATATTTCCAATGACGTAACATATCGGTGTGACGACGTCATTTGGAAATAAACTTCATAGATATGACGGAACAACATCCGTCGGGCTCGCCAGTAAATTAATACATACAATAAACTAGTATAATATACTATAAAATATAAAATAATACCGGTGCTTGGCGTATTAATGCCATTGTGAAAGATAAGGACACTGGACAAAGAAGAAGCGTAACTTGTAGAATAGGCCTATCCGAACACAAAATTTATACACGTGCTGAACACGCCTTTATTTGTTCGATAAGTTAAAATAATCGTAATCAAATCGTCATTATCTTATCGATAACTAATAAATTACTCCATTAATTCCTGTATATTATGTAAAATAACGTGTTAAACTATTTATCTTTGAATTTTATCGAGTTTCATAAGTAGCTAGTATTTATACTACATAGTACTTTTTTTTAAACAGGATTTGACCCACCACACATTGGCAAAATATTAGCAAGTGTGTCTGTCTGTCTGTTACCTCATCACGGCCAAACCACAAAACTGTTTCACCTGAAATTTGCTATGAAGATACTTTCGGTCTCGGGAAAGGACTTAGAATGCTTTTCATCCCCGAAAAATGTGCCCCGCGTGATGAATGACTTTTGGCGTTTGCGGGCGTCTCTAATAAAATATTAAAATAGCAATACAGAAAAACTGGCTTGCTTGCTTCGATTACAAATTAATTAAATGATTGCTATTCGTTAGTATTAATTATATGATAAACTGTACGTATTAATTGTCTTATTTGTTTTACAATTTTATCTTAATCTATGCTGATTGTTGTTATATTGTTATCTTGATAAGTTAAGCCACTAAATATTGGCTCAAAAATATAATGGAACAGTTATCTTTAGATGAAAACGTGTCCTATTTAACCAATGACAAAAGAAACAAGCCTACAGAAAATAACGTAACTGTTACTGCTTTCTAGTTGTCCTTCGGCATAATAAGCCGTCATCGAAAAACGAAGATTAGATAGAAAATTTCCCTAAGGATAAACAATTGAGAACGTAGACTTTTTACGCTATTCATTACATAGGTTTCCATACTAATATTATTATGTATGCGAAAGGAAAGTGCATATTATGAATGTATGTCTGTTACCTCTTCACGCCCAAGCCACTGCACCGATTTTTCTGAAATTTGGTATGGAGATACTTCCCGAGTCCCGGGAAAGGACATAGGATACTTTTTGTCCCGAAAAAATGTACGGTGCTTGTGCGATAAACGAATTTTGGCGCAACGGAGTCGCCGGCATCATCTAGATTCTAGATTCTAGATCAGTGGTTCTTAGCCGGTGATCCGCGGACCACTGGTGGTCCCTGGAGACATTCCAAGTAGTCCGCAAAGCTATCCTGATAAAATCTGTAACATATTTTAGATTTTTGCCATAATATAAAAAATTAATGAGTAATGCTAATTAATATAAAGTTGTAATTGTTATTTTATCAAATAACTCTTAATTAGGGTAAGCCAACTGGGTGGTCCCCGGCAAGACAAACATTTGGTAAGATGGACCCTTATGAGCATGACTAAAAGGTTAAGAACCACTGATCTAGATCCTAGTTAGCAGAGGCGGCGTAAGGCGTAGGCGACGCGGGCGACAGCCTACGGCCTCGCGGTCCTAGGGGCCTCGCGCTCCTTGGTTTTTTTTAGAATTTACGAATTCTGATAAGTAGTACTCAATCTGAGTATCAAAACTTTTGATACTCATATTTTATAAATAAAAATTTGCGCATACAAAAATTCTTTCTCTCAACAAAATCCGTCGTCTTGCGTCATCAATCAGGTGACGCCGCGTTAAAGTAAAAAATCGTGTTGGATACGTTTTAGATTGCTTGTTTTCTTTGAGAGGCCGACCCGGCCTCTCATAGAAAACAAGCAATGGAACAGCAAAAAATGGAAAGGGCGTGGCGACAAAATGGTTTTTGTCGCGTAATTTAAAAACCATAAATACATTTTATATAAGCTATGGGCAAATTAAAGTGTATGCTTGAACCAATCTATGTACAAATTTTGGAAGCTTAAATCACTCTCCTCTGTTGGCAAAATAGGAATCCCTTTTTTTACAGAGGTCTTTTTGATTGATTATTCTGTGTTATAAAAGTTGACCAATCGTGTTATGCTATGGGTAATTCAAAAACAAAGACATGATGAATACTGACAATGAACTTTAATTTCTTAGCTTTAGTCGATTGATATCGCTACAGCCAAATTATCAAGGCGTCGCCTTAAGCGTCGCAAAAAATAATTATCTTGCCCACATCAAATTTTGGTCTTGGCCCGCCACTGCTAGTTAGTCATAAAATGTCAGATATTCATATGACCAGACTTTCTGTAACAAGTCACGACTCAGCTATCCTTTCAAGTTACAGCACTAGCTGAATTAATTCCAAAGCGACACATAATAGGCCCTTAATTGAAATATTATCATAACAATATTCGGCCGATTGAGATGCCTGTATCATTGGCAAATTACATTCAGCACTGAGATTGGTAGGATCATCATCAGCAAGTAAATTCTAATTGCCACACTCAGAGACTCATGATGACAACCTCTGTGGCTTAGTTGGTGGGCTGTTAGTAGCTCAAGCCGGGGGTCGCGGGTTCGAATTCCGCCGACGGACCAAAAAACAAATTTTTCAAAGCTCCTTGGTCATGGATGTGTATTAAATATGTGTATCATATAATAAAAATCTTAAATATATGTATAGTATAAAAGTATTAAATATATTTCCGTTGTCTGGTACCTGTAACACAAGTCTTTCAGGTACATAATAGCACGGGGCCAAACTGACGTGGTGTGAAGCGTCCATAGATATTACTAGCTGTCCCGGCAAACGTTGCTTTGCCATAATATATTTGCCATATTGTTTTATTGAAGTGACTAAATAAGTATGTCACCATGGCAACGTCGATCGCTATCTCGTCGCACAAACAATGGTCGCCGTCAGTCTCAGGGTGTAATAATTTACTATAATTTATTCAACAAATGCACTTATCAATATATAAAGTACCCAATAGCCGATTCTCAGACCTACTGAATATGCATATAAAATTTGGTAAAAATCAGTAAAGCCGTTTCGGAGGAGTTCGTGGACTAACATTGTGACACGAGAATTTTATATATAAAAAGATTAGTTTGACTGTTTGACAGATTATGAATGGAGCTTAAAATCTCCCTTTAATAACAATTTACAAGTAACTAATAAATATTCGTCTTTGAGTGCGGCTGTGAGTTGTGACTTACTTACTTACTTATGAAGAAAATATTTACGTAGCATGTAACTATTCAAGCTTAGCTGTTTTTGTCATGTGACTTTTTCAATCTGCCAGGCAAAGATAAAAGGCCTAGTAATGTAATTCGCTGTGTAAATAGATTAGTTAATAAGTTGCTAATAATAATTATTTAATCCTTCGATCGGAGATTCTCGGAAATGTCATTGTATTTTACTGTCGCGATCACCGGTGCTCGTACGGGGCTTGATGGGTTGATTGCAAATCCTAAAGTTGGTCGCAGAGATTGACTCATCATCAGTCATCACTCATCAGTCATCAGTCATCAGTCATCAGTCATCACTGCTTGTCTCATTCAATCGCGTACCTGCAGTATACGTACTTCTGTACCTTGAAGCCTTTTCGCGTTATGAGAATTGAGGCCCAGTTCATGTTCACGCTAAGTAAATCCCCCCCTCCCAAAGAAAGGAAGGATCCCCTCCTCTCAGAATCAGCCAAATCAATGAAACTCAAAAAATCGTCAACCACGCAATTTGGCCTCCATAATATAAGTAGAATTTCTAAAGATTTAAAAAGTTCATCTGATGATTAGGCCGAATGGTGACTATTAACCGGAATCGGATTCGGTTCAGCTAATAATCGGCCTTCGGACATATTATAGAATATAGATAATAATGAATGAGGACGGAATATCACGATGCGATCTTAACGATCACGTCGAGGACACGACCACGATATCATCTCTTTTTGTCGCTTTTTTTACGACGCGACTTTTTATGTTGCACCTTAATCGGAAGTCGAGGAACACGTGATCTATCGAGACACGTGGTCATATAAAAAACGCAGGTACATGGTCACCAGATCGAAGAGGATAATGGAGTAGCTTTGTCGTGTGCAATTATAGCAGAGCTTAGAGAGTCGACAAAGTGCCCTCAATATCTAATTATTCTAAAGTAAATATTTAGAAATTGTAAGAGACCATAACTAAAAGATAGAGAAAAGAATCGGTCGCACGATCTCTTTCACTCTTCCTATCGAGTAGTCAATTTCATACGGGTTAATTGACTATGGTTTTTCGTACGAAAGCTGTCCTTTTTCTGTACTAAAACTCTTTCCCGGAAATCAAAGTATATCCACGTCAAAATCAGTTCAGTGGTTCAAGCTTAAATCTTAACTGACATTTGAAATATATCAGTATGGTTCCAACTTACAGTTAACTGTAAACCAAATAAGTTGCAAAACCTAAATAAAGTGTCATTACTTAAATCGTAATTTTGTTCTGTAATTTACACTGTAAAGCAGTTTCTTATCTACGTACAAACGACACACGCAGGTGACAAACCAGTAAATGGAGCACAACACGTTAATCTCCCAACGATTAAAAATATCACACAAAGTTGTGCTAGTTACAAATTACAATGCAACTTGATTATTTAACGCAATTAATTTCTAGCATTCATATTTAAAAAACCTGAAAAACGTTCGTCAATACCGTATAATTTTTTTCATGTACAAACAAAATGAATTGAAATCTATACAGAGTGAACAAAGTGATAATTCTCAAAAAGTCACTCTTTCAGCGCTGCCACTTTCACAGGAAACACATACACACCCTAAAGTATTATAACTTAGTTTTGTTACACCCTGTACACAACTAAATCTACTAATATATATTCTGTGCCAGTTCCTATACCGATAGGGATTTTTGGCGCATGGTTACTATTGGTAATGGCGGTGGGTCTTATTAAGTGTCACTTCATAGACAGCTGTTGCATACAAAGTTGAGTCACCCCCATGCTCTCTATGTGCCACAAGATCTCTTAAAAATGCCTCCTCCTCCTCTTGATAAACCTATGTTATAGCTTATAAATTAATTATGATATATAATTGATAACAAACATAATATCTGATAATAATTTGTATAGAAAATATTAAAAATTAGCGACTTTCATTGAACTTAAAAAATAAATCTTTAGTACTTACCTATTAGATTTACAATAACAAAAATCTACATAAATAAAAAATAATTTAACAATGATAATAATTAGAATAAAAAAAAGGAAAAACAAAAGATCTTAATCAAAAAGGCCACCCCGCAGCGTACCATGCTCAAACGTCCCCATCACACTGGCCGCGTTACCGCGCTGAATGGCTAGGGAGACGTGTTGGGCCAGGTAAGCCCCGGAGCGGGGATCGTTACCCGATTCCCGCAACCGACGTCCGAGCTGGCGAACGAAAGCTTTCGCTTCGTTGCACCATAATATTATATTCAAGAGTAGAATTTTTCCGAGCTGCTTATTTTGTAAATGCACTGACTAGTTTCTCTGTGCAAAGCCGAGATCGATGTAATGTAGGGTTGCCAATTTCATAAAACGTATTTTTAATACTTATTTTACAAAAAAGCCCTTAATATACGTTGTGAAGATATTGTTTCACAACTTCCTGATAAGGTGCCGGATAGGCTCCTCTCTATCTGTCAAGTTAAGTTGTGGATAGCCTATCCAGCACTTATCAGAAAGTGGTGAATCAGTCCCCCTTCAAATACTGTACTGTCTAACAGGTTATTTGAAATCTCCGTATGGTAACCCAAGCATATATATAGTACTCTCGCAATAATTGGTCCTTACATCTGGAACTAACCTTCAGCTGCGGGTTTCCTCGTGTTTTCTTTCACCGAACAATCTTCCGTAAATGTACTTGAGACCTAACAGAATTAAGAAATAGAACTGGTATCGAACCTGTACGATGCAGAATGCATATATAACAGAAAATATCAACCCACTAGGCCACGGAGACTTCATCTTAACTAGAGCAGCAACCAATAATTGAAATTTAGAATAAAATAGATAAGTCAGGTCCGACTTGCGACACATTACTCACATCTAGAACAAAGACTTGTCTTATTACTTCATACTGACATTTTAGTAGAAACCAAATGTTAAGCGTGAGATAAGTTCCAGTATTTGCATATGAAGCCCATTTTATGACCCAGATTAAAATTATCACTTACAAAGTGTTAGATCCAAAATATGTATGAAATTGACACATCCATGTCTTCATCATCCATACCATTATTTATGAATGTTTTAAAGTTTATGCATACAATGCTGTATATTTTACTAAAATTTAAGATAGTTACTAAAATAAAAGAAGGCTATTATCACGAAAGTAAAACGAAAGTGATGACTAACGCAGCCAAAAACGAAATTAAAATCGATAATAAAATTGTAGAGTATGTCGACTCGTATATATATCTTGGAAAACAAATTTCCTTAACACAAAACCACAATGAATTAGAAATAGATAGACGAGTAACAGGCACTTGGAAGAAGTATTGGGGACTCAAGGAAATTTTTAAAAGCAGTATGCCAGTGAAAATAAAGAAAAATGTCATGGATAGCTGTATCCTACCATCGCTCACATACGCCTGTCAAACATGGAAATTTACAAACCGAGTTAAGAACAAAATAACGACTTGCCAAAGGAGCATGGAGCGCAGCATGCTGAACATAAAGAAATTACAAAGAATACGTCACACCAAAATACGAGAGATATCAAGGGTAATAGACGCACTATCTTATTCAAAGAAATTGAAGTGGCGCTGGGCAGGCCACGTGGCGAGAATGAGCGACGACAGATGGACAATTCGGCTAACTTCATGGACAGGACCCAAAGGGACCAGAAAAAGAGGTAGACCTAGAGCAAGGTGGGCAGATGAGATCATAGAAACTGCTGGTAGTTCATGGATGACAAAAGCTACAGATAGAGACTATTGGACATCTCTCGAGGAGGCCTTCACCCTCAAATAAGAGGGGTTCACGTAGAAAAACTTGTAAAATAATTGACAATCAATATAATAAAAAATATTGTACTTGTAGCAAACTCCTTACGTTAATTAAGTATTTAATTTAATTAATTTTATAATGACCAATTAAATTTTGCATGAATTATAATTGTCAATTGTAATTAATCTGATAAATATAATAATCAATGTATAACAATTTCAACATATATTCTGGAACTTTAAATCATGTGTAATGTAGTCAAACGTGAAATAAAAGGCTTTTTTATTTTTTTTTATTTTTATTTATTTTTTATTATCACGAAAATAAAATAAACAGTAAAACTAAAATATTTCATTTCAAAAATAGCTGTACAACTTATTTGTACAACCCTAACGCGACCTAATTCTCAGGAATTCCTAGAAGTAATCTCTACTATCACAACCTGCAGAACCTAGTCGTCGTACGTTAATTTACTAAGAAATACAAACCTTCAAAGAGTGATGTACCTACAACGAGAAAAGGTTTTTCCTAATAAAAATAGAAATTACACGAAGAATAAGCTATACAAATCATCCATACTTTACTAATATTATAAATGCAAAAGTGTGTCTATTACCTCTTCACGCCCAAACCGCTGAACCAAATTTGCTAGCTATGGAGATACTATGAATCTCGGCCCTCATAGGATACTTTTTATCCCGAAAAAATGTACGTTTTCCGCCCGATAAACGAATTTTGGCGCAACGGAGTTGCGGGCGTCATCTAGTAAGATCCATAAATTGCCTTTTCACCTAGATATTTTCTACTCAAAAAAAAACTTCTTAGCGGTGTTGTGCACTTTTTGGATAGATAAAGTTAGCTCGCAATAGGAAACGTGGCCTGATTGAAAATTCCTAAGACTGAGGACGATTGAAGAAGTGCCTGCTAGCTTTTTAGGGTTCCGTACCCAAAGGGTAAAAACTAGAGATAAACCGGATAGTAGTTTGGCCGGATACCAGATACCGGATATTCGGCCAAACACATAGCCGTTTGGTGCAAAGCACACAATATACTTGCGTAGGCGGCGCTCGAACGATCGGGTGGCCTCGGTTCGATTCGGGTCTTTTCGTTGATGAGCGAAGTTAGCAATTCTTTCATTTATTCTAGAATAAAGAAACGCGATAACCTGTGAGCTGGATTTTTATCTCAAGTCAGTGCGAAATGATCTCAATCGTGACCCTTATTCTTGGTGGGCAGCTAATGGCAAACAATACCCAAATTTAACAAAGTTTGCCAAAATCTATCTTTCAGCACCTTGTAGCCGTCCGTGTGTACAGCTTTTTTTCTGAAGCTGGCCTTATTTATGAAGAGAAGCGAAACCGCCTGCTACCTCTCAATGCAGAGAAGTTAGTATTTATTGCAGTATGAGTACTAATTAATTCATTTTCTAATTTAAACTTAAACTTCTCATATTTCTTAAGACTAACTAAATAAAGTAAATAATTACTTAAATTTTTTTTTTAATCCAGATCTTTTTTTAATTCGGCCAGATGCCTATCCGGCCGAATAGCAGTTATCCGGTATTCGGCCGGATAGTATTAAGGCCGCCGGATAGGCCGGATACCGGATAGTTGCCGGATATCCGTTTCATCTCTACTAAAAACGGAACCCTATTACTGAGACTTCGATGTCTGTCCGTCTGTCTGTCCGTCTGTCTGTCCGTCTGTCTGTCCGTCTGTCTGTCTCCAGGCTGTAACTCAAGAACGGTAATAGCTAGAGAGTTGAAATTTTCACAGATTGTGTATATCTGTTGCGGCTATAACAACAAATACTAAAAATAAAATAAAATAAATAGTTAGGGGGGGCTCCCATACAACAAACGTGATTTTTTTAGCCTTTTTGGCTCTATATCAATAATGGCAATAGGTAGGTACTTGATTTTTTCTCAAGGTCCTTAGTTTTATGTGCATTTTGATATTTAATAATAATATTAAAATTAAAAAAAAAACATTAAGGGGGGCTCCCATACAAAAAACACATTTTTTTTGCCTAATTATGCTTTATAATGGTACGGAACCCTTAGTGCGCGAGTCCGACTCGCACTTGGCCGATTATTATTTCCTTTGGTCCTTGCCTGCATTTTTTTATTTCTTATTTAAAGGGCTTTATCACTAAGCGATTAAGTCGTCCTGGTAGGTTATTACAATATAATTAAGGGCCTGTTTCACAACTTCCTGATAAGTGCCGGATAGGCTATCCACAACTGATCTGACAGATACTCCATACTCTATCTGTCAGATGAGTTGTGGATAGAATATCCGGAACTTATCAGGAAGTGGTAAAACGGGCCCTAAGTAAGCATAACTAATAAATATGCATAAAAGCTCTCCTGCATTTAACAAGAAAATTCCTATGAGTACCGATTGATAAGCTGCAATAGCAACCTGATCTCCCTAGACCTAGAGAGAAAGGCAAAGATCTACAACCACCTACTTGATTAAGGCCCAATTTCACCAACCTTGTTTGTGCTAACCGCTTGTTAAAATGTTTCCTCTTTCATTTATAATAAAAATGAAATAGGAAACGTGATACTAGTTCGAGCCTTAACTTTAACAGTCGTTGATGAAATTGAACCTTAAGATTTTATACAGTCTGTGAAAGAGTAGACGCAGTATAAAATTTTCTAAACGTAATCACGCTCAAAAGGTGATTTTTTCTCTTTGTATTTACACATAACGCTTATTCCTATATATTCGTCCATATTAGTATAGCTTATATTCGTCCACTGCTGGACATAGGCCCGCTTATATATAGGTATACACTTTAAAAATATTATCACCTTGCACATTTTATCTCGATTTAATAAGGTTTTCATATTTTTTATGTGATTTCAAAATTGTGTACAGCGTCTACTCTTTTTTGACAACCTACATACATTGTTTCCCCAATATGCCTGTTCTGGGCTTGCCTGCTTTTGCAGTTTCGATTTCATTCTGCCAGCACTCTGGAAGGACAATTCGTTTTTTTTAAGCTTCAATTCCTAATTAGGTAGCGGTACCTGTACACGTGTAAACGTGTTTCCGGAAATATTTTCGTGGAGTTTACTTAACCCGTCATAACATTTCGGAATCGGTAATGTGCTCATTAAACCAATTATTATAATTATTATGTACAGGCGGGCCGCGGGGCGGAAAAGCCGAAATCAATAATGAAATTGACAATTAATGAATGCGTTTATTTACCGACGGCACAATTTACATTGGAAATTCATTTACTTTTCCGTTTGTGTTTCATCTGTATGTAAAGTTATTTTACATTAATGACCTAGTTTTTACATTACTTACAAGTTACATGATTAGGTAATGATGTCAGTAAAATAACCAGATAACTAACATTTTAATTTTTATATAACATAAGAACAATTACTTACTCATTTTTTCCCTTATAATTTAAACAAACCTTGCAACTTACCTACTTTATGCATCTGGCTTCACAATATAAAATCTTTTTTTTGATTTCAAATCATTCTCCCAGCCCTAAAGCCTCCATTTACGCAAAAAACGGTACCTAATTTTTTAACTGTTACCATGGATTAATAATTATACATATTATATGGCTTCTCTGTGCTGTTACTTACCTGCTTCTTCCACTCTTTATCATAGTTTTTACATAGTTTCCTATGAGGTTTCGTATGAAAAGGGCCGATTTTACAATCCAGGAACGTTAATAGATATACTTAACGCAGTATCGTTTTTTGTTCGATTCAGTCAGTTTTCTATGAAACTTATGTCAAGCCGATATAACATATTTTGTTTCACGTATAATAAATAACTAGCTATTTGACCGAGCTTTGCTCGGTATTCGATAAAACACGAATAAAATAACATTTTCTAAAAATGATTCCTAGGTAGATCGATTTATCGCCCCCGAAACCCCCTATATATACTAAATTTCATGAAAATCATTGGAGCCGATTCCGAGATTCCAATTACACAGGGTGTAACAAAAATAAGTGATAATAATTAAGGGTGTGTACGTGTTCCTTGTAGAGAGTTCACTGTGAAAGTAGCAGCGCTGAAAGACCAAATTTTTTTTCACTTTTGTATGGGCAAGCGCCCCAGCGTCACGAGTTTCTCCATACAAAAGTGAAAAAAAAATTTTGTCTTTCAGCGCTGCTACTTTCACAGTGAACTCTCTACAAGGAACACGTACACACCCTAAATTATTATCACTTATTTTTGTTACACCTTGTATATACAGTAGAACCCGTTTAAAACGATCACGCTTAATACGATTTCCCGCATAATACGCCATTTTGCATGAGTCCCTGCAACTTGAGACATGTTTTCATACATTCTTTAAGGTGACGCAGCGTTAAAGTAAGAAACCGTGTTGGATATGTTTTAGATTGCTTGTTTTCTATGAGAGGCCAGCCCGGCCTCTCCTAGAAAACAAGCAATGGAACAGCAAAAAATGGAAAGGGCGTAAGCGACAAAATGGTTTTTGTCGCATAATTTAAAAACCATAAATACATTTCATATAAGCTATGCACAAATTAAAGTGCATGCTTGAACCAATTTATGTACAAATTGGTTCAAGTGGAACCTTAAATCACTCTCCTCTGTTGGAAAAATAGGAATCCCTTTTTTTACAGAGGTCTTTTCGATTGATTATTCTGTGCTATAAAAGTGTCCAATCGTGTTATGCTATGGGCAATTCAAAGACAAAGACATGATGAATACTGACAATGAACTTCAATTTCTTAGCTTTAGTCCTTGCTGAGAAAAATCGGCATCGCTGCAGCCAAATTATCAAGGCGTCGCCTTAACGCTTAATACGATCGTCATCCCGTTTAATACGCCCTAACGGCCAACACATATTACCTCTTACCCACGGCATTGTGTACCGTCAAATCAGTGGGAATTGAGATGTTGATAGTTGATACGTGGTCCGTGGATGGCACTTTCCGAATTGTAGCAAAATTACAAACCGCGAGACATTTTTAACGCAGACGAGTTCAGTTTATTTTTTAAATTGATGCCAGAAAAATCCTGTTTTCAAGGGAGAGACTTGTCATGGTGGCAAAGCAAATAAAAAGAGACTGACTGTCCTGGCCTGTGCCAATTCTGATGGGTCGGAAAAGTTACGTTTGCTGTTGGGCGTAAGGCGAAAAATTCACTTTGTCCAAAAAACGTAAAATCGCTTCCTGTAACATATTATTATGATGCACAATCTCGAGCTATGATGATCGGCATTAGTTTCATCTATTGGTTAAAAGCTCTAGAATCTAGATGATAACTTCCAGATTAAATGTAGACGCATAATTAACTTCATTGATAGGAACACCTACATCCGAAAAAACATAATAAATATACAATACGTATGTAGTAGGTTCGTTTTTCCTATATCCCGCATAATACGCTTTCCCGCTTAAGATGCGTTTTTGGTTGAGTCCCTGTGAAATCGTCTTAAACGGGTTTTACTGTAGTACAATATACATGAGAATTATGAGAATAATATTTTGCTGTTTGATTTTGTGAACTGGATCGGATCGAATCAAATCTATACTAATATTTTAAATGCGAAAGTATCTCTGTCTGTCTGTATGTCTGTCTCGCTTTCACGCCAAAACTACTGAACCGATTGTAATGAAATTTTGTACACAGATAGTCTAAAGCCTGAGAAAGGACATAAGCTACTTTTTAACCGGAAAAAGGGGTTGTAAGGGGGTGAAAATGCGCAAATTTGTTCAAATTAAGTTAGTTCCAAAAATTCATAATAGATGGCGCCGTGAGTCTCCTACATCGCGCTATCGCTTGCTCATGCATCTTTCTATAAGAGGAGGAGGACCATGTTAAGTGGCGTTTCTCGATTCCTTCGATTGTTATACACGTCGACAATGAATAACTCACTACTCAGTACAGTACCCGGCGATAAATATTGCACATCGACCTTTGGAAAGTGACAGTCGGCTAATTTCGGTTTTGTAGAGCGTTATCTCTTACGCACGAAATACAAAATGTCCGGTATATATTAGGAGCTGTTAAAAAAACCATAATTATTATGGTTTGCTTCTTTTGACAATTTTATTATTCTTTGTATAAAATACACCAAATTTTCTATAAGTTATGGCTTTAGGTTCGGGTAAAATAAAATAAAAAAGCGTGTTCAAATTAAGTTTACGTATATTTTAATTCTTTTGGAAAATTACAGGTGTATCAAATTTAGGGGTGTTAACAACTCTAGATATATATTTTGAACTGGACGCGACTGCACTCTATTGAATTTGAACAACGACTGACATAATGTCAAATAGGTGTGTGTTACAAAGATAACGCTCTATGAAACCGAAATTAGCCGATTGTCTCTTTCCAAAGGTCGATGTGCAATATTTATTGCCGGGTATTGTACTTTATATAGTGACTAAACCTTAAGGCTTAAACCTACCAATGCTAAATAGTTTATGGGTAAAGCTAAAGTTGTGTAATGGGGGCTAAATAAGCTTTAGGTTTAATTTAAAAAAATGAAATATTATGTGCGCACTGCACAGCTGCTGTTTTTGGGTACCTATAATAATTATAAATAGGGTTTTAAAAAGCTTTTAAATTTGACACCAATTTTGTTGACACCGCGCGCTATAAACTAAAGTCCACGCGGACGAAGTCGCGGGCAACAGCTAGTACATAATATACAAATATTTATTGACCAAATGCATCGATCCTTGAAACTGCAATAATAAAGAAGTAGAGTCCAGGGTAAATTACATTCCACAGTGTAAATATAGCGACTAACTGGGCCTTGCAGAATTAGTATGCGTTTTAGTAACCAATTATTGATACTTAAATTGATACTTAAACCATTTTAATAGTGCCGAGTTAAGTGCCAACGACTGGGACTTCTCGTTAAGTTTGGAGGTTAATTCCAAACTGTGGAGGCTTAGCCGGCTGCCGACATCACGGTTAAAACTGTAAAAATGCACGTTGCGCTGGTGTGCTGCAATTACTAGCCATATTTTCGAACTCATTACATGAAATTTTTCACTTTTCATCAGCATCATTTTTAAACCTAAAAGGTAAGATAACAATTAGACCGAACAGGGACTCTACCGGTAAAAAGTCTAAGAACAGTATTGTAATACAACTTACTCGTATAGTTTGTAAGAATTAAGTTAAGAAAAAGCAAAAATTAAGTTGGCGCCAACTTCCATAGAGTTTTCTCAGAAGAAGATGCCTAGTCAAATTGTGCGTTACACAATACTAGCACCGCCAACTATTAATAATTACAAACGTCTTAATTATTGTCTCAAATCAATGTCGTCAGTCAACTGAGCAATTAGCTCTGTTCTGGTCAAATGACACCATTCATTAAGGTCTGCAGTCAGTCAGTCAGCTGTCAACATCATCAGACCGGCAAGGACCTTTTACACGACTTTGATAAAAGTAATATTTTGGCGGTCAAAGTATGTTAATCTATTGGTTCCATAATTGCTTGCACTTGAACTATTGATTCATTTCAGTTTGATAAAGACACATCAGTGTGCTCCAAGGCTATAAATGAATGTGGGCGGGGCGCTGATGGTAAAGGAGAAATGTCAAACAAATGTCAAAAATGACGTTTTTGTATGATAGAAGCGTTAGTTCCTTTTCTCGCCACGTTCGTCGAACTGCATCACACACTTAAGACACACACATTGTAAAGATTACATGCTGATACACAGATTGAACATGTGAAAATGTAGAGAAATAGAGTCAGCAAAACATATTGTGATGCAGTATAACTGATTGTCGTTGGTCGAAAAATACATTGAAAATACAATTATTATTATATTTTACAAGAATTGTTACAAACATCAATATAACCTTACAGCGTACAAATATAAAAAATAATAAATGTTAATACAAGGTTTTCTATTTTAATTTTATTGTATACTTTGAGCATAAAAACCCTAATTAAACAAATTAATTATTAGTTAAAAATGTTTTATTGGAGTCAGTTATTACTTATTACTCCTTTTTTTTTTTTTTATTTTTTTTTTTTTTATTTTAGGAGGGGAAATGCATTACGCATCCCCCGCCCCCTCGGGGGAAAGGGGCAAGGGTATGTCGGACTCCCTCCGCAGAGGTTTACCGACTAAAACCCCCCCATGCCCTCGTCAACGCTACACGCGGAGGAACGCGGGATCGAAAACGCGCCGCGTCCTCCGCAGCGCTTGCCGCTTCCGGCACCGCATCACTGCAGCAGCCTATGCCGCCGCCAGCCTTCACCGAGAGGCTCCCCGGGCATCGGGGGAGCCTTTCTCCTCGGGACCTATATTGTGGGCGGTGATCCCCCGATCAGCCGCCCACAGGCTTAGGCTTCTACCTCCATAGCGGGGGCGACTTCACTCGCCCCGGCCTTATCAGCTCCAGGCCGCTTACGCGGCCGAGCCTTAGAGGGAGCCTTGCGCTTCTTTCTCGTGCCGGGCGGCTTGCTGGCTGCTGTGACACAGCCGTTAGACCCCAGCACGTGGTTGCTCTCTTTGCCGAGCTCGGCGCAGAAAAAGCAGCTGGGCTCCTCCGCGCAGTCGGCGGCCTTGTGCCCCGGCTTACCGCAGCGGAAGCAATTCCTGCTACGATCTACCGGGGACTGGCAGTTCGACGCCAAGTGGCCGACGTCAAGACATCGGTAGCACCGCGTTGGCCTCGCGGCCAGCAGCACCACCTTCGTCATGACCCAGCCTACCTGCAGCCGCCCAGAAGCCACCAGCTTCTTGGCAGCAGCCGTGGGGACGTGGAGCCACAAACTCCGAGCGCCCCTAGGACCCACCGTAATTCTGCCCGACCGGATGTCGGTGGCCGGGCAACCGCCTTCTTTTGCCGCCGCCTTGGTGACATCGGCGGCGGTCGCTGCGTCGTCCATGCCGGAGACTAGCAATTCGGCTCTATTGACAGGGCGGTCGATTCTAACGACGTCCCTGTCAAGGACGTCCCTCATCCTGGTGGCGAGGGCGTCCGCCTTCTTCTGGGCGTCCTCTCCGGTTATCTCGAGTATTCGGGCACCCGTCCTCGCTAGCCGGAATCGAACCTTGTTTCCCTGGCAGATTCCTACCTCTGCAAGGTCGATCCGGCTCTTCGCATCTTCTAAGATAGAAGCGTACGTCACGCTCTGGTCCACCCCCTTCTCCAACGTGAGAGTGATGGCGGCTGACTTGAGCGGACGTAGCTTCCTCTTCTTCTTTTTCTTTTTCTTCGGGACGGCTGTAGATGGTGTAGCCGCCCCCTTCTTCTTCTTACCCTTCGGACCCACCGTGGTCCAAGGGGTCTCTGTACGGGGGGAGCTGGTGTTCGCTCCCTCTTGCGCCGCCTCCTGAGCGGCCATTGACAGCCGCTTCTTCTTTTTTTTTTGGGCCTTTTTGCCCTTGGGCGCCGTCGACGCGGCAGGGGCCTCTTGCGGGGCAGCTGCTGCCACAGGCGGCTGAGCCTTCTTTGCCTTCGCCTTCCCGTCCGACGCCAGCGGTGGCCTCCGCTTCGGCTCCGGCAGAAGTCGGTCCTCCAGTCCGGCGAGCCTGGCGTTGAGCATATTGCCGAAGGTCTCCACGTTCGCACGGGAGACCTCGGCCAATAGCTCGCGCAGGTTTCCATCTCCGGCAGTCTGCGAGCCCTGTTTGCGCATCTCGTCCAGCTCCTGGCGTAGAACCGCCACTTGCTTTTCGAGACGCGCGTTCCGGGCCTCGAGCCTCTGTATCTCCTCTGATGAGGAGCGACTCCTCATCTCGGCGAAGACCATTGCGATGGTCGACACCGACTCCCTCAGGTACTTCTGGAAGGTTCCCTTAAGGTTGGCGGAATTCTTGCCGACCATCTCAATGGTCTCCAACGCCTGCTCCACAGTTTTGGCCAAGTCAGCGCCCGCCGTCTCCAACGCCTCTTCTCGCGCAGGAGATGAAGCGGGGAGCGCGGCGAGGGCGGAGCTCGTGTCCTTCCACGTCCTCCTAGCCCTTCGCGCTGCTTCGGCAACCTCTTCTTCGGCTTCTAGCCTGAGGGCTTCCTCCTTCTGCCTGTACTTGGCCTGCGCCTTAGCGTAGCCGACGTACTGGCCGGTTGTTGGTGGCCGGCCACGTCCCCTTTTAGGTTTAGGTGCCGTCTCTTTACTAGTAGACGGCCCTGCTTCGTCTTCAGCCAGTAATCGCCTCTTGATAGGCGTCCTCCGTCCGGTAGGTGCGGGCCGTCCCACGTCGTCCAGCGACATATTGCTACCGGACGAGTAGGAGACCTCTCTGTCATAGTCGGTGCGGCGGAAGCGGGATGGAAGGCCGGCAAGCACCTCATCCAGCCGACGCGCCGATTCCCTTAATGCATGATCCGTATCCTCTGTGGACAACGTCACTTCCTCAGATGAACAATCCCTAGCCGGCGCGGTTAGGTGCGCCGGCTTGGGATCAACGCGCTTTTTAGCGCCACCCTTCTTCTTCACCGCCTTAGCGGCCCCCTCGTCCTTCCTCGCAGAAAGTGGCCCCTCCGTATACGCGGACCGCCCGTCACTCGAAGGCGACGTATGGGATTCTCCGGTCCCATCGGGACCGGGACCCACCCGGAGATTATTTTCTTTGCTGCGACCTTCCATCATACAAAACTCCGACACCCCGGGTCGCGGGCCCTTTCGTCACACTGTGGGCGCAGCCAAGCACACACACACTCACACACGCATACCGGCGTTCAGCCACCCCCCCCGTGTCCCCGTGAAAAGCTCACGATGGCACAGGGGAGGTGCCCAGGGACACGAGCGTGGACGGACCGGCATCGCCCCCTACTTATTACTCCTACTCACGGACAATATTTATAGTATCCACATACCTAAAAATAATAATACATAAAAGTTAAATTGAAGTGTCTGTTTGTAATATAAATATGTAGTAAAAAACCATTTTTACTATATGCATAATAATAAAAATATTACATAAATTACATTATACGGTACAATATACTTACACCAAAAGTATTCACTAGTAATACCATGTAATACTAAACTAACGTATTAGGCATATTCGGAACCATGGCCTTTGAGAAATCCAGTACGAAAAACATTTAAATTTTAAAGTTATTTGCTAAGAAGTAGCGTAAACAATGTTTTTATGTTTTGCTTAAATGCACACAAAGTAACACACACCACATGCACACGAGCTCAGCGAGTGGCGATTATATCGAACTAGACGTTTCGCGCGGCTTCACCTGGGTAAATTAGTTAATTCACAGAAAAATTTGTCCACAAAAAATAGCCTATGATCCTTCAGGTGGTCTACTTCTTATCTGCGCCAAATAACAGAAAAATTGCTCGGATAGTTCGTGAGATTAGCCCTTTCAAATAATTTCCCCCGTGTTTTCCACACTTTCCTCTATTTCTTCGCTCCTATTAGTATTAGCGTGATAAAATATAGCCTATATCGTTCCTCGATAAATGGGCTATCTAACACTGAAATAATTTTTCAAATCGGACTAGTAGTTCCTGAGATTAGCGCGTTCAAACAAACAAAAAAACTCTTCCGCTTTTTAATAAATATTAGTATCAAAATATAACTCCTTTTAGGAAGCTACCTAAAGAGCGGAGTTGCTACGATTAATAATATACTTTTTCCCATTTTCGAAATAGCAATACCCGGGTTTTTAAAGAAGCCACGTGACCAACCAAGGGTTAAGTAAAAGTAACTCCCGTTTCAAAACTTTAACAAGGTGAAGACTGAAGCCTCACTAGTGCACAACACGAGGCTACAAAAACAAAATATACTTACACAATTATATACTTACACAATTATATACTTACCTATTAAATAATAAATGCTAGCTGTTACCCGGTGATTATTAAAAAATAAATACAATAATTATTTTTGGGTATTTTATGGCCGTATTGTCAATTCTGTTGACATTTTATTGTCGAGCAAAAAAGGCCAAAGCCAATTTGCTGTATGGGAGCCCCCTTAAATATTTTCTTTATTTTGATTTTTAGTATTTGTTATAGCGGCAACAGAATTTTTTATATAATTAGTGAAAATTTCAACTAGCTGGGCTGTTCTTGAGATGCAGCCTGGAGACAGACAAACAGTGAAGTCTTTGTAATAGGGTCCCGTTTTTACCCTTTGGGTAGTAAACCATAAAAAGGGGAAAATCATCTTAGTTATTATAATTATTAACTTGGCGCGGACGAAGTCGCGGGCAACAGCTAGCGTAAAATAAGTTTAATTACCATATTGTCCAATGTTGAAAAGAAATATTGTATTCACGTATATTATTTTAAATGTTATATTTTGCCTAGGCAGCCCCGGATCTATGGGGGGGCAAGCCGGGGCCCACGCCCCGGGCGGCAAATTCAGGGGGCGGCCAAATTCACACTTCACGGACCAATGGACAACTCATCATTTATTTAACTTTGACCACGGAATAAATAATAGGACAAGTACAGCAATTTCATGGCCATATCAACTTGACCGATACCCTGAGCGCGGAGTGAGACGTGCTGCATGAACATTTATGCTCGATTTACACGGGTGACTAACGGGTCGATTTTAGTCGCGCGGCAAGTCACCAGTCGAATCGCCACCCCATTTACACATTCTACAAAAATCGCCTGTGACTAGTGCCGACGTATTTGCAGCAAGCGATCGCTTGCGACTGAGCGTTTACACGGTCGATTTTAGTCACCAGCCGCATGCGGCCATTGGCCGCACGATTTTGGGGCTTGCGGCTTTAGCCGCATGCGGCATAGTCGAACTGCCATTTAGACGGTCGATTTTCGCCGTGCGGCGTAAATCGTGCGGCTTTAGTCACCCGTGTAAATCCAGCATTATTATTCGCGAGGCACGTAGGCATAGTTCAAAATACGCGCCCGGCTCCCACTCGCCTGCAGGAATCCCCTACCCTGTTAAATACATATATCCCACATATTGATAGCTGAAGTTATATGGATGATAAAGGTGAAAATAAACATAAGTATACCTACTTATGTTTGGGGCGAAATTTTTCAGTTTTTGCCCCGCCTAAAAAAAATTGAAGATCCGGGGCTGTGCCTAGGTATGTAGCCAAAATAAAGCCAAAATCCAGACTCCAGAGTTTTAACTACAACCTACGGCCTACCATTCTAAAGATCAAAATCCGTTAAAAAGTTTTTGTGTAAAGAAGTAGCAAACAAGAAACTCACAAACCCTCGCCTTTATCATTTCAGTGTAAAAATCTGGTTTCAATAATTTTTCATGAACAAACAAAAACTCATAAACTTTCGCCTTGATCGTTTAAGTGTGAAGTGTTTGATTCAGTTACAAGATTATAATTATTATGTTAATTGAAACATTGTAATATGTAATTTGTAATATAAGTAATAAGTATAGGAATGCTTAAATCTTAAAAATGAGTCAGCTTTACATCGAAACAATGAAATATTTTGCTGACGGCCAAAGATATTAATTCTTATTACCGGAGAAGGTCAACTTGAAAGAATTTAACACGGTCTGATTACTTAACATACAAAATATGCACTATTGCAGAAAAATTGGTTTAGATGTCGGTATTTTGGTTAGGTTATGTCAGCCCGGCCGACAAATCTTATACATTACTAGTAGTCTGAGTAACAAGTGCCATTTTCCTCAAAACCTGATCTAACGCACCGAAAGTTATGATTTTGGTCTCATTCGATTCGGAATAGCATCTAGAACATTCTATCAAAATTCCAAGAGGGGCTGAAAAAAAATGCAAAAGTTATAAACAATTATATAAACAGAAACAGAAGGGTTTAGTTTTTTTTTTTTTTTTATATTTCGAAAACTATTTGAGATAACCATAATTTGAAAATAGATCCTTAAAGAGCAGGAAATTTCCTAAAAAAAATCCTAGACCCTGGAACCTTATCAACAATCCTTATAACTTTAATTGAGCGACGAAAGTAACGGTAAAAACGCGTAGTTCGGGTTTCGCGTGAATTGCCGCAATCTGCCACGTGAACTAAAAAATATATTTTACTGATTAAATAATAATATAAAGAAATAAAAAAAAATGGGTACTAAGTAGACATATCAATCAACAATAATCCGTCAACAAAAATAAATTATCACAATTTGTTTAATTGTAATGCTTTTGTTAATTTGTTAATAGTCACCATTTTAATGTTAACATAAAAACGCTGATTATTTCAAAACAAGAAATCTAGAATTTTTTATTATTCTTTTGAGCTAATCTTAAAAGGGCTTAGAAGAGATATCCGTTGGAAAAATTCACTTATTTTGATTTTTCAATTTTTTATGAACAATCAAAGGCATTCATGAAATTTTTATGTAAATATAGCAACTAGGGTTTTTTCATCAATAAAAATTATTATTTAAATTTTATTAGTTATAAATAAAAAAATATACATTGTTATCTGGCTTCTTACAATAACAAAACAAAATAGTAACAATAATTGGATATAAAAGTACCGTAATTGCTTTATTTACATGAATAATTTTGGAATGACTTTGAATGTTAATAAAAAAGTGAAAAATGAAAAATTTTGAATTTTTTCAACGGGGATCTCTTATAAGGCCTTTTAAGATTAGCTCAAAAGAATAATAAAAAAATCTGGATTTCTTGTTTTGAAATAATCAGCGTTTTATGTTAAAATTAAAATGGTGACTATTAACAAATTAAGAAAAGCATAATAATTAAACAAATTGTGATAATTTATTTTTGTTAACGGATTATTGTTTATTGATATGTTTACTTAGTACCCATTTTTTTTTATTCCTTAATATTAATATTTAATCACTTAAAATATTTTTTTAAGTTCACGTAGCAGATTGCGGCAAATCACGCGAAACCCGAACGACGCGGTTTTATCGCTACTTTCGCCGCCCAATTACAGCTGTGAGGATTATTGGTAAGGTTCCAGGATGTAGGATTATTTTTAGGAAATTTCCTGCTCTTTAATGATCCATTTTCAAATTTTAATTATCTCAAATAGTTTTCGAAATATTAAAAAAAAACCAAACCCTTCTTTTTATGTTTACTTAATTGTTTTGCATTTTTTTTTCAGCCCCTCTTGGAATTTTGATAGAATGTTCTAGATGGTATTTCGAATCAAATGAGACCAAAATCATAATTTTCGGTGCATGAGATCAGGTTTTGACGAATATGGCACTTGTTAACCAGAGTATAGGTTACTAGCTGTCCCGGCAAACGTTTCTTTGCCATATGGCCCGTTTTATTTTATTGAATTAGTGACTAAATAAGTATGTCCCCATGGCAACGCCCATCGCTATTCCGTGATCCGTATCGCATAAACAATGGTCGCTCTTTATAGACAAATAATTTGAAATAAAATAAAATTGCGACTATAATTAAAGATCTAAGCTATCCTATCTCTCAAGTTGGAAAAAAGCACACATTTAAAAAAAACATTAAAATCGGTTTTAAGTAGTTTAGGAATCCATCGCGGACAAACATCGTGACAGGAGATTTATATAATATATTAGATAGACGTTCCGCACGGCTTCGCCCTCGTAAATTAGATATTTCACAGACAAATTAGTCCACAAAAAATAGCCTATGATCCTTCACGCGGTCTTCTTCTTATCTGTGCCAGATAACAGAAAAATTGCTCCAGTAGTTCGTGAGATGAGCCCTTTCAAATAATTTCCCCCGTTTTTTCCACATTTTCCTCTATTTCTTAGCTCCTATTAGTCTTAGCGTGATAAAATATAGCATATAGCCTTCCTCTATAAAAGGACTACCTAACACTGAAAATTTTCAAATCAAACCAGTAGTTCTTGAGATTAGCGCGTTAAAATAAACCTTTTCAAATAATTTCCACCCGTTTTTCCACATTTTCCACTATTTCTTCGCTCCTCAAAGTCACAGCGTGATGTTATATAGCCTATAGCCTTCCTCGATAAATGGGCTATCTAACACTGAAAGAATTTTTCAAATCGGACCAGTAGTTCTTGAGATTAGCGCGTTCAAACAAACAAACAAACAAACTCTTCAGAATTATAATATTAGTATAGATACATAACCAAACCAAATAAAGATCTGGCCTATGAACTAATTTCCTCGATGGTACATAAAAAGCTTCGTCACAGTTAAGTGAGACAAAACAGTGTGTGAATATGACGTGTATAAACATAACTAGCTGACCCGGCAAATGTTGTTTTGCCATATAAATTATTTCTAGCATCAATAAGTACTTATAGAATATAGAATGTACTACATGATACAAAATTTCATTAAAATCGGTTGAGCCGTTTTGGAGGAGTTCGCGCACTTGAAACACTGACACGAGAATTTTATATATAAACATATTATTATGGATTTCTTTAAAGTTTAAGGAGTAAGGATTAAAAATATATCCATACTTAATACTTATATTATAAATGCGAAAGTGTGTCTGTCTGTCTGTCCGTCTGTCTGTCTGTCTCTTACGTCTTCACGCTCAAACCGCTGAACCGATTTTGCTGAAATTTTGTATGAAGATACTTTGAGTCCCAGGAAAGGATATAGGATACATTTTATCCCGGAAAAATGGACGGTTCCTCGCGATAAACGAGTTTTGGCGCAACGAAGTTGCGGGCGTCATCTAGTCTATCTAGTATTGTATAATATATATAATAATTTAAGTACTTATTAAATTATTTTAAATTCTAATCACGAAGTTATGAATATTCCAGCTTCAAACTAGGCGTTCGTTCTAAAAAAGGCAGCGCACATAATATAAAATATTTTATTGCAGTATTTTCCTATTGGTACTAATTAGGGAATGCAATCCCGCAAGAGAATTTCAATCCCGGTATTTGCGGGATTGAACCATCACAATCCCGCTGGATCCCGGTATTTGCGGGATCCCGCTGGGTGGATTTAAACTTTTAAAATAAATCGTTATAATGACTTTACTTGATAGACCCCGTTTTATTCTTAGAATCTCAAATAAAACAATCTATGTCGGACACTTTTTTCAAGGGTTTAATTATTAACACCTCCATACTTCAGACTTTATAAAAAAATGAAAGAAAAACTAATCATTTTTTTGGAAATGGCTTCGTAATAATAATAATTTAAAAAAAACTAAAACAAATCGCTTATTTATGTCCATCTTTTATCGAAATTTTTTTCGAAAAATAGGTAAAAATTGGGCCCAAAGATTCCGAAACGGTTCCTGATATTCGACACAAGGTAGCTAGCAGCTGGAAATGCTCGCTCAGCATCCACGCTGGTTAGTTCAATTGTAATTTAAAGTGAATTGAAGCTAAATTGTTAAGCGGGCTGCCTGTAGCCAGTTCACGCACCCCCGCGCGCAAAGTTACGCATATGAATCACATTTATTTGTAATCCCGCCAGTCCCGCGGGATCCCGCAAAATTTTCGACCGGGATTAGTCCCGCATAATGCATGCGGGATCCCGGTATTTCGGGATCCCGGTATCCCGGTATTGCATTCCCTAGTACTAATATTGTATTCTGTGCTATTGGCTTGAGTGGAGATTACATTTATACGTGCTCGACTTAATGAACTCTGTGGAGAGGAAACGAGACGCAACTTGGTACAACTAATATATATTCTGTGACGCAACGTACAGTCACAGTACTTATAGCAATTATACTGTAATAATATAATAGCTCCCACACCGGTTTCGGTAACGGTGGCCAGTTTCATTGAAACCAGGCCAGCTACGCAGCAGTAATTTTATAGTACCCAAGTGTGTGCGCAGTACACAAGAGCACTCTCTATTCCTTTACTCTCATAACCCAGTGGGACGGACGACCGACACGACCGGCGAGAGATCAGGCGCAGGACCGACTTTTTACATGCCCATCCGACGCATGGATCATCTTACTTGTCAGACAATCAGGTGATCAGCCTGCATTGTTCTAACCAAACTTGGAAATAAGTATCATGTTTCCAACGCAGGAATCGAACCCACGACCTCCGAGTCAAGAGCCGCGCTCTATACCACTAGACCACGGAGGCGTTAAGGAGGCGTACAGCACTTATAGCAATTATACTGTGGTACAGTAGTGAGAGTACTTTGAGGCGCTTTATAGATCCATACTAATATTATTTAAAGTGTTTAGACTGTCTGTCTGTTACCTCTTCACGCCCAAACCGTTGAACCGATTGGCTGTTTGGTATGGAAATACTTTGGGTTCCGGGAAAGGACAATAACATAAAAAGTATCCCGAAATATGTACGGTTCCCGCGCGGTAAACGAATTTTGGCGCAACGGGGTTGCAGGCGTCATCTAGTAGTCAATAAACAATTTTGAATCACTATCTTTTAAATTATAATAATATGTGTGTAAAGATTCAAAATAATAGAAATAACTAATAAGTAATAACATGAACTCTGATAATAATAATGTTATAATGATATTATTATGTACTAGCTGTCCTGGCAAACGTTGTTTTGCCATTCAAAGTATTTCTACTTCATCAGTTGATACAAAATCTTACCCCCTCTTTTGTCCCCTAAGAGGGGTGGGGGGAAAAATTTTATACACCAGATGTTAAGTTGAAAAAAACAGTTAATAATATGAAGTAAGTCCATTAAAGAAAAAAGTTTGATACAAAATCTGACCCCCTCTTTGCTCTCCTTAGAGGGGGGGGGGGTGATTTTTATACACCAGATTTTGAGTTGGAGGAAGACAAATATATCTGCGAAAACCGTATGCAAATCGGATCAGTAGTTTTCGTGTTAAAGCAAAAGTCTTATACAAAATCTGACCCCCTCTTTCGTCCCTTTAGAAAGGTGGGGGGCAATTTTTTTATAGACCAGATGTTAAGTTGGAAGAAGACAAATATATCTGCGAAAACCGCATTCAAATCGGATCAGTAGTTTTCGTGTGATAGTGGAACAAACATATAGACAGACAGACAGACAGACAGACAAAAAAACTAACCACATTTTTGGCTTCTATAGCGATGTAGTAACACCCCCCGCTTATTATTTTTTGAATATCTTTAATGTACAGAATTTTCATTTCTACAGTTTTATTATAATTATGTATAGATAATCTAAGACGTGACGTAGGTATATTATGAAGATCATACCGTAATTTACGTATGAAGTATGAACAACATAAATCATAATATTATGTACTAACATAAAAATGAAACGAGAAGTCAGTAGTAATTATGCCTAACCTTATCCTTTTCAGAGTTCCGTAGTCAACAAGGAGCCCTTATAGTTTCGGTCTGTCTGTCCGTCTGTCTGTCTGTCTGTCTGTCCGCGGTTTTACTCAGAGACTGTAGGACCTACAAAGCTGTAATTCGGCATGAATGCAGATATTAATAATTATGCCGACAAAATGGTATATATAAAATCTTAAAAAAATATTGTTTATGGTACCTCCCCTACACATCATATTATGCGGGGATGATATCTTTTTCGCGTCCACCCCACCGTGTGAGGTGTCGTTGGAACGGTTTTTTTTCAATACTACGAGTAGGTATTCATAGATAATTTTTCGATTTAGGGATCCATTTGTGACATATGAAGTTTCAAAGCGGAAAAAATCATTAAGAGTCCAGTGTGTCCCCTCTACCAGCTAACTGCTAAACGGTTGCTTCTGGAAATGTAAAAAAATTCATGGGAGTAGGAAATATGCTGAATTCAAAAGGAAAATTATTACGACTAAGAAGACTTCATAAGTTATTGAGTAATAGTCAGTCAACTAAAAAAAGGAACTTTTCGTTCATATTCCTTTGAACGTAACTGAGATGATGTTGTTAGTAGTGTAAAACACGTTATATCGATACGACTGTACATATTGATAAATTCAAAAGACGTTTATAGCCTGAAATTAAATTTCTTTTACAGTACAAAATTATATAATACTAGCTGTCCCGGTGAACTTCGTGTCACTTTAAAACCTTCCCTGGACTTCTACGAATATTTTAAGACTAAAATTAACAGAATACGTTCAGCCGTTTTCGAGTTTTAGCGCGACTAACACAATTGCAAATTCATTTTTATATATATAGACTAGCTGTCCCGGTGAACTTCGTGTCACTTTAAAACCTTCCCTGGACTTCTACGAATATTTTAAGACTAAAATTAACAGAATACGTTCAGCCGTTTTCGAGTTTTAGCGCGACTAACACAATTGCAAATTCATTTTTATATATATAGACTAGCTGTCCCGGTGAACTTCGTGTCACTTTAAAACCTTCCCTGGACTTCTACGAATATTTTAAGACTAAAATTAACAGAATACGTTCAGCCGTTTTCGAGTTTTAGCGCGACTAACACAATTGCAAATTCATTTTTATATATATAGACTAGCTGTCCCGGTGAACTTCGTGTCACTTTAAAACCTTCCCTGGACTTCAAGGAATATTTTAAGACTATAATCAGCCCAATCCGTTCAGCCGTTTTCGAGTTTTAGCGCGACTAACACATTGGAAATATAAGAAGAAGATAATATGGAGTAACAAAATTATGTTATATATATAAGTAAATGATATTGATAACAGACTTTACATATTGTGTATCTAAGACAAAGTTTTGCCTGTAAGTATTTTCTCAAAAATAAGTAGTATAATTGTTATAAAAATAAACTCTTTCAGCGCTGCTACTTTCACAGTAAACTCTATTAATTAAAGGGACAAAGACATGCCTTAAATGTTTGTCCCTTTAATAGAGTTTACTGTGAAAGTAGCAGCGCTGAAAGAGTTTTTTTTTTATATATTTACGTATTTCCTTACGCTAGTGCACAGTAAGGCTATCCATCAAAGCCCTACTTGTAGAGGGATTTTCGAAAGCAATCAACTCTCATTCACGCAACAAATCATTAGGATTTGTTGTAGACCTTTTTATCAAGTCACATGAACGTGTGCCTGTTAGCTGTGATATCAGGTTGGCTGCATCAATTAGCGAATGTATGTGGGACAATAGCTCTTCGCTGTAACAAACAATTAGTTTAATTGAAAAATTGTTCGCGACATAGCTCTTTATTTGCAGTCTCTCTTTCTTCATGTACTAGACGCCCGCAACTCCGCTACATCAAAAAAGTTTTATCACGCGGCAACCGTACTTTTGTCAGTAATAAAAACTACCCTTGCCCATTTCTATATCCTTTCCGTCTCACAAAGTATCTTCATACCAAGTTTCATGTAAATCACTTCAGCCCTTTTAGCAGGAAGAGGTAACTAACTGACATACAGACACACAGATATTTACAATAATAATTATAGTATATATTATAATATACTAGCTTTTTGACCGAGCTTTGCTCGGTATTCGATAAAACATGAATAAAATGACATTTTCTAAAAATGATTCCTAGCTAGATCGATTTATCGCCCCCGAAACCCCCCATATACTAAATTTCATGAAAATCGTTGGAACCGATTCCGAGATTCCAATTATATATAATACTAGCTGTCCCGGCAAACGTTGTTTTGCCATTTAAAGTATTTCTACTTCATCAGTTGATACAAAATCTTACCCCCTTTTTTGTCCCCTAAGAGGGGTGGGGGGGAAAATTTTATGTAGCACCAGATGTTAAGTTGGAAAAACAGTTAATAATATTATGAAGTAAGTCCATTAATAGAAAAAAGTTTGACACAAAATCTGACCCCCTTTTTGGTCCCCTTAGAGGTGGGGGGGGGGTGAATTTTATACACCAGATGTTGAGTTGGAAGAAGTCAAATATATCTGCGAAAACCGTATGCAAATCGGATCAGAAGTTTTCGTGTTAAAGCAAAAGTCTTATACAAAATCTGACCCCCTCTTTCGTCCCTTTAGAGGGGTGGGGGGAATTTTTTTCATACACCAGATGTTAAGTTGGAAGAAGAAAAATATATCTGCGAAAACCGCATTCAAATCGGATCAGTAGTTTTCGTGTGATAGTGGAACAAACAGACAGACAGACAGACAGACAAAAAAACTGACCACACTTTTGGCTTCTATAGCGATGTAGTGACACCCTCCACTTATTATTTTTTGAATATCTTTAATGTACAGAATCTTCATTTCAACAGTTTTATTATAACATATGTATACAAGATACAAGAATTGCTCGTTTAAAGATATAAGACTATTATTACTAATGAATATTATTGGCAATGGCATCGCATTATGGTATTCAACAAGTTTGACATTTCACCAATAAGTTACAAGATGTACAAGTTCTACTAATTCTATAGGTAATAGAATTAGTAGGAGTAGAAGAAGTAGGTACTTCTTTCAATAAATGAACGGTTTACACTCCTGGAATGCCGGCAGTAACAGTTCCTTTTCTACACCATACAGCACACTCTAATGTATCTAAAATTAGTAGACCATTTTGTAGATTTAATCAAAGTTACATTTATATAAAAATCCGTGTATTCAAAACCCATTCACCGATGAGACAGATCCTCGTGATACGAACCACGAAGTGCGGTGTTTGCCGGGAGTAAATAAAAGCTAAATGGATGGATATTCAGTCTGTTAGTGCTCGCGGATAAAACTTCAATTATTCATCCCCTGGTACGGACGGCAAAAAAAGCCTTGAATAGGGAATATTACTGCAAATCACGCAAGAGGTAGCACCACCAAACAAAAAGTTTTGACAACGTTTGACAACGTTTCAATATTCTGATATGAACGCCTCCGTGGTATAGTGGTATAGAGCGCGGCTCTTGACTCGGAGGTCGTGGATTCGATTCCTGCGTTGGAAATATGTTATTTCCAAGTTTGGTTAAGACAATGCATGCTGATCACCTGATTGTCTGACATGTAAGATGATCCATGCGTCGGATGGGCATGTAAAAAGTCGGTCCTGCGCCTGATCTCTCGCCGGTCGTGTCGGTCTTCCGTCCCACTGGGTTATGAGAGTAAAGGAATAGAGAGTGCTCTTGTGTACTGCGCACACACTTGGGCACTATAAAATTACTCCTGCGTAGCTGGCCTGGTTTCAATGAAACCGGCCACAGTCACCGATACCGGTGTGGGAGCTATTATTATTATTCTGATATGACGTGTGCAACATGTCGGATTTTGGTCGGATTATATTTACTGCAGTATACGCTAATTAATAGCACATTCTGCTCTGACCTTTGCGTTATATTGCAAAAAAAACTACCCACGTTGGCTCATGGACCGATATAAGCGAACATATTCGTCTATGCCCATGGTCAACATCGATTATGCAAGCATACCATATATTTTATAAAGTCAAAGCAACGCTGTCTTAACTCCGCAATCATTGCATTATTGGTTATCCATCATGGCCAACGTGGAGGCGGGTCTTAATGCTAAATTAATCAAAAGTGAAAAGCAGAAAGCATATAATAGACATGCCAAATTAAAGTCGAAGCAAAAAGCGTGTCACCTGAAAGTGGGAATTGGGATCTTTGGAGTTTAGGTCCATTTTGACATTAGAGGTTTGAAATGACGTGTATGACGTAACTTTTTTCGTGTATGAGCATTTTTTTAACTTTGTAACTCGTAACAGATAGTGACTTTTGAAACTGACTAGCGGAAAAACGCCAATGAAAATAAACACCAAAATAATATGTATTTAAATACGTTACCTATAATAATTTTTATTTAAATAAAATAAATATTATTAATACTACACAAATGCATATTTATGCACTTGAGTTTTGTAAGTCTGAATTCTGTATCTCAATTTGTGTTTCAAATCAAATCAAATCAAAATATTTTTATTCGGAGTAATTTTACGGAGTAAGTAACACGGTCACATTAACCTGACGCACCACTGGAATGCAATATGCCATCACCGTGCTCTCGTGTCTCACATTAGTTAGAATATACAAATTAGACAGAGCAGTTGAGTTGAGAGAGACTTATATAATATAACATAACCACTCTACAATATAATATGTCAAAGTTGCTAGAGTTGACATTCAAGAAAATATTTTAACTGAAAGCGTAATGTTTTGCTATCTGTACACCCAACATCGTCGGTTCTGTAAAGTGTACAGTTTTTAATGGAGGTTGAAAGAGTTCTTTTCATTAAGTTTAGTTATGCTATTTTTGACCAACTTCCAAAAAGGAGGTGGTAATACGTTCGGCTGTATGTATTTTTTTTTTATGTATGTTCAACAATTACTCAGCCGTTTGTGGTCCGATTTTCAAAATTATTTTTGTGTTGTATAGGGTTTGATTCGAATTTGGTACCATGTTCATAAAAGTGGTGATCTGATGATGGAATCCATGAGTAATCGAGGGGACTCCTTGAAATTTGTATGGAAACATATAGTGATTTCGATTTTTTCTGAAGCATTCGAGGTAAATGCTACCAAAAAGTAAGACTCCGCACCAGGTTATACCCTGGATCCGAAGGTACCGAACAGAACTTTTGAATGCTTATAGGTACAGGTTCGGGGATTTCGGCGTTGTTTAAACAACTGAAAGCATAAGCCAACATATCAATTTGATTGATCATCATCATAACAACCATAATTATACCATGGGTCATCACACTATGACCCAATTATTGGTACTTTTCGCGATATTTTGCATCGAAGCAGTTGTTTTTGATGATGATTTCGCTGTTTGTGGACCGATTTTCAAAATTCTCGTGTTGTTGTATATGATATAATCTTAATTTTGTATTACAATTACGAAAGTGGTGAGCTGATGATGGGATCTATGAGCAGTCGAGGGAAATCCTTGAAATTTATCAAAACACTCATAGTGGTTAAAATGTTGTTTCTAGTTAAAGTTAAACATATGTTACGAATAAGAGAAATTTCATACGAAGGTGTCTTTTGGTCCAAAGTCACTGAATAGAACTCCTGAACCTTTAAAGATAAAAGTTTGGAAATTGCAGCATCGCTTAGATAACTGCAAGCATTTACCACAATTTCGCTTACAGTAACATAATGTGAATAGTTAACATTCGTACCTATTGGTTATTTACGCAAAAGCCTTATTTTGTAGATAACTAAAAAGAGTGAAATTATTGTTTTTAACAAAAAATTAAAACCGACTTCCAAGGTAAAAACAATAGTAATATGAACTAAAAAGTACTAAATAACTCTTACTCTTTAATAGTGCCTTTTTCAGAATTCGTCTAAATCTCAACTATTTCTGTACATACTACAGTCTTCATTACTTTGAAGTCGGTACCAGTCCCAAAAGTTTCAGATATTCTAAGTTCTGACATTACTGAACTCACGAATAAATTAGCTGGTACCGACTTCAAAATAATGAAGACTGTAGTATGTACAGAAATAGTTGAGATTTAGACGAATTCTGAAAAAGGCACTATTAAAGAGTAAGAGTTATTTAATACTTTTTAGTTCATATTACTATTGTTTTTACCTTGGAAGTCGGTTTTAATTTTTTGTTAAAAATAATAATTCGGTTACAATTCGTCTTTAAATGGATAACAAAATGAAGTGTAGCTCTTATATTCTTTCGATGCTTTCTTATCTTTGTTACGTAAATATAATTACTGAATCTTATTAGTATTAAAAAGTTTATTTTATAAACTCTGAAGGACATGGTCGGTGATCACATAACCTTAAGGGATAGCCCAGGATAGTTCACTGTAACTGGGCCACTGGGCGAGACTTGATTTTCGAAAAAAAAAATCCACAGCCGAACATATAACCTCCTCCTTTTTGGAAGTCAGTTAATAAGGCCTACTAGTGCCTTCTTATGTACCTTCTTAAGTACGTCAATACCAACTTTTAACCCTCGGTGATTAATTTTCAGCTCACATGTATTACGTTGTAACATGCGAACCTTAACAGCTATTAACTCGCAAACATTCATTTCCAGCTATACCTCTTCTTTCTTCTCCTGGGCGGCGTCTCCGCCAGCATCGTGAAGCCCAGCACCACCAGCGCCGGGAACTTCGAGCTGCTCATCCTCCACAACAACGACATGCACGCCCGCTTCGAACAGACCTCGCAGCTGTCTGGAGCGTGCGCCCCCGCTGATAGAGACGCGGGGAAGTGCTATGGCGGGTTCCCGAGGGTGGCGCATGTGTGAGTTACTTCTTGGTTGTATTGGTCTACCAGGATCTGATGGCAAAAAGTGAGAAAAGATATTGACTCTAGCAATACCGGGGTAATTGGAATAAAAAATTTTGATCCTTGTTTTTTTTATTCTGTGTGTGAAATATAAAAATTTATATAATGATCAAGGATATTTTTTAAAAATCTATTATCCACGCCTCAATTTTCTGGTCCGGTCTGGGTCTGGTTGATATTATTATATATAAATATCCTGTTACATATAAATTATCTTATAAGTATTTTTATCTAGTACTAAGCTTCCACTTTCCACCTACGAATAATAAATATAGTACCACGTTACCACATTTCGTAGCAGTTCTACACAGAAAAGCAGTAAGGTAAATGACTAGTAGATTGGACAGTACCAGTCATTGGAAAGAGCACAAAAACAAAATATTTATTAATGTTGCTTTAAAGGTTTCCTGTTTTTAAACTAAAAGGACGCCTGTTTTTTAAGAAAAACAGTCAGTTTTTAAAGCAACAATAATAAATATGGTGTTTTTGTGCTTTTTCCAATGACTAGTACTGTCCAATCTACTAATATACTAGTCATTTACCCTACTTAGATTTTGCACCAATGAGTAGGTACATGTCATTTTGTCCAAGTAAAAGTTTTTGAATTTCGAACACTCGCGAACTAGAGTAGTTGTTGACAAACAATTCGAAATTGGAAGCAGTTTTGCTCGTGGCGCAACTCTACATTTTGGTAACATTCGAATTTTGAAGTGACAGTGTGAGCTTATCCCAAATCTGTTACAAAATTAACTTTTGGAGGATTAATAGGAGTTTTTTGCATACTATACCTTAAA
The DNA here is from genome assembly GCA_963422495.1 of Polyommatus iphigenia. Lineage (NCBI taxonomy): Eukaryota > Metazoa > Arthropoda > Insecta > Lepidoptera > Lycaenidae > Polyommatus > Polyommatus iphigenia. The sequence continues at coordinate 11,190,739 of OY730177.1, forward strand.
TATTGCAGTAACAAAAAGATTGAAAAACTAATATCAGACATCTTCTCTTCGTGTGAGAATGAGTTTATGAGTAATGGCAACGTTATCTATACTAATATTATAAAGCGGAAGAGTTTGTTTGTTTGTTTGACCGCGCTAATCTCAAGAACTACTGGTTCGATTTGAAAAATTATTTTAGTGTTAGATAGCCCATTTATCGAGGAAGGCAAAAAATATTTGTATGAAGACATAACAATCTCCCTTATATTTGACGTAGGGACCAAGTAGGTACCTATTGATAATAATGCTACGATTACGTAGCTGTATTATAGGAACTTAAATATGCTCACTATTTCGAGGTTTTGAGGAGTACCTAGTAGTAAATAGTAATTTACGCCTACTAATCTGAGGTATACTATTTACATTCACACAGGTACAGGTAGAGTATGGAAATTATAGTAAACAATTATAGAAAGTAATCTGAACAAACCACGAACAATAATAATTAATTAATCATTATAAAGATTACCTACACCATACTTATACGAAATTATTGTATACTATGTAATATACAAACATTTCCGAAAATTAATAAGCTCTTATAATTCTACAAAATGGTAATGAATATTATTTGGATTTCAAAATTACTTCATAGTTCATTGGAAATGACTGTTAATAAAGTCCAATTATATTTTTGATTTCAATAAAACAATCATCACAATCATCATCGAAAAATACTTTTAAAAGTGCAAACGCTTTTTTTTAAACAAATCGGTTAAAGAGTAAAAAAAAACACGAAAATGTAGAGCTCTTTAAAATGCTCATTATCGACGTCGTCGACCGTACCATAGGCAAATGGATTTACGTTATTTTGTCATATTATAATAATATCAAGACCATGGACCATGTTAGACACGATTGCGGCTCAGTTTGTTATAACCCGACCGAATTACGTAGATTCGCCATCTGCCTATAAATCAATTTCTCTGATAGCTGTACTCATTATAGACAACTGTCATGGCTATCCATTACTCATAGCTTACTTTAAGAGTCTTTACAAAGTTTACATACAACCACTATCTAATTTTACAAACCCTTAATTCCAGGGCAAAGGAGCCGCATTAATGGTTACTCCTCTTGACCCAACATTAAGAACCCTAACACACAACTCTCTTAATCTTTAACCTTAAATTCCAGGGTAAAAGAGTAACCATTTAACAGCGCCTCTTACAACCACTCTCTCAATATCCACCCTTCAATTCCAGGGTAAAGGAGGCTCGCAAAGCCGCCGCCTCAGGCGAGGGTCCACCAGTCCTCTACCTCAACGCCGGAGACACATACACTGGGACCGCCTGGTTCACCATATACAAGTGGAAGGTGGCAGCAGAGTTCCTCAACGCGCTGCAGCCTGATGCTGTCGTAAGTTCTGATGTATAAGTATTATCGACTAGCTGTCCCGGCAAACGTTGTTTTGCCATTTAAAATATTTCTACTTCATCAGTTGATACAAATTCTTACCCCCTCTTTTGTCCCCTAAGAGGGGTGGGGCGAAAAATTGTGTACACCAGATGTTAAGTTGGAAAAAACAGATAATAATAATATGTCAAAGTAAGTCCATTAAAGAAAAAAGTTTGATACAAAATCTGACCCCCTCTTTGGTTCCCTTAAAGGGGTGGGGTGGGGGGATTTTTGGTCACCAAATTTGAGTCGGAAGAAGACAAATTTATCTGTGAAAACCGTATGCAAAGCGGATCAGTAGTTTTCGTGTTAAAGCAAAAGTCTTATACAAAATCTGACCCCCTCTTTCGTCCCTTTAGAGGTGTGGGGGGAAAAAATTTTATACACCCGATGCTAAGTTGGAAGAAGGCAAATATATCTGCGAAAACCGCATTCAAATCGGATCAGTAGTTTTCGTGTGATAGTGGAACAAACATACAGGCAGACAGACAGACAAAAAACTAACTACATTTTTGGCTTCTATAGCTATGTACTTAGTGACAACCCTCGCTTATTATTTTTTGAATATCTTTAATGTACAGAATTTTCATTTCTACAGTTTTATTATAATGTATAGATCATAGCGGTCGCCCGCGGCTCCGCCCGCGTGGATGTCGGTTACCGCTGCAAAAAGCCTACCCAGGAAAGACACGGTCAGCAAAATGATTCTTAGGTCAATTCACAGTAACATCGACGACGCAGTCATTTTCCGCAGGCTGCACAGATTGTCTTTCTGTGGATGTTAAAGTTGTTCATGATGAGAATATTTTTAAATGTAATTAATAATAAGTTTTCACCTCTGACGGTAGTCCCGGAGTGCAACCCGTTGTTTTAGGATAGATAACTAAAGCGATTATTGTAGAGCTTTTCTATAAACAACATTAATTGACGTTAAGTTATTTTCAAGTAACAAAATATACTGATACTCGTGATAGAGCAAAACATTCTTTTCATAAATCTATTCCTACTAATTCGAATGTTTGGCCCTGGTATTTACATAATATTTATCGTTAGTGCAAAATAATTTCTTACAGGAAATTGGAGCCTTTTAAAGGGTATAGGCAAATCAGTAGGGATCATTGGTATTCTTGGTATATGAGCCAATTCACCAGCTGCAGGGCCGGTCATAATCTTCGCGAAACGGGCGTAAATCGCAATTTTTAATTTCGCCATAACTTCTAAACCAAACGTCCAACTTTAATCATTCAAAGACCAAATATTATCTACATAAACTGTACTTAGTGATGAAATAATTTATTTTGATAAAGATTAATAGCATGAGTAAAATAAATGCGTTTAAATGTAGTCCAAAAAAATCTAGATTTTTAAATAAAATAATGGTTGTTGTACCTCACTTGACATACATAGGTATAGTGTGTCGCGGACTTTTTTGTAGATATTTAAAAGATCTACATTTACTTAGAACATTGTATGGTTCTATCTTTTATAGTTTAGGCAGCGTACGCAAAATAAGTAAATTTTCTGGTTGATTTTTTTCACCTTGTGTCAGAAAACCCCAAATATCTTACGGAACCCTACATTTTCCGAAATAAAATGTAGCCTATGTTACTCGTAAATAATGTAGCTTTCGAATGGTGAAAGAATTTTTTAAATCGGTCCAGTAGTTTTTGAGCCTATTCATTACAATTAAACAAACAAACAAACAAACAAAGTTTACCTCTTTATAATATTAGTATAGATAAAATTGATTCATAGGCAGGTGGCAGACCTACGTCGTTTGGTCGGGTTACATCAATTCAAAGTGAGTTGTAGTTTGTATGCTGGATTTGACATAACACGACCATATAACGTAGAGCACTATCTGCACATGAATCAACTTTGCTCTCTCAAAGAATTTGCCTACCGTGAAGAATTAGCCTATAGCGCATCCATATTGCGAGGAGGAGGAGGTTTTACTTTTAGCTATGTTTATGAGGAGACCATTTACAGATGATAAAGCTCCTAGAAAGGCAGAGAAACTGTATAGTATTGCCTGTAACTGTAGAGTAATGCCTGATTAATTATTTATGCAATTATCGTCTGCCTACCTTCTGAAACAGCTATTTTAAGCGCATTTATTTATCATTTTCCTTAACTAAAGGTATCCGGATACTTTGTGTATCTTTAAAGCTATGGCGTGATTCAGGTAGAGCCAAAAATTGGCTCTACAACGCCAAAAAAAAGTACTTTACACCTCAATGTGACTGCAAACTGCAAAGAGTTATATAAGCCTTCAATCTATTACCCTTAGTACCACTGAGTGACCGATTGTGTTTTGATAATATGCATAATATGAGCCCTAAGACATGCTTAATTGTGTCGTCCGTGTCGTTTTGTGCCTGGTAAAAACGGCAAAGTCGCTTTGCCACTTTGCCATTTATGTGAATGTATTCGACAAGTATTGTGTTGTAAAGTCTGCTGAGTTCCGTACCACGTTCCTTCGCTTCAGCAGGGTGTGAAGTTCCACGTTTGAAAAGTTCCACGGTTGAAATTTTGTAATTATGCTGTTTGTGAAGTTCGGAATGTGACCGTTGTTGGAGTCGTGCGTTATAATTGCTTTGTTTGTTATTGTGCTAAACATCAAATTAAATTAGAAATTTTTGAGACTTCTTCTGGACATTTTGGAGTTCTGGATTAGTTTTCACGTAGTAATATGAAACCTAGCTTTAGGTACTGTAAAATATTTATCTAAAATAGGAGTCCCGAGAGATTTTTTTCTGCTAATTTTTCGAATTTGCTTACCCGTCCATTTGCCTAACTTTTAATAGTGACGTACTAAATCGAAAATAGATTTCGTACGCAAAAATAGGTTTTATAAGACTATTCAAGCCCAATAACATGGTAATAAAAGGCTTCTTAATTGCAAATACTATGCCTTTGCCTTTTTTCTGACGCTAGTAATAGTGATGGTGTAAGATCAATCTCAGAAAAGCCATAAAAACAAATTTATTTTGTTTTTTATCACCCAACCGTTTCCATATACGAAAGAAACGTCTTTAGTAATTATAGTAATAAATTCTGTCTTTTGTCCTTCGAGGCACATAATATCTGAAGCCTTGTATAATTATTGTTTTCCCAATCTTTATTGATCAACTAAAGAAAAAGGCTCCATAATTTTAATCATCAGTCTTCTGTGATATTTATTCTCATGAAGTTATCTAAAAATAGTTGTGAAAATTTTGCCATTTCCTATTTTTAAGAGCCTATTACCTGCCGCACCCAAAGACAAATGATATTAATTACTTAACTGTAACTTTACTTACATACCCAGGGCGCCGAGTAAAAAGGGGCGCCGAAGGCAAACAAAAAGAGGCCATTTTTGTTAGCACCCAGGGCGCCGAAGAAATTTCGCCTAGGGCGCTCGCTGGTAGTGCTAAACCGGCACTGTTCAGAGATAATGTCGATGATGAATCTCTGACCGCAGTATATCCGCAGTTTTCGTGGTGTGCATTTTATTGCGCTATGAATGTACGTTATGTACTGGGAAAATCAATACCGAATAATTTGTTGCATCACACCCGTAACCCGTTATATAAAGTGATATGGCCGCGTACATAAGCGGCTCAGGGTTGGCAACGCGAAAAAAATTATTTTAGACTAGGTGTTGCCCGCAACTTCGATAAGATTCGCGATGAGCGGACACCTTACAATATACGAGAAAAAAATCCACATCCGAAAATAGAAACTCCTATTTTTTTTGGAAGTCGGTGTAAAAGGGTAGTTATACCGGAACTTAAGTACTTTGATACCTTATCTAAATCAAGTGGTTTACGCGTATTACGCGTAAAGAGGCATATGCCTCTGCGTGTACGAGTACAGTATTAGTATCGGTTTTTATATCAATGATCAAAAAGCTGCAAACGCCATCCATATTATTGCTAGCAGTTAGCACTAATGCTACTTATAGCTACAGAAAATTTCTTATTTTTACGAATTTTGTGGTAAAGATTGATGTGGATACTAAAGTTGAAGTAACTAATGCAAAATTAGGTCAAAGTTGATAATAGCATTGTATTTCAGTAAAAAATTATGGAGGAAAATATATTATTCAATATCTTTTTCGAATTCTCTACGATAATGATTTGTTATGCCACCCATACATACCATAGATTCAGGAACTAGTCCAGTGACAAGAGCGTAATAAACTCACAAAAAATATTACATTATGTGCCACCCCTAACACCAGCACACCTGTATGCCTTTATTCCACAAACACATCTATCCCTTTGACATGTCAAAAACATGTCCGCGCGGTAGTGATCCGCAAATAAAACGGTACGTGACGCAAATATTAACTTTTTTCCGTTGAAACCTTTTACAACGATGCATTTTACATGCGTTCAATTTCAGGACTGAATCCATACTAATATTATAAATGCGAAAGTGTCTGTTTGTCTGTCACCTCTTCACGCCTAAACCATTGAACCGATTTTGGATATTTAGTATCAAGATACTTTGAGTCCCGGGAAAGGACATAGGATAATTTTTAATCCTAGAAAAATGTTCCCGCTGGAGCATTTTTAATCTTACACATTATTATCAACCGCCAAAATCTAATTTAAAAATTGCCGTTGAAATATAGTGATAAAACTGAATCTTCAAGCAGTGTTATCTCCTAAGCTAACATTTTTATTTTTAAGTAAGTCATAAAATTAATGCCAGTGTATCACTGAAAATAAAAGAAGGACGTGTTCTGCAAAAAGATGTAAGTCTATAAAATTATAAACACTTTAATTTGATACTAACCGGCCTGGGATAAACTATTTACTTACCTATCTTTAATTCAACTAACCCTAATTATTGAGAAACTAACTTAGAATGTAATGTATTATGTAAAAGCTAAATTACTAACACTAACAACTAGCGTTATTAAAAATTCTAACAAAATACCGTGCTAAAATAATTCTCCAACCCCAATCATGTCATAACTCAAACTTAACCCATTTCCATCCTTTGTTTTATGTTTTGTGTCGTCGGTGATGGTAACCTAACAAACTAACATTATGATTTAAGTAGTAACAGCATGATTACGACTAATTATACTTTTTAATTTTTCAGTCTCTGGGAAACAACGACTTTGAAGGCACGAAGCTGGCACCGTTCTTAGAAAACCTAAAAGCGCCCATTTTGACCAGCAACATAAAGGTCCAGTCAGATGCTGCACACAAAATTAAGAGATCCGTCATCATAGACATCGATGGCACAAAGGTTGGAATAATTGGATACCTCACACTGGATTTCAACGTTTTGGATAGAGCTGGAAGCATCGAATATAACGATGAAATAATCATTCTCAAAGAAGAGGTTGAAAGGCTGCAATCCGAAGGTGTAAACATTATTATAGCTTTAGGACATTCTGACGTTAGCAAAAATGTTGAAATCGCTAAGGAAGTTGAAGGTTTAGATTTGATCATTAGCGGTCACAAAAACGCATTCTTTTGGAACGGCACCAATGCTGAAAATGTTGCTGCTTATGAGCCTCTGAAAATTGTTAAGCAGAAATCAGGAAAAGAAGTACCCATAGTAGAGTCTTACGCTTACAACAAGTACCTCGGTAAAGTAATTGCTAAATTCGACAGTGAGGGTGAAATAGCCGAACTGAAATCGGATCCTATTCTACTCGATGCTACAATCCCACAAGATGCAGCAGCATCGCAGATTTTGCAAAAATATAACGATGAAATAGATCCAACTGAAGTTGTTGGTAACATTGCCGTGGTGCTAGACGGTGAAACTTGTAAAACTGAAGAATGTAATTTCGGCAATTTAGTTCTAGATTCCATTATACAATATTATGCAGTAAGATTTACAGGCGAACGTTGGACTGATGCAGCAATAGCGATCATGCACGGGGGTGCTCTTGCAACAAGAATAGCTCCTCCCAATCGACCAGCCGCAGTTACTAGAAACGATTTGTTATCAGCTTTGCCGGAAACTGATAATCTCGTTGCAGTTACTATTACTGGTCAAGAGCTACTACAACTTCTCGAGCATTCGGTTGCAGATTTTAATTTAAATAACCCTTCAGGACAATTCTTACAATTTTCGGGAATTCGAGTCACTTACGATTTATCAAAGGATCCAGGATCTCGCGTGGTGAGCGTAGTAGCTCGCTGTTGGAGTTGCTTTGTTCCCGAATTCTACACAATCGATGATTGGAGGGACTACAAGATAATAATGCCACTCTCCTTAGCCAATGGTGGATATGGTTATTCTATGCTCGTCGACAAACCTAGGGAGACTCTGGCGTACGACGCTTTTACTTGCACATCAGAATATATGGGTCTCAGAAGTCCAGTTTACCCGGACGTAGCTGGTCGGGTAACTTTGCTGAATATTGATGCAACTACTGAACCGACAACTGTAGATCCTACAACTGCTGACCCCACAACTCTGGCTCCAACGACCCTCCCAACAACATTAGAACCTACGACCGAGCCATCGCCTGATTCCGCCTCCTCAATTACATCCACCTTGACAATACTTTGCTTCACATCCTTTATTTACATGTTTGTATAAATATAACCTACATTTTATGATCTCCAAAATACACTTCATTATGTGTGCTTTTAAAACCACGAACATAATATGTAAGTGGGTAACTACTATTCCACATTTTCTTGCAATTATTATTTTTATGCGTATTATTTATTATAATTATAACTACCAAAGACTAACGCTCATCTATTTCTAAATGTTACTAACAACAATGCTATTAGTAAGGGTTGTAAGTACACTACATTTATAATATTATAGATAGAAATAAATGTTTTATTGGTTTTGTTTTTATTTTTCTCGTTTATTATATTACTAGCTGTCCCGGCAAACATTGTTTTGCCATATAAAGTATTTCTACTTCATCAGTTGATACAAAATCTTACCCTCTCTTTTGTCCCCTAAGAGGGGTGGGGGGGAAAATGTTATACACCAAATGTTAAGTTGAAAAACACAGTAAATAATATGAAGTAAGTCCATTAAAGAAAAAAGTTTGATACAAAATCGGACCCCCCTCAGAGGGGTGGGGAGATTTTATTTTTTTTGTATCAGATGTTGAGTTCGAAGAAGACAAATATATCTGCGAAAACCGTTTGCAAATCGGATCAGTAGTTTTCATGTTAAAGAAAAAAGTTTGATACAAAATCTGACCCCCTCTTTTGTACCCTTATAGGGGTGGGGGGGAAAAAATTTATACACCAGATGTTAAGTTGGAAGAAGACAAATATATCTGCGAAAACCGCATTCAAATCGGATCAGTGGTTTTTGTGTGATGCTGGAACAAACATACAGACAGACAGACAGACAGACAGACAGACAGACAGACAGACAAAAATCTAACCACAGTTTTGGCTTCTATAGCGATGTAGTGACACCCCCCACTTATTATTTTTTGAATATCTTTAATGTACAGAATTCTCATTTCTACAGTTTTATTATATGTATAGATATTTTGTTCACCTAATAAAATGCCGTACTGAGATACTCCTATCAAATTGCTTATTTATGAGTTATTTCATTGGTTTTATTAGTTAAGTAGGTCCATTAACAGTTTCACTTAGGAAAACTCTTTATTTTTCTTGCTAGTACCATTAAATTAAGATAGCGAAAGGAGGAATTTATATAAAATACATTCTTATAATTGAATGACACGAGTTTTAACAATTCACTCATGAAATTCTGTTGACTGTTTTTCGAGATTAGTTACTCGTTCGATATTTTTAACCACAAGACCTTTTCATACGTATATTGTGCAACATTCACTCTATCTTTCAATGAACCAACAATGGGTAAAGGATATGATCCGCTTCTTTGTATTGCTTGCTGCAAGCAATAAAATTGGCTACGAATACGTATGCCAAATGTATTATATTTTAAGAATGTCTAAGGTCAAAGGTATTATATATAACAGCCAAGAGCGTGTCATAAATCAAAATATCAGCATAGTAGTTGGGGAGGGGAAGAGGGGATTTCGGGATAAGCTCGAGCGTGTCAGAAGCTTATACAGGCTTCCGACATATTGTGTCAAGTTATCATGATATAGAAATCAGATTTCTCACGTGGTCTTTTTTTTTAAAATAAAATAAGGGGGCAAACGAGCAAACGGGTCACCTGATGGAAAGCAACTACCGTCGCCCATGGACACTCGCAACATCAGAAGAGCTGCAGGTGCGTTGCCGGCCTTTTAAGAGGGAATACGCTCTCTTCTTGAAGGTTGTCAGGTCGTATAGGTCCGGAAAAACTGCTGGTGACAGTGCGTTCCAGAGTTTTACAGTGCGCGGCAGAAACTTACGCGAGAAACACACCGTGGAAGATAGCCACTCATCAAGGTGATGACGATGAGGATGGTATATTTTTCGCGTGGGACGATGGTGAAAGTTGCAGGTGGTATGATTCCGAACAATTCCTCAGAGCACTCCCCGTGATACAACCGATAGAGGATGCAGAGTGAAGCTACATCTCGGCGTAATTCCAAGGGGTCCAAGCTGTTTGAAACACTATGGCAGTCAACAATTCGAGCGGCCCTTCGTTGGATACGATCCAGAGGGAGCAGTTGGTATTTTGGCGCCCCTGCCCAGAGATGAGAACAATATTCCATATGAGGCCGAACCTGCGCCTTGTAGAGTTGTAGGCGTTGGTCCGGACTGAAGTACTGTCTCGCTCTGTTAAGAACACCAAGCTTCTTCGAGGCTAATTTGGCCTTACCCTCTAGATGATATCGGAACTGGACTTCGCTCAGTATGTTGACGCCAAGTATCTCAATGCTAGGGGAGATGGTTAAAGATGTGCCCTCGAAACGAGGATATACGACTATATAAAACCTACTAGGTCTCCATGACGCTCGAGTGACTACAAAAATAGCACCTTCCCCTCTCCTACTATAGGTACTAAATATCTACAGAACAATCGTAACTTGATAGAAGACAATACTTGCATAAATGATAATCAGTCATGTCGCCTATGGGCATTGTCAATTGTCATTTTCTATCCTAATCAAATTCTAGTTCCTGTTACGTTTTATGAGGTTGTTAATTAATGCCCCAGGGCATTAAATAACTTAACTTATTGTTATCTTAAAGACAGAGAAAAACTACAAGATTTATCTTTATTTTCGGTAAGAATGCTGTACTGCTTATCTACTGTTTTTTTTTTTCTACTAGCAATTTTCCTATTCATGTAAGGCTTATACCTAAAAGAAATTAGGAGTGTAAGACCAATTAAAAAAAATTAGTCATTGAATAGCTTTAGGAACCCTAGGCTGTTATATTCACTCCCCTAATATTTGCTTGAAATTTTCAAAATTAAAGCCAAGCCTAAGCTTATATTATTACTAACAGAAGATGACATAGTATTCATTTTTATTCATCATTTTACTTTTTTAACTTTATTTGTATTTGGTCTATTGATTCTGGTTATAAAAAAACAAATGAAAATTACCTTTCTGAACTTGTGTGTTTTTATGTTTGGTGTCGCTTTATCCTCGATTATTGTCATTTTTAATTCGACTATTGTGTTACTTGGGATCATATCGCACTTTATGTATCAATGCACTTTTGTATTATATACATTTTCTGTCCATCAAACTATATTTTATTTTACTTACTCGCTTTATCTATTTCCCCTCCTTGTGGTATATTGTTCTTATAATATTATATTATATATAGTAATCATTTTTATCCCCGTTTTTCTTTGTTACAGTCTTTGGGCAATCACGAATTCGACAACGGCGTTTCTGGACTTACTCCGTTTATCAGAAATCTATCATGCCCCGTGCTTGCCGCTAACCTCATCCTTACAAAGGAGCCTGACCTAGAATTTGAAGCCAATCTCATGAAATCCGTTGTTTTCAACGTCAATGGCATAAAAGTAGCTGTAATCGGTTACCTCACGCCAGATACCAAATTTCTTGCCATCAGAAACAACGTAGAATATATTGACGAAGTAACAGCAATCAGAGAAGAAATGGAAAAGCTAAAAGAATCAGGGATTGAGATATTTATAGCACTCGGACATTCCGGATTTTTTAAGGACCTGGAAATAGCTAGAGAGGTGGAAGGTATCGACCTTGTAATTGGAGGTCATACCAATACATTCCTATGGAATGGAACTGTTCCTGACTCTGAAACTCCGCAAGGACCTTATCCCACTTACGTCAAGCAAGCATCCGGTAGAAGGGTACCGGTTGTGCAAGCTTACGCCTACACAAAATACTTGGGCAAACTGCACATTCTGTTCGATTCTAATGGGGAGATTATAGAATTAGATGGAAATCCAATTCTTTTAGATAACTCCATTCCGCAAGATCCCGAAGTCTTAACTATTATAGAAAAATATCGATCCGGTATAGACGCGATATCTGAAGAAATTGTCGGGAGCTCCTCAGTCATATTAGATGGTAGCAAATGTCGCTTGAAGGAATGTAACTTAGGAAATTTGATTTCAGATGCAATCGTTCATAAATATGCATCTTCATACGAGGGTAAAGGTTGGACCGATGCACCAATAGCGATCGTTCAGGGCGGCGCAATCAGAGCATCGATAGCTCACTCCAACGACCGATTCAATATCACCAAAGGCGATCTATTCACTGTTATGCCATTTGACGAATATGTCGTCCGAATGATGGTCAATGGTTCAACAATCTGGAAAATGTTCGAACACGCTGTGGAAGAATATAACCTAATAAGAGCGCCTGGACAGTTTCTGCAAATATCTGGGATGAAAGTTATTTACGATTTTAAGAGGAGACCGCGTCAGAGAGTTGTGAAAGTTGAAATACTATGTTCAGACTGTCAAGTTCCGACCTATATGCCCTTAAATAAAACGGAAAATTATAACATACTGATGAACTCATTTTTATCGCTCGGAGGAGATGGTTTTGTCGTTTTTAACGATCTGCCTACAAAAATCATGCCTTTCAGTGAATTGTCTGCAACAGCTGATTATTTACGACTAATTAGCCCCGTTTACCCAGCCATAGAAGGACGCATCACCATTTATAACATGGACTCTATAACTTCTTATGGTAGTAGATCTGTCACAATACTACCGTTATGGTTAATTATAGTTATTGTATTCAAATCTTTGTTTATGTAATTTATTGAATTCGTAATTCTAAAATTTCATTGGTTCTAAGATACGTAATGTTGCATTTATTGAAGGTGCTCTTTACTGCATACTTTCATACTTTGTTGTAATATAATATTTTATGTACGTATTACAGTATTATACGTAATGTAAAATAATAGTGAATTTGGCCCGGGAGCCAGGTAAATTTTTGGTCAATGGTTTCCTCCCGGGCGAAACTTTGTACAATGCATAAGAGACTTATACTATGAATACTAGCGACCGTCAGCTGCGACTCCGTGGGTGGGGTGGGCACTGGGCAGTGGCAGCTCCACCCATGAAGAAAAAAAAATTCAGTCATTTCCTCTCATTTGAAAATTTATCAGAGTATAGTTTATGTAGTATTTTGAAAGAAAAACATAGCTGACCATAACACGGTGGATTATACGTCAGCTGGCTCCTTGAACATAAAAAAAATATATTTTCAATGATATTTTCCTCTCAACTAAAACTTTACCTGGTGATCGTTTATATGCTACTATTAATGAAAATTAATGTCAGCTTGCTGTATCTCAGTGGAAAGTTTGTCAGCTGGTACCTTGAAAGGTGTAACGCAACAGCATAGATGCGCGTTTGCTGATTTTTTTATTGTTTACTAGAGTATTTTAACAATACTCTGATAAATTTTCAAATGAGAGGAAATGACTGAAAAAAAAATTTTTTTCTTCATCTTTGGGAGGCTGCCACTGCCCACCCCACCAACGGAGTCGAAGCTGACGGTCGCTAGTATTCATACTTCATAGTATAAGACCCTTATTCATTTTACGAAGTTTCGGTTGGGAGGGACTTGGTCATGAAAATCTGTCACTGGCCCCAGGTCTAATTGTTTAAAAAGTATATTAGTTATTTATTATATTATTAAAAGTTGTTACCATTAAAATGTAATTTAATGCTATAAGTAATTGAACTTTAATGCTGTTAAATCTGCACAAAAAATGCTGCACATCACAGACCTACGTATTAGATAATACTATGTAAATCAAACTAAGATTTCTGATTTTTGTTTCAGTCCCTCGGAAATCATGAGTTCGATAACGGCGTCAGTGGGCTTACACCATTCATTAGGAATCTCACGTGTCCAGTTCTAGCAGCTAACTTAGATTTATCTAAAGTCCCAGAACTAGCTAATGAAACTAACTTGATGAATTCGTTTGTATTTAATATATCAAACAAGACTATCGGGGTGATAGGGTATCTAACACCTGAAACTAAATACTTAAACACCAAGAATGATGTTGAATATATAGAGGAAGTAGTAGCTCTAAAAAAGGAAGTTGATAAGATGAGAAAAGACGGTATCGATATAGTTATAGCGTTAGGTCACTCCGGATATACGAAAGATTTAGAAATAGCCGAGAAAGTAGAGGGGTTAGACTTGGTTATTGGCGGTCATACAAACACGTTTCTATGGAACGGTGAAGTTCCTGACTCAGAGCCGGCGTTAGGGCCTTATCCTACATACGTTACCCAACCGTCGGGGAATAAGGTTCCAGTATTGCAAGCTTATGCATATACTAAGTACATGGGTAAATTACTCATGGTATTCGATAAAAAGGGTAAATTAATGCGCATTGACGGTGAACCTATTCTCCTAGATAAAAACATTCCCGAGGATAAAGAAGTGTTAAAATTAGTTAAGCATTACCAAGAAAAAATTTCAAATATAACAGGAGAAGTAGTAGGGAATACGTCAATCGTTCTGGAGGGCCTTAGTTGTCAGCATACAGAATGCAATTTAGGCAATTTAATAACCGATGCTATAGTGTATCGTTATTCCAAAGAGTACCAAGGTGACCAATGGACGGATGCACCAATAGCCATGCTTCAAGGAGGAGGAATAAGAGCTTCTATAGCTCATGCAACGATGCCGACTAATATCACAAAAGCTGATCTTATGACTGTAATGCCCTTTGAAGGTGCACTAGTTGTCATGACCATTAAAGGTAGCGTTATTTTACAAATGCTAGAACATTCTGTTGAGTATCTAACAGACATATACTATCCTGGGGAGTTCCTACAGGTATCAGGTCTGAGGGTTACTTATAATTTAAGTAAAAAGGTAGGTTCGAGGGTTGTGAATGTAGAAGCAAGATGTTCCAATTGCTCAATACCTAAGTACGAATTATTGGACCCTAAGAAAGAATACAATGTTATTCTACCAGGTTTTCTCCAAAAGGGGGGTAACGAATTTGATATGCTAAAAGGTAAACCTTCGAAAAAATTAGAATACGATGAATTGGCTTGTACCGAAATGTATATGAAGGAGCACAGTCCAGTCTATGCTGAAATTGAGGGAAGAATAGTAATTTTAAATGGAACCCAGAATCATAATAATTCATCTTCCAATATACATTCACTAGTACTATGTTTGTTAGTATCATTATTGAGTGTAGCACTCATTAGTTAATGGAGGGCTGCTCACTTAGATATTTTTTTAATCTTATAAATATAATAAATAAATTCCTAATTGTTTAAATGAAGTTTTATGTATATTATGTTTGAATTTAGTAGTGTAGTTCCTAATTAGTTCTTAAGTAGTATCGTCTGATTTAGTCCGAACGTAAAACAAAAGAATTTAGCTCTGCCTGGGTAGGTACTTGGGTTAAAAAATACAATGCATAATAATCAGTGTCTGAAGTGCCATAGTTGATGTTTTTTGTTCATAAACAAAACACGTTATTGCAAGAATGTAAAATAATTAGACCAGTCGTGCAGACTGTAGTACCAAAATTATAGATTATGTTACAACAATGTTATTCCTATTAAATAAAAGTATTATTTTGTTAATAGATTAGATTAAAATAAAGTTTGTTAAATCTTGTACTTAATTTCGAGTTTTAAAAATAAAAAATGTTTTAACTACTTCTTGGTCTTTTCTTTTGCCTTTGAATTCAAGAATTTTCTGTTGTTGCTCTATCTTTCTCACAAAGATTTTTTTATCTACATCTCTGATACTTATATGAATTTATAAACTTGAAGTTGTACAAAATAGATCATATAAATTGATAAATAGCTGATAATAAAATTAAAAGAAGGAGCCTGTAGCGCAGGTTACAAAGCTGTAGGAACACTAGGCACTACTAATACTAGTCGACGCAAGACGCAACTATAAAAGTGTAACCTATTTAACAAATTTATTTTAGTTATGTTCACTGATTTTTTTTAAATAAAGTCTGCTATTGTACCTACTCATTCAATACAATATTCACATAAAGGAGTTCAATATCAATGAATTGAAGATAAAAAGCTTAGTAGTAAATGCTTATAGTAAAAACTAGGCTCAACAAAATAACGAAATATTTTATGCAAATGAAATGTAATCCAGACTTATTTTTATAAAGTGGATAAGCAGCAAAGCATTCAGCACTAACACTAACTGCAAGTCAAAAGTAACTGGTTAAAGATTATTAAAATGACCAAGACGCTGATGTAAGACGTTTCACTAATTCGCTTATTCTCTTCAAAATACGGTAACGAAGTAAAACTCTTGGAAGAAATTTTACGGTGATAAAGAAAAATATGAAATTGAGTTATTAGTCTTGAGACTATTATCCTCGGCTTAACCGTAACGGCATTGTGTCCAATAACAACAATAGGTAGCTAACGTACAACGCTTAAAATATTCAGACATCACTCATGTGTAGATACGACTATACCTACCTAACAAACAAGAAAATCGTTTTAACTAGGGACTCCAAAAGCAATGTTTTTTTATTGAATACTTTTTTAATGCTTCACCCAATACGAAAGGCATTTTATTTTAGTAATGTATTTACTTTTTGTTGCAGAGTTTGGGAAATCATGAACTGGACGAAAAAGTAGAGGGTCTTACACCGTTCATAAGAAACCTCACAAGTCCGATTGTCGCTGCTAATCTCATATTAGACAACGTACCAGAGCTACAAAACGAGCCCAATCTATACAAGTCCGTAGTTTTACACGTGAACGGTAAGAATATTGGTATCATTGGTTATCTGACCCCAGACACAAAGTTCCTAGCGCCGAAAAATAACATAGAGTATGAAGACGAAGTGACAGCAATCGCCAAGGAAGTACAAAAGCTCAAGGAGCAAGGAGTCGATATATTAATAGCTCTCGGACATTCTGGTTTCATAAAAGACCTAGAAATAGCCAAAGACGTTGAAGATATAGACATAGTAATAGGTGGTCATTCAAACACTTTTTTATGGAACAGTAAAACGACAAAGGAAAAGCCGGAGTATCCTCAAGGACTTTACCCGACTATAGTTACCCAAAAATCTGGTAGAAACGTTCTTGTTGTGCAAGCTTATGCATACACAAAATATATGGGATCTTTACGTCTTACGTTTGATGACAACGGTGAAATAATCCATTTCTCTGGTGATCCAATTTTGCTGAATCATGAAATACCAGAGGATCCAAATATTCTCGAAATGATTGACGTATACCGAAGTAACGTCGATCGCATCAATAACGAAGTGGACGGAAGTTCCAATGTATTTCTGGATGGAGATCAATGTCGACTTAGAGAATGCAATATAGGGAATATGATAAGCGATGCAGTATTACTGTACACGAAGGAACATTATAAGGATAAAAATGTCACAATCGCGGTGATCCAAGGTGGAAGAATAAGAAGCTCTTTAGACAACGATCAAAAACCGTTCAAGCTAACGAGAGGGGATTGGATAACTGTAGTACCATTCACGGACAATCTTTGCGTGATGACATTGACTGGTACAGTGTTGAAACAAGCTCTAGAACATTCTGTAGAAGCGTGGCGAACTATAGACACGCCGGGACAATTTCTACAGATGTCCGGAATGAAGGTAGTCTACGATCTAGCTAAGCCGCCTGGCTCCCGTGTTGTAGAAGCTAAAGCCACATGTGCAAAGTGTACACAATTGGAAGATATCAGAGATGATCATGAATATAATCTGATAACATCAGGTTTCATAGCTGACGGGGGTGACGGCTTCTCTATGTTTGAAGCTATACCTAAAGAGATAGTCGCATTTAACGAAATGTCGTCCATTTTAGACTACACACGTAAGTATAGCCCTATAGAACCTATAGTTTCGAACCGTATAACAGTATTAAATGAGGACCACGCACAAAACATTCCAATACTTAACAAATATTCTAGCTCTCTAGCCGCGTCGAGCAAAATAAGTTTAGTGTTATTGAATTTAGTTATATTATTAGCATTGTTAACTAAATAACAATTAGCTAAACAATTGTAAAGCTTGCAAGTAAAAAAACAGCAGTTTTAACGATAAGTTACGAAAATACAAGTATCTAATGCCATGCGATCAAAATAAAAAGAATATTTAACTAATTTATTTACAAACAATAACCTCGTGAATCGTGATAATAAATTCTAATTTGTTGAGTATTTGAAAAGTGTGAATGCGTTATAATATGTGTCCCAACACCGGTGTCCGATTCCTAATGTTATGAAATATTATGGCATTTTTATCGACGAATAGGCTGTTATTTATTTTCTCTCCCTCTCGTTTACAAAATGGCAGCCATTTTATTTTTTTGTTCGGGCATTTATACCTACTAATTTGACCAATACTTCTCATATACCTAAATGTCAAATCAAGTCCTACGAACAAATGTCCCAGTTTATAGCTAGACACGTTGACAAACGTTTTAACAACAATCATACAAACGTTTTAACTTTCGTAGAACGAAACATTGAAAAACTAATTTTAAAAGAGAAAAGTTAGGGTTTTTTGTGCTGGAGTAAAAAATAAAATGGCTAGCAACCGTAAGAGAGAAAAAAAAAATTGCTTATGAGCCATTTCGTCGATCGTTGGGACACGTTGTAGGTAAGTGTATTAGAACAAATTACTTGATAAATGGCTTTAAATATCTATGTCATGTTACATGAGTCACTCATGTAACAATTTTTTGTAAGGGCCTGTATTCACTTTGATTAGTGCGAGTGCAGGTGAATTAGTGCAGAGTGATTAGTGATTAGGAGAAAATAATGGACTTGCACTAATAAGTCGCTGTCCACACGTACTTTCTCGATTATGAATCACCTGCACATATCACTAATCAAAGTGAATACAAGCCTTAACTGCCAGTTAAGGCTTGTATTCACTCACTATTGTCCATGAAGAAAGTGAAGAAATTAAAAAGTGGCAACATCGTAGTGTCATCCCCTTTTTTAGATTGATTTGAAAGGGATGACACTACGATGTTGCCACTTTTTAATTTCTTCACTTTCTTGACAGACTATACAACAAGCATGGACGTAACTATTAAAATATTATGTTCATTTTGTTAATAAAAAAAGAACAATTAAATTATTATTATTATTGCTAATAAAATTAAAGAATTACAACAATATAACATAGTTTTTTTATAACATCTTCCACTTATTAGAGCCCCCGCAGACTACAAACTTTTAGTCGGCCGATAGTTTGATCAAATCGGGGTTTCAGTATAATATTATTATAGGCCGATACAAATCATTTAGATTTTAGTGTGTGCACCTTCACAGGGCCCCCGTAAGGGCTACTGGCGCCTGTGTGCAAAAAAAGGATTTTGGCGCCCCTTTAGGCAAATTTTTTGGGTCCTTGGTTTTGGCGCCCCTAAAGATGGTGATTTGGCGCCCCTAGAGGATGGCGCCCGTGTGCATTGCACACATTTCACATATGGTAGCGGGGGCCCTGCACCTTCATACATATAGCTGTTTCAGTTTTATATTATATGTTTAGCATTCGTACTGAAGCTTTCGATCAAACTTTCGGCCATCTGCAGTCTGCGAGGATTCCCAAGATATCCTTCACTACATATGTCAGTAGATGGCGCTAGTTGTACAACTAGTATTTTAAATAAATAATTCTAATAGAATCTGCTATGTTACGAACTACGGTACATAAATAAGCAAAAATCCTTGGCAAATTGGCCATTACCAGTAAAGGCTATTTAGTGAAATATTACGTCATCTTCCTCATTGTTCTTAGTAATGAAAGAAATGGTAGTAGTCCGTAGTAGGCATTCGTGAAATGGACTAAGTTTAGACATTTCAATCTTGTTATTTTCTCTGCAAAATATGGCGAAAGGCGAAGGCTCATACAGTTTGGATCCGTATCAAGTAACAGGGCAAAGAAATAAGCCTCCTTTTCTGTCTGCGCCCAATGCAGTATATTCTATTTTGCGCTGAGCAAAAAATAATTATAATTAAGAGTAAGTTGCGTTGAAGCAGCAACTGCTATAAATATATTTAGCAGCAGACGTAAAATTAAAAAATGTATATAATATAACCATTTATTACATAAAATAACATAGTGATAGTAATAATTAATCAGAATCAAACTCCACAAATCAAATATAAATGACAATAGGTAAGTTCCTAGAACAAGCTCTTTAACACTCCTGCGTATTAATTCTTAACAATAAGTATTAAAATTTAAAGTACTATCAAGAAAAATGATTCATAAGCAGATATCCTACGTAATTTGGTCGCATTAGTCTAGTCTTAAACTTAATCATAGTCTGTCGATGAACGACGGCTGGTCTTAGCATAATGCGATCAAATAACGTAGGTACGCCATTTACATAAGGATCAGATTTTCTGATTGCACATAACATTCAGTATTCATTTTACTGCATATAAAATCGTATTGTAATGAAAGTAAATAACCTTTTTCTAAACATTTCAAATCACTTGATGCTTTTAGTTTACTGCGCAAACTAATTTGTTTACCTTGTTTTATAACAATATCAACTTTGATTAAACATTGCTTAAATAACTATAAGAATTAGTAATAAAAATAATGCGATACATTTTTTCGCAATTAACTTTAAGCCTTTGGTTTTCAAAAAGAAATAATTACAATAAAAAATTACAGTACAAACCCGATTGTCGATAGGCATTCGGATAATTGACAATCCGGATAATTGAATGTATGAAGAAAAGTAGTTTTGATGTATGTGTACCGTACATAATTGTTAAAAAATAACACAGAAAATTAATATTTATTTAGAAATTATTAAGATGCACTTATTCCGTAGGTAGTCAGAATATTCGAGTTTTAATTGTGACTTAAAAACTAATATAATATGTATACCGAATTGTCAGTAAATATACTCATAATAATCAGTATTTTAAAGTGGTACTAACGTACCACTTTAAAATAATTAACGTAATTTATAATACTTGGCCATCTAGCTTTAATTTTCAAACACAAAAAAAAACAAAACTCTTAATTTTTCAAACAGATACAATAATAATATAACAGAATAGCGATAGAAACAAATGATTAGGTTTTATTAAGATGTTAAAATAAAATTTAGTGTTTTGCTAAAAAAGCTTACAGAATAAGCTACCCTATAGTTGCTATGTAGCACCAAAGTAGGACAATACTTCTATACTAGCATTATTGTTTGTAACAATAGTTTTTTTTTCTATGGTAATCTTAATATATAAAATTCTCGTGTCACAATGTTAGTCCACGAACTCCTCCGAAACGGCTTTACTGATTTTTACCAAATTTTATATGCATATTCAGTAGGTCTGAGAATCGGCTACTCGGTACTTTATATATTGATAAGTGCATTTGTTGAATAAATAATAGTAAATTATTACAACCTGAGACTGACGGCGACCATTGTTTGTGCGACAGGATAGCGATCGACGTTGCCATGGTGACATACTTATTTAGTCACTTGAATAAAATAATATAGCAAATATACTGTGGCAAAGCAACGTTTACCGGGACAGCTAGTAATATTATATTATAGCCGAGCACTATTAGCCAAAATGGCCTCTTTATTCAAAATGAAATCAAGTATTTTTATAGATCAATAACTTAGGAAATGTTAAGGTAAATACTCCAGGAAAACTAAACATTCGACCTCGGAATAACTCGCATAGAGCTGAAAATTGGTAGAGACGTTAAATACAACAATACAAATAAAGCCTCAATAGTCCCCGGCGATCCTCCTTGTGCAAATTTTTTTATTCAAGGTCAAAGGTATGAAAATAAGGTTTTTCCTGTTTTTTTTCCAAACTATGCATCTTATCACAAAAAATACTTTTGACCTTGAATAAAAATTTTTGCACAAGGAGGATCGCCGGGGACTTTTAAGGTTTTATTTGTAATAGTGTATTTAACGTCTCTACCAATTTTCAGCTCTATGCGAATAATTCCGAGGTTACGATTTTTTTGCGTCTAATTAGACCGGACTAAAAGTATACTGTGCTCGGCGAAACATGGCGGTAGCGGTCGTTGACTCCCTGTCAAAAACATGACATTTTCTATATAAACCGCGATTGACAATGAAGTGTCAATGACAATTTTTTGACAGGGAGTCAATGACCGCTAGCGCCATGTTTCGCCGAGTACAGTATAGTAAAGTTATCGCATCCTTTAAATATTAAAAGAGCACAACTCAAAACTATATAATTTTTTAATTATTATTTACGTTTTTAATTTATAAACTTATCATTTTACTGTACATTTTTTTTAAATAAACAAGCTGCACGTAAAATAAAAATTCCCAAAACTTTCCCCAGGGTGAGTTTTTTGAGTTGTGTCCCTTTTATTTCTGAGGATGTCGTAGCCCTTAACAAAAATAAGATATAATAATATTAAATCTTATTTTTGTTAAGGGCTACGACATCCTCCATTATGTTATATTATATTTTGAGTATTGTTTAGTAATAATATCCTTAGAGATTATCCAAGGATATTACTGAACAATACTCAGTCAATCCAATCAAAGAGAATATAATCACCTTGCATTGTATACGGCTGATTGAGATTGGATTCGTATCCAATCTCCATCAGCCGTATACAATGCAAGGTTTGTTGAATTTTAGGTAGTGATATAGAAAATACTAGAGTTATAAAAATGACACGTACACATAAGTTATGTGACATAACACAGTATGATCACAGAAATTGATTCACAGGTAGCTGGCGTACCTATTTGGTGGGGGCTATGTCAAATCAATGTCAGACGTGATTTGTCAGCTGGATTTGATATTACCCTAAAAAATATTATACGTCCACAATCTACCTATAAATCAATTTATTTAATAGTGTCTTACTTGGGCACCGCATTCCATCGTATGGTTTGAATATGACCAGGTGGAAGAAGTCCTCCCATTATAAAAAGGCACTGTTTCAGGGCCTCTTCACTGTCGGAGACCTCCTTGCATGGCACATAGGCTTCCATTTCTTGGCACAAACTACATAACTTATCAAACATTTTGATCGAAGTCTTCTCATCGCCTCTCTCCAGTGAATCTATGGTGGCCCTGGACAGTACTTTTTCAACAGTTCTTTGTAAATTGACAGGCATATATCTCGAGGGGCCCAATCTGAAGTATGACGGCCAGTTGTTGATGCAAGCCTCACAGTGGCACACAAACTTGTACTGAAATTTCAGGGATTGTGCTCTTGACATGAGATCTAAAAGTGCATGATGTGGCCTGGAAAATTCACAAAACAAAATTAGTTTATAAAATTAGGAACAAAACAAAAAAAAGGAAATTTTTATTTTCAGCTTGACCTATATTGTCCATGATTTTCTCAAACTACTGATGCTATTTCGAGATTATATATATGATTTCATATATATAATAAGTATAAGATTTCACTATTTAACATCGCATTTATTTATATTATATTCCATAAAATTTATTGTAATTTTGAGGATGTGGCTAGACAGGAAAACCGCAACTCAATGTTTCATTGATAAAAAATAAAAAAATCATAATATGATTCTCATATGACAAACATAATATTAAGCATGTAAAAATTCTGCAGTACTTATTGCAGTACTGCAGTATTTTTTTGAGGTGACACTTACCCATAATTATCAAATAGCTGCATGCCCTTCTTAATAGGTCGCAAAGCTAACAGTTTGGTTGCTGTATTTCCCAGAATACCAAACCGGACCACATTTGGCGCACAGGAATGATTAATTAGGCTGTGGAAGGCATAAACGTTACTGGCCAAACTGACTTCTTCAGTATACTTTCCCAGGCGGTTGACTGTGTTTGTTGAGAGATTATGACCATTTGTTGGCATCGTCATTATATGTAACAGCAGAGTTCCAGCTACGACTTCCCTCATTTTCTCCTTATCTTCATCATTTGTAGGCTCCAAAAAAGTAGAATATTCCTCTAAGAACCTTAAAAACACAGCAGCTGTAACCGATTTCAGAAATATGTCTGAAACTGATCGTCTATCTACATTTGTCTCTAATGTGTGAATGGCAGCATAATGTTTTGAATCATACACCCATTTGTCATTTATTTTAACCTGCCCGTGTAGTTTTGTACCGATGGTAGATTCGGCTTCTTCGATGGTCGAGAACAGGCTGCTCCAAGAGTCATGGTCGTTTCTAGCCTTTAATGTTATTCGCAAAGCAGTCCATTCAAGTTTCGTGAAGTCCATGTCAATGAGGGTTGCCATTAAAGGACATTCTACCTTGTGATACTCCTTGTGGGCTTTTGTTTTACATTCATCGCTGCAATACATTGAAAAACAACAGCTGTCGCACGGCATTAAATTCAAGTCTCGAGAAAGACAGTAGTTGCAAGCAAAGAGAATTTGTTTGACGTCAATTAAATTCACATATGGCTCCTCGTCAGCTAGCACCTCTCCAACTTTTATATCTTCTTTAGCCACAACATGTCTTCCCATGTCTTTGCTGAATCTAACTTCCAGTTTTGAGCTGGAGCACAAATAAACAGAATCCTTTTCTCCTTTTAACATCAACCTGTCATTATTAGCATTATAATCATTTTTATTAAGGTTCATTTGTTTCAGTAATTCAGTTTCAGCCATATCCTGACGTTTATTCAACCTTTCTCTGAGGCTACCTGGTATATCATATTTTAGCACACGCTCAATATCTTTAATGCATTCATTATACTTCTTGAGTTCATAGAATACTGCAGATCTATTTGAAATAGCCAGGTAGAATTTATCGGAGTCCAGGGGTGCATACAGAAGTGCTAAATTATAGTATTGCCATGCTTCAAATAGGTTTTCTATTTGGAAACATTGGTTGCCTTGGTTACGAAGTTTTGATGACAAATTTTCAGATTTTTTCACCTTGTCCACTTTTGGAAAAGTCGCGTATTTTTTGATGATATCATAAGTGAACAATACCCTTTCATAATTTTCTGTCTTACGTAATAGATCTGAGGACATTTCCTTTATTTTGCCGATTTGTGTTAATTTGCCCACTAGGCCTTCGTAGAACTTGTCTATAATCATTTTGTGCTATTAGACTTTACACTCCAGTAATTATGTCCCACTTTGCTACACCATTTATTGTTATAAATTTGGGTTGTGAAATGGTGTATGTTATTGATCAGAGGCTGCAATCACAAAACATACCTGCAGACAAAGCAGAAAGAGGTTAGTCAATCTTAGAAAAGATTTTTTATTTCAAAAGCGTTATTCTTGTTAATTTAAATTTTGAGTAATATTCAAAATATATTATATAGCTCTAGTATATGAGTACAGTGACATTTGTGATTTTTTCAGTGCTTACAGATATAGCGACGGTATTGCTGCACCCTAAGCTTCTAGATGAACTGTTTATACCACAACCGGTAGGCTCTCATACTACAGTAAGGCAGCTGCTGCAAGATATTTCCGCTACTTCCATCATGAAACTGGATGATTACTCTCTTAGCAAATTATGGGATCTCATGACTATGATATTTAAATGGCAACTTTCAGTAACGACTTGCCAAAACATATTTGACATAAGCCGCCGACATTTGCGAAACATAGCATCTCTGATGCCGGAACACTTTTCAAAGACTTTCATAGAGAATGCATTGAGGAGATTTGAAATACTATCAGATATGTTCACAGATGAAGACTTCAAGGCATTGAATAACACTCTAATACTCTGGTTTTCAGAATATCACACAAAAATATCTGTCCTCATTAGACTAGGTCTGCAACATAAGGATGGTACTCTGAGTCTACCGTCAACAATTGATTCTAAAATCCTACACAACTTAGGTGAAAACATATACAAATATGATATGAAAAGATACTTCATTGATGAAAACAGTACCAATATGAATTCAGGAGAAATAAAATGTTTACTTTCCAAAATCGATAAAGGGCCTCATGACAAAAGTTCCATTAAGTTGCAACTACCAATTGAATTTGGGACAAGTGAAAAGAAAACATTAGAAATAAACAGAAATCAGAAATTTCAATGTATCAATACAAACATCAAAAATAAGGAAAATGATTTAATATACACATCACATGCACAGAAGTCAACTCAGGATGATCTTCTACAAATGTTGGAGGATGATTTGAATTAAAACGTAAAGTTACAACTTTTACAGCCATACTTAGGGGGGTATTACATTATCATTTATATTGGATCATTTATAGGATCATATATAGGATCCAATAAAAATGATCATTTGATCATATCTGCATATTACATTATCATATAACATTGATCCTATTTTACGTCATATGTGGTTTCAATAGCCAATGGGGAGAGCTAACGCTGACAGGTATTGACATCTGTGTTACTAGATCTCAGAGAATTCGATTTGTCAAAAGACATCGTCATGTTTAATATGGCTTGTTTTTGTTATTTCAGCAAGATTATTCAAGTATATAATTAGAAAAAGAATTACATTACATTATTTGAAACATATTAACAAACAGGAAATTAAAAACTCTTTTTTTATATTAAATAACTGGTAACACCAAATTCTATGACCATATTGGATCCAATCTCTCAGCAAATGTCAAAAATCTATGATCAAGGAAGAAATGAATCATTTATCTATATTACATTATCTCAATGATAATCTAATACTCCCCTTAGAGACAAATATGAATTAATATAGTTGTAATTAAATTATTGAAGATTTTGACATTATGCCTAACGTGACCAGATGTCCCGTTTTGAGCGGGACTGTCCCGTTTTATAGTTATGTGTCCCGGTGTCCCCGAAATGATCTCTGGAACGCCAAAATGTCCCATTTTCTGAAACCGCGCGATAATTTCGATTTCGATTCGATTGATTATTCTGCCATATTTTTCTCCATATCAATAATGGTAGATATACAGGTGTAACAAACGTAAGTGATAATACTAATTATTATGGGTGTGTAAGTCCGTCCAAGTATCGCGTAATGTCAAATGTATAGAGTTCACTGTGAAAGTAGAGGCGCTAAAAGAGCAATTATTTTTCACATTTGTATGGTAAAATTCGTTACACTGAAGCACTACCCCATATAAAATTTTGGTCTTTCAGCACTATGATTTTCACAGTGCGTACATAACCTAAAGTGTTAATGAACATTCCCTTTGTTCCGCTTCGTAGACGTCCCATTTTGACAAAAAAAAATAAATGGCCACGTTAATTATGCCCCATAGATTATCTGATAATTCTACATTTTATTACAGTTAAGTAATTAATATTTATTCAATACTTAGGTAACTATAATTTGATATTTTGACAAAAACTCCATACTGCCTATAGTGACTAATTTTAAAATGCAGGGCTGACTCAGAGGCAGCCCGCAGGCGGCAGCAGTACGGTTTTAAATTGTTTCGAGCTTCTCATAGGTACAATGCTAAGTATTAGTAATTAATATACTATACATCTAGAATACCAGTCTTTCTCTTCTATAAAATAAACAAATAATAATTATTATAAGCCTCCCTAAGCCACTCACATCTTTAAACCCCTTCAAAATATAGGTACAGCAGTGCCAGCATAGTTTTAAAGAAAGCATAAATTATACATAATATTATAAAGGTATACTGTATTTAAAAAAAACAAAATATTTAAAAACATAGCAAATGTAATCTCCAAGGTAAAATGATATATTTAAATAATATTAACAATAATATTATAATTATTTTAATTAGGTTACATAAATAATATTTTAGCTAACTTACCACTTGCCAGTTGCTCGAATAATTGAGAAATGCTGTCTGCAGTCTGCTGCCTTGCTGGTGAGAAATTTAATGCAGTAATCAGAGTAATGGCAAAACAAAAATTCAAAACAAACAATTCACTGAACACCGGACATCTCAGTATATATACTGTATTAACTATGACCGGACATGATAAATTGAAAAATGACACCAATAATAATAATTAGTGATGATCAATGTGATGGTCAACTCGAGTAACTAACTCGAGTCTCGACTCTCGAGTACTCGAGTTGGGCGTAACTCAAGCGTAACTCGAACCAACTAATGTATTCTGCTCGAAGTTCGAACCCACTCGAGTTGAATTCTCTCTGACTCGAGTTCGTAAACCGCCAAAAATACATAAATAAATTATTTTATTTCAAACAGTAATTTTCTTTTTTACAGTTATGTAGGTACATTATTATAAATAAATAATATAAAAAAAAATTAAAAGAATTGTAACAGGTAAAAATATCATATTATGTCGGTTCCAATTTTTTAACTATTTATGCGAAGCCATGCGAAGCTGAGGGAATAAGGCCGGCAACATACACTCGGAATTCCGTTTCAAAATTCCGAAACGGAATATCGATTCGGAATTCCGAACGCAGCAAATCCACACAAATCAATGACTTGACACACATGTATACGGAACAAAAAAACGTACGGAAAACTACTGGATATGTGTGTGACAAATTCATTGATTTGTATGGATTTGCTGCGTTCGGAATTTCCGAATCGTTCGAAACGGAATTCCGAGTGTATGTGGCCGGCCTAAACTGGTAAAAATTCAAAAAAGCATTCACTTGTCCATCCAGTTAACTCGAGTTACGTAACTCGAGTTCAACCCGAGTTACGTGAATTTTAATTCGGGTTAAATCGAGTTTTGTTTTTTCCGAGTTGGCACATCACTAACGACACCGGAGTTCACCGGACATCGGTACAGGGTTACCCACAGATACGTTTATTATATAGGGTTACCACTTACCAATGCTAACAAAATAATATATAATCTGCTACCACAAAATATGATCTTCAAAAGAAATTAAATACATAATAATTTATTATTTAGACTTTAGAGTAACTAAGTTTTAGATCAATTTATTGGTTATTTTTTTGATAGTTCACCATTATGTTTGGATTCCTTATTCATTGTATAGATTGCAAAATATGTCAAGTAAAATGGCTGGAAGGCGTTGGCGCACACTGCAGGGCAATCGCGCTGTTTTTAAACGTTTCAATTCAGGTTCACATCTACTTTGGTTGCGGTTCAGTTACGGTTTGGTTCCGCTGCGTCTGAACAAATTTCGGTATCGTGCTAACGTTTCAACCGTAGCTCAACCTTAGATGGAACTCGAACGAAGCGCAACGTTTGACCTATAGACAGACATTGCAGCGGACCAATCAGCGCTCTTCTAATTTAATTTTGATTGGTTTAAATACGAACAAATTTTTTCCGATGCGTTAATTGGTCAATTGACAAATTATTTAAACATATGGATGAATATGACACGAGTGAAGTTGTTTTGGTAGTTATGAATGCGAATGATTATTACTTGGAGTTTTTAATTTACGTAATTAAATTTATATTGTTTTACTATATTTTACAAGCGCCATAAGTGTTGAGTTTTTAATTTACGTAATTAAATTTATATTGTTTTACTATATTTTACAAGCGCCATAAGTGTTGAGTAGTGACTTGTGACTTGTGACAAAAGTTTTATGTGGCGGAGAAAACATTTACGTAAAGAAGTAATGTCAAAATTCAATTCACTTTTTAACAAACTCAAATAGTCCGTAGTGTTATTTTACAGCTTTGAAGTAAAACATAAGCTTAAATTATAATTTGATTATAGCTTATGTTATATTTTTCCATCGATTATCGTCAATTTAACATACCAAAATAAGAAACGTTTCAGAAACGTGCGAGTAGAAGTTGAATTGTATCAACTTTTTGTTATGACAGCGTTTGCGCTTGAGCTGAGGTTCAGTTACGTCTCAACTGGCTGTCAAAACGTTAGCGCGATACCGAATCGTTCCAAAAGTCGATCAACGTCCGAGTTTCATTTGCGGTTCAGTTGAAAAAATTTAGCGCGATTGCCCTGCTGGTCCCAAAGTAAAATAAATGGGACATTAGAATTTTCGGATCGAAGGTCAACGGATCAGGCTGATTTTTTTTTTTTTGTAGACAGCTGATGCAATTACAAGTCACTTTTATAGATGTCGTTTTTTTCAAATGCCGTATCTACGTAGATAAAAAATAATTTAAAAAAAATTGTATGGACGAAATCATAATTTTGTCATTTTAATCCAAGATTCAAACGTATTCAAAATAAATCATAGCACATCTTATAGAGGGACTCTTGTCGTACATTTTTGTCATAGACACTCAACTGCGATTTTTGCGCCTTTTAGAGCTACAGGCACTTTATTTATTTTTTGTCAGCGGCTGAGGCTGATTTTTTTGTAGCATCTGATGCAATTACAAGTTACTTTTATAGATGTTGTTTTTTTCAAATATGCCTTATCTACAGAGAAAAAAAAAATATTTTTTTTGTATGGACGAAATCATAATTTTGTCATTTTATTCCAAGATTCAAACGTATTCAAAATAAATCATTGCACAGTTTTGTCATAGACACTTAACTGCGATTTTTGTGCCTTTAGGAGCTACAGGTACTTTAGTTTTTATTGTTTTGTATAATTCATTTCTGAGTATTTCATATACTTTTTAATAAATATTGTTAAGGATAGACAAATAATAATGTTTTCTTTATTGACAAGTAACTCTTTCTAATGTCTTATTCATAAAAAAGCCTATATATACTAAAACTAAACAAATTAAAGTAGAAATCTCAAAACATGTACGTACAGGTAAATTATTTTATGACTCATCCAGTTTGCAAATTTTGTTTGGTAATGACTTATTGCCTAATTAGTAATTACCTCTATACTTGGAATTTGTGCTCTGTTTTGTTATTCAGCGCTAGCGAACGCTTCAAAAACGCTAAATAATACATAGGCACATAGATTGCAATTCAAATTTTCCCTTCGTACTTTTACGGGCTTAGGACCGTCAAAATACAAACTTGTATGATTATATAGGTTTGTTTGTTTGTACATGTAAATTATTCCTTCGATCGTGGAAAAACGAGACACAATAAGGCTATTGTGAAAACCGATCATGAAAGCCTCATATTACTTCAAGTAGTGGGGGTAATTAGACAATGAGTTATAAAAAAATGCTTGCAATACGGATGACTCACGGAATAATCCTTGGAGCCCCAAGCGGTCGCATGCGACCGCGATTACAATAGTAAGGCTTCTATTGTTATCGCGGTCGCATGTGACCGCTTGGGGCTCGAAGGATTATTGCGTGAGTCATCAATTACCCCCACTACTTGAAGTAATATGAGGCTTTCATGATCGGTTTTCACAATAGCCTTATTGTGTCTCGTTTTTCCACGATCGAAGGAATAATTTACATGTACAAACACGTTTTGAGATTTCTCTTATTGTTAATACATTACCTATAATTATAATCATACAAGTTTGTATTTTGACGGTCCTAAGCCCGTAAAAGTACTCGGAAGAGAAAATTTGAATTGCAATCTATGTGCCTATTTATTATTTAGCGTTTTCGAAGCGTTCGCTAGCGCTGAATAACAAAACAGAGCACAAATTCCAAATATAGAGGTAATTACCAATTAAGCAATGAGTCATTACCAAACAATGTTTGCAAACTGGATGAGTCAT
This sequence comes from Polyommatus iphigenia, assembly GCA_963422495.1. Taxonomy (NCBI): domain Eukaryota; kingdom Metazoa; phylum Arthropoda; class Insecta; order Lepidoptera; family Lycaenidae; genus Polyommatus; species Polyommatus iphigenia. The sequence continues at coordinate 11,222,028 of OY730177.1, forward strand.
AAAATAATTTACCTGTACGTACATGTTTTGAGATTTCTACTTTAATTTGTTTAGTTTTAGTATATATAGGCTTTTTTATGAATAAGACATACAGATAAGGCATATTTGAAAAAAACAACATCTATAAAAGTAACTTGTAATTGCATCAGAGGCTACAAAAAAAATCAGCCTCATCCGCTGACAAAAAAAATTAAAGTGCCTGAGTGTAGCTCTAAAAGGCGCAAAAATCGCAGTTGAGTGTCTATGACAAAAATGTACGACAAGAGTCCCTCTTTAAGCTGTGCTATGATTTATTTTGAATACGTTTGAATCTTGGATTAAAATGACAAAATTATGATATCGTCCATACAATTTTTTTTTAATTATTTTTTATCTCTGTAGATACGGCATATTTGAAAAAAACGACATCTATAAAAGTGACTTGTAATTGCATCAGCTGTCCACAAAAAAAATCAGCCTGATCCGTTGACCTTCGATCCGAAAATTCTTAATGTCCCATTTATTTTACTTTGGGACCAGTGTGTGGCGGAAGCTTCGTAAAAGTTTACAAATCTCAAAAAAAAAAAACTCAAAAGTTAACACGTTCAGTGCCACCGACTCGCCCGGAGAGTTCACGTAAATTTGATTCCACTTACAGTGCCGACGACTCGCCTGGCGAGTTCAGTCATCAGTGTTTATCACTAATATTTCCAAAATGCATCCGTATTTTCTGCTTAAAATTATAGTTTAGACTAAATATATGCTAAACTAAAGATTCACGCGGTGGGCCGGGAGTGGAGATCCCGTTTATTTTTGAAAGGAAAAAAAACGATTCTGCAATGCCTTGAACTCGCTAGGCGAGTTCCCGGACATAGATCCTCAAACTGTAAATATGTACATGTTAGTAAATGACGTCAACATAATAGATTGGACTACCTACATACTTGTGATATGGAACTAATATACAACAAACAAGTTTCATTAGAATCTTGTTAAAGAAAGTCGTGTTAGTTACACTAATTATAACTGAAGAACGGCTGAACAGATTTTTATGATTTTTGTGTTTTCGAATTTGTCTTCGTCGGGAATAGGATAATAAAAATGAAAAAAATTAGGATCCATCATCCAAGGAAACGAACATAATATTATTATTTTGTATTAGTTTTTTCATGTATTTTATTAGTAATTGTCATGTCATAATATTTTCTATTTCTTGGATTTCTTATCAACAAATCAAATTTTAAACCAAACCAAACCAACCAAACCAAATTTTAAAAGATTGCTTGTATTCCGATCTACAATCAGTCGCCAGAATATGATTAGATGTTTTGAATGATTGAATGGCGTTTAAGAGGATCTGAAGCCAGTGCTTCATACTATAATCAGTTAAATAAGTGTTTTTTTTTTCAATCTTTTAACCACGTTGCGGGAGTCGAGCAGTTCCTGGGCGAGGGGGTTTACATGATTGGTAAGGCCATGATAGTGGAGGCAATGAAGGTTTTCACCTCCGATTTCGTTGAACCTCCATCGATTTTCATGAAAATTGGTGTGTAGGTGGAGGATACCCTAAGAAACAAAAATGACATAGTGTCAACTTGCGCTTTTGCCCTGGGGGTGGATGCCAACCCTTCTCGGGGGGTGAATTTTTTTAAATAAAAATAACCCCAGGAATCAATAGACACACAAATTCTAAGCAAAATTTGTTATATAAAGTTTTTTGAATAAATCAATACTTTCGGAGTTATTAGGGATCTATGATCATGTTTTTGCATGAGAAAAATACATGTCTTAAAGCGGTTTTTCATAAATAAATAACAAACTATAGGTTTTTACGAAAAATTTGTAATAACCAAAATTAAAGCCAATAAAAAAACAAACTTATTTCTACCCTGAAATACATTCCTTTATTCATTCATAGTGAGCTATAGGTGATTGTATATATATATTTTCTTTTGGCGAGTACGTAGGTACTCGCATTCAAACTTAAATAACGGTAAACCTATGCATTTTATGACATGTACTTCCTTAAGACCTTTTAAAGTGCTTAAAAATACCTTTCTAATAAGCATTTTAAAAAGTTTATAGCATCAAAATTGAATAAGTTATGATAAAAATAAGATGACCCTTCCAATTTTTTTTGTAAAAATCGAAAAATAAAACGTTGACCATTTCTACAATAATTCAAATTTATGGTTATTCCCAAATGCTTTTATTTATTTTAGCATAAGTAACGACCTTAAAAAAAAATTCTTGGTTTAGAATGCTTAGTTTCGAAAAAAAATAATGATTTAGTAAAATCGAAATTATTCAAATTTTCGTAAATATCATTTTGTTTTAAACATAACTTCAAAAATATTAAACCTTCGTAAAAATTATAAAGAACGAAATTTGTGTCCATTTTTTAAGAAATCTTTTGATTTTCTTTTGATTTTTATAGGATGAAAAATAACGAAGATAGAGACGTTTAAAGCCTAACTTTTACCGCGAGAACCATGATACCGGGAACTTTTAACCCTAATTTTTTTTAAACCAAGGGCTTTAAAAAGTACTTTTCAAGTCGATCTTAAAGCTCTTTAAATTACCTTTAAAATGGTCTATAAATGAACCTGATAAATTAAAAATTAACAAAGCTATTGAGATATCAACGAAAAAATTTTTTTGAAAACAATTTTGAAGCAGAGATTTGGGATGCAAATATTGTAGGAAACCCTCTCAATAGGTACATCTATACTAATATTATAAATGCTAAAGTGTTTTTGTCTACCTGTTACCTCTTAACACCCAAACGGTTCAACCGATTTTGCTGAAATTTAGTATGAAAATACTTTGAGTCTCGGGAATGGATATGGACATAGGATACTTTTTATCCCGAAAAAATTTACGGTTCCAGCGCGATTGCAGGCGTCACCTAATCCATACTAAATATACATTAATCTTTTCAAGTATTTCAATATTCAGAAAGTAAACGAAACGGTAAATGCCTAGTAGATAAGAGAGGGGCTTTTTAAAATGATGTGCGTCTATTAAATATTTCAGTCTAGCAGATTCAGCCATTGCGTAAATTTTTTGCACAGAGGGTAGTTTGAAATCGTTGTTTGAATATTTTGCACTAAATAATATCAATGTTTGAAATATATTAATAAAAATTATCTTAACTATGAAAAAATATTCGAACTCATTAAAGCTGATAAAAAACTTAAAACAAAAACTTAAAGCTTATTATTTAGATATTAGGTAGTTTACAGGGGTGAAAAAATTTCGCAAAAAAAACTTAATAAGAAATTAATACTAAGTAAATAAACTGAAAAAATTGGGTTCAAAAACTTAAACCTAATAAGTTTTCAAACCCAATTTTTGCCGTTATTCCGCAACAAAGAGGTAATTTTAGGGGTTTATATTTTAGTCTTATCAAAAAATTATATCATAAATACTAAACAAAGTCTTTATGTAATGTAAATATACGATTTTAATACAAAGAAATACAAAAAATGTTTTCTTCACGATTAAAGGGGTGGTTGCTAAAAGGATTGAAAAATTAATAATAATATAATCATAAATCATGAATAAAACATTAAAAACATTTATTTTATCAAATTAAACACAATTACTTAAGCCAGAATGGTTAAATCTGCATTTTTTCTATTTTCAACAAAAGGGGTGGATTTCACCCCTAAAATAAAAAAAGCGCGATACGATCGTATGTCACTTTTAAAGTAGAGGGTTTAACGTACTTAATCCCAAAATTTCATCCAAATCTATAAAGGTTCAACGAAATCGGAGTTTGCACCTGATTTTTGCCTTCAAGAACTGTACTATGAACGAAGAAAAAAAGGCGGACGGAGTCTTGTCATAATATACAAAACTGTGTCTTCACTTTTCTGAGTCGGCCACGCACACGTTCTGACGCCTGTCAAAGGGTATGGACTAGTGCAAGAATGTGTGCGTGCGGACCGTGTACACTCGAGGAAGTTGATTCCTATGCATGTCGCGGGTCAACTTAAACTGGTCAGTGGTCAGTGTTGGTCGAGAAAAAGAACAGGACAGAATCGTATTTCTATATTTCCATCTTGGTCATTTTGTGTTTACCAAAATATCAACATTGCGATCTCCTTGGCAACAATAGGTTTATTGGTCGCTATCTGTCGGCTATGCTCGTTCACGATAGAATCGTATTTTATTGGTCGCATTGCTTTTGACAAAATATAATCTACTTAGCGACCGCCTTAGCAACGAAAGTATTTACATTTTGAAGTTTTTGACACGGTCATCTTCAAAAATGTTTTGCAAATATTGGGAATTGATTTAAATAAGTAATATACTATTTTACTTCTCTCATCCGAACAATCTTTGAAAAAATTATTAAGTACTATACATACTTAATATTATATAAAATGTGTTTATTGAAACATTATAACCCATCCAATATGTGCAACAAAACAATGGACTTATTAACAGCAAATCGTTGAGCAGATCAAACTGGCCAACCTAATTCTACTCCAATATCTTCGTCAATCAATATTATCATGAGTTGGTTAGTTGGAAAAGGCTACCCCGAAGGATTAAGTAAAACTTAAGTTATGTTTTTGAATTATATTCTCATTGCTGATTATTATAACAACCCAGAGTTCATAATAATACCTCAAGAAGAATACCTAAGAGTTCATAATGATTTTATAAGTTTTACGTTTTTCGATATTGTTTTAACGCTCAAATAAAATATTATCACGATATTATACAAGTGTGTTCTGATTTTTATGGTTTCTTGTAGATTAAAAAGATGTTGATCTATAATTCTAGAGCGTTTTTATTACATTACGCAAAACATAAAAATGAATAGTAAGTTTAAACGTAAAAATGAATAGTCAGATTCCCTAGGGCCTAGGATATTGATTGCTATCAAGAAAATTTTTCGTGAGTAGCTTCTTTTTTTTTTGATTAGACGAACAACAATTTCCTGTGCAAAAATTCTCGAAATTTAATAAGTATTTCGATTTGATGGTCCTAAAATATGATTGTTCTATTTGTAGGAAAATGTTATTGTTAAATTATATAACTATAGTAGCTAGTTTTTTGTATACCTCTCAGTATACAAAAAAATCTGCTGGTTAGATGTTTTAGGGTTCCATAGTCAACGAGGACGTCTTGTTAATTACAGAACCCTAAAAGGGGTGTAAAAGGGGTGACAGACGTGCGTAGAAGTACGCGGACTTATGGCTCGACGATCTTTTTCGCCTGGATGTCACCTAAGTACGCCTCGGAGTATCTGTGAAAATGATCTTTAAGATGTGGTCAATAAGGTCAACCTTTATTACCACGTATTAAAGTTAATTTCATGAGTAATCGAGGTAACTTCTCAAAAATTTATGAAAGCACAAGAGGGCGATTTTGGCTTTATGAGAAGTATCCCAAGCATATATTATATGCTACCAAAAAGTAAAATTTTGCACCAAGGTATGCTAGATGGTTCCGAAAATACTAAGAGAACTCCGGATTCAATTTTTTTTTATGAAATAAAACGGGGGCAAACGAGCAAACGGATCACCTGATGGAAAGCAACTACCGTCGCCCATGGACACTCGCAACATCAAAAGAGCTGCAGGTGCGTTGCCGGCCTTTTAACAGGGAAATGGGAATACGCACTTTTCTTAAAGGTTTGTAGGTCGTGTAGGTCCGGAAATACTGCTGGTAACAGTTTGTATTAGAGTTTTAGAGTGCGCGGCAGAAAGTTACGCGAGAAACGCACGGTGGAAGACTGCCACTCATCAAGGTGATGAGGATGGTATATTTTTCGCGTGGGACGATGGCGAAAAGTTGCAGGTGGTATGATTCCGAACAATTCCTCAGAGCACTCCCCGTGATACAGCCGATAGAGGATGCAGAGTGAAGTTACATCTCGGCGTAATTCCAGGGGGTTCAAGCTGTTTGAAACACTATGGCAGTCAACAATTCGAGCGGCTCTTGGTTGGATACGATCCAGAGGGAGCAGTTGGTATTTTGACGCCCATGCCCAGAGATGAGAACCATATTCCATATGAGGCCGAACCTGCGCCTTGTAGAGTTGTAGGCGCTGGTACGGACTGAAGAACTGTCTCGCTCTGTTCAGAACACCAAGCTTCTTCGAGGCTAACTTGGCCTTACCCTCGAGATGGTATCGAAACTGGACTTCGCTCGATATGTTAACGCCAAGTATTTCAATGCTAGGGGAGATGGTTAAAGATGTGCCCTCTAAACGAGGATATACGACCATTGGTGACTTTTTAGTGGTGAACGCGCAAACTTGTGTCTAGGGGGGTTGAATTGGACCAAGTTACGTCCACCCCATTCGTAGACCTTCTCCAGTGAATTCTCCACCGTAGACACAAGTTCGTTTATATAATTAAAGATACAAGTATGGGGGTTGGGGCGCTGTTTTAATAACTGAAATAATTTATACTAGGTACTTACTACATACTATGCAAATTACATCCATCATCATCATCATCACTACGCAGAACACAGTCTTTATACAGAAAGCCTTATAAAATATAAGGCTTTAAAAAGAGTGAAAGTCGGTACCAGTCCCAAAAATTAAATATATTTTGTCATAGAATTCACGATTCTGAGCTGGTACCGACCGACTTCAAAATAATGAAGTACTGTCTTATATTTCTCTATGTAATGAAGAGTGTATATTATAGAAATAGTTGAGACTAAAGAGTACGAATTATTAGTTAAGAGTATTAAAAGTACGAAATATTAGAGTACTAAAGTGTAAGAATTATTTAATATACTATTTATTTGAATAAGTAATGTTATTGTTTTCACTTGGAAGTCGGTTTTAATTAGAATTCGAAGTTTAGGATTTTCTTAATTTGCCCTCCTATAATTGTAAAATCCTGGCTACGCCCATGCGAATCTATAAATATGTTACATTACACGCAAACGCTCCCGGTGATGGAGCACCTTTACACATTGAATCGATACTATCCGTACTTGCAATAAATTATTATTGTTTCAAAAAATTCGCGAGCAGCGCGCTGTTGCCTCTCCGCACGGTACATGTGACGTTCCTCTGTAAATCTGGCAACCTCGCGTTGCAGAACAGGCTTATTGATACATTTTGATGCAGAGTAGACAGAATTATAATATTATGTCTATTTTGTCAACTGACATGGTATAGGTATTATTGAAGTAAGGAAAGGTCTTATCTACTTATTATAAATATTTTGACGTGATTGCCCCGATGGAACGACTCTATCAGCAGTCTAATGCTGACTTCTCTCGGTACGTAATATCACGCGCCGCGCCGCGCCAGCTCTAGCCACTCGCCGTGTGTAGGGGGTGGCTCGAGGTGGCGCGGGCTGGCTCGAGCAGGCGCGTCCGATCCGATTTATGTCGATAACTTCAAAGACGTGGCTCGCCGCGGCTCGTGATATTACGCGCCGTGAGAACGGGTAGCGCGAACTCACCTATTGGCTCGTGCTCGCTCGTTCAAATTACGCGCCGTGAGAAGCCAGCATAAGGTTCACGAGATCTGAAAAATACGTTTATGGCACCTAATAAGCTACACTGCGCCCAGTAGTGACAAGACTTTCGGCCGATTCAGAAACTACGCATTTTTATAATTATTAAGTATCAGAATACTTCACTTAGAGCTTCGAAACTTTTAGTTAGCTTAGAATTTAGATATTTTCCGGACACTAGAGAGGCCGTTAAAACTTAAGTGAAGCTCTTTAAGTAGTCGGCCTAAAATAATATTACCTTTTAGAATAGACACTCGTTTGTAAATATTTCGAGGGACTCCGGCTTCGTCCTTACATTCGAAATCATTGTTTCTTGTTTGATATTTTTCATTTTAAAATTTGAAATAATTGACACTAAATTAGTAATATCGTGTCCTTGACTCAGTTCGTTGTTCTACCAAATAATGATCCTTAACACGTGGTCATTAGGGTCATACCTTATTCACCTCGTCTTAAAGATCATTTTCATAGAAACTCCAAGGCAAAAACACAAAACGAAGTGACGCGATTTGAACTGCTCCTGCCTTGCTTTAATGGCATTTTTGGACCAATGGAAAAGACAATTTATACCTAATGTTACTTAAATTGTGACAATCCAAAATAGGACAAAATGAAATCGGAGTTTTATGCTAAAATTTAATTTAAATTGTCGCAATTTAAGTAATTTAGGTATTTCTATAAATAAGAGACTGTAAAATGTATTCCCTCAAAGCCTATCGGAATCCGTATAATTATGATATGAAGCTAAACCCACAGGCCAAAACTCCCACCCACAGGCCACAATGATTAATCTAAGAATGTTATTATTCCAAAGCAACTTACTACCTACCCATTTTTATCTACTGCTTAACGTAAAAACGCTTTAAAGATCAGCATCTTTCTAATCTACAAGAACATATTTTAACAAAAATCACAACACAAGTAAAAAGTGACAATATTTTATTTCACAGTAAAACAGTACTTAATAATTTACAATTCTGGTCATTTAAAAAATCTTTGGGATCTTAAAACGATCAGCAACACGAAACGAATTTGAAGACAAAACGTTACGTTAGTGTTCCGACTCTTACCATGACCATCAACGAAGATTGTAGAATGAGGGTGTGCTGTTGATATAGACTGGGTTGATCTGCTTAATTATAACCTGTGTATGACTTCATTGTTCTTATAGCACATTTTGAACAGTTAGGTTAGTTGATGATTTGAAGCACATAAATGCTTAGATAAGCCACGTTTGAAGTGCATAATATTAAGTTCAGATAGGGGAAATAAATGTTCACACCAATAATTCAGAACATGTTGAGAACCTAAAAAATTCAGAACCATATTTGCAAAACTTAAATTAATAATCCTGTCTAAACCTTCAAAACGTAAAAACTTTCGTTGCTAAGGCGGTTTCTAAGTAGCCGGCGTATGTTTATATTTCTCGGTATATGGTAAAAGTAAAGTGACCAATAAAATAAGATTATGTCGTGTCATACGAGTATAACCGATTAACCGACAGATAGCGACCAATAAACTTATCGTCGCTAAGGAGATCGCTGTGTTGATATTTTGGCAAACACAAAACGACTAGGACGGAAGTATGGAAATACGATTCTGTCCTTTTCTTTTTCCCGACCAACATAATCGCGAAATTGGGCTGACCCGCTACCTGCATAGGAATCAACTTCCTCGAGTGTACATACAGCCAGCTGGCCGACTCTGAACGACACAGTTTTGTGTATGACGGGACTCCGTCCGCATGGGTAAGGCGTATAGCGTGATGATTTTTATAGCGTTCAATCTCGGTGGCCACAGTAGGTACATTTAGGTACTCATGTACTTCGCTGTTTCTAGTAAACCATGGAGCTTTGGCTATGTTCCTCAAAATATTATTTTTCACTCTTTGGAGGCACATGATATTGCTTTTACAGGCAACTCCCCATAATGGAATTCCATTTGTCCAGATACTATAGGCTTTAATGTGGTGTTATAAATTAAGTTTGTTCTCTACGGAAAGTTCTGATTTTCTTCCTAACAGCCAGTTCAGGTTGCGGAACTTAAGGTTGATTTGATCTCGCTTTGCTTTAATATGATTTTTCCACGTGATTCGTCGGTCTAGATGAAAACCCAGGTACTTTACAGTCACTGAGGTAGAGCACTGTTCTCTAGGTATACTGGGGAACAGTTACCTCTTCTTAGGGTAAAGATGATGTGATTTGATTTAAGGGCGCTAGCTCGAATGCGCCACTCTTGGAACCATGAGGATATTAAGTTTAGGACATGCTGGAGTTTTTCACTGGCTTTTTCCTTATCAACGGCCAGGTAAGCAATATCATCAGCGTATGTCGCAACACTCACGTCGGCAACGGTGGGGATATCGAATGTGTAGAAGTTATATAACACAGGACCTAGAACAGAGCCTTGTGGGACTCCAGCTCTTATTGGGTACAGCGATGATCTAGCTTCTCCTTGTTTGACTTGAAATAGTCTATCGCTCAAGTAGGACTTTATAATGTAAAACAGGGAGTGCGGTAAGACTCTTTTTATTTTTGCGAGTAATCCTTTATGCCAGACTCGATCAAATGCCTGTTGCACGTCTAGAAAGGCCGCTGAGCAGTAATTCTTGTTTTCGAGACATTGTCTTATGACGTGATATATACGCGATGGACTTGTTCAGTTGTGGAGTGCCCTTTTCTGAATCCAAATTGATGTTGGGGCATTATATCCTTATCGTTCATAAGCTCCATGAATCTTGTGAGGAATTTTTTTTCCCATAGCTTGGAGAGAACAGGAGTGAGGCTTATGGGTCTATACGAAGTACATTCGTGCGGTGGCTTGCTGTCCTTGTGGATCATAACAATTTGTGAAATTTTCCATAAACTAGGAAAATATGAGGTCCGCAGTATGGAGTTAAACAGGCAGGTAAGAAAATTGATACACTTTTTTGGAAGTTCCCTCAGTATTCTAGGTGTTATTAAATCAAAACCAGGAGCTTTGTTGAGGTCTAATGCTTTTATTTCCTTGTATATTTCTTTGGGTGTGGTAGGTTTAAGTGGCAAGCACAACTGAATATCTTGAGACAAAACGCTGTCAAGATCTGCATCATCACTTAAGATCTCATTTGGGGTGAATATTTCTGATAAGTGAAGCGCAAATGCTTCCGCTTTCTCCTCATCTGTCCGTGCCCATCTTTCAGTACCGGATTGTTTTCTTATAGGAGAAAACGACTCTTGAGGCTTATTGAGATGTTCCGTGGCCTTCCAGAGAGAATTCTTGCCCTGACCAGATGCTGTAAGATTTTCAAGGATTGTCTCAAGAGTGTTGTCCTTATGCTCAGTGAGCATTGCTTTAAGCTCTTTTATAGCTCTGTTCAGTTTTTCTTTGAGTTGTGTCGGGATGTCTGCCATATTCTCCGAAGTCTGCGCTTCTCTGCTATTTTTATTTAATTTCAGATGACTGGGTTTGTAAACTATAGTCTTTATATTTTATTGAGGGTGTGTTGGACCAGGCAGCTACTTGTATAAGATTAGTTATATATTTACAAGCCTCATCAATGTCACTAGGTATTTTTTAGAGGAATCCTGAGATTAATTTTTTCTTCGATGTAAGCACGGAAACCGTTCCAGTCTGTTTTTCTATTATGTAGGGATTCAGGCTTCTTACTTTCAACAGTGGTAGTGCTTAAAGTAAGTATTACTGGGGTATGGTCGGATGGGCCATCTAGACTTGATTCAATACTGGTGTAGAGTTCGCTTATTCCTTTGGTTATGAAGAAGTCCAATAGGTCTGGAAGCTTATGAGGGTCCGTCGGCCAATAGGTTGGTTCGCCTGTTGATAGGGGATGGTAGTGGTGGCGATCGATGCAGCTTTTAAGTTGACTTCCTCTTGTTACAGTAATTCTGGAACCCCAGAATGTATGTTTGGCGTTCCAGTCTCCACCGCAGATGAACCTATTTCCAAGCGTTTTAAAGTAATCCGAAAACATGTCATCAGTTATTTTGTGCCTTGGAGGGCAATATACGGCAGAGAGTGTGATTGGACCTTCTCGCGTCTCGAGTCTAACACTGGTGGCTTGAATGTGATCAGTTTCATATTCCTTAAGCAAGCAATGTTTTATACTCCTTTTTATAACAACTGCAGATCCGGCATGAGACGACCGTCAGGATGGTGAGTGCAATATATATCATAACCCTTAACTCGAAGGGAGTTGTAGTTTGTGGTGTGCGATTCGGATATTAAGGCGGCGTCTAGGCTATTTGTTGTCAGAAAGGATTCAAGGTCAGGTAGATTAGATGCTAGTCCATTTATGTTCCATGTTACATGTATATAATTATTTTGTTAGTGTAGGAATAACAGCAGTCAGGAGATTCAGTAACGTACTGATTTGTTGTAATAATACTTCTATATTTTCTAATTGTTTTGGTTTGTTGGCTGTGATTTCTATCACTAATTGAGTTCGATGAGTCAGTTGGGACTCTATTGTTGGCGATTTCTGCATATGTAGGTTTCGACAATTGATCAACCTTTTTGTATTGTGATGGAGTGATGCCGGTAGTGTGGGATGACTAATTCTGCTTGTTTCTTTCTATCGTTGCCCTAGGTGTTTTTGGGACGTTCTTGAGTCTTCTGGCTAAGATTTCTTGGTAGACCAAACAACCTTTGTAGTTTGCCGGATGATCACTGTCACATAAGGCACATTTAGCTGGAATATTTCTGTCTGTCTTATGACAGTCAGATGTCTTATGTCCTTCACCACATTTGACACAGCGGTATGGTCTCATACAGTTATTTTTAGAATGTCCATATTGTTGGCACCGCTGGCATTGCACAATAGTTTTACGTTTGCGGGGATCTTCAATCGTCACTCTCTGGTGTTAAATGTATTTAATGTCTTTGACGAGTTTGTTATTGATGTTGGGTTCCAAGTTAACAAAGAAAGTGGAAGTTGGCTTTTGACGTGACAACGTCTTATAATTCGATATGGGCTGCGCGCACGAAAAATCATGACGCAATATGCGGCGTTACCTCGCTGATCGCTCTGAAGGCGTTCCAATCTAAAGCCTAGTATCCACTTGAGATTGAGACGCCTGAGCACGCTCGAACTCGCACGAATGAGCGGCTCATTCACCCGAGCATGCTCAAGTGGATACTAGGCTTAAGGCTGTAAAGACGTCATACGCCTAATACTGGTCCAATCCGTTCTGTAGGGTTACCCTGGGACGCAAATCCCTCTGGCGTAATAATAAATAAAACAACCAGTGAGTGTCAGCGAAAAGGCGAAAATTTATTCCATTGAATTACATATACCAAATGTCGTTGGGTAAGCGATAGCGCGATCTAGAGGCCTAACAGCGACATCTGTTATCAAATCGCGGAACTAAATTTACTTATAAAATATTATGAAGTTTACAAATCTCAACAAAGATAGTTGTCACGTTCAACTATCGTCAGTAAACCGACTTTACAGACAACCGATTTTTTTATCGATGCCATATTGTAATTACTGTCCGATATATCATTAACTTTTTTGTAATTACTGTCTGAGTTTACCATTAGTCTTAGAAGGTTTTTATTGACTATCTTAAATTTAAAATCTGAAGCTGATATTACAGTTTCCAGGAGTTTAGATAACTCATTTACATCTTCGATGCCATACAGCATCATAGGTGGTGGCTTATTCGTAGTTTTGGAAGGTCTATCTCTATTTTCATCTTTCACGTCTAGTGGTAGGCCGCTAAAGGCAATGTGTTGGCAATGGTGTTGGCAGTGTGTGTTGGCGGTGAACTTCAGGAAACCTCATGAATTTTCCTTTTTTTATTTTCTGGAACCCTTTGCCAGGAGGGAGGTTGTGGGGTCTGGGTTGAGTACTGGCTTTGTCTCGGGGAATTACATTGGGTCAGAATGTCTTGGCTAACTTCAACTGTGCCTCGTGTATTGTCTCCAACTAAAGATGATCTCGGCCTGTAATCAAACATTCCTTTGTGGAATATCTATTGGGTGAATATTTTGTTCTTCGACATCGCGAACATTAATTGCGTTAAACACCTTAGTTACACTGTAACGGCCACAAAAATAACAAAAAAAATTGCACTCCGGGAGTGCCGGCAGAAGTGAAAACTTGATTATTAACGTTGTGCATTTTTTAACCCATTTTTTATGAAAATCGTCAATCAAGTTGTTTCGATCAAATTTAGATCAAGGTTTCGATCAAGGTTTCGATCAAGTTTCGATCAAGTTTCGATCAAGTTTCGATCAAGTTTTGAACAAGTTTCGATCAAGGTTTGGATCAAGTTTCGATCAAGTTTCGATCAAGTTTCGATCAAGTTTCGATCAAGTTTCGATCAAGGTTTCGATCAAGTTTCGATCAAATTTCGATCAAGTTTCGATCAAGTTTCGATCAAGTTTCGATCAAGGTTTCGATCAAGGTTTCGATAAAATTTCGATCAAGTTTCGATCAAGTTTCGATCAAGTTTCGATCAAGTTTCGATCAAGTTTCGATCAAGTTTCGATCAAGTTTCGATCAAGTTTCGATCAAGTTTCGATCAAGTTTCGATCAAGTTTCGATCAAGTTTCGATCAAGTTTCGATCAAGGTTTCGATCAAGGTTTCGAGCAAGTTTCGATCAAGTTTCGATCAGGTTTCGATCAAGATTCGATCAAGTTTCGATCAAGTTTCGATCAAGGTTTCGATCAAGGTTTCGATCAAGTTTCGATCAAGTTTCGATCAAGTTTCGATCAAGTTTCGATCAAGTTTCGATCAAGTTTCGATCAAGTTTCGATCAAGTTTCGATCAAGTTTCGATAAAGTTTCGATAAAGTTTCGATAAAGTTTCGATCAAGTTTCGATCAAGTTTCGATCAAGTTTCGATCAAGTTTCGATCAAGTTTCGATCAAGTTTCGATCAAGTTTCGATCAAGTTTCGATCAAGTTTCGATCAAGTTTCGATCAAGTTTCGATCAAGTTTCGATCAAGTTTCGATCAAGTTTCGATCAAGTTTCGATCAAGTTTCGATCAAGTTTCGATCAAGTTTCGATCAAGTTTCGATCAAGTTTCGATCAGGTTTCGATCAAGTTTCGATCAAGTTTCGATCAAGTTTCAAATTGAGTTCGAGTTCGAGTTCGAGTTCGAGTTCGAGTTCGAGTTCGAGTTCGAGTTCGAGTTCGAGTTCGACACAAAACACTACTCTCCAACCGTCTTATGCGTTTTGTATGGTTTTTCGATCAACACGAAAATCTATCGCGAGTTTCACAGTTTTTACCCATCCCACAAGTGCTCAACGCCGCTAAAGAAGTTTTCACTTCAAAAAATTAATTTACCCTTAGTCCCTTACGCAGTGCCGGCGACTCGCCTGGCGAATCCGCCGTACATTGTAGGCGGCATCCGAGAAGACATCATGAAAATCGTAGTGGCAACGAACGTGTATTATAGCCGACAGATTAATAATACAATAATTAGTAGAGATGTGCCGACTAGTCGCCGACTAGTCGGTAAAGCCGACTATCCGGCCAGTTTTGTAGTCAGCGACTAGTCGGCGAATAGTCGGCAAAAAGCGTCGACTATCCGGCTTATTACTTTTTAAATTTTTGCTATAATTATTGAAATTCCATTATAGAAAAACCTTGATTATTTATAAGGGAAAAGACCTAATGCTAGACACTGAACTAATAGATGACACTTACGAAAAAAATACCATAAAAATAAGAATTAGGTACTCTACTTATTTCTCAACACTGTAAATTTTATAAGCTTCTCAAGCTATCAACAAAATTTTAAAATGGGATCAGTTTTCGTAAACAATGTGACCGCGTCGACACGCGCTCGGCAATTTCTTAGCAAATAGGTTAAGGAAGGCGAAATTTTGCACGTAAGTTTTGAATACATTTATTTGATTTTTTGTGATTTCTATTGGTTTCATTGGATTAATGGTCATGTTGTAAACACTTATTAATGTTTATTTATGATTTTTTATCCATTTTCCCTAACAATATAAAGGGTGTCTACTATTAGACATTAGTTCTTGAAAATGTAAAAAACCTAATAGATGACATGGATCTCATCTTTTTAACCGACTTCCAAAAAGGAGGAGGTTATATGTTCGGCTGTGGATATTTTTATTTTTATTTGTGTATGTTCAACGATTACTCCGCCGTTTGTGAACCGATTTTCAAAATTTTTCTTTTGTTGTATAGGGTTCAAGTCCAATTTGGTACCATGTTCACAAAAGTGGTGACTTGATGATGGTATCCATGAGTAATCGAGGGAACTCCTTAAAATTTATATAGAAACATATAGTGATTTTAGTTTTATGTGAAGGATCCTAGGCATATACTACCAAAAAGTAAGATTTTACACCAAGGCATGCTATGGTTCCGAAGATACTAAGAGAACTCCGGATTCCGTATAGATACAAGTTTGGAACTTTCGGCGATGTTTTAAGAACTGAAAGCATATGCTACTCTGCAAATTACATTCATCATCATCATCATCATCATCATAATTATAACTACCATCACACGATGCATCGTTATGAGTTATGACCATATTGATTGGTACTTTTTAACCGACTTCCAAAAAGGAGGAGGTTATATGTTCGTCTGTTTATATATATATATATATATATATATATATATATATATATATATATATATAAACAGACGAACATATCATATATATATATATATATATATATATATATACAGTACAGGGTTGAATCCGAGGTTGGTACCATGTTCACAAAAGTGGTGATCAGATGATGGGATCCATGAGGAATCGAGGGGACTCCTTAAAATTTATATGGGAACATATGGTGATTTTGATTTTTTCTGAAGTATTTCAGGCAAATACTACCAAAAAGTAAGATTTTGTACCAGGATATACCCTGGTTCTGAAGGTACCCAACAGAAATTTTAAATCCTTTTAGATACAAGTTTGAGGATTTTGGCTTTATTTAAACTACTCCAAGCAAATCCTACATTATTTCTGCTGAACAAAGGCTAAATTTTATTTTGGAAAAAAATAGGGTTTCGTAAGATATTTGGGTTTTTCGGACGCCAGGTGAAAAAATCAACCAGAAAAGTTACTTATTTTGCATACGCTGCCGAAACTATAAAAGATAGAACCATAAAATGTTCTGATTATTGTAGATCTTATAAATATCTACAAAAAAATCTGCGACACACTATACTTATCTATGTCGAGTGAGGCACAATAACCATTTTTTAATTTAAAAATCTTGAATTTTTTTTGGACAACATTCAAACGCGTTTATTTTACTCATGCCATTAATCCTTATCAAAATAAATTATTTCATCACTAAGTACAGTTTATGTAGATAAAATTTGGTCTTTGAATGATTAAAATTGGACGTTTGGTTTTGAAATTATGGCGAAATTAAAATATTACGATAGTGGGCGTCACCAAGCGGGATGCGCTTGCTTGCGGGATGAAGACAATCTGTGCAGTGTGCACTGTACACCCTTCGGATAATGACTGCGTCCGCGTCGTCGATGTCAGTGTCGGAGTCTGTGAATTGACCTGGGAATCATTTTGCTGACTGAGTCTTTCCTGGGTAGGCTTTTTGCAGCCGTAACCGTCATCCACGCGGGCGGAGCCGCGGGCGACCGCTAGTAATATGTACAACTCTAAGACAACAAGCTAAAATACATATTATAGCCTTGTCGTCTCATGTTATGTAACTAAAAAGGGTAAAATTATTATTTTTAACAAAAAATTAAAACCGACTTCCAAGGTAAAAACAAAAGTAATACTTATTCTTAATCTAAAAAGAATCAAATAATTATTCTTATTCCTTATTATAGTGGCGTCTTCAGACTTCGCCTAAACCTCAAATATTTCTGTACTCAATCTTCATGCTTTTGAAGTCGGTACCAGCTTACCTTAGCGTAATTGCTATGTCAAGGATCTTAGAACTTTTCCGGGCTGGTACCGACTTCAAAAGTACGAAGATTGAGTACAGAAATAGTTGAGGTTTAGGCGAAGTCTGAAGACGCCACTATAATAAGGAATAACGTCACTAAACAAACATATAGTTCTAATACAAAGTATGTCGTAGTATTATTTGCATATTTGTACAATAATTTACAACTTAAACTATATTAATATTATGAAAAAGACAGATTATTATTTCATAGAAAATATTATAATGTATATCAGTATACAATTTGGAAAATGTTGATATGTGTATATTGTTTTATTGTAATAATACTGGTTGTTAACTATACTTAATAATTTATGTAAACTGTTTGGAAATGTAGTAAATGAAAAAATTTTCATTAATTTCAGATTTTTAGGTGCCTATACTAGTTGCAACATTTTAGTCTGCAAGCAATAGCTCTTAAGGAGATTTTAGGAGGAGAAGGAAGGTATGGGATTATGAGTGGTACGGCCACCAAGGAAAAATCCTCTGATCAAGACGTGAGGTGGTATGCAGCTGGCCTGAGCCCACGCGATAGATTTCAGCTGTCGTATACAGGGCGTAACAAACATGATACATAAGTGTGTATGTATAAAGGTGCGCGTCCACTGGATCGGAATCGGAGCGTAGCGTAGGTACGCAGCGGACGGATTTGTTGCTTTATATGTATAGTATTGACTACTGTGAACTGCACTAGAAGTACTGGAACGTCATTCTGCGCCTGAAATACCGATTCCGACCTGGTGGACGCGCAGCTTTAATCCCCTCCCTACGAGTATATAGAGTTTACTGTATAAGCCAATCAAGTAGTTAGTAGAGTAGCATAGACAGCTATTCTATTATATTTATAAATAAAATACATAAAACTGTACTGTAATATTATAATATTGAATAATAGAAATCAACAAAAGCTTGTGGATTAAATCTGTTTTATTGTTTAATTTACCTTATTAGCCTATTTATTTAGCCATGTACAATATTTTTTATTGAAATAAAACATTTATTTGAGCTCATTTCTTTTTTATTTTTTTAATTTTTGGTATGTTTAGAGTGAAAGGTTTTGCACTTAAAATTTTTAACTTCAGTTTCAAATTAAAAAAATAACGGATGTTTATTTTTTTCTTTTAAGTCCGACCTCTTGTTACGTAGTATACAGTTTACATCCTCTTTGAATCAATCCATTGACTTTTTCTGACTTCTTTGCATTCAGGGGGGGGGGGGGGGGGGGACAGATCGTGTATTATGAGGTTCCACCAATAGCGTATCCCCCCAATGAGGTCAGACACTCTTGGCACTCTCAAGGCACTCTACTAGCACAGAATATGTCATAGTGTGGTCATAGTAAGAAAAGCCACAGAATAAAAATTTATTGTTTTTTCGTTTATATATCCATAAAGCGAAATAAAAATATAAATAGTGAGATTTTGTATTGTTCGTATTAAAATATTATGATTTTAAAATAATTTCCACCATTAACACTTGCTAAACAATTGTTTAGCAATTGGGAGTAATGTTACTAATGTATATTGCCATTTTATAATGGCAACCCTGGTCTCCACCCTCCGGCCTCATAACAAAATGGCGTTCGTTTTGTTTTGAGATTTACGAACAAGGTGCTATTGATGTATTCGGTGATTAAAACGTTGAGTTCAGCTTCAATTTCTCCGTTGTATTATTCCTGGATCAATTGCAAAACTGTGTGTGTAAGAGAAATTGACTCGGTGTTGTTGTAAAGTGAGATAATAGCTGGTATAGACTCCTGACTCGGTGTTTCTTTGTGAAAACATCTTACAAAGAAAACAGAAGAAGGTGCTTTGAATGCTGCTCTTCAGCTGCTGAAGACGGCGTTAAATTGTTTCGTTTTCCTAGTCCTGAAATAAAAAAACCTGTTTTGGTACGTAAATATAAATCTAATGATAGTTATAATAACCCTCACATTTGAAACACTTACTCCTCTTTCTCATGTTAATTTAGAGCTGTAATAAACTTTTTTAACTTTAGAAGTAGTAAAAGATTTTGTCCTTAGGGCTTAGATATAAAAAGAATGGCTAAAGTTTAGAATCATGCCCCACGATTTTGGTGTTAAGATGGGTTGAGGAGGGATGGGTTGGATGAGGAAAACCCCTCCGTACCACTCCCAACCTCAGGAGTGGTCTCCTGAGGTTGGGAGTGGTACGGGGGTCCTCCATTTATAAATTAATAAAAAAAATATAATACCTAAATATAGGTACATATTTAGCATAACATAACAATAATTATTGTTTTATTTGTTATATAATTATTATTTATGTATTCATCTTTTATTTTCAGTTGTGGGTCATGGACAAGATATGTTTTTGAAGTTGGAAACTATACATTGGAAGTCCGAAAAAACTGTACTCTGTGTACATTAGCATAGGATGCTATGTGAGAGACATATTTTCAAAGAGACAGACTTCACTGATGGTAACAAAGAGCCTTATCAAGGACAGCAGCTATCCCATGTGATGTAAGTGATATATTTGATTGTGTCTGTTTTATACTTAATTTGAGACAAAGATTTTTGGTATGTGGTGGCTTTTGGCACTTTGGCACCATTATGTAAAGTGTAGTGTCACGTCTTGATACAATTTATTTTTTAATTACAAATACTTACACAGTAAATTGAAAGTCAATTATTATTTAATGTATTGTATATTTCAATTAATCCCCAAGCGATAACGGGCTGTCGCCCCTTGCAATAGCAATTAAATAAGTCTTCAGCCAATCATGTTTTTTTTCTTTAAAATTTGTGTGTCGTGTCCTTTGCTTGTCAACTTATCCATTGAAAATAAGTATTGGTCAATTATAGTGAATGCGCCATTCATATGTTTTTTTATAGTATTTAATTTTTCTCTTGCAGTCTCAGCATAAGTTGCCTGTGTTTTGGCCTACCTGGACCTTCTCAACCTCGAGACAACAATATTTAAAAGTAAAACACTTTTAAGATTAAATAGTGTTATGTGGCAGGGACTTTATATTGACCAAGAAAAATAAATAATCATATTCGTCAAAATTTTGTTTTTATTTGTTTTATAGTGTCGGATTTTTATGTTTCAAAGACTTTGTTTTTGTGAAAATTGTGTATTGTTATGTGAACTAAACTTAACAAACTCAGTTTTTACAAATTCAAGTTTATTGAAACATAAAAATCTGACACGGATATCCTATCTCCATAATATCCTAATACACACATACAAACATAAACGCACACATACACACCTATGGAGTTTTAATCGAACCAATTTCAGATGGCGCTAGCTGTCGCATCAAATGTCAATTCGTGAGCCGTCAAACTCTTCTAAGACGCATAACTGTCTACAATATTAAACTATATATGTATCTGTGTTTGCATTTGCATTTTTAATTTTGCATTCCGAGGATTTTTTGGAGGCTGGAGCATATTTTATCTAATCAGTGGCTGGAGCTTTCAATTAAATTTTTAATAACTAAAATAACATAAATGAAGTGTAATAAACATTTTTACTGTTTTTTATAATAACAAAGTAAGTCTTTATTTACAATGTAATATGAACCGTGCAATCAGAAAATTGAATTTTATGCTTTATTGATACGTTAAGTAAAATTAGCCGGGATGAATAATTATATTTAATTCGATTATAAAACAAGCCTGTAATGTAACTACCGTAATATTATAAGTATGATTTTTAAACTCTGTTTTATCAGGTCTTCCGAATATATTAAGATGGGTGTAAATTTTTATTATTTGGTATTTTTTATCTTGCTGACTTTAAAATACGGAACGTTGTCTACCGTGAGCCGCCTAGACAGTGATATTAAATTATTTCAACACCCTGAAACGTTTACTGTGGAATCTACAGTGGTGTTGAGCGAGCTCGGTAAAGAATTGGGTATCAAGGTGAAGGCTATTCTAAATTTGAAACCGATTTGGAGGGACACACAAAATGATTACCTGCTTAAATTCAATGTAAGTATGATTATTAAATAATGCTATCTTTGAGTAGAGATTAAAAGAGAAAAATTATCAATTTTACAAGTGGTTCCTGCTTATAATTTTGCTTATTGTATCTTTGTTTTTAGCTTTTGTCTCCACACCAGCTATCAAAAAGCAAAAGTCATGAGTATTTACGCCAAAAGTCTCTGTGGGACTCTTACCCTGACACAGAGTTCTATGCTCATTGGAAAAATGGGATCATTGCTGAGGCATACATGTCCCCTTCAGAACCAATAGATGTTCTCAATTTGAAGAAGGCCATTTTAAGTTTATTTCAGGTAAACGTTGATTGGTTTAATAGTGTATTCTGGGTGCAATAGCATACCCTTGGGACAATAATTGGTAGAATAGGTAAATGAAATAAGGCATTACTAGTTTACTTTTAAAATATTTGGCTGTTTGTTGTTGCCTTAGTCGACTATAATATTAATGTAAGTTTTTCATAATTTATAATTTGATGATTGTAATTTGGCCATAATGATAGCTGCTTAGCTACTTGCTGTATTGATGAATAATGAATAAAATGAATAATATACAAAATTACTTTAATCCTTCAAGCCCCATAAGAGCATCGGTGATCGCGACAACAATAGAATACTATAGCATTTCCAAGAATCCGCAATCGAAGGATTAAATAACACCAGAAATGAATAAATAAATTAAAAAATATGTGTCTCACTTTATATGCTGCTACTAATTTTAAAATATTTATGTTATAATTTGTGTTTTTAGTTTCACATATTTGAGGGGGAAAGCAGTGAGACAGATGTATCCGGAGTCTGTAAGGTGCAATATGAAGCAGTTTCTCTGCACAACATCAAAAAGATTAAGGCGAGTTATCAGCTAAGCATTTTATCAATCACAAGATTTATCCAATATCAGCAGGCTTAGCTTGACAACATTAGAAACAGGAAAGAATAGAAAAAATACTGACAGATTTTAGTGACAAAATGGTGGACTTCCTTTGTCTAAGGCTCTAAACACACTAGGCTGAATTACGCCGGCGTAAATTCCGCCGCGTTTCAATCTGATACAAAATACGGGCGGAATGCGGGAGACGACACACTATTTCATCGCGTATTTGTATGCGTTTGACATTTGCGGCGGAATTTACGCCGGCGTAATTCAACCTAGTGTGTTTAGACACTTACACTTTGTCTTGTCTAACTGTCACTTTGTATATCCTTCCGTAGAAAGAAACCGTTTCTATTGTTGCTACCCCAGCAGGGCTAGCATAACAACAGTAGACATGGGAAAGAATCGACATACTGAAAGGTTTTATCGACTAAATGGCGGATTTTCATTGTCTAATGGCTGGTTTACACGTATTAAGTAGGTGAGTAGCAACTAAATTTTAACTTAATTTGAAGTGCCTGCCCGAAATGTGTCAAGTGACTAGCCCCGCCTGCCAACATAATAGAAAATAGTCAAATTTCTAATTTCCTTGTTTAGTACTTAACTAAATTTTAACTTGCTACTTGCTACTAAATTTTGTGTTTACATGCAATAAGTAACTTAAAATTAAGTTAAAATTTAGTTAACTACTTATCTACTTAATACATGTAAACCAGCCCTAATTGTCACTTTGTTTATTCTTCTATAGAAAGAAACTGTTTCTATGGTGACCATGCTACACCTGCAGATGTGTAAATTAAAATACATATTTTAGAGAGTTGATGGGTGAAATTCAATAATTCTATTACTATTTTAGAACAAATGTGTATGGAACAATCAAGAGTTGGATAAAGATATAGCCTCATCACGGGTCACGTTATATAAATTAGGAGAAACTCTAAACAACCTTAAAGACATCTACTCAGAGGAAGAACATAGCCTCAAGGATGAGTCGCTCAGAGCGCGCGCCTGGTTACATTTACACCATGAAACCTCCAGTGGTGAGAAACTTCAGCTTGTAGATGGATCCTTGGCTGATGCATTGCAGAAGATACCCTCAACTCATCAGATAATGCCACTGACAATGCAACTTCCAACGGAAGACAAAGAAAAGAAACTGGTAAGAA
The DNA here is from genome assembly GCA_963422495.1 of Polyommatus iphigenia. NCBI lineage: Eukaryota > Metazoa > Arthropoda > Insecta > Lepidoptera > Lycaenidae > Polyommatus > Polyommatus iphigenia. Next base: position 11,245,440 of record OY730177.1, read on the forward strand.
TTCTGTCATGATGTACTGATTATTTATCGAGTTATTTATACAGCAAATGGCTATAGGAATTAGGAGTTCTGTTTGTTGTCTGGCACATTAAAAAGGTCACAGTAAGCAGATTTGTATTCTGCATAAATCTTTATTAGTGACAGAAATACAGTATAATATACAGTGTAAACTCCATATAACATCACTGAAGGGACCATGCATTTTATGACGTTATAGAGAGTTGTCGTTAAATGGAGAGAAGTAAAATCAAAGAATTTCCGTCAATATACAGTGCTTTTTTTTCGCTAACCGTATTTACTGTTTGGAAGTTTATGAGCAACAGAATATGATAATGTTTAGATACTTTTTTGTTCAAAAACAGTCTACATGTGCAAGCAATCCCAATTTGTAAACAAAAGAACGATTTTCTTAGAAATTTCGGTATGCATGATGCCGAAAGTCAAGTTCATTGCGGGCTAGGATAGTAAAGCGACAAAAAACGTACCCAGCTGCGCAGTTTTTACTAATCTTATTAACTTAAAAAGTACTTTTTATTACTCAATTGTTGTGATTTTGTCGTTATTGAGAGTGGGAGTGATGCTATACAGAGTGTTTCATTATATGGTAGACAAGCTAAACCAACCAAAGTCAAATAATTTCAACGCTAAAGAGAGTTTGTCGCTATATGGAGTGACGTTACATGGAGTTTACACTGTATTATTATAGTTTTAACAAAAAGTTTAAGAAGTCAATATCCATGATTATAATATGCTTAAACATTAACTACATACGTATACACATCGCTAGAACCATCAAAGGTCAGTTATTATTTAACAGATAAGAAAGTTTCACAGTAACTTTGTTATTATTCAATTCGTTTTCTGATAAGTTTGTTAGGTATGCTTCTGATAATGTACTCCAGTGTGCCACATAGCTTAAAGATTATTTCTTATTTATTTTATTTTTAAGTATTCATTGAATCCTTATTAACAGTAAATAAACAATGAGATAACATTAAGATAATGCAAAAAAGATAAAGGAAAAATCTTTTATTTAATGTATATTCTGTTTTGAGTTTGTTCATTTTAGTTAATATATATAATTAGCATATAACAATGTCTCGTAAACTTTGTACTCTGTTGCTGTACTCATCTTAATCGACTTGTTATTGCCATGTTGACGTAATTGCATCTTGTATTATATTATTTATTAACATTTGACTAAAATAACAGCTAAAAAGTAGGTTGTTCATGAGTCGTCCATCAGTTAAAATAGCGTGTTTTCAGTTCAAAATGAATGGCTAAATTGTCATTAAAAAATTATGAAAAACCTTTTTATTTCGAGTTCTAACACACCTTATTTACAAAAATAGCCCTGGTAAAAATAGCCTTTGGTAATTGTATAATATATTACTAGCTATATGACCGAGCTTCGCTCGGTATTCAAAAAATTCAAAAAACACACATAAAATGACATTTTATGAAAATGATTCCTAGCTAGATCGATTTATCACCCCCGAAACCCCCTATATACTAAATTTCATGAAAATCGTTGGAGCCGATTCCGAGATTTCAATTATATATATACAAGAATTGCTCGTTTAAATATATAAGATACAATAAAATAGCCCTAGGATGTTGAACTAATGAATTCATATTATATTATGCACATTTCTGCCGCTTGCTTCCTATTAAAAAATTAGACATTAGACAAGAGCCTCTGCTAGCTAACATGGATGCTCGCGCCGGACGTCCATGGCAACTAGCAGAGCCCCTTACAGATGAAGTTGTTTCGTTTCATTTTGTTAGTCTCGCTAAACTCGAGAACGGTAGAACCGATTTGGCTAATTTTAGTCTTGAAATATTCGTGAAAGTCCAGGGAAGGTTTATATTACGAGGGAAGTGATACGAAGTGCACCGGGTCATTAAGTTGAAAATAATATTGACTTCTAAATACAATATTTATTATTTATGTAATATATTTTTCAGAATGCCAAAGAGCTAACTGCTCTATTGGAGAGTGCCACCGAGGCGCTGGCGTCAGAAGCGGGCGAGGGCGGCACCATCGACGCCGTGGCGTGCGCGCTGCGCGTGCTGCCTGCACTGAGCGCCGCGTCACGTGACACCCTCGCGGCCGTGCTGACAGACACACACACAGACCTTCTGTGAGTAACACACACGGCGGCAGGATGGGTGCCGGTGTCGGAACAACCCCCTTATAACTTTGATGAACTTCATTGCTTATGGTCACAATGTTGACGTTTGAACTTTTTAAAAACACAATTTAAAAAGTTGCAATGTCAATATTTTGACGTTAATACTTTTTAAAATCACCGTTTAACGTTTCCAGGCCTGTCGTATGTCGTCTGCTCGGTCTGACCGGGACCGCCGCTGCGCACCGCGCCGCTGAGCGTGTGCTGCAGCTGCGTCGCGGGGACCCGGCCGTCGCGCTGTCGCACCACTATCTAGAGGGGCTGGCTTTGGCGCCCGAACCTGAGGTAGGTGGCATAGTTGATAATCATACTAATATTATGAAGGCGAAACTTTGTTATTATACTTTGTGAAAAACTATGCCTGTATATAAATGGAATGAAGTTATAAAAAAAATCCTGCCATAAGAGGAATGGTAGAATTTTAACCCGCCAGTTGACGTCATCGCCACATCAATGTCCTCTGCCCCTACTTCGCAGATACTAAATAAGTGTCGGTCAAAAAGTGTCGTTACAACTTTTTACATCAATAATAATTATCAAGCGACTCTTCTAACGTATAAGACAAGCTGTCCATGTCTTATAAAAAAATATCTACAGCCGAACATATTATAACCTCCTCCTTTTTGGAAGTCGGTTAAAAACACAAAATTAAAATAGATATTTAAATAATTAAAAAGTTTTTGTGTAGTCTAGCTGACATTTACGAGTATACGTTTTCTTTGTACAGGAGAGTGTAGTGACGGAAGTACTTCAAATAGGCGAAGAGACCGCTCACAAGGACATAGCAGAGAGCGCGTTGCTAGCGGCGGCGGCAGCAGCCACACGCCTTCCGTCCCTTTCTCACGCACCAAGGAACGTACGGGACGCATTAGCGCGCTCGCTCGCACGCTGTAAGGTGTGTATTTTCAGATGTTTATTAACATTTAAAATTATTTTATTTAAAGGGACTACGCTATTATCAGGATAGGTCTTCATCGTAAAATGCTGGTATAAGATAGTGGCGTGGGAAGACGGGCGAGGAGAGAATAGTACGAAATAATACCACCTTATAATCTCTCTATTATAGTCCATTATTCAACAAACACTTTCACAATGAAACTTCACAGGAACACTTTATACTTTCACTAAATTCTTCACAACACTTTAATCACTTCACTCAGCACAAATAGCACTTAAACGAAATTAGGGACAGTTCCGGAACGTGTTGGCTAGTTGAAAGCCTGAACGAGACTGATCTCACTTTCTGGCGACTGCCCAGTAGGGGTTTCCCTCTCCATCTCTCCCACTCCGACACGCCCCGACTCTGTCAAAGCGCGCTACTAGTTTCATAAAGATGGCGCACTTAAGTTCCGTTTCCGTTTTTTGACCGGATGCGACACATTTATAACTTTCAAAAAATTAATGTTATTATTTATTTAAAATAAAATAAATTAATTAAAAATCAAAAAACCCGACTGCAAAAAATGTTAACTAAAAAGAACGAAACAAGACCTAATTCTGCCGGAGGCATCGAATCCATGTTTTAATTGATACGACTCTTGCTTACGAGTTTCATGCCAGGATAAATAGAAGGTTACATAGAAAAATGTAGAAGAAGAAAGTGGATAATAAAATGCAGTCGGAGGCATGTCGCACCAAGTTTAACATTAATTCATAAATCATAAAATATTATGCCTCCGACTGCATTTTATTATCCACTTTCTTCTTCTACATTTTTCTATGTACCTAACCTTCTATTTATCCTGGCATGAAACTCGTAAGCAAGAGTCGTATCAATTAAAACATGGATTCGATGCCTCCGGCAGAATTAGGTCTTGTTTCGTTCTTTTTAGTTAACATTTTTTGCAGTCGGGTTTTTTGATTTTTAATTAATTTATTTTATTTGCGACTTTTTAGTTGTAGTCATCTAACCATTTCGACAATCAATCTAATAAAAAATTGAAAAACTACCGTGCTGATACAACCATATATCGTAGGTACACTTAGAAAAGTCTACCTACAATACGTTATAATAGGTACATAGGTTTGGTACTGTTTCAATGTATGTTTCTAGTTTTAAGTACCAAATCATTGTTTTTTTTTAATACTTTGTCATTGAATTTTCATCTTGATTAAGTAATGTCAGTTAATTTTTAATTAATATTGGATTTATCCAAGCAGGCGGATTTTGGTTTTTTCTTATTTTATTACTAGCGGTCGGCCGCGGCTCCGCCCACGTGGATGTCGGTGAGCTCTGCAAACAGCATACCCAGGAAAGACTCGGTCAGCAAAATGATTCCCAGGTCAATTCACAGACTCCGACAGTTATTTACACTGTGCCGACACTAACATCTGAGTAAAATAAACGCGTTTAAATGTAGTCCAAAAAATTTCAAGATTTTTAAATAAAAAAATGGTTATTGTGCCTCACTCGACATAGATAGGTATAGTGTGTCGCGGATTTTTTTTTGTAGATATTTGTAAGTTCTACAATTACTTAGAATTTTATGGTTCTATGTTTTATAGTTTAGGCAGCGTACGTAAAATAAGTAACTTTTCTGGTTGATTTTTTACACCTTGCGTCCGAAGAACCCAAATATCTTACGGAACCTTATTTTTTCTAAAATAAAATTCAGTCTATGTTCAGCAAAAATAATGTAGAATTCCAATGGTAACATAATTTTTCAAATCGGTCCAGTAGTTTCCGAGCCCAACAAACAAAAAATCAAATCTTTCCTCTTTGTACTATTTGTGTAGATTTATCGTTCGATTTAATATTAAAACTGCAAGTTATATACATACGAGGGCTGCTATTTATGTATCCGGAACTGGCCACTTACAAGAACAATATTTAAAAAGTAATTACAACATTTGAAAATAGAACTCTTTGGTTGAAGAATACTAGAACTCTTTGGTTGAAGAATACATTTTGTTTCATGTGACTGTCAATAATTTTTCCATTGTGGCGTCATTTTGAAAATTGCGTGTCTTCATTTGCCATGGATTTAACGCGTGAACATTTTCGTGCAATGATTTACTACGATTTTCGGCGTGGGCTTAATCAACAACAGTGCTTTATTCAACTCACCGCAACTTTTGGAGATGAAGCACCATCAAAAACCACTGTTTATCACTGGTACAGTGAGTTTAATCGTGGGCGGTCTATGCTCACGGATGAAAATAAAAGAAGGTCGCCCAAAAACACCTGTTGTCCCACAAAATATAGATGCTGTGCGGGAACTAATAATGCGTGATCGTCATGTTACATATCGCGAGATAGAGGCGTCCTTAGGCATAAGTATGACGAGCATACATAAGATATTACACGAACATTTGGCTGTAAAAAAAACATGTTCGCGTTGGATTCCGCACAACTTGACAATCGATCAAAAACGGGCTCGTGTCGATTGGTGCAAAAAATGATAAAAAAATACAACCGTGGTACGTCAAAAGCCGTTTATAATATCTACACAGGTGATGAATCTTGGATCTATGCATATGACCCCGAAACTAAACAACAGTCAACGGTGTGGGTGTTCCAAGATGAGCCGAAACCAACAAAAGTTACTCGTGCAAAAAGTACTTTGAAGCAAATGGTCGCCTGTTTTTTTGGAATTAATGGACATGTGGCTACAGTGTCATTAGAGAATCGTAAAACGGTTAATTCTGAATGGTATACGACCATTTGTTTACCAGAAGTCTTTGAAGAAATAAGAAAGAACAACCGACAACGCAGAATCATATTACATCACGACAATGCTAGCTGTCACACCTCAGCTGAAACAACTCAGTTTTTGGAGGGTCAAAAGATCGTATTGACTGGTCATCCGCCGTACAGCCCTGATTTGGCACCCAACGATTTCTTTTTATTTCCATACGCGAAGAACAAATTACGTGGTCAACGTTTTTCGAGCCGCGAAGAGGCTGTTGATGCGTTCAAAATGCACGTTTTGGAGATACCTCAATCAGAATGGAAAAAGTGCTATGAAAATTGGTTCCAGCGTATGCAAAAGTGTGTCGATCATCGCGGCGAATATTTTGAAAAGCAATAAAACCATATTAAATGATATGTTTGTTTCTTTTTTTAATTCCGGATACATAAATAGCAACCCTCGTATTTAGAATCAGTGTTTAAAATTCTTTATTTTGATACCCCACTCGATATGCTTGGTAAATTTTTATTTTTGTTTACCTCACGATATGGCGTCAAACATCCGCCATTTTGGTTTTTTCTTAATGTCACCTATCTAAGAACACTCGGGCTATTAAGAAGGCGACCTATGACAGAAAAAAAACGGTTTTCACCCGCGCACTTCATACCCACCGCACTCGCCCAACGCATTCAAAATGTCACCGCGGCTATAAATTTGTGTAATTTCTCTCGTAACCACTTTTTGTACGAACGTAGTATAACCAAATATATCAGATAAATTTTTGAGAAGTTTGAGTCACATTTTCCATCTGCACTTTGAGAATCAAATTAATACTTTTTGCCTTATACACTAGTAATACTTTATGATATGTTTATTTATCGAAATCGAATAGGCTCTGACACTACTGGCTCGATTCTGGTTAGAATTCCTAAGCTGTAGTTGTTACAAAAATATTATAACTTTATTTAATATAATCTACTAGGCACGTCTTCGTCCACGTCCGAATTTGGTTAGTTATTGTGTGTATTTGCGTAAAATATATTAATATTTGTCAGATTAAATTATACAAAATTCTCAAATTTTGCATACATACATTCGTTTGGTTTGAGAATAATTTTTATCTGCTTTTTGATATAATATATTGATGCTAAAAATAATTTATATGGCAAACTGTCGTTTGCCGGGTCATATAGTCAAATTTATATATAAAATTCTCGGGTCACAGTGTTTGTGCGCGAACTCGTCCAAAACGGTTCAACCGATTGTATTGCTATGTACATTCGTTAGGCCTGACAATAGGTTTTTATATTATACTTTTATATTGATATTTTTTTATATTAAACAATATTTTCCGGGTCAGCTAGTTTTCTCCTTTTAGCTCCCCTCGATTTTACATGAATTGCACCATCAGATCACCACTTTTGTTAACATGTTACGAAATTCGGACTACATCTTATACAATAACATAAGAATTTTGGAAATCCGTCAACAAACGGCGGGCAACAAATGGCGGAGTTATCCGCCATGGACCATGGTATCACTAAAATCGTCTCTGAAGCATCAAAACCACCGAATTTGAAACCAAAGAAGAATCCAACCAAACCAAGAATTTGAGCTGGGGTTTTTATCAGCACCAGCAGGTGCTGATAAAAACCCCAGCTCAAATTTCATCTCGATATACTAAAATCACGTGTTCGAGAAATTCTGCATCGATTAACAATCCTCGACTGGCTCTGGAGAGCCATTATTCGTCCCATTAGGTATTACCATTATCAATTTATTATCAATCTTCCAAACTCGTGAAAAAACAACCCTTCACATTTTCCAGATTGCAGTACTGGAATAAATTTCAAAGATTTTCTAGTATTTAAGTTAGAACAAAAGATTACTTGAAATTCCAATATAATTAATATTTATTATTATATATAAGAGCGTCCGTGGCCTAATAGGTAGAGCTTTGGCTCGCACTCTTAGAGGGTGCAGGTTCGATCCCGGGTGGAGGCGTGTACCAATGAGACATTTTCTGATCTCAAGTACATAATACGGACGCTCGTACGGTGAAGGAAAACATCGTAAGGAAACCCGCACATAGTTGGTCCCAGACGTATTGACTCGTTCTTTCCTCTGGACTAGGCCGACTATGTTGCGACTTGCGAGAATGCCGTATGTGCTTGGGCAATTAAAAAAGACACGGACATTTAAAAAAATCTTGTCCCAACTACTACAGTATTTGAGTAACTTCGCTCTGAAAATACTGTATAAATCATCCACAACGGATGAAAAGGCCTAGTTTTATTATTATATCGGAAATAAAAATATCCGGAAGATTTTTTTTGTTATTATTAACTTTAAAATAAGCTAAAATTCTTTCATTTACGCTCTTTCAAATAGATTCTTAGATATTTTCAGATATTTAGTAGTAGTAAATTTTAGCAGCTTTCATAAAGTTCCTTACGACTCACTGTTTTCAGTTTTAAAGAGCCTAAAAACTTAAAATCAGGAACTTTTGGCCTTAATTAGAAACTCATAACTAGCTAGTTTTTTTTCTCTATATAAAGTGCTTTTATAATTCTTCCCGTTTCATAATTCGCCTAAAATTAATGTATTTTTCTACTCAATCTTCACACTTTTTTATTTTATTTTAATTTATTAAATTTTATTTTATTTTATGATACTTGGAAAACTTACAGCTATGGTTACAGTAAAATTATAAGACGGAATACATAATAAGGAGCCAATTAGAAGTTTTCACTGATAGTAATAGTTTACAAAATATTGACTTAAAAATATTATGAATACCTAGTGCTACTACAACAAAACTTTAAACATTTTATACAAAAAAATATCAGTTATTTTAAACATGAATATCAGTTATTTATAAATATATTATTATTATTTTTTTTAGTTAGTGTTTACTTATTTCTAACATTACAATACCTATTACGTACATAAGAGCTAAACATCAACAAACAATTAATTAATTACATCAACAAAATGCTTGCATAATGATCTGTTTAGAGTTGAAATATTACAATTATAGGCGGTACCAGCCAACTTAACAAACCTGCGACGAAAAATGGTATTCGGTTGACACTTGAAAATGCTCAGCAAGTTGGTAAGATCCTGGTTCGACACCAAAGCAATGTGCAAAACGAAAAATCACCCCTAGAAATGTGATGGTCACACTTTGGAGTTTGGTGGTCTACTTGCCGGTGTGATAAGTAACAGCTTTTTATAAAACGGCGAGAGCATTACTGCAGATGTGTACATTGAAAACTGCCCACAATGATGGCGATGCTCGTACGTCTGCAACTAGTTTTTGTCAGTCGATCGTCTCCGCAGCTCCTTGATGACAACGCGCGACCCCATTTTGTTTGGAAGCTCTCCCTTATCTACCATACCGACTATAACCTTTTCCAAAATTGGTAAAACTTTTACCGGGAAGAAAATTCAAATCGCGAGAGGCTGTACAAAATGCCTTAGAAGTGTAGTCTGCCGTCCAGCTGATATTTTCAATAAGGGCATCTATACACTGCCACTGCGTTAGCGAAGGTGCATTGATTGCAGGGGTGATTACTTTGATAAACAGAAATAAGTAAGTTCGAAATAATCAGCCAAGAGTGAGTCCAACTCGCGCACGAAGGGTTCAGTACCGCAGAGCTAAAAATAGCCCAAAATTTTAATTTTTGTGTGGGAGCCCCTTTGAATATTTATTTTATTTTAATTTTATTGTCCATAATTAAAGTACAAATATAATTAAGGACTTTGTAAAAATGTCAAGTGCCTAGCTATATCCATTATTGATATCGAGCAAAAAATAGCAAAAAAATCTGGTTTTTTGTATGGGAGCCCCCATTACATAGGCTGCTATTTATGTATCCGGAACTGGCCACTTACAAGAACAATATTTAAAAAGTAATTACAACATTTGAAAAAAGAACTCTTTGGTTGAAGAATACATTTTGTTTCATGTGACTGTCAATTATTTTTCCATTGTGGCGTCATTTTGAAAATTGCGTGTCTTCATTTGCCATGGATTTAACGCGTGAACATTTTCGTGCAATGATTTACTACGATTTTCGGCGTGGGATAAATCAACAACAGTGCTTTATTCAACTCACCGCAACTTTTGGAGATGAAGCACCATCAAAAACCACTGTTTATCACTGGTACAGTGAGTTTAATCGTGGGCGGTCTATGCTCACGGATGAAAATAAAGAAGGTCGCCCAAAAACAGCTGTTGTCCCACGAAATATAGATGCTGTGCGGGAACTAATAATGCGTGATCGTCATGTTACATATCGCGAGATAGAGGCGTCCTTAGGCATAAGTATGACGAGCATACATAAGATATTACACGAACATTTGGCTGTAAAAAAAATATGTTCGCGTTGGATTCCGCACAACTTGACAATCGATCAAAAACGGGCTCGTGTCGATTGGTGCAAAAAAATGATAAAAAAATACAACCGTGGTACGTCAAAAGCCGTTTATAATATCTACACAGGTGATGAATCTTGGATCTATGAATATGACCCCGAAACTAAACAACAGTCAACGGTGTGGGTGTTCCAAGATGAGCCGAAACCAACAAAAGTTACTCGTGCAAAAAGTACTTTGAAGCAAATGGTCGCCTGTTTTTTTGGAATTAATGGACATGTGGCTACAGTGCCATTAGAGAATCGTAAAACGGTTAATTCTGAATGGTATACGACCATTTGTTTACCAGAAGTCTTTGAAGAAATAAGAAAGGACAACCGACAACGCAGAATCATATTACATCACGACAATGCTAGCTGTCACACCTCAGCTGAAACAACTCAGTTTTTGGAGGGTCAAAAGATCGAATTGACTGGTCATCCGCCGTACAGCCCTGATTTGGCACCTAACGATTTCTTTTTATTTCCATACGCGAAGAACAAATTACGTGGTCAACGTTTTTCGAGCCGCGAAGAGGCTGTTGATGCGTTCAAAATGCACGTTTTGGAGATACCTCAATCAGAATGGAAAAAGTGCTATGAAAATTGGTTCCAGCGTATGCAAAAGTGTGTCGATCATCGCGGCGAATATTTTGAAAAGCAATAAAACCATATTAAATGATATATGTTTGTTTCTTTTTTTAATTCCGGATACATAAATAGCAGCCCTCGTAAATATTAATTTTATTTTGTTTTTAGTATTTGTAGCTATAGCGGCAACAGACACATTCTGTGAAAATGTTAGAAGTCGCTTTTGTTATTAACCCATCAAGCCTCATACGATTACCGGTGATCGCGACACTAGAATACAATAGCATTTCCAAGAATCCGCGATCGAAGGATTAATATTTATTATCAAGCGAATGGTCGAAGTAGTGAATTTTGCATATAATATTATAATGTTATCACTGTTTGACAATTTAATCTTTTCATTTCAAGACCGTAGCGTTGTACCAAAGAAATTTATTCGATATTTCCATAGTATCGAGTACGACATTCATTGAAACCAAATCGATTTTCAAATCGCTGTCATACACTAGTTTTTGTCAAAACTATATCGATTTAAAGCCGATTTATTTTTTCAATCTATTGCCGTGGCCGCTGATTCGTCGATCGTCAGGAAGCTTCGAGCTATGAGACGATACCATTGGACGATACACGCAGATCGTCAAATCAAGCACGAAGCACTACGCATGTGCGGTCGCAACATATGGGTTTTGACGAATTATTTATTTGTCATGATAATAATATTATCATATTTGTAAACAAATAATACATATTTTACATTAAATTAAAAAGCCTTCTACAATTGTTAATCGCCTCCCGTTTTCTCCTGTGAATGTTGCTTTTAGTGTGTTTATTTAATTTTTGTTTGTTTCCCATGGTTTCGATTAAATATTTTCTCAATCCGGAGTAAAGGCAAAAGAAGTACACGTCCTCTCCTCAGGCGCGCGCGAACGCGACTGTTGGCGACTGAGAGGTGAGACAAAACTGGCGGTGAAGCGCCAATGTGGTTTTTCTTAAAAATCCGCTAGAACGAACACTCGGTGATAGAATTTTATATGATGTGTAAAAATATTAACTCAGTTTACTGCATGGTTTTGGGAATATAGGAAAAAAATCGTCAAAGTTAGATGCATCTTTGTGATTTTTTTCTATCGAGAAAATTTCACGATATCGTGTTTTCGCTCAGATCGAATTCTTGGAAATATAATGTAGTATCTATGTTTAGAAAATTAAACGATTCGGGGCTTATTATCAAGTAAAAAAATGATTGATAAAATCGTCAATTTTGGGTTAGTCGCCTTCTTAAGACAAATCTAACGATACCTCAAATGTGAAAATCCGTTTAGCCGTTCTGAAGATAACGAGGTAATAAAGAATATTACATACATAGAAGATACGCGCTAAACACATAACCCTCCTGGCAGTCGGGTAAAAAGGCTAATTCAATAATTACAAATTTCACTCTGGCAAAAAATTATTCAATAATAATTAAACTTGTAGCAAATGTGATGTTATACCAACTTAATGACATCAGATTAAGATCGCTAATCATTAATCAATATTAACACGGTTCCAATTGAATAAAACGGCCATACTGCACTTCTGACACATATTTACATAAAAAAGTAGATTGTCGAAAGCACTATTTGCAAGATTATCGCAAATTATTAGCAGATTATCCCTGCCTTGTAAGTTTGTCTAAGCTCCTAACCTGCCTCTTAAAAAAGGAGTGAAAAATATATACAAACATTTTCAGGATGACGAGTGTCGTGCGGTGCGTCTCCTGGCCCTCGGCAATATGCGTCGCAGTGACGTCACAGATATCCTGCTCGAGCACGCCGAGCGTCCCTCGCCCGCTGCGCTCGCGGCGCTCGACGCGTTAGCGTGCGTGCCCGCACTCGACGCGCCGCGCTTAGCCCGCTTGGAGGGTGTGGCGCTGGCTCCACGGAGTTTAGGTAAATAGAATATATTGTATAGGCATTATGTCTACTGGCGTCTGGCACTGGGCAACATGCGTCGCAGTGACGTCACAGATATCCTGCTCGAGCACGCCGAGCGTCCCTCGCCCGCTGCGCTCGCGGCGCTCGACGCGTTAGCGTGCGTGCCCGCACTCGACGCGCCGCGCTTAGCCCGCTTGGAGGGTGTGGCGCTGGCTCCACGGAGTTTAGGTAAATAGAATATATTGTATAGGCATTATGTCTACTGGCGTCTGGCACTGGGCAACATGCGTCGCAGTGACGTCACAGATATCCTACTCGAGCACGCCGAGCGTCCCTCGCCCGCTGCGCTCGCGGCGCTCGACGCGCTAGCGTGCGTGCCCGCTCTCGACGCGCCGCGCTTAGCCCGCTTGGAGGGTATGGCGCTGGCTCCTCGGAGTTTAGGTAAATAGAACATATGAAATAGGCATAAGCAATAACATATGGTTTAAAAAAACATTCTTAATAAAATTTAAACACCAGCGAGGTGTTAAGTTTTTGAAGTGAAAACTTCCTTAGCGGCGTTGAGCACTTTTGTGGGATGGGTAAAAACTGTGAAACTCGCGTCAGATTCTCATGCTGATCGAAAAACCAAGGAAAAAACGTAGGACGGTTGGAGAGTAGTGTTGTAACATCGAAATCGATTAATCGAACAATCGATTGTTTTTTTTTTTCGATTGTCGATATTTTTAAATCGATTGTAAGGGTTTCGATTAATTAAAAAAATCGATTTTTTAAAAATCGATTTTCATAAAAATGGGTTAAAAATTTAATCGATTGTAAGGGTTTCGATTAATTAATTAAAACTATTTTAATATTTTTTTTTATAAGTACTTCTATTTTTTTTAATCGTTTTTCATAAAAAAATGGGTTAAAAAAATAATGCAACGTTAATAATCAAGTTTTCACTTCTGCCGGCACTCCCAGAGTGCAACCCGTCTTTTTTTTTTATAAAATGTCGTTAAGTTCATTTCAAAAAGTTATATTTTTCTATCCTTCCAACCATTAAGTGTATGTGCCGTTTCATTACCTGCATAAACGCACAACTTACGTAAATTGCTTGCAAAATTTTTGTTTAGTAGTCTAATGAATCTGTGTTATTTTTTTAGAGATACGAGCAGCAGCTTTAGATCTGTTACTTCAAAGGACCGAGCCTAAATCGCTTGTGGCGCTCCTCAGTTCGCTGAATGAAACTGCGCCTTCAGAGCTGCGTCGACTCATGTGGCAACGCCTTAACTTACTAGCAGACGAGGTAAAATATAGTAAACATTTCTTTAATAAAAAAATTCACAATTTTATCGAAGACATAAAAGAGTTACTAGATAATTCTCAACTCAAAACTCAAAATTTTTATTCATAATAAATTTTTGCCTACCACCTATAAAACTTGAGTAAACACTTAATTATACTATGTTTAACTGCTTCTGTCAGACATTGCAACGTCTACTTATAACTCGATGAGAGACAATTTAATATAAAAAATGCAGGTTTTCTAGAGTGTATTTTACAGTTATTTACCCGGTGACATGAGTCACGACTTTTATCATTTAATAATACAGGGTGTAAAAAGACCACTTCCGATAACTTTGGGGTATTATTATACTACATTTTCTGATTACAAAAATGTATTTTTTTTTTAATTTTATTTTTTCAAATAATTTTTTTTTAATATATTTTTTATAATAAATAACCTTTAGACAAAACCATAAACCATTTACAAAAAATATTTAAAATATTTTTTTTACTTTTATTTTTTTTATCCCGATACGTAATCTAAAAGACGCGAGTCATTGATATCAAATGTAGCGCGCTTAATAACATAAGGTCGTAAACGACCATACTGTACGGTCGCGGCAGTTTTTAACCTTATGCTCTTTCCAACCTATCAAGAACCATGACATTCAACTCTCTCAAGTAACTCAGAACTTTGACCTATGATCTCTTACCTAGGCTAATTTAATCCTTCGATCGCGGATTCTTGGAAATGCTATTGTATTCTAGAGTTGTCTCGATCACTGGTACTCGTATGGGCCTTAATGGGTTAAAACTTTAATTCTAACTCATGTACAAAACTGTAAGTAACTTTCTGAGCATGAGTAACAACTTATTTATCGATTAGTTAAAAAGTTATTCGTAAGGAACAAAACTGATTTTGTGTGATATGCGGATGCACCGTCTTCCGCAATCTCAGGAGTCAGGCTTTCTATCGAAATTACAGACGATGCATGAAAACTTCCGTACGTAAAACTATGGTAATAAACTTACGTGTAAAATGTTAAGTTCTTAAAGTGTTCTTATTTCTCTAGACTCTATGCATTTTGTAAGTATTCTTTAGCACTAAGCAATAATACCACCAACAACAACACGTTTCTTACACGAAATCTAACACAACACAAAGTTTAAACAAAAAAATAATAACACATTTTCCGTGTTATGCAGAACGATGATTGTGGATGGACAGTACCTAGATCTGCAATTATCGCTTTTTATCTACTACAGACGATACAGTATGAAAAAACTAGCAATTAATTACTTACGTGAAAAATGTTGAATTCTGATTTTTGAATGTGCTCTCTATGCATTTTGAAAATAGTCCATATCACCAATCAATAACACCACAAATAACAACACATCTCTTTTTACACGATATCTTACACGACACGTCTTATTTTTTTAACGCAAACAAATAAGAAATAATAGTTAATTAATTTACATTTTACACATTTAGTTATCACAATAATACGTTTTAAAAAGATCGTAATACGCTTATTAATTAAACATAACTCAACGGACAACCTTCAACCTCAAGATGCAAATTGGAACTAAAGTCTAATTATGCGAAAATCGTCTTTAAAAACATGTATCAACTTTCGGAAAATTCAAAGATACCGACGGGACGACCAGACCGCTTGGCGGCAACGTCAAAGGCGCCGCCGCCGCGCCGGCCGCTCTGTAGGTGTACGACGCACGTGTCGCTAATCCATTTCAAGGACAATCTAAGTGTTGTACCCTATAAATTCAAAACGATGTAGTCGATATTTAAATTACCATTAAATAATAAAAATTATAACTATTATTTAGTAGGTCTACTATTCTCATTTTTAAAATTAACTCTATTAAGAGGTTATAAATTCAGAAAGTTTTTATCGGGATACATAGTCAAGTTGCACTCGATAATTTCGATACCGACATTACCGTGATAAAGTGATTGATAAGCCATGGCACGCGTTATGCGCGTCTACGTACGCAATGAAAATACTTTAATAATACCTAATTAATTAAATAACTTTTAATTATTGTCGCTATTCTTAACATTGAGTAGGTATTTGCTTATTTTTAGTTTGACTACCAATCAAAACGTACTCGTATGTAAAACAATACGATTTATCGATAAAAATTAGCGATAACTCAAAATATGCACAGGGATACATCCCTATTATTTTACAAAGTTTTTTATTCAATTTTGTTCAGTCGGCTGTAAACACGCGCCGCGCTGTGTACTGTGACGTTTTTGTTTAAGTTTTGTAATTTAATGGATGTTTGTAATTAATATTTTTTCTATGTTTGTAATTAATAACGGGCCGTGACATGATACGTGTCCGATGAATGTGCGATGAAATGTGAATGAACTTTTAATACTCGTAAACCTTTATGGAACGGGGGTGAACATCGCGTCGTCGTCGATAGACGATAGTGCGGTTTAAACAGTGCAGTAAAAAGTGTTTAAAGAATTGGAATGTCTCCTGTTTACTTTTGTTTCGTGTTGAAAAACTCTGCAATCTACATTGAGTTAGATGGAGCACAGCTCGAACTGCATTTCATAAAAGCAGACAGCTGATCACAGGTCAGCGAACATGTTATCAAGTATTTTTTCCATAGATAGGTGTAAGTAACTGTGTATTGTATTTTTACAACCTGATTCGGATGTGAATTATGATTTATTTTCCTTTTTGGTCGCAAGTAAAACTGAGTATTTTTGAGTAATAAACTAATAACCTAAGAAACGGTAATTAATAAATTCTAACATTATGTTATCTAATAATTATTACAATATTGGTGGTTTATTCACTACCTACGGGCTAGGGCACACCACGATCAGCTGTTTTGTCTAGCGCAGGGCCGCGCGCGCGGGACTCGGCGCGGGCCGGGCGGCGCGTGGGGGCTGACTCGGCCCGGGGCTCCACTGACGTGCGATACTATCGCGCATTTACATCAGCGTTATACATTGCGTGTTGAAAATTTTGACTATTTTAAAAACTGGAGATTTAAAGAAAATTACTTGCACCAATGGATATATCTCATGCCCTATAATAACCCCACGAAGTTATAGGAAGCGGTCTTTTGACACTCTGTATGTAATAATCTCTCCCATAACCAAGCTAAAACAACTGTATTTACTATAGTGATGTCAACTATGTTAATATAGTAATCCATACTAATATAAAATATTATAAATGCGAAAGTGTGTCTGCCTGTCTGTTCGTACCTCTTCACGCCCAAATCGCTGAACCGATATTGCTGAAATTTGGATATACTTAGAGTCCTGGAAAAGGAAGTAGGATACTTACTATCCCGGAAACATGTACGGTTACCGCGCGATAAACGAATTTTGGCACAACGGTGTTGCAGGCGTTATCTAGTTATTAATAAGTAACACAACTCAACTTCAACATGTCATAGGATCCTCGCTGGGCTAAACGTCTCGCGGAGCTACCCCTACAACTACGCGGGTGGGGTCACCGCGCGGCTGCGGGCACGTCCGCACTGCTCGTCCGGGAGGCGGGGCGCAGCGGCGACTGGCGGGCGCGGCTACAGTCGGTGCAGCTGACGCGCGCCGGACTCCTGCGCCGCGCCCGCGTCACGCTCAACACGATGACGGCCGGTGTCAGCGATGACACGCTCGCTGTGAGTATACGCCTGTGTGGGCGGAGTCACCGCACTGCTGGCCCGGGAGGCGGGGCGCAGCGGCGACTGGCGGGCGCGGCTACAGTCGGTGCAGCTGACGCGCGCCGGACTCCTGCGCCGCGCCCGCGTCACGCTCAACACGATGACGGCCGGTGTCAGCGATGACACGCTCGCTGTGAGTATACGCCTGTGTGGGCGGAGTCACCGCACTGCTCGTCCGGGAGGCGGGGCGCAGCGGCGACTGGCGGGCGCGGCTACAGTCGGTGCAGCTGACGCGCGCCGGACTCCTGCGCCGCGCCCGCGTCACGCTCAACACGATGACGGCCGGTGTCAGCGATGACACGCTCGCTGTGAGTATACGCCTGTGTGGGCGGAGTCACCGCACTGCTCGTCCGGGAGGCGGGGCGCAGCGGCGACTGGCGGGCGCGGCTACAGTCGGTGCAGCTGACGCGCGCCGGACTCCTGCGCCGCGCCCGCGTCACGCTCAACACGATGATGGCCGGTGTCAGCGATGACACGCTCGCTGTGAGTATCCGCCTGTGTGGGCGGAGTCACCGCACTGTTGGCCCGGGAGGTGGGGTGCAGCAGCGACTGGCGGGCGCGGCTACCGCGTCATGCTTAATATGAGGACGGCTGGTGTCAGCGATGACACGCTCGATGTTGGGACAACGTGGCATACAACGTGACGTAACAGAGCAATGGGGTCTTACACATCTTTCAATTGCATATCCGTGTCGGTGCTAAAGAAAACTAGATTTATTTCCTGTTGTGAATCTAATGAGTACTTTATCACCAATAAATAATAAATCAAGCCCCTAGTAAATAATAGTGTGGCAGTTTTTTAATCGTAACTATATTATACATACAGGATGTTTGGAAGATGGGTGCAAAGCTTTAACACCTAGTTAGTATAGACCATTTAGAACCGTATTTGACCATTCTTAGCGTTTGTAACGTACGATTTCATTTTTAACGAATTTTTAAAAAAATTATTGTAAAAACCCAAAATTTCGCAATTAATTGCAAATAATGGCCAATCTGGAAGATAATCCAATTATTTTTTATTGTATTTGAATTAAGTAATGTGTAAACAACCAAATATGACTTGATGTACACATCTGTATCATGAGATTGTAACAGGAGTTTGAAGTTAATAATTTTTTGTAGATTTCGAAAATCTAATTTTTTGAGGCCACAAATAAAAAAAAACGGGAACTGCTTTTTTTTGTTAAAACATTTTGAAAAACGTACGTGGTTACTATTCTTTCTTTTGAGGTATCAACTACCAAGATAGCTTACCAATTTTTGAAATTATGACTGACATATATCCGTCGGTAGGTGGAGCTATGGGCGCGCGGTCTACAGTCACTAGCGGGCGACGCGGACGAGGCAGACGCTGAAGAGGCGGTGTCGGGCGGACTCGCGTTTACAGTGGGCGGGGCCAGGACCAGAAGCCTCACGATGTTCGAGAGCCAGGTATAACTATAATAATATCTATAGACGCTTCACACCACGTCAGTCTGGCCCCGTGCTAAGTACCTGAAGGACTTGTGTTACAGGTACCAGACAACGGAAATATATTTAATACTTTTATAAAAGATTTCTATTATATTTAATATACATATTTAATACACATCCATGACCCCATCCATAAACATCGAAAACTTTTTGTTCCGTCGGCGGGATTCGAACCCGTGACCCCCGGCTTGAGCGCTGATAACACGCTCAACTACTAAGCCACAGAGGTCGTCAAACTGTCTCTTTCCATACAGAGACACCATAGCGGACACCAGGTGGAGCTTCGGTATAGCTCTATCTCTTTCTGTAGGCAAAACTCCGTTATAGCTCTGTATCTCTGTACGGACGCTAGCGAACAACGTAAAGGAAGTAGATGCGTTGACGGTGGGCGGGGCGAGATTGTGTTTTTTTTTACTAAACTACAATATTTTGTAACTTTTATTTTTTAAGGGCCATTAATTATAAAAAACTCATTTTGTATAGCCATCAACATTAGGACTAGGTTTGTGGTCTTTATAACTTGTGAGTTAAAGGCTTGTAGGAAACAGTTTTTGTTGATTTATATTCTTGTGTCATAACTCATAAAGGGGGTGACAGACACGCGAGTAAGTACGCGGACTTATGGCTCGACGATCTTAATTTTTTCTTTGCTGACACACAGGCGGTGTGTCAGCAAAAAACCGCGAGCCGCGAGCCGCGCGCCGCGAGTCGCGAGCCTGGGGGCATGGTAATTGGTAATCCAGTGTGAAAGATTCTCGTATGTCACCGACGCGAGCCGAGTAAGTTCGCGAACTTAAAAACCGCGTACTTTAAGTTCGTACGTCTGTCACCCCTTTAAGTCATATTTTGTTACAGGGCGAGCTACTAGGTCACGTGTGGGCGGGCACTGGTAGCGAACCCACGGCGGTGCTGCGTGCGTTGCGCCCGCTGAACCCCGTGCGAACGACGTTGCCGCTGCCCGGTGCCGTGTTGAGGCTCACCCGGCACGCCGCTGTCGCTATCGCCATGGATGCGCAGGCGCAGGTAACACGTTAACTAACTTAAACAATAATATAAGATATAAAAATATTATCAGTTCGAACCGTAACATCGTGTAGTGCAGACGCGTTCTCGGTTGTATTCCACTGCCGTCGTTGAAATCTCAACCTTATACTGTGTGTGTTACGACCCAATTTCCCGTGTACACCGAATATAAAGGCTCGTCAAAGAGTAAGAAGAAGTTAGAGGCGCAACTACAAGAATGCTCGGATCACCGAATAATAGTGGCAAGTGTGCTTCGAATCCTGACATCAGAAAGTCAGTTGAGGATCATACCCTGCGTCCAAAACGAAAGCACACCGACGATCTTGCGGAAACAATTGATGAAGTCACTTCGAAAGTCACAACTATGATGAGCGGCTGGAAGAATGAGTTGCAAGATAATTTCACGAAGATGAAAAGTGAATTCGAATCTGTCCTGAAGGCTGATCTTGACAAAATGTTGTTAACATCGCTGAGTTTGTCCTTTGCTGAAATTAAAACAGAAATTAATACTGTTCGTCAAGAATACAAGGAATTTAAAAAATCCGTCCATTCGCTGGAATTGAAGCATCAGGAGACCACGAAAAAAGTTTCAGATTTGGAAGACTCACTACAATTATCACCACAAGAAACCAAACACTGGTATAGTATAACGTATTACATAACAACATATTTTGTAAAATCAACTCTCAGTATATGGTCATTAAACTTTCGCATTTGCGCGTCTATTTACTCATTGACTCGATGCAAAAAATATGCATTGCAAATGACTTGCACCTTCACAAGATTAACGATACGCTAACAAGGTGCGCGCTTTTTCTCCGGATTGACTTAGCACATTATATGAAAAACAGTCGCTTTATTTCTTTAATCCAATTATACATTACTCATTATGTAATTTCTATACTTATTAATAATAACCTACAACATATTGCAACGTTTAAATTTTATAGCTTCACATACAACTCACTCAAAAACATAATTTTAACATACATAATTTATATTTTTATACGCTTCGTTCGCACATTATTAAATCACTTCCACAAGAAACCAAACACTGGTATAGTCTACCTAAAATGCTTAAGTCCAAAGAATGCACCCATATTGAGCGCATGCACTTTAACAGCGGGCGGTCTTGTTTACCAGTTTCTGTGCTATAGTCGATCGGTTCAAAAAATTTCGTACTACCGACATTTTGTCGTCACAGTAAATTATCATTATTTGTCGATCGGGACTTTTACTCGCTCGGTATACTCGATCCTACCGACTAACTTTAGGCACTATAATATTATTAAACTTTACTTTGGGGTATGGAAGAGGCGGTTTCCAACAGTAATCTATAAATTAGTACATTTATGTTCACATAACTTCTTTGTTATTTGATATAATGTTAAATATTCGTCGTACTCAGTTGCTAGAAAGAGGCGATACAATGCAGTAAGCGAGGATCGATCGGATAGTAATAAACTTATATTTAAATGGGTACCAACTTCCTAAACATATATTACCAAAACACTGGTATAGTCTACCTAAGACTACGATATTATCGTCCTGACGGAGAGCTGGCTGCACCGCGACATATTCGACGCGGAGCTGTGCGACGACCGGTACGACGTGTTCCGCGCGGAACGCGACGCCGCCGCCAGCGGCAAGCGCACGGGTGGCGGCGTCGCGGTGCTGGTGCGGCGCGCGCTCGGGGCCGTGCCGCGCGATGTGGCCGCGCGCTCGCACGCCGAGCTGCTGTGGCTCACCGTGCCGGCGCGCGCCTGCACCGCCGCGCGCGACCTGCACTTCCTCGCCGTCTATGCTCCCCCGAACCCTCGCGTCCTGCCGGCCGAGTTAGATGCGATCGACGCGACTATCGGCAGCGCTTTAGCTCTCCATCCGAACGATTACTTTGTGTTCATCGGTGATTTAATTCATGAAGCCCCAAGCGGCCACATCCGGCCGCGATAACAATGAAAAAGCTATTGTGTCTCGTTTTGCCACGATCGATGGGTTAAACCTCCCGTTTTTGTCTTGGGACTTAAACGGATACACGGTTTTAAAAAAAGGCCCCGTCGAAGTCCAGGACCGCGGAATTAAACTCATGGAATCGCTAACCTTCCACGGACCTACACCTTTCACTGTGGCAACACGCTCGATCTCGTCTTTTGCAACCTGCCGTTATCGGTGAGCCCGGTCTCCGCGCCTCTTCTGTCCGAAGACCGCGCACACCCGTCGTTCGCCTTCACAGTGCTAGACCTGAGCGTTCCCAAGTTACGCGAGGCCGTAGTAAAAAAGTTTAACTTTAGAAAAGCTCCCTACCCCGTATTAAATGATCTTTTTCAAAAACAAGACTGGAGTACCTTGCTGTCCGCTAAAACGGTCGACGATTCTGTAGATTTATTTTATGAGACCATAAACGCTTGCATCGCATCACACGTCCCCGTTATAAATATCTCCGGGCGACGCACGTACCCCAATTGGTACTCTCCAGCGCTCATTAACATTATCAAAGAGAAGAGTAGGGCACACAAACGCTGGAAAAAGTTCGGTAACAACTTGCATTACGACGAATTCGCACTCCTGAGGTCCCGTGAACGTCGTATACAAAAAGAATGTTTAAGGAAATTTACATCCGACTGTGAAAAAAATTTGAAAACTGACCCTAAGACATTCTGGACGTATGTAAAGGCCCTACGCGGTGGCTCAGCGTATCCTAAAAAGCTAGTGCTCGACGGAGTAGAATACACTGAAGGCAGGGATATGTGTGACGCCTTTAATACTTTCTTTAGAAGCGTTTTCGGCAAGCCTAGTAATGTTACTCCTTGTAGATCATTAAACTTCAATTCAGATGTAGTGTCAAACATTCAAGTATCGACCTCAAATGTCGAAGGTATTTTACGAAAACTAGATATAAAAAAAGGCCCTGGCAGTGATATGCTCCCATCTCTATTTTGGGTACGCTGCTCTAAATCTCTAGCTACGCCATTGACCATCTTGATAAATCGATCGCTGCGTGATGGTGTGTTCCCACAAAAATGGAAGGTAGCCCATATTGTTCCCATACACAAAAAAGGCGTATCGTATGGACGTTAAAAATTACAGGGGCATCTCCATTTTAAACACTGCTGCTAAAGTAATGGAAAAAGTAGTACTCAATTTTATTTATCCGACACTTCACCGATCGATCCCCTACCAACAGCATGGTTTCCTTAGGCATCGCTCGACGACTACTAATCTAGCCTGTTTCACTTCCTTCATTTTGGAGAATATGGAACGCGGTGGACAAATAGATGTTATCTACACAGACTTCGAAAAAGCGTTCGACCGGGTAGACCACCTCATTCTTCTACAAAAGCTCCAGGAGCTAGGTATTCACGGGGATTTACTTCGTTGGATAGAATCTTACTTATCGAATCGTTCCCAGGCTGTCGCAATGGGCGGTTATCGCTCAGACTATGTCGAGATGCCCACTGGAGTTCCACAGGGCTCACACTTGGGACCATTACTTTACAACGCCTATTTGTACGATATCGGTTCGTGCCTCCTACATATTTTGTACTATCTTATGTATGCGGATGACAAAAAAATATTTTGCAAGATTAATTCTATCCAGGACTGTTTACAGCTCCAAGCAGCCCTAGACAACTTGTTTAATTATTACACTCGCAACAATATCACTGTTAATTCCACTAAATGCGAATGTATTACATTCACTCGGAAACCAAAGCCCATAACCCATAATTATTACATGAATGGTGTATTAATTCAAAGAAAACGTATCGTTAAGGACCTCGGTGTATATTTGAACAGTAAAATGACTTTTTCGGACCCTGTTGAAAACGTAATTTGTAAAGCTTACAAGAACTTGGACTTGTAAGTCATTCTTAAGCATTTCAGCACTCCAAATCGTTTATTCCGCATACGTGAGGAGCGTTTTGGAGTACAATAGTCCGATATGGTCACCCATTACATTATATAAAAAAGTCGCCTGGAACGCATTCAGAAAAAATTTATAACTCACCTGACTTACCGCTGTGGTAAAAGATTTGATTCCTATGACGAGAGCTGCGCTGAGTTCGATCTCTTGTCCCTGGAGCAGAGACGTACTGTTTTAGACTTATGTTTGCTGTATGATATCGCTAATAGTAAAATAGACTGTTCTGACCTCGTGTCACAACTTACTTTCCGTACGCCCAAATTCCGCACTAGAAACACCCCCCTACTGCACATACCTGCATCAAACACTAGATATGGACAGAACTCTGTTATCTCACGTAAAAGTCGCTCATACACAAAAAGATTTAATACTGTAGACCTATTTGCTTACAATTCTAAAAGGAAATTCAAGAGTGAAGTTATAAAAATATTAAAAAAGGATGATTAAAGAAAAAAAGATTATATTTTCATAAACATGTTGTACAAACCTGACATGGTACCCTAGTAGTATTTTTCACTGATCCCAAGACTTCGTGTCGTAGGGCTAGGGTGCCGCACATGCACACACACATACACACTTACATGCGCACAAACAAACACACACACACACACACACACACACACACTCTTAATATTATATATCATTAATATTAATTAGGAGACAAAAATATTTTATTAAAACCACCATACTGAGAGTTGTTTAGCTCATTTTATTAAGTATATAATATTGTATCCATGTCAAGACTTCATTGTCGATAATTACGATGACGGTGTTTTTGAAATTGTTTTTATTATTATTATGTTAAATAGCACTACTAATTGTCAAACAATGTAATACCTGTTACTGGCCATACTAATTGTTACATGTTTAGTGTTAAGTTCTAATTGTAATTACGCTGTTGGTATTGAATAAAGAAAAATAAAAAATAAAAAAAATAAAATAAATAAAATTATATTAGAGAAGCCGTTCGAAAATTTAACTTACCATTATATTACGTAACTTATATGTTTTATTAGTCATGAGTCATGACTCATGAGATTAATATAATTTAAATTTAAATTAAAATAATAAATTAAAAGATAATGTATTGTTAAGGTGTGCTTAATCCTTTGCTTCAATAATCCTCTCATACTAATGCCTCATTTTACAACAGTTTGACTAAGTAATAATTAAAACTTCCACTTAAAATATGATTTCAAACGATTGCCTGAAATAATCAAACGAACTTCTCAATTGAAGTTCGATCATTATTATATGAGTCGCTTCGTTCGAAGATATTATTATTGTACGGCGAAGTTTTGTGATTGTGACACATGTGTGTGAGACTGTTATTTTTGTCCATTCTAGTAAATGCTAAAACTAGTCTGTTATGGAGGCACTTCACATGGCTATTTGTATTTGAGTATTTGATGTATTCGCCAAACAATCACCATGTGTAGACGGTATGTTTGATAAAGTATTGGCCTTATTTGCATATTTGACAAATATGACCAATACCAATACCACGTATCCGTACCTTTGTCGGTTTTTGACGCACATCAAAAGAGTCAAATAGGCAAGTAAACAAAATCAAGTAAAAGTTTGGTATTTGACGTCCATGTGTGGAAGGCCGTATTTGCCTTTATTTGCTTGTTTGTGTATACGTCAATAATTTTGCCAAATGCAACAAATAGCCTATTGGCTATATACAAATAGCCATGTGAAGTGCCTTCATTAAAACTAAGCTATTAGCCGTGATGTAAAATATATCACCAAAAATATACGATTCCCATCAGTCGTGGCAAAACGAGACACAATAGCTTTTTCATTGTTATCGCGGCCGGATGTGGCCCCTTGGGGCTTCATGAATTAAATGCTCTTTAGTAAGTCCTTACTAACATTGTAAA
Source organism: Polyommatus iphigenia (assembly GCA_963422495.1). NCBI lineage: Eukaryota > Metazoa > Arthropoda > Insecta > Lepidoptera > Lycaenidae > Polyommatus > Polyommatus iphigenia. The sequence goes on from OY730177.1 coordinate 11,271,478, forward strand.
TAAGAAAGTGTGTCTATCTATCGGTATGTCTAATGCTAAGTACTCACATACGGTTTTGCTCGATCGAGCAATAACGTCAAGAAAAACCCGCGGCTCGGACTTTCGTCCACACATTCAGCATTGCTCGATAGTTTTACTCTAAATCGATACATTTAATTCCATCAAGCTGGCTCGATGCGAGCCTTCGAGTGGCTCGATGCGAGCCTTCGAGCTGTCAGTTTTGCGGTCCACACAGTAATTATTACTCGTTTTGAAGTAAAACTATCGAGCAAAACCGTATGTCAGTACTTAGCATATGAATAGATAGGGTAGGTTTATGAAGAGGTACTTCATCCCCAAACTGCTGGACCGATTTTGCTGGGTATGGAGATACTTTGCGTCCCGATAAAGGACATAGGATACTTTTTATCCCGGAAAAATGTGTGGTTCCCGCGCGATAAACGAATCGTCTTCTGGTAATAAATATAACTGTAAACTCTTCCATATCCAGGTGTCGCTGTGGTCGCGAAACGCGCGCACTGCGTTGACGTTACGCGGCGCGGCGGTGAGCGAAACGCGCGCGGAGTACACGCTCGGCGGGCGTACGGTACGCGTCGCGAGCGTGCGCGCCGCAGAGCCCCGCCTACATATCGCCGCCGATATAGACTTCTACAGCAGCACCGCTATGTGCGTACGAGTCAGCACTGACCCGTACGAAGTTATGTAAGTACAGTTTGATAATGATAAATATTATTCGCATTTTTGGTCGTTATACTACACGGCAAAATCTAGGGACACTACACCTTAAGTACCATCGAGGAAATCGATTCCTAGGCAGTTGACGGACCTACTTCTTTTGGTCGGCTCATATGTCAATTTAATGTTAGCTGTGATCATTCGAATGGGTTTTACTCACTGACCTCCGTACTTGTATAATGGAGGTCAGTTTAACTTAACGCTTCCAAATTATTTAGGTCCGCCATCTGCCTAGAAATCAACTTCTCTGATAGTATTTTATTCTAGCTTGTTGAGTTAATTATGTAATCAGTAATCACGTACCGAGTAGCGTTAAGACAATAATTCTAAAACCATTTTATTTTTTTATTTAAATTCATCAATTCGTTTTGCATCAAAAACAATAAAAAAAAGTTTTATATTACACATCTTTTATAATTTAATTATTACATACTTGCAACTAGTAATAATACTTAATATTAAACTTTCGCCGGGTTAACTCCTTAATCGTCAACTGGTTACACTGAACAAATGAAAAAATATCTAAAGCAGTTTAGAAATAAAACTAGTCTGTTATATCGTAAAAAAATTAAACTTTAATTTAACCTGCAGGCACAACGCAACCCTCGCATCGAAAGTGGGCAGGGCGGAGCGGCGCGTGCGTGTTGCGGCGCGCGTTGCGGGCGCGGCGAGGACGTTGTCGCTGGACGCACTTAATGACCTCACCTGTGCTACGATGGGGGCTCTCTGAAGTTGAGCGCCGTCGCTTTCAAGCTTAGCTAGGCCACGGTTAAATATTAAATACTTGGAGATTTTATAAACGGAATGAAAAGTTAGTCCACACGGCAAGTTAGTCCATAGCCGGCCACACGGGCGCTGCGTCATCGTAGCATTATTACGAAGCAGTCTTAACGTCAACACCCCCTCCCGCTTCGTCTCGGGGGCTGCTGTCCGTCATGTGTGCGTTGCGACGACGCAGCGCGCCGTGTTATTTGTATGTAAAACAACGCAACGGCAGAGCTGCGTCGACGCAACGCGCCGTGTAGACTGGCTCTTATACCACGACCCGTAGTCTATGCATTTCTTTTATATGGATTTGACAGACTTCAATTGCGTGTGACGTCTTGCAAATCTGTCAATTCAATCAAATTTAGAAATGCATCTACGCGTCTCGTTGCAGTCTGAATTGACCCTTAGTAAGGCCACGGTTAAATATGAAATACTTGGAGATTTTATAAACGGAATGAAAGGTTTCCTGTGTCAAACTATTTTTTCGTTTCTAGACAAAACTTTCGTTATATGGTTTATTGCTGAGCGCGTAAAACTTATCACGTATTTAGGTTTTTAACTACCTTATCTACTTCTTTCATAGAGTTTTGCCGTTTCCAATTAGTCACGCCGCAACATCTTAAGATTTTCTCATTTTCTTTATTAGTATCTTAAGCTCAAGAGATTGTTTATACTTGTAGATTATTAAAAATGTGTTCGAAGTAACATTCATTCCTAATACAAAATTATAATACAGTAAAACCCGTTTAAGACGATTTCACAGGGACTCAACCAAAAACGCGTCTTAGGCGGGAAAGCGTATTATGCGGGATATAGGAAAAGCGAACCTACTACACACGTATTGTATATTTATTATGTTTTTTCGGATGTAGGTGTTCCTATCAATAAATATAATTATGCGTCTACATTTAATCTGGAAGTTATCATCTAGATTCTAGAGCTTTTAACTAATAGATGAAACTAATGCCGATCATCATAGCTCGAGATTGTGCTTCATAATAATATGTTACAGGAAGCGATTTTACGTTTTTGGAACAACGTGAATTTTTCGCCTTACCAATCACCAGCAAGCGTAACTTTTCCGACCCATCAGAATTGGCACAGGCCAGGACAGTCAGTCTCTTTTTATTTGCTTTGCCACCATGACAAGTCTCTCCCTTGAAAACAGGATTTTTCTGGCATCAATTCGGGAAGTGTTGCCACTTGTCATCCACGTATCAACATCTCAATTCGGCCACTGATTTGACGGTACACAATGCCATGCCGTGGCGATGGGTGAGAGGTAATAATTTTTGTGTTGGCCGTTAGGGCGTATTAAACGGGATGACGATCGAATTAGGCGTTAAAGAATGTATGAAAACATGTCTCAAGTTGCAGGGACTCATGCAAAATGGCGTATTATGCGGGAAATCGTATTAAGCGTGATCGTCTTAAACGGGTTCTATTGTATTTACGAAACAAGAAAATTATCTTGTTCCTGTTAATCTTGTCATTCCAATCTATAACTTTACTTCGCTCACTTAGCTAATAGCTAGTTACTTTGGTACTGATAGATATCAAAAGCATTTATATTTATGTAAAATGTAAACATTAGACTTAAAAGTAATGTTTATTATAGTTTAAAAACTTGTACCAAAATAATTATATTATTGTGGCCTATCATACCAAGACATAAAATGGTCTTGTCATAATACGTCATACTAGACTGCAGCTATCCCCAACCAGCGGTCCGCGGGCCGCATGCGGCCCTCCGGGACTTTATTCGTGGCCCGCGTGATGTTAAACCATTTTAAAATTCACACCCACAGCTGGCAAAATAATATAAATAATATAAAGTCATCGTGAAAGTCGTGAATTTTTTTCCACTTTTCAAACTTTGAAGAACGTTATTTTTTTAAACCTAATTTTTTTTTGTTGCGGCCTGCGACACCAAGACTAAAAGATATTTGTGGCCCGCATGAAAATAAGGGGGGGAACCACTGTACTAGAGCCTACGTACGGAAAATGCGTGCCTTGTTATATCGCAGGGGTTGTCGGCTACTTTGTAGTAGCGCAACTTTAAGGAACCCCTTGTATACTTGATGTCTTCCAAATTAATCTCTAAGACGACCAAAGACTATTTGACTGTGATCTTTTCTGTGAAGTTCACAAGTCATTATAAGAATATGTGTATATGTGCTATGTTAAATTATGTTCTTTTCTATAATGATATACTACGAATAGTTAAATGGGTATAAAAATAAAGCAATATTTATTGTAATATTATCTAAGTGCACTTTTTAAATGTTGTTAAATAATATTTAAAAATATATATTTTTTTAAATCTCTTTGTGGTCGACGAATCTTGTAACGAATCTTTTATAATTATAAATATTTTTGTATAACCTTTGTAGTCAAAATGTTATCTTTTTATAATTATTGTAAAAATATACTGTTAATTTTCAATAATGGTGATATTGATTTATTTCTCCCTTAGCTTAGTCAGTGCCCAGTAGGCGTATCATGGTCACCATAAAAACGGTTTCTTTCTACGGAAGAATAGACAAAGTGACTGTTAGATAAGACAAAGTGTCAGTTAGACAATGGAAATCCGCCATTTTGTCGATAAAATCTGTCGGTATGTCGATTCTTTCCCCATGTCTACTGTTGTTATGCTAGCCCTGCATATTATGTTGCCGTTAAAAAAACAATGAAATATTAAAACAATATCAAAAATACTTTTATTAAGTACTCATAAAAGCTTAAACCTTTTTAAATGTACAATTTTTGTTCGACACAATACGTTTTATAATATTATCATTTTAATTTATTAAGTTCTATTATTTTATTTGATGGGTATTAGGAAAGATAAAAAAATTAGGATTTATCATAATATAAAATGTTTCGGAATTTTAAGGTGACGCCTTGATAATTTGGCTGCAGCGATATCGATTTTTCTCAACAATGACTAAAGCTAAGAAATTAAAGTTCATTGTTCAGTCTTTATCTTTGAATTACCCATAGGCCATAGCATAACCCGATTGGTCAACTTTAATAACACAGAATAATTAATCAAAAAGACCTCTATAAAAACAGGGATTCTAATTTTGCCAACAGAGGAGAGTGATTCAAGCTTCCAAAATTTGTACAGATTAGTTCAAGCATACACTATAATTTGCCCATAGCTTATATGAAATATAAATTTATGGTTTTTAAATGACGCGACAAAAACCATTTTGTCGCTTACGCGAGCAAAACAAGCGATCTAAAACATACCCAAAACGATTTTTTACTTTAACGCGGCGTCACCTTAACGTTTTATATAACATGGACAAATATTACTTGTTTTGTAAGCGCATTGAATTTCAAAATTAAAAGCAATAACGTAAAAAATTAAAAGATAACCATACAACATAACTTTGGTTAGTATCTGTAACGTTCAGCAATCACAAAACAAAATTAAACAATTGGTCGCTAGATTTCTCTGACAGAACAAAAAGATTGATTTCACAATTTTCATAATCTACGAAAAAATAACCATTACTGTTTTACTTTTAAGATAAAATATCTCAAGAAACATACATAATAATATTATGCTGATTGGCAGTTGCATATTTATGTCCTTCACAAACTGATAAAACCCAGTTTTGTCATAATAACTTTTAGTACTGATGTCAAGATAAAAGAGTTCGAACCTTTTTGTATGGAGCGTGGCATACCTAATTACTAATTAGTTTCAATTTCTTAAAATACTCTTTTGACAAAATGTTGTAAATGTTATACTTTTTAAATATTTCAAGTTCTTTATCTAAAATGTTATTTATTTTACATTTTCAAACTGAAATAACTCAGGAAGTATATTATTTACGACATTTTGTCAAAGAATATTTATTGTTTGTAAACATCTTCTCTTTCGATTGGCGTATGTTTCACAGGTGTACACCAAAATACGACAGGTATGCCAATAAGGTTCGTTGTTCTTTCATTTTTAATCAACTTTTCTAACCTAATTATATTTATTACTGTATGTTATAACTTACAATAATAAAGCTATACGCCCATGAGCAAAAATGTCGCCACAGTTGTCAGTTAGTCAATAAGAATAAAAGAATAACAAAAAACCTGTGCATCCAATAGCGTCTTTTTAAAAAGTTATTTCAAAAAAACGTTTTTGCTCTTGAGCATATAACGTTCTATCACCAAACATTTTATCACATTTTATGATATTTCTAACAACTCTCAAAATAAATATGACATTTACAAAATTACTACTCCAAAATCGTGACTCTTTGGCCCATCCATGCCAATCTGTGTTAATCATAACTTAAGGTAAAATATCATGCCATTTCTTTCACTTAAACGATCGAGAGACATGACACGATATTTTAAGGACAAATTAATCCAGACTGGTGTCAGTGTGTCTTACTATAAACATAGCCTGCCATAAGCTTATATCTCATGAACTATCATAAAATGAGATCTGCTATCGAGACTTAGAATGAGAAAGCCATTTCCTCTTGATTTCACCTCAGTCATACAACCTTAATCACAAATCACTGCTCATCTGTGCAAAAGTGGCTAAATCTATGTCAAATTATTTCATTTCAGCTCAGTCTTGAACTGGTCAGGTATTTCAAAAATACGTCTTTATCAATTATTATTATAGATTGAGGTACTTTATCACTGATGTCACTTAAACACTTCACAGTTCACAATTCAATATTAACTTCAATGTCACGATTCTATTTTCGGAACCTTAATTCTCGTATCATTTAACTAGCAATTTGCCTAAGGAACTAGATAAGCAAAATCCTAATTTTATAATGATGATGATTTTAGATACGTATCAAATAAAGCATGAAACGACTTCATTATTCAACGAAAATTGAGGCTCCTTTTTCACTTTTAACCTACTAACACTTTGTCACATAAACTGTCACATTTTAACTTGTCTATTGAAAGTACGAGTTCCGTGTTCTTGTCACGTTGGGCGACAAGCTGGAGTCGGGTAGCACGCTCGTGTCACCGTATACTGGTGAGGGCGGAGTTGCGGGCCCGTTGGCGTACGGGCTGCGGGCCCACGTACGTGCGCGCGTGCCGTTGAGCGTCGTCTGCGGTGACGGCGGCTCCATCGGCATTCGGATTTGGACTTTCTGCTGCCATTTCATTTGCACTGAAACAATTTATGAAGAATTATAAATGGTTTGATTATAAAAAGAGTTGTGTATTTGCGTATATGGTTTCATTAATACCAACCAGTATTGTAATTATTTTTATGGAAGCAACCTAAATTCCATCCATACCGTTCTATTATTCATGTTTAGATTGCTGAATCGATTTTGATGAAATTTTATACGGAGAAACTAGTTCTTGGAAAATAAACAGCTCCATATATATAGAACTTACCATACAAAAACGCTGCAGCGACAGCAACGATTGTCATAAGCGTTGGCAAATACGGCTTTAATATAGACAGTATGGCTCCGAGCAAAGTGCCACAAGCGATGTCACACTCCCTCTGCACCTCAACTCTTAGCTCCTGTGACGTCATTCGTGACATAATGTTAACCCAACCAATACCACAAGTGACAGAATCTCCTTTTACATTAACAATCACTTCGCTGTTCTTATTCGTCACTTCCAACTTTAATCCCGGGGATGTACTCATTTTTATCAACTTCAATGCGTGCGGATGGCCCTGCACTTTGAACGTTGGTTGAGGGTCAAGCAGAGATATTTTCTGCTCTGTCACTGATATTAGAGGTAGTAAAAGCACTCTAGTACAAGTTCTTAGTGCGTCCCATTCAGCACACAGTTCGACTTCAGAGGATTCTGTTATCTTCGTCGCTGGTATGATGGTGCAGCCGAGTTGACCTGTGTAACAATTTTGACATTGATTAATACAACGAAAATATACAATATTACGTTCAAAAAGAAGAACAGATAAACAGTCACTTTTAAAACCTAAGTACTGCATTAAAACAGCGATGTTTCTACTAATTTTGACAGGTTTTAAAGGTTTTTTGTCTAAACTTTATCTATTCAAAAGTGATTTTGGTGATCTTTTGCGATTATAAACAAATTCATGTTAAGTCTTACCATTAGGAATATCCAAAACTGGTTGGGCGGTGTGCGGCACTTTAGTTCGGCAAGAATACGGTAGTTCTATCTGCACGCCATCTAGTGCATATTTCTGGTCCTCCGAGCAAAGTAGAGGTCCGTTCGCGAGTAAAGCGCCTTCTATGATCAGTGGGACGAAGGAGGACGGCCATTCCCCAGGTATAAATTCCATCTAGAAGAATAACCTGATATTAACTTTAACTAAAATAGCACATAATAGCTAAATGTTGTAGGTAAAATGTATAGCGATGCTTCTTCTTCTTTAAGCCCAACCACAACATGGGTGACGGGTTGACGTGTCTGACTGTGTGTTTGGGTCCGTGACATCGTAGCGTCCAAAAGCTTTGTCCACACTGGGCCTTTTTTTGTTCATCAAGGGCATGCGTTATAGCGCAGTCAACAGCGAACGTGAGGCATGCCCGTGACGCGCGTTGAAATCGTAGCGCTCGCTATGACACTTTTCTTCCAACGCGGGTGGATTTTGACGCATTCAATTATTGAATATGCCAAACGAAAGTTGAATAAAAAGAAGATGACGAAAAATGAAGATGAAATTGCATAATGTGGACATAGCTAATGGATCTTGGTCTACTTTTATTTTTATTTGAAAGCTGACATGATCGCTTTGTTCTTAGACATAAATAATCATCATGAGTTTGCTCGCTTGAGTTTTACCTCATGTCATACCTTATCTATGGACACCTGGTGTACAGTGAGCGCGGCGGGCGGGCGCTCGCGGCGCAGCTGGTGTCGCGCTGGCGACGTGCGGCTCATCAGCGCCAGCGTCACGCCCCCGCCTTCAGCCAGAACCACGCCCCCCGGCGCCCGCCAGCCCCCGCCTTCCACGCACACTCCCCAACCGCCTACCGCTGGAAATATGAACAGTTGATAGTATTAATCAATGATGTAGTATGAGAAGAAGAAGTAAAATTAAAATTTATTTTTATTAATTTTATTTTCTATCTGTGTGTCTGTTACCTCTTCACGTCCAAATCGCTGAACCGATTTTGTTGAAATTTGGTTTAGAGACACCTTGAGTCCTGGGAAAGGACATAGGATACTTTTTATCCCGGACAAATTTTGGCGCCATTATCTAGTATTATGTATAAATAAATTGAATGCTGCTTGTCTTCTAAAACCATAACCCCCGAAGAACACAACAGATTGCATTCAGCAAACAGATGCTGACCTGCTGCTGTCTCTACTCCGATGAAAATAAAATTCACCGTGCCGGGCAAACAATGACATACAAGACAAAATATCCGCAGTTGATTTTTGACACCCTATTTTGTGCACTCACCTAGTACTCTGTCAGTGCGCGCGTCAGCGGCCAGGTACAACTCGTCGGCGACGCTGGCGCCGCCCGCCGCGGCCGTCACGCGCACGTACGCGCCGCCCGCCTCCACGCCCGTCACCAATATCTCGTTGGGCTCAGCACTGCAAAACGCAAGATAATAATTTAAATAGTGTAAGTATTATTGAAAATACATTGACTATAAGAACAGTCGTGAGTGACAAGTGAGTAAATTCGAAGATTAATATTTATAGTCAATTAGGGAAACCTTTGCTTAGGGCATTGTCTATGTAAGTGTTAAAAACATATATTTGCATTTGGACACTGTTCTTGTTAGATTTAAGTTACAAATGTCACTCGACAGACAAGAATAAAACATTTTGTAGCTTTATTTCGATAGAAACGATACAGGTAGCCATAGCTATATTTACATTTTCGTGTTAAGAAGCCAAGTTGCGTTAGCATGCAGGACATTCTGTGTGCTTCTTTAAGCTTTTTTTAAACGATTAAAAGCTAGTTTACGCTTCAGCAACTCACCCAGGGTCGGTCCTATTGATGGCCACGATGGGCGTGTCCGCAGTGATGTGGGCGCGGCCGAGTAGGCGCCGCCCAAGCGCAGACCGCAACACCACACGCACGGCGTCCGCGCCCGCACGCTCGTCCGCGCTCGCTTCAACCGTGCAGTACGATAGTGACGATACTTCTACGTGGATAGCCTATGGGATGAATTATATTCAAATAAATGGAAGAATTCTCACTTCTGCAATTATACTGTGACACAGATGCTAAAGTATTTTGTGAATTATTAATGTCGCGTTCTTTGTATATATGAAAGAGAAGTTACGTTATTTTAATACTGCTCATTAACAATACCCAAAGACCTCTAAACCTAAATAACCATCATAAGTACGTCCACTATGTTTTGAGGCAATACAAAAAATATTATAATGTTTTATAACAATGATACCACTAGAAAATTAACAATAAAATATTCAGTGTATCGAAATCAAAATTGTTCATTAAAATTGTTGCTTGAAAACAATTGCTTTATACAAAAAGACGTTTAAAAAAAGACAACTCACCGTCTCTCTATAGATATCGTTCCTTTCATCCTTGTGTTTGACAACAATCATACCGAACCCGGGCCTTATGGCTCTCACTTCACCGTTCTCTTTCAACTCAAACGCGCCATCTTGGTACGCCACCCAGTTGCCTCGAGGGAGGGATTTCAAACGCACTGAAGCTCCCACTACAAGCGCTAACCGTTCACCGCTATTTATGTCACCTGCTAAACCTTCTATCGACGTTTTAATGTCGGACACGCCGAGAATCTCGATCGTACTGTCCCAAGATCTAGATTCTGATATCTGTAACATAATGGTAAATTCGAAATCGTCAAAACTATTTAAGAAATAACTAACTACTAGTGTATGGACTTACGACCAAGACGGATGTAATGATACCTTTGAAGCTTAAATCTAGAGCATGCCAAAGAGATGTCACTATTATTATTCACATAAGGCGAGAAAAATTGTTTGCACCTAATTTATTTTTAAGTTCTACCTTCTCAATATTGAAAATATGTACCCGCTGCATTTAAAATGGCCAAGATGCCTGGAATAAATGATTAAATATATAAATAAATATTTCTTTTGTTTACCTGTCCCAAATTCCTTACTCTGACGTCGATTGTTATGACACCGGGCTTCAGCGGCACAACTCGTATTGTGAGCCCCTCCACGATAGATCTCTCCAATTGATCTGCAATGGATATACATTTCTAATGTAGTCTAGATAAACATTTTTTGTTGATGGTATTGATAAACATTGTGACTATTAGTAACTCGGTTCTATTATTTGATACAGTAACAATGAAGCTGCGTTCCTTGTTCGATGCAGCCTGTTTCATGTCATACTTACTACAAAATTATATTGATCTTATGCAATGTCAAACCAACGTATGTAACGTTTGTTTCTTATACTTAAATAGAGATGCATGTTATTACGATAAAGAAATATCCTATTAGTTATTACACAGTCCTACAAAGATTTTTATCTATGATCACGATTAAAATTTTTTTGTCTATTCTAAAATGTTTGTCAAATATAGCCTATCGCTATGATAAATTCCGTATCCCAGCCATTTTGTACGCACCATCAACATGCGAGACGTACAGCCGCGCCGCAGTCGGATCACGCACAGACCACGTGAATCAAGACAACGGCGCCGGCCGACCCACTAATAACTACGTACCTACTATCTACTACTATTTAATGCAATATCAATGCAGCTGAATTCCGTATCCCAGCCATTTTGTACGCACCATCAACATGCGAGACGTACAGCCGTGCCGCAGTCGGATCACGCACAGACCACGTGACTCAAGACAACGGCGCCGGCCGACCCATTAATAACTACGTACCTACTATCTACTACTATTTAATGCAATATCAATGCAGCTGAATTCCGTATCCCAGGCATTTTGTACGCACCATCAACATGCGAGACGTACAGCCGCGCCGCAGTCGGATCACGCACGGCCCACGTGACGCGCGGGGGCGGGGCGAGCGCACCGAGCGCCGCCGCACGCAGCCCGCCCGCCGCCACCCACAACGGCGCCGGCCGACCCACTAGTAACGTGTGAGTCGCCGCCATCACTGTTATGTCCGTTATTTGGACCACCTGTTGAGAAACGTGTTGGTTAACATATTGTCATCAAACTATAATACGTGTGTATGTGTGTTTTTGTATAATAAACCACATTAAACGAAAGTTATCACTGATTTATCTCTCATCAATCTGATAAACAGCAAATTACACATGCTGAAACAGTCCCGCAATAATGTCTCAGAGCTACAGTATAGGTCGGTTCGGTGGCGGTTAAGTGTAGATTCATCATGCTTTTACGTGTGATTGTGCATACTAAGTAGCAGTTTCTTATATATAAAATTCTCGTGTCACAATGTTAGTTACCGTACTCCTCCGTAACGGCTTTAATAATTTTTACCAAATTTTATATGCATATTTAGTAGATTCTCAGAGAATCGGCTACTGGGTACTTTTTATATTGATAAGTGCATTTGTTGAATAAATAATAGTAAATTATTACAACTCGAGACTGACGGCGACCATTGTTTGTGCGACAGGATAGCGATGGATGTTGCCATGGTGCCATACTTATTTAGTCACTTCAAAAAATAATATGGGCGAAATACTTTGTATTATGGCAAAACAACGTTTGCCGGGCCAGCTAGTAATATTATAATACACAGTAACTAAACAACATAAAAATCACACAATCTGAGTATTGCATACAAATACCTCAATTTCCGCCTCAGTGCTGGCTAGCTCGACGTTATTAAAATCCGTTGCAATCAATTTGACACGCCCCGTGCCTACTGCCAGCGCGTGCACATTACCCATTGATGATACCTGACGAAAATCATATAACACAGATTTTTATAAGGTAATTTGGGTTAGTTAATTACATAGTTATATTACTACTTTTTGTCATAAAAAGAAAAAGGGTCACAGTAACAGAGATTTAAGAGGCCGGGTGCCATCGAAATTCTCATACATATATACGTAATACCAAAAATCATTTTCTCATACGAAAATATTTAACATGTTTGAGTTATTTTTCAGCTTAAAATAGTAATTACCTAGGTTCCTGCACAACAATTTACTACAAAATACTTAAACTCTAAAAAATATTATTAGTACTTATCTATATATTTTGTAGTAAATTTACTATTTTTTTATGTATTTTTTAGTGTTTTACTATATTTTTAGTGTTTAAATATTTGGTAGTTTTTTGTGCAGGAACCTAGGTAATTGCTATTTTAAGCTGAAAAATAACTCAAACATATTAAATATTTTCGTATGAGAAAATGATTTTGGTATTACGTATGTATGAGAATTTCGATGGCACCCGGCCTCTTAATGATTGTTTATTTTTAATTGAATAAAAATTTTGACATAAATTCCATACATTGTCTGTCAAGCTCTCCAATGAATTAAAGTTAAGTTAGTTTGTGTTACAAATTGATTAGATGTTTTGTATGTACGTATTGCGTACTACGACATAGCGTCATTTACATGCAGTCCCGCCACATTAGCTAATGATGGACAAATATAAGGTTCAGAGCAGCATTTTCGTACATAACAGCCCATGATCGAAGTCGATAGTGCATGCTATAGACAATTTTGCAATCATTGTTGGCCATGAGCAGAGACGGATTAAGACTACTTGATGCCCTAAGCAATCCATGCCTGTGTCTCCCCCCCCCACAACCGTATGTCAACTAGAATCGGTCTTTACACTTTTACCAACTATAAACATTAGTTTTTTTTCCTAGAAACTTTTTTAGTGTGGTTTTTGGTGACGTGAGACTTGAGAGTGAGACGTGATGCCCTAAGGACAGATGTTTTTTGTCCTTCTTCTGGTGCCCCCTCAGACGTGATGCCCTAGGCAATTGCTTAATTTGATTAAGGGTTAATTCGTAACTGGCCATGAGTCATGACCCAACGTGCAACCTTATGCATAGACATATTATTCATCGCGTCAAGAAGATATAAAAATATACCAACACTACTCACATCAAGTATCTGCTTCTCCGCGCGGTACGTCAACGTAGCTAAATGGGAGGGCGGGCCGCCGCGTGCACGCAGCTGCACGCGTCCGCCGGGCGGCAAACGCGTGCGCGCCGGCTCCACGGATAGCGGGGGGAATACGTGCACCTGTGTTTAATAAATTGGTTAAATTAAACTAAGAAATATATGCCCACTTAGATAAGGATTCGTAAAACACTGTATTTGGACAACGTCTGAATAATTATTATTAATAATAATAATCATAATCACATTTATTTGCTCAAAAACATGGTTACATGGGTTGTTACAGTGCGGCATGTTTTGCTATGACAATAGCGTGCAAAATTAATAATAAACATTGTTTTGATTTTATCACTGTTTAGGGTCTCTACACATAAGGTCATAAATAATATATATTTTTTAGTCCTACTACTAGATTCTGTCTACATATTCAGCTTAACATCAAATTAATAAAGTTCATTATTCTTAGTTTACAATTAATTTAACACATATTATTTCATAATTATAAGTATATTTAAAACATGTCAATATAATCTTGATATAAATATTATTAAGTCAATTTATTATAAAACTCTTTAATACTATAGAAATTTTGGTTAGCTATCCATTCATATAATTTAATTTTAAACATTCTTGTGCTGAGCGACTTGATACATTTCGGTATTCTTTTGTATAATTTGACACACATATTAATACAGCTATTGTTAAATTTACTTAATCTAGGGTTGTCGCTCACTACTAGTCGGTGGGGGTCCCGTCTACTGCGATCACTTATCTCCCCTGCCGTAGTAAATAATTCTTTATGTTTCCATACGAACATGCATGTCTCAAAGAAGTAAAGAGCCGGTAGTGGCAACAAGCCTAATTCCTTAAATGCCGGTCTACATGATTCATCGGGTTTAAGTCCACAAGTATTATTTTATTTTTATTAATTTAGGGAAATTTATTTGTTTAGGGAAACTTACAGCTAGATTAACAAGTAGTATTATAATAGACATTGCAAGATCATATGTTCTGTCGTTTCCTACGTTATTCAATAAAAATATAAAACGTTTGGACAATTCATAATGTTCCTACATGAACTACAACATGGGTTAATGACAAACCTAGCAAAAACAAAAACTTTAAGTTAGAGGTTTTGTTACATCAGTGATTTTTAACCATATTATATTGTCAGTCATGAATACCGATTCTTTTTTATGTTGCGTAATATGTTAAAAAATAAATGGAAGTAAAAATGCAATTTCTAGCTTACCTCAACACAGAAGGCAGCAGAAATAAAAGGAGATAGCAATTTCTGTCTCACCTCGACGTAGAATTAGATAGCAAAAATAGAAGAAGACAGCAATATCTATCTGACCTCAACATCCTCGCTCCACACGCCCGCGACTGCCGCGCTGACAGTGGCCACGCCCTCTCGTACGCCGCACAGTAAGCCCGTACGCGCGGCAATCGGCCCCGACACGCGCCACTGCGGCCGCGACGCGTACAGTACGCGGCCGGACGCGCCGTGCGCCGCAACGCGGGCGGACACGCAATTGTCCACGCCCACTGCCCGTGACGTTAACACCTCCACGTATATCACTTCTTCTACATTCACCTGTGAATTGCATGAAATATTAATCATTTGTAACATTATTTTATTGGTTTGAAACGACAACATTTTAATAGGGGAAATTATTTTTTAATAAAAGTCTTGCGTAGCGAAACTTGATAGCATGTTCGTGCTCGTATAAATACAAATCACAATTTGCAAAACAGATTCTGGGACGCATTTCTCATATTGATGCTGTGTTAAAATACATGTTATTTTTTTGATTTTGTTATGAATCACTTCTCTTATTTCCAATAACTTGGCTACTTTTCAATGAAAACGAAACGTCGGGAGTAAGAAAACTATATACATACATAATATTCTAAGTTTTTCATCGTTTTAATATTATATGTATGTTACATCAATATGAATGTAAGTTTGTAAGGTATTTGTAATATGGACCTAAATGCCTTAAATAAATGGTAAATAAATTAATAAATTAATTAATATTGTATTTTCTCTACTCACCTCAACAACCTGCCTCTCCCCATTCACACATCTATCGGTGACGACCACGTCATACATGCCCGGTGCTGGCACGATCACATTTAGCCGTCCATCGTCAACAGACGCTGTGACTCCTTTGGGCGTCTCCACAGAGTATAACCCACTACCGCCCTCTACACTGGTGATGTTTGATATACTCTCTCCCTCCCACGCTATGTCGACCTGAAGAAAATATTTAATTTGAATTTCATAGTCACTGACAATCCTATTACGAGACGAACTGCTTTTAAGCAGAAAGTGTCGCTCTTTTAAAGTAAGCGCAGACAAAACTTATTAGGTGATATTGAAACAGTTATTTAATTTTGGGTAAATGGTTATAACATTATTCATTTTATTGTAATGCTTGTGGTAGTACCAGGGCTTCCGCTACCATATGTGCAATGTGCGCAATTCACACGGGCGCCATCCTCTAGGGGCGCCAAATCGCCATCTTTAGGGGCGCCAAAATCCTTTTTTTGCACACAGGCGCCAATAGCCCTTACGGGGACCCTGGGCAGTACCCACAATTAGCACCACAATCCTGCATCGCGCTATCGAAGTTTCTGAGCACGTCAAGATATAATATTACAACGGCTGAAATGACGTCAGTAGGATTCGGCCTGACCGAGCATGCTATCTCGCTCGGTCGGAAGATCTTCCTTTTCGGCCGTCACGCATATGCCTAAATCCTTAATGGCATACTATTGTTCTTCCCTGTTTTAAAAAATCGAAATTAATGGACAAATCCTTTGACTTGTTATAAACATTCTTTTGGTAAGATATTTAGGACATGTTTCACCACTTCCTGATAAAGTTCCGAATAGGCTATTCACAGCTTTTTTGACAGATTCTCCATACTTCATCTGTCAAGTTAAGTGGTGGATTGCCTATTCGGCACTTATCAGGAAGTGCTGAAACAGGCCCTTATAGAATTATTCTACTTACTTTGAGCGTATCACATCGTAACGGCGCAACAACTTTGGCTTGTATGCTGGCAGAGGCATCGGGTATAGACGCCTTCAACGTACCGCTCCAACCGATTGACTGATCCGTCGCTTCTACGAGCTGTAAGGGACATGGAAAAGTTATAATTACGCAACAAAAAGTAAAAAATATTTTAAAGTTTAAATAAATATATTTTAAATACAGTCATCCATCCTTCTGGATTTTCACTAGAAAGAGAGTGTGCTTAAAAAGAGAGAGTGCTCAGATACTAAGGCACTATGTCTAACTCAACCTAGCCTGGTTTCAATGAAACCATCGTCACTATATTAGCTAACAGATATATTTTTATATTATGCCTGAGCCTAGATGGTACTATGTAGACTCGTCGTTTTAAAATTGCCTTTTCCAAAACCCTTCCTTTTAAAGCACTCTATTCGCTTTATTTATCGGTCATTTAACTTTTACAATATTTTATACAAGGCCAAGCAGACCTTACATAATAAGCGCTGTGTAAATATCTTTATTAGTAAAAGGGTAATTTTATTAACTAAAAATGCAATTCTATTTTTAAACGTCGATTCTACATACAAAATAGGAAGGTTTAAGCTTAACATTCACCTGATAGTAAGATTGCGGTACGGGCACTGGATCGTACTCCGGGTTGGTCTCGACAAACAGCCTGTCAGCGGATTTGTACGTGATAGCGGCGTGAGCGGGCGTCGTCTCCCACGATACAGAGGGCCCGTACTCGTCTAGCAGTTCTCGGCCTATACCGTCGTAAAGAGTGACCTTCACCATGACTTCTTGGTTCGGTCGTAGCCATAGCCTGTAAAAATATAAGGTATGTTTATATGGATTTAGTATGACTAGTTGTAGTTCAGTTTCAGTTGTATCTCGAAATCGCGAGCTACGAGTTACAACTGAAACTGAACTACATAGTTTTACTTTAGTGGTACCGTATGTACTCTGCTGATATCTATACTTATATACTAATATTATAAATATATAGTATCTCTGTCTGTCTGTCTCGCTTTCACGCCAAAACTACTGAACCGATTGTAATGAAATTTTGTACACAGATAGTCTAAAGCCTGAGAAAGGACATAGCTGGCTACTTTTTAACTGGACAAAGGCGTTGTAAGGGGGTGAAAATGCGTTTTGTTCAAATTAAGTTAGTTCCAAAAATCCATAATAGATGGCGCCGTGCGTCTCCTACATCGCGCTGACGCTTACTCAAACGTCTTTCTATAAGAGGTGGTATCATCTTGCATTGGATTTTCGATTTTTTCGATTGTTATTTCTTTTTTCGTTATTAAATAATTGACGTAACCTTAAACGTTGGGTAAAGTAATTGTGTAATTGGGGGGCTAAATAAGCTTTAAAATTTGGCATAAATAAAGTTTAATTAAAAAAAATGAAATATTATGTGCACACTGCACAGCTGTTTTTGGGTGTTTTGATTTAAGGGGTACCAGGGTTTTTTTGACGTGATAACGTCTTATAATTCGATATGGGCTGCGCGCCCGAAAAACATGACAGTTCATGCGGCGTTACCTCGCTGACAGCTCTGAGGCGTTCCATTTACACTCTCAAGTCTCTCAACAACCGTAAGGCCCACCTGGGGCGCGCTCTTTGTTTCGATTATATTACGTATTTCGATGACTTAGAGAATACTTTTGTATGAAGAAGTTTGGTTAGTTATGACCTTTGATACATTGACCACACTCTGAATGAAAAATAAATAAACAATCTGTGAGCTATTAGTATTATTTCGGCTATTCAAAATTGTGCTCTATTTCCTACGTGTCAAGGTATGACTTAATATATGAAGAATAAAGTATTCGTTTATTTCTTCTGAACAAGTCACTAATTATAGTTTCGAAAGTTTATAATTGAGAAATTAATATCACATCGGACTAAATACTATATTATGATGGCTTGATAGATATAAAATTTAACATATATTATAATGTAGTTCACACAAACATAAAATATGGATTATATGTAAGGATATTTCATATTACATTAATTATACTTCGTATCCCTCCCGAAGATGATTACAGATTTACAAGCAGCAGTACGTAGTATGGTGCTGTCCTCGTCACACCTTCGAAGACATTATACAAGAAAAAAACTCACCGACCAGGTTATGTTGCTGTCTCACTCTTACCCCTACCCGATAGCGTTGTATCTCTTTCATCGCCATTACGTTTTTTGGTGCAGTCCGAGTCACACGTAAACTTTAATTTGTTCTTCTGTTACATAGTTATTATTAAAAATGGGTGGAAAGAAAAGATCACGATCGAAGGAGAATGACTACGAAGATCTTCTTAAAAAAATTAGGAAAATCGAACATAAAGTGAGAAAGAAACGACGTCTTCCCTCAACGTCGTCATCGGAAAGTGAAATCTATCCTAATGATAATATTACGGAAGACTTTTCCGGTAAGCATTAATTTATTGTTCTATTTGTACTCGCGGTGCTTTGTTCCTGCATAATATCTGTTATCTAATAACTATAACGCGCAGACAGGCCGCGCGCCACCATTGCGCAATCCGCCATTTTAAATGCACCGACTTGTTTACGCTAAATGCGTAGTAACAAACGCAGTAATAATTATTAATGTTAATACCTACCACAGTTATTTTGTTTGCCGTTTCGACGACTTGAATAATGTTCTATTTGCAATTTTATATTTTCTGTTCCGATCAATGTTCGTAACAGAGTAGGTAAGTACCTACCTTATACAAATTATATTGTATAATTGCTCCATGTAAATCATGTTTGAGCGTTTTTTGAGTACCAAAACATGCCGAGAAACATGTTGCTCCACGTAAACCGTGTCTGAGCGTAACATAGTACCTATTTAGAAACCAGCTGCTCCACGAAAACCGTGTCTGAGCGTATCTCCATGTAAATCATGTTTGAGCGGTGTTTATCTTGATATTCAAGACTAGTTAGCTCCACGTAAACTGTGTGAGCGTAGAAACATACCCAAAAAATGAGTACACAATAAATACGTTACCTGTATGTATTACTATTATATTCCCTCAAGCCCCAAGCGGTCGCATGCGACCGCGATAACAATAGAAAGGCTATTGTGTCTCGTTTTTGCGCGACGTAGAATCTGTGCAATTTGCATATACCTATAATGTGCTTACAGCCCTATAAAATGCACTTTTAGTGGACTTTATGTTCATAATATGCAACTTGCTTCAGCGCACGGCTTATAACATATTTATATTTGCATTTTGTTTTAGTTGAAATGCCTTTACAAGAGGAATCATGTGAGGCAGACGATATAGAAGGAAACATTGATGCAAATATTTCTGACACGGAGAACCTTGACTTAGAGCAAGATATTTTAGAAATATTAGGAGAAGATCCAACATCAGTAAAGTCTTTTGGAGATGACTTACACAAGGATATTGCTCCTAGGTGGAAACATATTTTATTAAATGGCCTCTCTAAAGAGAATAGGTCTGAATTATTAAAAACTTATTTGCCACCAGAAAATTGTCCATATTTAAAAGCGCCTAAACTTAATTTAGAAATAAAGGCTGCACTTACTGATATAAATAACAAGAAAGACATGTACAGCCAAAGTAAGCAAAATCAGTTAGGCAGTGGCCTAGCTGCGCTGGGAAAAGCGTTAAACTTAGCGCTTTCCAAAACATCTGATGTCACTGGATTAATAAAGCCATTGAGTGATGCAGCTAAGTTGTTTTGTGATTATCACTTCAAAGAGTCACAATCAAGACGTTTCGCTGCTATGAATACCCTAAACAAACAAACAAAGGACGTGATAAAAAACACTCAAATAGATGAGTTTTTGTTTGGGTGTGAATTGGCCGAGCAATTAAAATCATCAAAAGCGATTTCAAAATCAGGCATGGAAATGCGCTCTCTAGCTCCAACGGCTCGCCCTGCAGCCAGACCGTCAAGCACGCCTCAAGCAGGCCCATCTACCGCAGCCCGGCGTGGGGCTTTAAACGCGAGGGGAGCTCCGCGGGCGGCTGCCGAGCCGCGAGCGCCCCTGACCACCTGGAGACAGCACTCGGCGCGCGACAGGAGCTCCAACAAGACCAAGAACCTGCCACGGTATCGCTCGAAGAGACGCTGACGTCTGAATCCGAGGTAAATACTATTGTCGCTGGCAGGCTACAATATTTTTATAACCAATGGTGTACAATAACAGACGACCCTATCATATTGTCGTGGATTAGAGGTTACAAAATTCCTTTTAAAGAGGAACCCATACAGGATTTTCTACCGAGAAATAAGTCTTATTCTTTATTAGAATTTGAAAAAATTCAGGAATGTTTAAATAAACTTCTTGATTCAGGTTATGTTTCTTCGTGTAGTCCTTGTGAAGGCCAGTATTTATCACCTATATTTACAATTCCGAAACCGAATGGGGATAATCGTTTTATTTTAAACTTGAAAAGCTTAAATAAATTTATAGATGTAGAACATTTTAAAATGGAGGATTACCGTACAGCGATCAAACTATTAAATAATGATTACTATATGGCAACCCTAGACTTAAAGGACGCCTATTTTTTAATTCCCGTACATATTGAAGACCGTAAAAAATTACGATTCCAATGGAACTCGCAAATGTTTGAATTTAGGTAATGTCCTTCCGTTTGGTTTGTGCACTGCGCCCTTTATGTTTACAAAATTATTAAAACCTGTATTGCAATATTTACGTTCTGCCGGCTATCTATCAGTTAATTATCTTGATGACTTTTTTTGTATAGGCGCCACATACGAAGAATGTGTAAAAAATATCGTTGCAACCAGGGAAATGTTAGAATACTTAGGTTTCATAATTAACTGGGAGAAAAGTCAAATGAACCCTACAAAAGTTTGTAAATTTCTTGGATTTATTTTTGATACTACAAATATGATAATTAGTTTGCCCAGAGAGAAGAAAAAACGAATTATTGAAGTTACCAATTATTTTTTAACTATAAAAAAATGTACTATTAGACAACTTGCAGAGTTCATTGGCTTGCTTACGTCAGCGTGTCCTGCTGTTCGTTATGGTTGGATTTATACTAAACTTTTTGAAAGAGAAAAGTTTTTAGCATTGGATTACACAGAAAATTATAACAAACAAATGAGTTTAAAAAGTTATCTCGCCGCAGATTTTAAATGGTGGAGAGATAATATTAATAGTAGTTTTTCACCTATTCAAAATAACGAATATGTCTTAGAAATCTATAGCGACGCTTCTAGTACGGGCTGGGGAGTCGCTTGTAAAAATAAAACTGCGGCCGGCAATTGGAATGCATCAGATCTTTTACGACACATAAATTTTTTGGAATTAAAAGCAGCTTTTTACGGGTTAAAAATATTTGCCTCTAATTTAAAAGATTGTGATATTCTTCTCCGGATCGATAACACCACAGCCATAGCCTTCATTAATAAAATGGGAGGCATACAATACGTTCACCTAAATGAACTAGCACGAGAAATCTGGCAGTGGTGCGAAACTCGTAATATTTTTATATTCGCGTCTTATATAAAATCCGCAGATAATGTTGAAGCAGATCGTGCATCGCGTAACTTGTCTATAGACACCGAATGGGAGCTCGCGGACTATGCATTTACTGCGATTACAAATAAATTTGGTATCCCACATTTTGATCTCTTCGCGAGCATACAAAATCATAAATGTGAGAGGTATGCTTCGTGGAAGATTGATCCTGAATCTGAAATTATCGATGCTTTTACTTTTAGTTGGTGTAATATTTATTTTTATGCTTTTCCTCCCTTTTGCCTTATTACCAAAGTATTACATAAAATAATAAGAGACAAAGCTGAGGGCATAATAGTAATACCGTACTGGCCGGCCCAACCATGGTATCCTTTGTATCGTAAACTCCTCATATCGGAAGAATTGTACTTTCAACCTAAACGAAACCTTTTGTACTCTCCTTTCAGACAAGTCCATCCACTTCACAAGAGCATTACCCTGGTGGCAGCGATCTTATCAGGCAGTCGCTGATGAAACGTGGAGTACCAGGTCAATCTTTGGATTTACTTATGGCCTCACTTGCTGAAAAAACAATAAAGCAGTATAGTTCTTCATTAAAAGCCTGGTGGGTATTTTGCCAACAGAATAATTATAATTTCTGGGAAGCAAATATTTCTGAAGTGTTAATTTTTTTGACCGAAAGGCATAACGCGGGCGCCAGTTATAGTGTACTTAATTCCACCAGATCAGCTCTCTGTTTAATTTTAGGTAGTACAGTGATGTCTCATGATTATATTAATAGATTATTAAAAGGATCGTTTAGACTAAATCCTCCCACGCCTAAATATGATGCGACATGGGACCCCAGTATTGTATTAAATTATTTAAGTAATTATTATCCTTATGATAATATAAATTTAAGTGATTTGTCTTATAAAACTGTTACTTTAATCGCGATTGCATCTGCTCAGAGAATGCAAACTTTGAGCCTTATAAAAATTAATAATATTTTGTTGTATGAGAAGATGGATTTGGTGGACACCACTGTATTCTTAGGCATTACACTAGATAGTAAACTACAGTGGGGTCCTCATATTGCTAATCTTGCAGATAGGCTCAGTTCTGCAGCATACGCAGTCAGAAAAATACGGGAAATTGCTGACGAAGACACAGCAAGACTAGTTTATTTCAGTTATTTTCATAGTAGAATGTCGTATGGCATCCTCTTATGGGGAAACGCTGCCGACATTAATACGATTTTTGTGCTGCAGAAGCGAGCTATACGTTCAATTTATAAAATGTCAGCTTTTGAATCTCTGAGAGAAAAGTTTAAAGAAATTGGTATTCTAACTGTTGCTTCTCAATACATTTTGGATAATGTTTTATATGTTAGAAAGAATCTTAGTAAATTTACAACCAAAAGTGACAGTCACGGAAGAAACACTAGAAATAAGTACAAACTAGAAATACCGGTGATCAGACTTAGTAAAGTTAGTAAATCTTTTAAAGGTCAATGTGTACGCCTTTACAATAAAATCCCAGAAAAAGTTCAAAATCTTTCCATTAATAAATTTAAAAAAGTAGTCAAAGAACGTTTGTGTGCCAAAGCCTATTATAAGGTCAATGATTTCATAAACGACGGCACATCTTGGGAGTAGGATGGCTGCTTGCAAGGCTACTTCTACATTATTTTATGACTTACAATTATGTATGTATGTTGACATTGTATAATTTTAAGTTACAGCATTGTAAACTTTATTTTAAAAGATTAATTTTTTTCTCACTTTTTTTGGTAAATAAAGTGGGCCCCCTGCGAGTTTCTTACGCCGGTTCTTCTCGCCGGGTTAGTTCCCGAACCGGTGGTAGGCATCATGTAGACTTTCAGAAAATATTTGCAAAAATTTATTCTGAATAAAAAATTTTGAGTTTGAGTTTGAGTTAAATAGCGATGCTATAATTATCAAAGTAAGTGAATTGATAAAAATGTCCAGACCCGGTTCCTATCAACCCCTGATTAGGTTGCCTTATATAAACGAAAACCCAAAAATTTGCCCCGCCCTTGCATTAAAGGTATATTTACAAAAAGCCCGCAGTCTCCGTAATAATGAATCGGACACTCTTTTCATAAGCTTTAGAAAGCCGCACAAAAAAGTAGGGTCACAGACATTGTCACATTGGGTGAAAAACACACTCCAGAAGAGTGGAGTAGATGTGACAATGTTCGGTGCGCACAGCACGCGGCACGCGGCTACATCTGCCGCGCGCCGTGCTGGTGTCAGCCTGCAGGCGGTGCGTAGGGCCGCGGGTTGGACGGAACATTCTAATGTCTTTACCAAATATTATAATAGAGAAATTACTGTATCTTCTGGAAATGATTTTGCAAATTCTTTATTTTCTTAAGGTTTAATAAGTACTTTGTTATTTTTTTGTTAAGGTACTAATAAGTACTTTTTTGTTAAATGTTGCCACATATTTATTAAAATCTTTATATAAAAAAAAAATGTGTTTTTTCTTTTAAGTTGTAATCCAAATTTTCAATCTCTCAACATCTGCTTGTAAATCTGTAATCATCTTCGGGAGGGATGCGAAGTATAATTAAGAATTAAACGAACTTACCTGGTGAAGTTCGATTCTAATTATACGAGTATCACGAAACGAAGATGATTACATACTCCCCACCCAACCCTATAAGATACGTTTCCCGAAATAATTAGAAAATTTGGATTTCAAACAGCTCTAAAATAATGGCGATGAAAAAGATACAACGCTATCGGGTAGGGGTAAGAGTGAGACAGCAACATAACCTGGTCGGTGAGTTTTTTTCTTGTATAATGTCTTCGAAGGTGTGACGAGGACAGCACCATACTACGTACTGCTGCTTGTAAATCTGTAATCATCTTCGTTTCGTGATACTCGTATAATTAGAATCGAACTTCACCAGGTAAGTTCGTTTAATTCTTAATTTTCCAAAGAGGGTAGGCCGGGCGCCATTTTTTTTGCACATTGACCTACCAACTTTTTTGCATAGATTTTTCCCGGAACTGAGGGGTTAAGGCGGTCGGTTTACTGACGATAGTTGAACGTTGTCACGTTCAACTATCGTCAGTAAACCGACTTTACAGACAACCGATTTTTTTTATAAAAGCTTTTGACACCAATTTTGTTGATATCACGCGCTTTAAACTGAAGTCGCGGGCAACAGCTAGTATTACTATAGTTACAGTATACCTGGTGTTGGCCGCACAGTCGCCCGGCGGGCGGAGCGGGTCGAGGCGCACGCGCGACACGTGCGGCGCGCACGCCGCCTCCACACGCACAGACTCCGCCTCTCCGTCCGCGTGCGACACTAGATCTAAGTTCGACTCGCCTTTCTATATACAAACATATATAAATAATTTATTTTTCACATAAAAACACAATATAAACATTTTTTGGCAAAAATAGTATTACTTTCTCATTTTAACCCATCAATCCCCAAGCGGCACCCGGCTGCCGCATAACAATTGAAAATCTATTGTGTCTGCGATTCCCACGATCGAGGTATTTATATAAAAATAAAGCTACAAGTTCCCTCTTATTAATGTCCCCATTACGTCGCGACTCACTAATATAAAATGAATTTTATTATTGTAGAAAAGTTTTAATAAACTATAGGTACTAAATACTACGAAACTTTATAATAGAAGCATACAAGATTACAAGGCATTATTTATATTCAAGGTTAGCTGTCACTGTATGTCATGTGACTATTCCAATAGGGAACATGCAAATACAATATTTATGAAAATTTTGCTATTTAAATGTTAAAAAAATACAAAAGAAAGGCCACTGTAAGGTTACTATTTTATAAAATATTGCTTTTTTACAAAAAATATGAATTAAAAGTAGCTTGAAACGGAACGTATTTCAAAACACCAATCAGCGTTCAGTGACGTCACACCTGCTTTTGACAACCATAGAGAAATATAATATAAACTACTCGACCAATCCAACTAGACGGATGTCAAAGCTTGCTCTCTTGAACTTACGCACGTCACTAGCAATGCATAAGAGCGAGAGAGCATGATTTGACAGTCGTCATCAGTTGGCTTGGTCGAGTAGTACATAATATTGTTTGACAACTTTTTGAGAGGTTAAGGTTCACGTTTAACCCATCAGTCGTGGCAAAACGAGACACAATAGCTTTTTCATTGTTATCGCGGCCCCGTATGTGGCCGCTTGGGGCTTGATGAATTGCATTTTTCCAATAAAAATGGAAGTTGGGTTTATCAAAGCAGACTCTACAAATCCAAAGAGAATGTAATCACTACGTTTTATAAAAATCTTCCAAAGTCACTGTTGAGTGTTACCTTAAAGTGCAGAGTAAGTATTCCAGTCATGGACGTATAAAAAAAGGCGGACGGAGTCCCACCATACACAAAACTGTGTCGTTCAGAGTCGGCCAGCTGGCTGTATGTACACGGTCCGCACGCACACATTCTTGCGCTAGTCCATACCATTTGACAGGCGTCAGAACGTGTGCGTGGCCGACTCAGAAGAAAAGTGAAGACACAGTTTTGTATATGACAAGACTCCGTCCGCCTTTTTTTTCTACGTTCATGATTCCAGTGTAGAAATGAGAGGGACTAAAATATGTAATATCATTTATTTACCTTCATTCAGAGGCTTCTATATACATATAGCAGTTATTTTATATTTTCAGCTCAACAAGAGAATCTTATAGCACAATGCCATCTGAATGTTCAACTCAAAAGAGGAGAAACATGTACTTACATACAATAAAAAGTCGAGTTACCATTCGAGTTACTCCAGAACACAAAGTACGTAAAGGAGGTTACGGTATCGTGTTATAGCTATTATAAATGAAACGCAAGGCTCGGTTTAGGCCTGCAAATGCGAGATCCTACAAAAGGAGCCTCCGATTACGTCCGTCACATGTTATTGGAAGAAGTCTAAAATATTGTGATTTTACCTCTTTACAGTGCCAGTGAACACGCCTAGCGTGCTACGTAATTTCATCCTGCAGTGTCGAGAGCACACCTAGCATGTTTGCGTTTTTTATAGGGCGGCATCGCTGGGAACTATTACAAAATAGTGGTGGTAATGAATGTGTTAATAGACGATACGGCTAGCAACCCATCACTAAATTCTGGTTTCATTTTCCAATTATATAGGTACACCACAAAATGCTAAATGTGGCCTTTGGGTTTTATAAACTTAGGTACTGTCTAACGCGTAAGTGATATAGACATGGTTTATGTACATTATTTTCTAAAATGTTTGATATAATAAAACTATATTGTTTTGTAAATACAGTTTTTTATTTCATTTTAATTAAAGGTGATTGTAAATTGACAAGTGCACAGCAAATGATTCAGAAAAGCAAATTCGTGTAGTTTTCTGATCACTCTTTCAATGTGAATTCGAAGACTTGCAATCTTCTTTGACCTGAGTACATCATCTTTTGAACTTTTCTTATCCGAAAAATAATGCAAAATTAGGAAAGCCTTTGGGAAAGCCACTGAGGACAAGCACGATCAGGCCGCACAGCACGTAGTGATTATATTCTCTTTGGTGCACAGATTAAGGTATATATTGATCAGATGGGGCCATTAGCCATTGTCAATAATTGTCAAACAGTAGTGACGTCATGCAGACTATAGATCCGTTTTGGCGCCAAAATTTAAATTGACAATTTAAAACCGCATTTTTTGCAGTAAATTCCAGTGTTTGAATTTTTTAATATACTTGTGGTCTATTCTACACGGGGCTCTTTAAAATAAACACAAAAATAAAAATATCGCATCTTCCCTATTTGCCAGACAAAGACAAGAAAACTTTGTTAGATTCTTCACTATGCAAATAATTGTATTACCAAGGTAAATGGTTATGTAAATGGTTCTAAGATAAAATTAGGTGCTGGTACTATAACAGAAGTTGATACACAGGCAGTTGGCGGACCTACGTAATTTGGTGGCGATTATGTCACACCCAGCCGACAGATCACGACCATAAAGTTAATATACCTATCGGAATAGAGAAACAAAGGCCTGAGCAAGCGAGATGTCACTATCAGTAACACTGCGTGGTAGAAAGAGAAGCGTGATTTGAGGTTGCATAGCTTTTTTTTCATCTGTTTGACAGTCTGTCTGACCCTGGGCCGATCGTTGTCAATTTGGGCTCTCAGAAAAATTGTGATTTTAAGATAAATAATGAATAATTTTTAGAAATACTGCTCTAGAAATATGGTTAAATGTTTGTGGAATGATTCTGGATCCACACATCGAAAAAACCCGGGCAAATATTCATTTCACAGGTGAATTATTCTACATCGACAGGACCTAGTTTTAAGTTTATTTTTGCCAATTCCCTACGAGTTATTGGTATTGGTTTTGATAATTCACTTCTTTAAATGGTTCATTATATGGAAAACATAACTTGACTAGCCATGGTGCACAATTTAAGAATATTTTGTGTAAACAATTTTCATCTATTTTACACTAGGGCTGCATCAAGTTATCGATAAGTTGTATCGATATGAAAATATTTTTTAGTTAAGTATACTAATTATCTAGGAATGTTGAAATGATAACATACTCATCCGTAGTTTATAGTTTAAGTATATTAATATACTATCATACATAATTTGTCGTTTTTAAGGTTCCGCACCCAAAGGGTAAAAAGTCCAGTAGTAGTGGGGTTCCGCAGCCCGCTCTAGTACTAAGACTTCGTTGCCTGTCCCTCTGTCCATCCGTCTGTCCGTCTGTCTGTCTTCAGGCTGTATAACAAGAACCACTATAGTAATAGACTTCTGAAATTTCCACAGATGTAATGTCATTCTACATTCAATATGGCTGCTCATCCAAGAAAGGGAATAGTTGAAAGCACTTCTGCAAGATGGGCATCAAATAAAAGGGCTCATTAAGAGTGAATTGAAAATTAATAGGGCCTAGTGAAGTCGTGTCGTGTCGTGTACTGATGTCACGTGACGTAACCTGTCGTGTCGAATCGTGTCATGATATCTCGTGTCGTATCGTACCGGGTTTTAGGAAATGCCCGGTTGAAACCGGTCACCCTTCATGCGCGAGTCCGACTTACACTTGGCCAATTTTTCAGATTTCCTGCTGACCTGGATACCAGAAATTCATGGCTTAAAATAATTAACCGTCCAAACTGGACTCCGAAGAAAAATTCATGCATACTTAATTATGCAACAAGCATTTTGAAGAAAAGTCACATTTTACTTCAAAATTACAATTTTATTATATATCTATGCAGTTTTATTTTATCCCATTTTATTATGTTTACAATCTTACAATTATTATTCCATGATCGATATTTTGTCGAATTACAAGATGTTTGTACATCACTGACACGCACACGTAAACATAATTGTATACACAGATGTAAATCAAATTTTGATTAAGCTTGACAGCTCGGGATTGTTTCTCTATTCCGATAGGTATATTACCTTTATGATCACGACATATAAATTGACATAACTCAACCAAACGACGTAGGTGCGTCAACTGCCCATGAATCAATTTCTTCGATGGTACAAACCTTTTTGCACGACAGCGTGAACAGCTGCGCTTCGGGGTACCGATGCGGCGGCGGGCCCTCTCTCCTCGACAACTCGGCTACGCGTGACTCGCTGGACTGTGTGACTAGCGCTTCACCCTCTGCCACCACCTAGAAAGTAATTGTATGCCATTGTTATGGACTGAATTTCAGTCGCAAAGCACGTAGAAATTCCTAAATTTACTTATCGCTGTCTCTATCACTCCAGACCGAAGATATTGCAACTAAAATATTTAAATTTTTTATTTAAATATCTATGCAACAGGACCTCCAAATCCTCTTACCAAGTAGAATACAAAATAAAACATTAAACAGTAACTCTCATAAATTTGACCACTTAATAGTGGCTCCAGTCAATGACATAAATACTTTAGCTAGGGCAACGAGAATTGTTTGGCTAACCCGAGTTAGACAATCAACTAAAAGTACCAAAATTCCACACCATTTTTTGACTCAGATAGTATTCGTAGTATTTATTATTGGTAGTAGCACACATTTGTAGTGCAGCACGCGCCGTCTGCGAGACCATAGACAACACATACTGGGAGAGTGGCGGGCGCCAAGATGGCGGCGTGCGACGGCCATATGAGCGCGGGGGCGGCACGTATGAGCACGCGCGCGTCGTCGCCCGCGCGGCCATACGACACGCGCAGCGAGCACGCGCCGCGCGCCGCCCAGCTCAGTGAGAGCACGCAGCACGCGCCGTCTGCGAGACCATAGACAACACATACCGGGAGAGTGGCGGGCGTCAAGATGGCGGCGTGCGTCGGCCATATGAGCGCGGGGGCGGCGCGTATGAGCACGCGCGCGTCGTCGCCCGCGCGGCCGTACGACACGCGCAGCGAGCACGCGCCGCGCGCCGCCCAGCTCAGTGAGAGCACGCAGCACGCGCCGTCTGCGAGACCATAGACAACACATACCGGGAGAGTGGCGGGCGCCAAGATGGCGGCGTGCGTCGGCCATATGAGCGCGGGGGCGGCGCGTATGAGCACGCGCGCGTCGTCGCCCGCGCGGCCATACGACACGCGCAGCGAGCACGCGCCGCGCGCCGCCCAGCTCAGTGAGAGCACGCAGCACGCGCCGTCTGCGATCATAGACAAGACAGATGAATACCATAGACAATAGAAAAAAGCAATGATTTGTGTAGAGAATAGTACATTACGCACCTAGGGCAGGAAAATAAGAAATGTCTCAGATCACACGTAATTGTTGGCCGAAGCGAAGCCGATGTCAACAAACATGTGATCTGAGGCTTTCTTATTTTACTGCCCGTAGTGCGTATACTATTTTTCTCATCGACGGAGGCGGAAAACGGCAACATCGGTAAGCGCAGCGGGAAGAAAGTTGACGCTTTTCGCCCGGAGGTGAGAAAATATAATTTTCTTACAATAAAATTAATTCTTTATATGGGTGAGTCGAGACAGCGCAGTAACATATTAGCTGCGACTGGTCTGAGTGTTCTCTGGCGTAATTTCTGTTTTAATGAACATTTTATTTTTTTGACTAAGCTTCTCTCTTTACATAATGCCATCTGTCCTCTATAATTAACATCACGACAGTATATTTTTTTAATAAATACAACATTAATACTTTCCAACTCACCCGCAGGTTCGATCCAAGGTGCAGCAGTCACATTCTGTGGTTCCGGGCCATCGATCAGAGTTACCGTGAAAGAGTTGCAGTTACAGCTGAAAATTTAAATTAAATTATGTAAAACTATTTTGGTTAAGTTAATTCAAATAATATATTGACATCACAAAGCATATACAAGTGACAATCGACCTTAAGTATGCGTATCATACTGATTCGGAATGCGTAACTTGATTCGTAATTAACAACTTCACCTGACAGCCAATAAATGCTTACCGCGCCTGGCTTTGACCAATGATCGCGCGGTAGCTTATAATCCAAGTCGAACGGGGATTGATTAAATCACCAAACAGATACGTCCAATACTGGTCTGTGGTGCAAGCGACAATCGACCTTACGGCGGTGTACTCACGTGTGAAAGTTGTAGAGGTCGCCGGTGTCGGTGCCGCCGGTCAGCGCCACGTGTAGAGCGTGCGGGCGGTACGCGCGCGCGACCCCCGTACTAGACACTTGTACCAACAACGGCGCTGCGCTCACCACCCTGAGAATATTTTTTTAATTATAATGAATAAGATCTATTCACTAGGACTTTTAGCAAATGTCAAACAGTTAATCAAGCAACAACGCTATTAAAATGTTTAATTTTTGCGAAAAAACTCAGAAACTGGACATAAATGTTGCTTTAACTTCTTACATAATATTTAAGTCCTACTTTACCTTCCAACAGCTTTCACATGGGGGTAGTTTGTCAAATGCACTTGTACTTCCATCGCTCCCTCCCCTCTGACGGTGAGAGAGCCCGTGTGTGTGAGAGAGAAGGCGCTATGCGTCGTCTCGCTCTCGGACCAAGTGACCGGCTCTGAGCCACCTCCACGGTGTTTTAGTTGTACTTCTCTGTAAATTAACGAAAGTTTAATGCTAGTTTTTTTTATTTTTTATTGAAAGGTTCACAAACTGGTTGTATCACTAAAACAATTTTACAAAATACAGTATGTTAGTTGAATAGTTACTGAGTGTACAACCTTCTACAGTGGACACAGCAGGCAATATAAATTACCCTCTTACAAAAAATACTTTTTTAGATAAGAGTATTATAATTCTTATAATTAGTATGGTAATTAGTATAATTAGTGCACTGTGCAGTCATACTTTATACGAAGGAACAATCACATATTCAAAACAAGAAAATTACATTTTTTTGTCAGTTTTAAGCGACAAATAACTAGTTAGAAACTTTTGTTGCAACTTTAGGCTGCCTTCACATTAAGTCGCGACTCGCGAGTAGTGCGGCAGCCGCGCGACTTAAGGTGAACGCAGATTTGGGCCGCACCGCACGCACCGCACGCACCGCAGTCGCCGCATTTGAATTCTTTATATGAAGTTATAGGCAAGCTCGCATACCTACCCGCGCCGCAGTCTTCGCAACTTCATAATAATATGAAGAATTGCGAATGCGGCGACTGCGGTGCGTGCGGTGCGGCCAAATCTGCGTTCACCTTTAATGTGAAGGCAGTCTTATACTGCAGAAATTACTTTAAGAATAGCTATTTCACACTTCTGCTAATTAATTCATGAAGCCCCAAGCGGCCACATCCGGCCGCGATAACAATGAAAAAGCTATTGTGTCTCGTTTTGCCACGACTGATGGGTTAATGTCGATAAATCTTATAGTAATCAATAATCGTCAATCAACATGCATACTAAAAAACAATAATGAATAAGACTTACTGAGCACTATTGGTCCAGGCTATGTAAAGTTCTGGTGGGTCAATCTCCAAAGGATCAATAGCTACGGCCTGCGTCTCTCCTTCCACCTAAAAGTAAATAAAATGTGAGAAAAGATGAGAAGAATACAAATTTCTTATGATTGATACCAGCAGGGCTAGCATAACAACAGTAGACATGGCTGGGAAAGAATCGACATACTGACAGATTTTATCGACAAAATGGCGGATTTCTATTGTCTAACTGTCACTTTGTCTATTCTTCTGTAGAAAGAAACCGATTCTATAGCTTTGTCCACACTGCGCCTTTTTCTGTTCGTCAAGGGTATGCGTTATAGCGCAGTGAACAGCGAACGTGAGGCATGCCCGCGACGCATGCCCTCTGACCGTCCATAACTTTCGTTTTGTTATTAAAAATGACAGTTGCGTTTGCGTGCGTTCTTTGACGCATTCAATTATTGAATGCGTCAAAACGAAAGTTGAATGAGAGAAGATGACGAAAATTGAAGACGAAAGCGCATAATGTGGACATAGCTTATGGTACACCTGCAGGTTTAAAGTTGCATGGCTTCTCATTACATTAAAGGAAACGTTTCACAATTTCCACAATTTTTTTTATGTTTGTCATTAGCCTGCAATATCAAGTCTCTACTGAATCTAGTGAATTATTCTCTCTTTTAAACTTACCTTTCTGTTCAGTGTTCTGCCTGCTATGGAATACAGTTGTGCGGTCACAGTAAAAGCGCCTGAATTGTGCGCCACTGCCTCTGTTATCGTACCATTTTCTGTCGACCTTATCAAGTCTATGACAGCTTCTCCATCAACAGTCAGTCTAATTAGCGTCTCTTGGCCTGCTGTTAATTGATGTCCGTCTTTATCATACACCACACAGTGGATTGTGAACTGTTCACCGACCACGAGCAAGTTTGAAGGCCGTATTGACACTCTGATGGAATGTGGTGTCACCACTGTGAGTGTTGCTGCGGCTACTTCAGTAGTTCCCGATGCGAGATAGACACTTGACGATCCCAGCTGAAGGCCCTTTACGACACTAATTGAGTCATATAACTGGGCTATTCCGGTATCTGGTACCACTATGTTGTAAACTGTGTCGGCTACGTCTTGGACTGTTAGTCTACCTGCGCGCGCTCTCACTACCCTTAAAATATGTACACACATAATCATTATGTTTATGTAGAATTGTAGATCAAGTTTGTAAAACCTATGTTATTATATTAGCATAATACTTAACACCCACAGATGTTCATTTGCAAAATAAACACAACAATAAGCGATTACATCATACCATTACAATTGAACAATACTAAGATCTAAACCACAAGGTAACTCACCTTAATATACTTAATATTTAAAATACTTAATATTTCAAGATTTTGAACTTTGTTTCTGTTCTTTAGACCACACAATATTACTTTTTGCGGGCTTTACTATTATATATTATGTTTTATCAAGTTTTAATATCAGCTGTGGTCTCCAGACAGAATCACAAAGAAAGTAAAAATCAGTTACTTTCAGATTTTTTTTCATTTTAAATATAATATTAAACATTTATACAGGATTATTTTTTCACCAGTACAATTATCACATCATTTTTATCAATCAACGAATAATAAAAACTAAGGAAATGTAACTCCCATACTATTACCGTTTGAAATTTGGTTCCTTTCGAACTGTCATGTAACGTCAGCCTAAGGGGGGTACAGATCTTGCAATCTACGAGCGCGCGGCGCCTTTAGTTGTGTGAGTGACCATATCTATACACGCGTACATGGCTCGCTCGCTACTGACTGCTCCGTCAGGTACGCACACTAACGAAAATGTCTATTCACATTTTCAACTACAAATAAAGGCTACGCGCGCTCGTAGATTGCAAGACCTATATTAGATTATCATTTATATTGGATCCTAGATCATTGAGTCATTTATATTGGATAATGTACCTAATATAGATAAATGATTCATTTCTTCCTTGATCATAGATTTTTGACATTTGCTGAGAGATTGGATCCAATATGGTCATAGAAATTGGTGTTGCCAGTTATTTAATATAAAAAAAGAGTTTTTAATTTCTTGTTCGTTAATATGTTTCAAATAATGTAATGTAATTCTTTTTCTAATTATATACTTGAATAATCTTCCTGAAATAACATAAAACAAGCCATATTAAAAATGACGATGTCTTTTGACAAATCGAATTCTCTGAGATCTAGTAACACTGATGTCAATACCTGTCAGCATTAGCGCTCCCCATTGGCTATTGAAACCACATATGACGTAAAATAGGATCAATGATATAATATGATAATGTAATATGCAGATATGATCAAATGATCATTTTTATTGGATCCTATATATGATCCTATAAATGATCCAATATAAATGATAATGTAATACCCCCTTAATACTGCTCAAGGTCACCTAAATATTGCAAATGTATTGAAATGTGTACCTAAGGTACACTTTTTTGACAAGTATTGTGGAGCATATTTTTTGACGGAGTTACTTTTCCTTAGTTTTTATTATTCGTAGGTATCGATAATAGAGTATATTTCAAAAATATTTTTTTTTTCATTTCAATTAATTTATCCTTTATCCAATCTAATACCGCTTGGGCGCACTTATTACAAGGCGACAACGGGTGCGGTATGAGGTAGGGGGCGGCGCACACTGGTCCCAAAGTAAAATAAACGGGACATTAAGAATTTTCGGATCGAAGGTCAACGGATCAGGCTGATATTATATATATATCTACAGAGATAAAAAATAATGATTTTTTTTGTATGGACGAAATCATAATTTTGTCATTTTCATAGCATAGCTTATAGAGGGACTCTTGTCGTACATTTTTGTCATACACACTCAACTGCGATTTTTGCGCCTTTTAGAGCTACAGGCACTTTATAAATTTTTTTGGTCAGTGGATGAAGCTGATTTTTTTTGTAGCATCTGATGCAATTACAAGTAACTTTTATAGACGTCGTTTTTTTCAAATATGCCTTATCTACAGATAAAAAAAATATGAATTATTTTTTGTATGGACGAAATCATAATTTTGTCATTTTCTTCCAAGATTCAAACGTATTCAACATACATTATAGCACAGCTTATAGAAGGACTCTTCTCGTACATTTTTGTCATAGACCACTTAACTGCGATTTTTGCGCCTTTAGGAGCTACAGGTACTTTAATTTTTATTGTTTTGTATAATTCATTTTCGAGTATTTCATATGGATTTTAATAAATATTGTTAAGGATAGACAATGTTTTCTTTATTGACAAGTAAAGTAACTCTTACTAGTAATGTCTTATTTATAAAAAAATCCTATATATACTTAAACTAAACAAATTATTAAAGTAGAAATCTCAAAACATGTAAGTAGTAGGTAAATTATTTTATGACTCATCCAGTTTGTAACCAACAAACTAATCTTAGAAAATTAAGTCAATAAAGTCTAAACTCTTATACTTGTTATAAAAGAGCATTCATTATGCCAATGTTACTTATAATGGCACATTATTAGGTGATTTGGCTAATATTACCTTTATTCTTATAATTTGGTTGGGTAAACGTCAATAACTCTAATTTATACGGCAACTATAAGGCTTCGAAATATGTTCATCTTATAGTGGCTAGTTACAAGGCTTTTAATATGGTCAATTATTCTTATAAAAGTAATGCACAAGGTAACTATATCTATCCAACAAACGAATGCTAATATTTTATATGACCTTAACAAGGATGAAAGCAATCCCTATTCTCTTATACAGTGATTATAAAGATATTATTCTCTTTAAGGTTACAATAAATTGCTTTACATAACTAAATTCGCCATTTTAAACGTACAAAAGATTGTGTGAATATCTTGCGGAGCGGAATAATTGGCCAAGTGCGAGTCGGACCTGCGCACGATGGGTTCCGTACTTTCATAGAGGGATTCAAAACAATGGAAGAAGTTGAAAAGGAGCGATGATCACAGAAGAAAAGTAAAAAATACAACAATTCATTTGATAATCACGTATCTTTGATGATATTTCAAACTTAAAATTAGTGCACAAAAGTGAGCTAAAGTATCCTTATAAAGAGGTCTCTTTCAGCCAACCCAACTACAGTGGAAAAAAATCATTTTTATATAAAATATACGGGAATAACACTAGCTAGATGCGATTTTTTAGTGTGAAAGGAACCCTAACTATATGTAAAATGGCGATAGCATAATAAACAATTGATGCCGTTATAAAGTCCTTACTCTCATAGACTCCTTATAGACGATGTGTGAATCCTGTTGTTCTTTTAAAAGCACTGTACTTAACTTGACTAAATAATTAATGACGTTTTTAGCACAAAAACAGCTTAAATTCAATACCAAAACACACAGCGTATCACATTTTATCATGCATTTAAATTCCCATACACATTTCACTATAAACGAGCACTAAATCAGGTAAATAAACTATACATAAATAATTAAGGCTCTTTAAATCCGTTACCCCTTTTTGCCGTCATAAGTGATTTACATTTTCGCAACAGCTTGGAGAAGAAATATAAACATCAGCCATTTTACTGTCAAGTAAACGTTAAGTCATTATTTTATGTATAGTTTATTTACCTGATTTAGTGCTCGTTTATAGTGAAAAGTGTATGGGAATTTAAATGCATGATAAAATGTGATACGCTGTGTGTTTTGGTATTGAATTTAAGCTGTTTTTGTGCTAAAAACGTCATTAATTATTTAGTCAAGTTAAGTACAGTGCTTTTAAAAGAACAACAGGATTCACACATCGTCTATAAGGAGTCTATGAGAGTAAGGACTTTATAACGGCATCAATTGTTTATTATGCTATCGCCATTTTACATACATATAGTTAGGGTTCCTTTCACACTAAAAAATCGCACCTAGCTAGTGTTATTCCCGTATATTTTATATAAAAATGATTTTTTTCCACTGTAGTTGGGTTGGCTGAAAGAGACCTCTTTATAAGGATACTTTAGCTCACTTTTATGCACTAATTTTAAGTTTGAAATATTATCAAAGATACGTGATTATCAAATGAATTGTTGTATTTTTTACTTTTCTTCTGTGACCATCGCTCCTTTTCAACTTCTTCCATTGTTTTGAATCCCTCTATGAAAGTACGGAACCCATCGTGCGCAGGTCCGACTCGCACTTGGCCGATTATTCCGCTCCGCAAGATATTCACACAATCTTTTGTACGTTTAAAATGGCGAATTTAGTTATGTTAAGCATTTTATTGTAACCTTAAAGAGAATAATATCTTTATAATCACTGTATAAGAGAATAGGAATTGCTTTCATCCTTGTTAAGGTCATATAAAATATTAGCATTCGTTTGTTGGATAGATATAGTTACCTTGTGCATTACTTTTATAAGAATAATTGACCATATTAAAAGCCTTGTAACTAGCCACTATAAGATGAACATATTTCGAAGCCTTATAGTTGCCGTATAAATTAGTTATTAACGTTTACCCAACCAAATTATAAGAATAAAGGTAATATTAGCCAAATCACCTAATAATGTGCCATTATAAGTAACATTGGCATAATGAATGCTCTTTTATAACAAGTATAAGAGTTTAGACTTTATTGACTTAATTTTCTAAGATTAGTTTGTTGGTTACAAACTGGATGAGTCATAAAATAATTTACCTACTACGTACATGTTTTGAGATTTCTACTTTAATAATTTGTTTAGTTTAAGTATATATAGGATTTTTTTATAAATAAGACATTACTAGTAAGAGTTACTTTACTTGTCAATAAAGAAAACATTGTCTATCCTTAACAATATTTATTAAAATCCATATGAAATACTCGAAAATGAATTATACAAAACAATAAAAATTAAAGTACCTGTAGCTCCTAAAGGCGCAAAAATCGCAGTTAAGTGGTCTATGACAAAAATGTACGAGAAGAGTCCTTCTATAAGCTGTGCTATAATGTATGTTGAATACGTTTGAATCTTGGAAGAAAATGACAAAATTATGATTTCGTCCATACAAAAAATAATTCATTTTTTTTTTATCTGTAGATAAGGCATATTTGAAAAAAACGACGTCTATAAAAGTTACTTGTAATTGCATCAGATGCTAAAAAAAAATCAGCTTCATCCACTGACCAAAAAAATTTATAAAGTGCCTGTAGCTCTAAAAGGCGCAAAAATCGCAGTTGAGTGTGTATGACAAAAATGTACAAGAGTCCCTCTATAAGCTATGCTATGAAAATGACAAAATTATGATTTCGTCCATACAAAAAAAAATCATTATTTTTTATCTCTGTAGATACGGCATATTTGAAAAAACGACATCTATAAAAGTGACTTGTAATTGGATCAGCTGTCTACAAAAAAAATATCAGCCTGATCCGTTGACCTTTGATCCGAAAATTCTTAATGTCCCATTTATTTTACTTTGGGACCAGTGTGCGGCGGGGTGAGGTAAGCGGTCGGCCGGGTGGCGTACGAGTTGGCAACAAAGCATCCCTTGCCGGGCCACCGCTGACCGCGCGCAATGAATTAAAAAGTTGCCAATTCGTGCGTTTTGCGTACTACTAAGAATTATTGCCTCAATAGATGCGTAATGCATCCACATTTTTTAGTAGTTTAGCCACAGAAATAAATCAAGATAGAACGGCGACGCGCGTGCGTTGCTAAAGAATCGCGCGTGTCAATTTTTGCTTTGCTTTTAGTTAGAACAAATAACTTACACGTAGAAAGAAATACCTCCATTTGACCGATTCACTTTCGTACTTCTGTTTTTAGTATTAGACACTGCACAATGAGGCATTTTTGCACAACCACTCCGGTGTAATCAAGTCGAGACGTGCGCGCTGACTGAATTAACATTCAACGAATCTTGCCCACTTGTGCAAGATTAAAACACGCGTACGCCACCCGCTTAGCCGTTCTATCTTGATTTATTTCTGTGAGTTTAGCGGATAAGTCCAGGGCTTGATATTTTTGTTTTTTTGTTCCAAAGGGGTAGTAACAAAAATCGCTAGTATTTTTTATTTTTGACAACCATTACGTATGTTGATTTATTGTACTGGTGAAAAAATAATCCTGTATATTTTGTTAAAAAAATTAAAAGAACAGTTAAATACCTGTAATTTATGGTATCGCCCTGTGAAATATACGCAATAGCTGGTGTCAACACAACACTAGCTACCACAGTCAGATCGAACTGTGTACAAATCTTTCCAAGGCACACCGTCACACGGGCGTCACCCATGCCCTGACCGTATAAGAGTACTGCATGTGACCTGAGTCCTTGAGCTTCCAGTTCTGCTATACCCTTTGGTGCCTCGTAATCTGTATCTCTCCATCTTACTAACC
The DNA here is from genome assembly GCA_963422495.1 of Polyommatus iphigenia. Lineage (NCBI taxonomy): Eukaryota > Metazoa > Arthropoda > Insecta > Lepidoptera > Lycaenidae > Polyommatus > Polyommatus iphigenia. Next base: position 11,311,767 of record OY730177.1, read on the forward strand.
TGTAAAAAAAACAATGTTAGGAGTAAGAACTCGTACACAAAACTGCGATATGACGTCCCATTGCAAATATTTGCGAATTTTTAAACTGTTTACTATGAGAATGGAACGTTTTTATTAAAGGACAAGTTTAGTAACTAGATATACAGTGTAAACTCTTTATAACGAAACTCAAGGGACTGAGCATTTTTTGTCGTTATAGAGAGTTTTCGTTATACATGGAATGAACAAAAAAACAACTGATAATACGATAGGTACCTAGTATGCAGAGGCGGCGCAAGGCGTGGGCGGTGTGGCCGACCGCCCACGGCCTCGCAGCCTTAGGGACCTCGCGCCCCTTGTACCACGAGGTTTTTTAAACGTTTCACGAGTTGAAATACTCAAATATTCACAAATAAAACTGTGGGGGACCAGCTTGCGCTAATTCCCCTTAGATCGCCTAGGTCAGTGATCTTCAGGTGATGAGGGTGATGATGGTACTGGATGATGGAGATGAATAATAACACTGTTTTCACTTTTGTTTCAGGAGTCAAGCACACAAGTAGTTCCGAAGCTGCGTAACGTTGTAGAGCGAGTGCCGTAGTATGGCGGCCGACCCATATTTATATGGGTTCTGGTACTATGCTTCCAGAACATTCTATGCCTCACCCCCTTGGATGAAATATTTATTCAAATACTATCAAAATTGCAATACTTTACAAAATAAACATTCGTTTTATTTTCGTTAAATCCACATAATTTGCTATTTTACAAGTTTGTACCGACCTCCGTAACTGAAATAAACGCAAAAATCTATTTTTCCTATATTTATACTACCTCGCCGCCCCCCCCCATATAACGGTCGTCTCTGGCGGTCCCTCTCGAGCGGAACTTCCTTGTCTGGGACAAGGATAGCCCGCTCGAGATGTACACTATCTCCCTTATTTTTCCGTTACGGAATTTGGCACTACCACATAGGATTAAAACCCATTATTTTACAAGGCACTATTTTCTCTATACATTTTTACACAAAATTGTCTTTATACGGTCACTGGAGCACTATTTCACTATAATGTCCATGCACAATTATTGTCCATTCACTATTTTATCATACAGTCCGTACACAATGGTTTTATATGCACTAATTACAGTCCGTCGTGCACAAAAACGTTTTAAAAATTAAACTTTGGGCTGTGCTTTGGGTATCAAAAATTATTTCTCTCAACAAATCCATTCTTTAGCATCATCCATCAGGGCCTCGCATAATATATTTTAGGGGGCCTCGCAAGATACATCTAGCCCACAAAAAATATAGGTCTAGCCCCGCCACTGCCAGTATGCTTGGTCGAAGACCATCACTTCAGAGAAAACAATGCGTCATGCTGCACATGTTCAAGGCAATTAAGGATATCAAAAGCTAGACCGACCTCAGATGTTTCGGAGCTTCAAAGTTTTTTGTTACCTGATAACATAACATAAACAATAATACCAATAATAAATATTTACTGTCTGAAAATATGGACACATTTCTTTGTAATACAGAATGGCGTATTGCTATAAAGAGTGTTTCAATATGTGGATTTTAATGCAAACCAACCAAGTCGAGCTCACTTCAACGTTATAGGGAGTTTATCATTATAAAGGATAATGTTATAAAGAGTTTACACTGTAGTTTAAAACTTTTTATTTACAGAAAAAAAATTGTACATACAATGTGCAAATGCAGTCTACAGTATATCTAATGGTATAGCTTTTATGAATAAATTAATATTTTAATAAAGCTTATAATTTAATCCTTCAGGCCCCGTGCGAGCACCGGTGATCGCGAGAACAAAAGAATACAATGGGAATTCCTAGAACCTCCGATCGAAGAATCTATTATTGTGAAAGTCAAGATTTTCTATACTTACGTTACTAAAGGTTCTTCTCCATAATTCTTTCCGATATTCTCAATTGTCCATTCAAAAGTTAGTCCTTCTAGTGTTGAGAATGTGTTACCTGGACAACAATATAAAGTCATTAGAATATAACATACAATCTACATATTTTAGTAAGTAGGGACATGACAATGTACATTGCTCAATATTATGTAACACACCAAAAGTAATCTCAGAATACAATAGAAAGCCTGTAAAGAAAAAAATTAATAAAAAGTTGGTTTCATTATCAATTTAACCCGTCCATTGTGGGAATCGCAGACACAATAGATTTTCAATTGATATGCTGGCAGCCGACTACCGCTTGGAGATTGATAGGTTAAAGAACCATACCTTGATCATCGGAGGCCACAACTTCAAAAGCTTCTGGGGCCTCCTCCAAGAAAAGCTTCCAAGTAGTACTCACAACTTTCAGTGAGCTTATCACATCAATGTCCACGTCTCCACGCAAAATCTGAAGAATATGAAACACGAGATTATTTACAAACTAGAAGAAAACGAAAGTTTCGCGCCATTTTTGAAAATTACCTCGCCACTGTTGACTTCCTCCGCCAGGATTATCACTGAGCCGGGCGGGACGCATGTTCTAGAAACAGAAACACGTGCCGCTCGCGAACAATGGCCCCAAGAGCCTTCGTAAATAGGTTCAAGATCAATGATGTCATCCCGAGACAAGCTCCTGAAATAATTACATTTCCAGCGTTTACTTCACCATTCAGGCAATATTTGGCATTATATTCGATAAAACTAAGATATTCACCATGTATAACAACCTCCTTCGATGATCTCAAACGTGAAATTCACTTTTAAATTTTCAAACCACGGCAGAAGCACTCTCGGTGTGTTTATTTTAGCACAATCACATGTGAACATCGTTACACACAAAACTATTACAAAAACCGCATATTTCGGTATGAGGCCGAAGTTTTCCATATTTAGCTTTAAACTATAAACATTACTTCACATAACAATATTTAATTTCAGTAATATAACCTCATAAAATTAGCAAAATACAAAAAAATCGCCAATTTCGGGCACCCGCAAACAAATTTGAATGGAAGTTGACACCTGTCACTTGACAGTTGAGTCCAGTGTTGCTACTTTTTAATTTTAGTAGTTTTTTTCGAAAGTTTTAAGACTCCGGCCAAACTTACGCAACCAAAGCGACTGCGAAGCGGGAGTGCAATGCGGGACGTTCACGTCGGCCGCAGCAGAGCGGGAGCGTACGCACCGTAGTCGCGCAGGTGTGCACAGTGCACACCAGTTTCACGTCAGTTTCACGTTGCTGACGCTCCCATCCCGCGTTACTGACGCGCAGGTTTGGTCAAAGCTTAAAGTTGTTTATAATCTGTGTCACCACCGTAAATGTCAATGTCAGTGGCACTGGGCACAGTTGTCGCTTGTCAGCTGTCATTTTTTGCTGTCATTTATTACAAATGGCTGCTTTGTGTTCGTTCCAAATGTGTATTCAGCGAATAATTAAAAGTGATTTTCAAAATGTGCGATAAAATAGATAAAGTGATATTAACATAACAAATTGTGTACGGTGTAGTGTCAGTGTTTGAAGTTACTGGAGGAAACAACACGATACGCGATGTCGTTTGAGACCGTTTCTGAAATTAAGGGTAAAGAAATCGATAAAATTAAACGTCGTAATAAACCAAACGACTGTGTTATTGCATCAACGCTTACTACTGCAGGCGACGATACATTCCACTGCAACAAGATGGATACAAAAGATTCGGAAGTCGGCAAACCTACGGATTTGTGTCTTCAAGGCAACTCTCATTTGGTATCTAGCACAACCAGTAGTTTGGCGGATACACCTGGTGATTCTGGTGTACTGTGCCTCGACAGCGAGGCTTCCGAGGCGACGAGTCAGGCGTTAATGTCCCACAGCTTAATAGGAACAGAGGAATTGGCGTGCGACAGTATTTACGACGCTGTTCCCTCCTGCTCGCAAGATATGATAAAAAGTACAAGTAGCAGCATCATGACGCGAAGTGATATCGACAATCAGAACGTAGCCGATGACACCGTGCCCGAACTCCTCGTTGAGGCACATCAAAAACCACTTTACGAAAACTTACCTGATGTCGTTCTAAAGGCATTAGAAAGTGAAAAAATAAGTCCCGCCAGTGTCACTGAAGTCAAAAAATCTGCTCTGAGGACTTCAGAACCAAAGAAATCCCTGTCAGAGGACATTGTCTACAGAAGGAGATGCAGAAAGAAGTCACAAAATGCCTCAAGCTCTCAAAAAAAGAGGGTGTCCTTTCATGAAGACATATTGAATAACACGAGGACAGATAATATACATATTGAACGTGGCTTTATTTCTTACGGACCAGATAGTTCTTACTGTGATAGGTTTAGGCAAAAGAATAATATAATGACTGACAGGTTTTCCTGGTGTGCTTCAGGAGACAAAACTCCAAAATATGCTGCAGATGTAGCTCAGCAGACTATGTCTGACATCCTAACTTATGGTGACTCCAAACATGACCGAAGTGGAATCTTCGAATATTGTCATGACTCTGAAAACGGCAACCAAAATAATAAGGACCGAGACAATAATAATGAGACTAAGCCAAAGGGTAAACTCTATAATTGTGACTCCAACAGTTCTGATTCCAACTTCAGCTGTGATTCAGAATCATCATCTAGTGATTCCTCCTCGTCACATTCAAACAAAACAGAGTCCTCACCGGTGAGGAGAAAATGTGACAAAACTCAAAAGTCATACTCCTGTGATGGATTCGAAAATAATGCACATGTTGCATTCATGAGAAAAACTTACTTTTCTGAGGCTGATATTGATCAAAACCAGGAGCAGGCAAAGAAGCCTTTAGAGATAACACAGAGCCCGATCAATGTTAAATCTGTGCTCAAAAAGAAAAGATACATCACAACTAATGTTGTTGAAGAAAAGAAGCAGAATAATAAAGTATTAAATCTCTTAGATGCTAATAATATCATTGACTCTTTGAAGAATTTCTACAAAAATTTCAATTTCAATCTGGCACCTGCTAAGGGTTTGACTGAAACGAGCTTAGAACTGAACAATGTGGTGGAGGCCCTACCGTGTGATTTGAATCAAAATAAGAAACTATCCAAGAGTCTGGACTCGGGCTTTCAAATTGATGATGAGGATGACTTTGTTGAAATAAACCTCAACTCTCAACCACTGGATAATGAGAAGTCCCTGCTGAGCCCATCCTTATCTAAAAATCCTATTGCTGGCAATAGAACACCCAATGAAGGTTCACCGAGACATAAACTAACCCTCAACATGAAGTCCGATAATGATAAGAAACTCAATAAAGCGGATGCTTTCCCACCGTTGGGCAAATATGTGGTAAACTGTGAGAGTACTGTTTACGAGCATAAAGGAGTTTCATACAGCTACGTCCATGACACATTCCAAACAGCTTTTGAAGCTCCTAAAGAAACATTTGTGCCCATTCCGGAATCAACACCTATAAAGGACATTTCCTTGAGTTCTAGCAAACAGGATTTCACTTCCAATCAATCTGACACAGCAAATTCGAGCAGGACATCCACACCCAAGAGACAGTTCAGCAAAAATATCCAAGACGAATCTGAGTTAAAGAATGGCATTTCAAAACATTTATCTTCGCCAAAAAAACAAAACGTCAATAGGTATAGTCGCAAATCGGCATCCACTGTACAAAAGAATGATGAAATTGTACAGTCAATTAATGATAATTGCTCCAACGGAGACAACTCAACCTTGAAGGGCGTCGATGATTTCAATGATGACTTTTTCGACAGTCCCTCGAATCAAAAACTACAATCTAACAAATCCGCCTTACTGAATAGGTACTTAAAGAATGTCTGTCAACGTAAGGACTTGGAGACAAAAATAAAAAACAACAAGTTTTTCCAGCTCAAAATGAGGCTGGAAAAACATTTTCCTAGCATCATATATCCATTCAAACAGGTGTCGGAAACCTTTCACATCTCCGCCGCAAGAATGGCGCGACTCATTGACAAAGAAGTGATTGAGAACAAAAGACTTTCCGTCCGACTACTAACAGCTGATGAGCCTTCATACTTTGACAGCTTTGAGGACAATGTGGCTATTGAATGCAATGAGAAACTGAGATTACAGATATTCTCCTATCCAAATGAAACTTTGCATAGGGTTAGTTTTATTTTTCATTCATACTTCCATACTAATAATATAAATGCGAAAATGTGTTTGCCTGTCTGTCTGTTCCTTCTTCACGCCCAAACCAATAAACTGAACCAATTTTGCCGTTTGGTATGGAGATACTTTGAGTTCCGGGAAAGGTTACTTTTTTCCCAAAAAATGTACGCTTCCCGCGCGATAAGCGAATTTTGGCGCAACGGAGTTGCGGGCGGCATCCAGTTTAAATAATAAGTATAAAAGAAAAATGTTTAACGAAAATGTCTTATAACACCTCACTTCACTTTCTTATGAGTTAACTTGCACTACACTTTCTGTTACCAACACTAATATCAAGATTTTTGCAGATGATGAAAGTCCAATCACCATATAACATGGAAGATGGATCCTGGACACCGCTCCTAGTGTTTATAACCGACTATGCCCTGTATGTAGCAAGTGTGAAGCCTGACGGTACCGAATATGTTATACTACGCCGGTTACCACACGATCAACTAGACGCCATAGCGGTAAGTTCATAAAGTTTTTATTTCATGATTCCAGGATTGTTTTATGATCTAATTGTAAATTTGCATAGTAGGTTAGATAGTAATTCATAGCTGTAATTTTAATGTGTGTTATGACTTATGAGACTATGGAACTTTTGGAAGTCAGTAGTTGCTTTTACATCTATACATATTATAAAACAAAGTCGCTTTTTTTTCCCTCATGTCCCTTTGTTCCCTTTAATCTTTAAAACTACGCAACGGATTTTGTTGATTCTTTCAGTGTTACATAGCCCATTTATCGAGGAAGGTTATAGGCTATATTTTATCACGCTAAGATTAATAGAAGCAAAGAAATAGAGGAAAATGTGGAAAAAACGGGGAAAATTATTTGAAAGGGCTAACTTGAACGCGCTAATCTCAGGAACGACTGGTCCGATTTAAAAAATTATTTCAGTGTTAGATAGCCCATTTATTGAGGAAGGCTATAGGCTATATTTTATCACGCTAAGACTAATAGGAGAATGTGGAAAAAACGGGGGAAATTATTTGAAAGGGCTTATCTCGCGAACTACTGGAGCAATTTTTATGTTATTTGGCACAGATAAGAAGTAGACCACATGAAGGATCGTGATAGGCTATCGATTTTAATCATTTTTCAGTGGCTATATATTTTATACTCGTGCGACGCCGGGGCGGGTCGCTAGTAATATACATAATTACATATATATATAATATACACAATGCGCAGATTCAGTAAGCAATTATCAAAATTGCTTGCTGAATCTGAAAAAAAATCAAATATAAAAAATATAAAAATATATTGATATTTAAATATAACACGATATTACATAATAAGCTGAATTTACATTTATCATTACAGGCTACAAATGCATGTGGTACTCGCAAATATTTCATATCCAATATCCATACTAATATTATAAATGCGAAAGTGTGTCTGTCTGTCTGTTACCTCTTCACGCTCAAACCGCTGAACCGATTTTGCTGAAATTTGGCATGGAGATACTTTGAGTCCCGGAAAAGGACATAGGATACTTTTTGTCCCGGAAAAATGTATGGTTCCCGCGCGATAAACGAGTTTTGGCGCAACGGAGTTGCGGACGTCATCTAGTCTTCGATTAAAGCACTCTGCACTTCATATAATAATATCGATAGGTTATTTCATGAATTACACTTATTATTCAGTACATTGTACCCACATTATACATATAATAAAATATATATGCCAACAATATTATTATTTATAGCAATCTTCATACTATCTCGGGTTGAGGGTTAAGTATTGTTGCGTTATCAACAGGTCTATAAACTTTTTACGACAGTATCAAGTTTATTAGAAAGGCAATGTTACTAAAAACATATTCACGCGTTTACAAATAAACACACCTTTCTATTCATTTTCATAAAAACTGAAGTTTTTTACACTCACAAGTGGGCAAAAGAAAGTATTTGAGAGAGTTCAAAGAAACAAAAAACCTAAGAAACAAAAATAATAAGGTTTACTCTATAGTAAACCTTATATTTTTGTTTCTTACGTTTTTTTCTACACCACACTTATAACACTTAGATATTTTTTCTTCTCCTAAACCTCCTCCGTACTAATTTTCGCAGACGTTGCCGTAAACAAAATATATACAGGATAGTAAATATATATAACAGAGTATAAAGTGATGTAGAAATCACAAATGTAACTAAAATTAAGTAATTGAAGACTGTCGTAATGGAAAGTGCGTTAGAAAGTAAAACATGAGCTGAAAAAACGAAACACAACAATTATTTTTTCCATAAGTCCATAAACATCTACAGAGTCGATTTGGAAAGGTAGGCAGTCAGGCGACAGGCACACACTCCGAATAAAACAGAAGGGTGATCATGAGTTTCTCAAGTACTGTGTACCATTATAATATTTACAGTTTACTTAGGTATTTCCTAGTATGTCGGTAGAGTATTTGCATGAGTAATGATGAATGTTGAAGCAAGAAAAATATTCCAGACATAGATTTACATACCATTAAGCTCCGTTTAGACCAAATGAGCGAATGCTCATTCTAGTAAAGCTCTTTTGATGTAAACTAACAACGAGCATTCTTTCGTTGTTCTAGTGTGTTCGCCACGTGTTCGGCGGTAAATAGGTAGAATGCTCTAAGAATCTCGCTCGTTTAGGTGGGTTTACACCAAAAGAACACAGAGCAAGAACAGCACAAGAACATTCTTTTGTATTCGTTTAGTGTAAACTATAATTCGTTGCAACATACTTTAGATCGTTTACACCAATCGAATCAACAAGAACATCAAGAATAAGAATTTTTGCTCTATAGATGAGAATCATATAGCTCCGTTTAGACCAAACGAGCGAATGCTCATTGCTCACTCGTCAACGATAAGTAGTTAATTTATTTTTATAGTCATCAAAGGTTGGATCCCATAAACATCTTTTGTTATGGTATAATTCTATCATTTGTAAACATTTTTCATTACTCCAATCCATATTTACGAAATAACCTTTGATAAACTACCTAAAACCAGCCGCCAAAAAGTAAAAATATCAAGAACACTAGAAACCCTTTGAAGAGACCGCCTCGAAGAGCGAGCACGTCCGAACACGAAAGAACGCTCTAGGCAATTGCTCGAGCGCTCTTGCGTCGTTTACACCAAACGAGCGAGATTCTTAGAGCATTCTACCTATTTACCGCCGAACACGTGGCGAACACACTAGAACAACGAAAGAATGCTCGTTGTTAGTTTACATCAAAAGAGCTTTACTAGAATGAGCATTCGCTCGTTTGGTCTAAACGGAGCTTTTGGTGTAAACGACGCAAGAGCGCTCGAGCAATTGCCTAGGGCGTTCTTTCGTGTTCGGACGTGCTCGCTCTTCGAGGCGGTCTCTTCAAAGGGATTCTAGTGTTCTTGAAATATTTTACTTTTTGGCGGGTTTTTTAAATTATCGAGTATTCTTCTTTTATTAAATTCGTCACCCACCAACGTCTTTTCCTTCTTTTCTTTTTCATTAATTGCGTTATAACAATAAATACAGCACTTGAAATCACAATATCGCTATTACAGTCAGACATAGTGTAGTTGTTACGTAGTTTATATACTCTTTGAGTGTAGTGTGAACCCTACTACTTATCGTTGACGAATGAGTAATGAGCATTCGCTCGTTTGGTCTAAACGGAGCTATATGATTCTCATCTATAGAGCAAAAATTCTTATTCTTGATGTTCTTGTTGATTCGATTGATGTAAACGATCTAAAGTATGCTGTAACGAATTATAGTTTACACTAAACGAATACGAAAGAATGTTCTTGTGCTGTTCTTGCTCTATGTTCTTTTGGTGTAAACCCACCTTAATAGTTTGTACATACAAACAAAACGTCCATAACTAACGACATTGTCTGCAACGATCATTCGAAGCATCAAAACTTGATCCCCAAAAATAAAATTGAGTCGGGTGTTAAAAATAATGTAAAACCAAAAAAACTTTCGAGCTTAAATGTTGCAGGATGATACTGTGAAGTGTGAACGCTTTGAAATCATTTTACTAACAAATATTTCACCGCCCAAAAAATATCCCTAAAATATATTGTATGAATCACCTCCAGTGACGAAGGGGGACGCCGCACGCTAAATGAAATCCACTTGTACACGATGACTCATGACTGCAAGGATAAACATACACACGACTTATCTACATCTCATGTCAGCGATGAAAAACAGTGTCAATCGTTGTAAGACAGTAAAGTCCAGATACTCAGGTTTTGACAGAGGTTATCTATCGTCTATCGAATAGTATTGTTGATGCGTTAATATTTTGGCGCTAGCCAAAAGCCTAGCGCTTTTAGATATGAATGATTAACTCCAGTTAAAAGTCAAAATCCTCAAAATCGGGCCTCAAAATTTGCTAGCAATCAAAGAAAGCCAATTTATATTTAGACTAATGGAATAGCTTTTACACGGCAATCAGTGAAGAAAACTAGCACTCAGCGCACATATGTCTTCTGAACATGACGAAAAAGACAGCTGGTCTGCTGTAGATTGTTTAACTTTAGAGTTTAGACTCGAGGCTAAAAGTGAGAGAATGAATTAAGCGCCACAGTAATTGTGTTGCTGACTCTACAGTCTATATTGTACAGTCATGCACACAATATTTAATAGTAGTATTTATAAATGGGCAGGTGTGTATGTCTGATTGTAACACTTTCACACTTGACCCGCTAAGCCGATGTTGAATTTGGCATGCAAATATTCTAAGTCCTGTGGAAAGACATAGGATGATTTTCATTCTGGAAGGAAAATTACGGTTCCCGGGCAAGAAACTTAAGTCCCGTGAAACGATATAGAATTGCTTTTCCATCTTAAAAATGTACGGTTACGGGTATTTGACGCAGCAAAGTTGCGGGCAACGTCTAGTATATTCGTCTATGCCACATTACGCCCAATTATGTAGAAGCACATAATTAGCAATAGGATGTTATAATGATGGTTATAATGAGATAGGCTTGCACGCAAATGCTATCAGATGAGCCTTGCTTTCTATACACAAGGTTCAATTGACATATCGTTAACATGAAATGGCCGTGAAAATGTTCAGTTTATTTGTTTGTGTGTGTTAGGGTCGGACTACACCAAATCGCGACGCATCGCAGCGATTCAACAATGTGTTTATGAACATTCATCGCGTCATCGAAACTTCGTTTTGCTGTGCCAAACAAGTCAAAATTTGAGCACTAGTGATGATAAATTAATCCATCGATCGCATCGAAAAATCTATTGTTATTCTATTGCTGTCACCGTCACCGTTGTCCTTTTGGGGCTTGATGGGATAAAGCAATTAAATGTTTAATAAAAATCCAATATTTTTATTCCTTCAACAGAAAGCGCCCTTCAGGAAATATTTTTAAACTTAAGTTTAAAAAAACTTCGTGGGGCAATTTTGAAACTTTTTGGTAAAACTAACCATCGCCTTTCTATGCAGGTGGGTCCTGAAGCCCAGTACATCCAAGTTATCGACACAGCAGGCAACATAGCCTGTTCAGTGGTGACTGGAGAGTCCTTCCTTGGAGCCAAGCTAGCATCTTCCCTGGAGTGGAGTGCGAGGACCTCCCCGCTCCGCATCAAGAGACCTCCAGCTATGATACCCCTGGACTGTTACCATCTAGCCTGCGCGGTGACACGGCAGAGGCATGAGAAGAAGGTAAGAAACTTCTGGATACTATGCTAGTGTATAATATTATGTTACCACTAGCTTTCGCCCGCGGCTTCGCTCGCGTTAAGAAGTATTTTATATACAATATTTTATCCCCTATTTTATCCCCTATTTTATCCCTGGAATTTATCAAAATCCTTTCTTAGGGAATGCCTACGTCATAGTAGCTTTATGCATGCAAAGTATCAGCCCGATCGGTTTAAAATTAACAAAGTTTCATACAAACTTTCATCCCCTTTTTTAACCACTTAGTGGTATAATTGATCAAAATCCTTTCTTAGCGGATGCCTACGTCGTAACACCTACCTGCATGCCAAATTTCAGCCCGATCCGTCCAGTGGTTTGGGCTGTACGTTGATAGATCACCATGCCAGTCAGTCACCTTTGAATTTTTATATATATAGACTAGCTGTTGCCCGCGACTTCGTCTGCGTTAACATAGTATAATAACAAAGATGGACAGTTTTCCCCTTTTTGTGGTTCCTTATACAAAGGGTAAAAACGGGACCCTATTTAAGCAAACGTCAAACGCAAACGTCAATAAACTTTCATGTTTCTAACTCAAGAAATGACGGACTTTCATTGAAACTTTCTACCCTAATTTCACCCCCTTGGGGGTAGAATTACCAGAAACGTTTAAATACGTATCCATTCATTTTTAATCAGTAGCACAAAAATAAAGTTTCATGTTTCTAACTCAAGAAATGACAGGCTTTCATTCAAACTTTCAACCCTAATTTCAGCCCCTTGGGGGTAGAATTTCTAAAAACGCTTAAATACCTATCCATTCATTTTTAATCAGCAGTCCAAAAATAAACTTTCATGTTTCTAACTTAAGAAATGACGGACTTTCATTTAAACTTTCAACCCCTATTTCACCCCCTTGGGGGTAGATTTTCCAAAAACGCTTAAATACGTATCCAATCATTTTTAATCAGTAGCCCAAACATAAAATTTCAAGTTTCTAACTTAAGAAATAACGGACTTTCATCCAAACTTTCAACCCCAATTTAACCCCCTTGGGGGTAGAATTTCCAAAAAAGCTTAAATACGTATCCATTCATTTTTAATCAGTAACCCAAAAATAAAGTTTCATGTTTCTAACTCAAGAAATGACGGACTTTCATTCAAACTTTCAACCCCCATTTCACCCCCTTCGGGGTAAAATTTTCTAACTTCCTTCCTTAGTGGGTGTCTACTTAATAAAACAATCCTACTCACCAAATTTCGTGGCTGTTACTTTAACAGATTTTGCTCAGCGATGATGAATCAGTGAGTCAGTCAGTCAGTCAGTCAGTCAGTCAGTCAGTCAGTCAGTCAGTCAGTCAGGACTTAAAATTTTATATGTATAGATAAACAATACGGACATGTAATTTTATAAGTATAGATATATATATATATATATATATATATATATATATATATATATATATATATATATATATATATATATATATATATATATATATATATATATATATATATATATATATATATATATATATATATATATATATGTTTCCGACATTCTAGTCTCCAGCAATGTTGTTGGAGTAACGCTGAGTTTAATGGGTAGGGCTCACCATTCTTTCAGGCGCAGAAAGTCCTACATAACATGCGTGATTAAGAATCTCCAATTCCTCGCTGAATTCAAAACAGCATTTTTCGGTGTAAAAAGACTGAAACTTTCATGCGTATACGGAGATGTTTTTGGGCCCTGGTGAAGTGACATACGATCCTTTTTGTCACGAAAAAATGTACGGTAGCCCCGCTATAAACCACGTCAGATGAAAATAGCATATTTTCGTAGCTCTCCCCAATATTGCCCGATTAGAATGTCACACGTGTGACTTTAGGGGAGGGGCCAGGCCCCCTCATTGTTTATCTCCAAACCAACTAGCAACAGACTACTTATAGCCACGATTAAACTACCATGGTCTTAACCAGACCAGTAGTTTAGACCCTTTCGAAAAAAAAAAAGATGTTGCTGACAAGATTTAGTTTACAACTAGATGATGCCCGCAACTCCGTTGCGCCAAAATTAGTTTATCGCGCAGGAACCGTACATTTTTGCGGGATGAAAAGTATTCTATGTCCTTTCCCGGGACTCAAGGTATCTCTATACCAAATTTCAGCAAAATCGGTTCAGCGGTTTGGGCGTGAAGAGGTAACAGACAGACAGACACACTTTCGCATTTATAATATTAGTATGGATATCATGTTAATTGATGTTAATAACAATCATATACTAAGGGTAAACTGACATATTAACCTACTTCATATTATGTATGTATTATGTACGCATAATGTATTGCAATACAGTATGCGCATATTTTCTTTATTATTCCATTGGCTTAAGATTTCCGGATATGAGTTCATATTATTATGTCTTTATTAACTTTACTAGCTGTGCCCCGCGGATTTTTAGTAAAAGATATTTATTCAACAGTAAAAAGCTTAGCCTATGTGTTAATCCAGGTTGTCAGCAACTTCATGCCAAATTTTATTAATATCGCTCCAGCCGTTTACGCGTAAAGAAGTAACAAACATACACTCACAAACTTCCGCCTTTATAATATTAGTATGATGCAGATGCATAAGTACGTCATGAACTCATGAGTGTTGACAAGTCCTTTCATACTGTCTGGCCCTCGGCCTCGTTAGAAAGGACCCTTAAGGATGTGTAGGAATCGCCAACCTTTTCGCTTCGAGATTTTGTAAACTTAAATAATTCGTCGTTGCTTGCTTAATGCTTTTATTTGAATAACTGGTATGTATTATTTTTGACCGACTTCCAAAAAGGAGGAGGTAATACGTTCGGCTGTATGTATCTTTTTTTTTTTTTAATTTATTTGTATGTTCATCGATTACTCAGCCGTTTGTGGTCCGATGTTCAAAATTCTTTTTGTGTTGTATAGGGTTTAGCTCGAATTTGGTACCATGTTCACAAAAGTGATGATGGAATCCTTGAGGAATCGAGGGGACTCCTTGAAATTTGTATAGAAACATATAGTGATTTCGAATTTTTCTGAAGCATTCAAGGTAAATGCTACCAAAGTTATACCCTGGATCCGAAGGTACCGAACAGAACTTTTGAATGCTTATAGGTACAGGTTCGGGGATTTCAGCGTTGTTTAAACAACTGAAAGCATAAACCAACACATCAATTTGATTGATCATCATCATCACAACCATAATTATACCATGGGTCATCACTCTATAACCCAATTATTAGTACTTTTCGTGATATTTGGCATCGAAGCAGATGTTTTTGATGATGATTTCGCTGTTTGTGGACCGATTTTCAAAATTCTTGTGTTGTTGTAAGTATATGTTAAGTATAATTATATATGGATATAATCTAAATTTTGTATAACAATGACGAAAGTGGTGAGCTGATGATGGGATCTATGAGCAATCGAGGGAAATCCTTGAAATTTATCAAAACACTCATAGTGGTTAAAATGTTGTTTCTAGTAAGTTAAACATATGTTACGATTATAAGAAATTTCATACGAAGGTGTCTCTTGGTCCAAAGGTACTGAACAGAACTCCTGAACCTTTAAAGATAAAAGTTTGGAAATTGCAGCATCGCTTAGATAACTGCAAGCATATACCACAATTTCGCTTTCAGTAACATAATGTGTATAGTTAACAATTAACATTCGTATTGGTTATTTACGCATAAAGCCTTATTTTGTAGATAACTAAAAAGAGTGAAATTATTATTTTTAACAAAAAAATTAAAACCGACTTCCATGGAAAAACAATAGCAATATGAACTAAAAAGTATTAAATAACTCATTACTCTTTAATAAGGGAAAAGACCTAATGCTAGACACTGAACTAATAGATGACACTTATGACAAAAATACCATAAAAATAAGAATTACTCTAATTATTTCTCACCACTGTAAATTTTATAAGCTTCTCAAGCTATCTGTTGAATTGAAAAAACATATTAGAGACGCCTTCGGGAACAAAATTTTAAAATGGGATCAGTTTTCGTAAATAATATGACCGCGTCAACACGTGCTCGGCAATTTCTTAGCAAATAGGTTAAGGAAGGCGAAATTTCGCACGTGAGTTTTGAATACATTTATTTGATTTTTTGTAATTTCTATTTATTTCATTGGATTAATGGTCATGTTGTATACACTAATTAATGTTTATTTAAGATTTTTTATCCATTTTCCCTAACAATATAAAGGGTGTCTACTATTAGTTCTTGAAAATTTAAAAAACCTAATAGATGACATGGATCTCATCTTTGAGTTTTGCAATACATACTAAAGTTATTTTGTACTTTATTCTACTGCAAAAATCATCATTATTCTCTGAAAATA
The DNA here is from genome assembly GCA_963422495.1 of Polyommatus iphigenia. NCBI lineage: Eukaryota > Metazoa > Arthropoda > Insecta > Lepidoptera > Lycaenidae > Polyommatus > Polyommatus iphigenia. Next base: position 11,327,910 of record OY730177.1, read on the forward strand.
TAAATCTCTTTTAACAATCTAAGAACTTAGAACTACTGCACCTAAAAATGGACATGGAGTCTAATATTAGACCTTGTACTGATCTAAAAATCGATTGCTTTAGTTTATTAGCAGTAAAAAGAAGAAAAAGGAGAGCTGAGAAAAGAAAGAAGAAAAAAGAAGAGGCAAAAGAAGCATGGAGACTAAAGACTGAAACTAAATTTGCTAGGAAAAAAATATGAAAAATAAAAATAAAAGGAAATATAGTTTCAGCATGGAAGAAGAATGAATAGAATCTGGAGACAACGTGGATAATATTTCTGATGCATGTAGTTACTATGATGAAGTAAATGAAATCTTTTGAAAAATGGCAAATAAAGATACGAGTCGGCGCTTGAGTACCGGAAACTATTCCACCTCAATTTTTTTATGCGATCCTCTTCAAATTGCCCTCTTGATGATATAAATGCATGTTGCCATGGTGCAACCCGGTGCCATATTGTTTGACCTTGTACTGATCTAAAAATCGATTGCTTTAGTTTATTAGCAGTAAAAAGAAGAAAAAGGAGAGCTGAGAAAAGAAAGAAGAAAAAAGAAGAGGCAAAAGAAGCATGGAGACTAAAGACTGAAACTAAATTTGCTAGGAAAAAAATATGAAAAATAAAAATAAAAGGAAATATAGTTTCAGCATGGAAGAAGAATGAATAGAATCTGGAGACAACGTGGATAATATTTCTGATGCATGTAGTTACTATGATGAAGTAAATGAAATCTTTTGAAAAATGGCAAATAAAGATACGAGTCGGCGCATGAGTACCGGAAACTATTCCACCTCAATTTTTTTATGCGATCCTCTTCAAATTGCCCTCTTGATGATATAAATGCATGTTGCCATGGTGCAACCCGGTGCCATATTGTTTAAACAAACATTGCTTAAACAATTGCAAGGAATTGTTATTTTTCAACCGGACATTTTTTTAAATATTCTTTATTGAAATACAAATAAAAAAAAGTCCATGACTTTTTACGATAAAGTTAATATTTTTAAAGATATGAATTTTTAAAGGTTCGAAAAATCTCAAATTTGGGTACATTCGACCCATGAAAAATATATTTAAAAAAATAGTAATGTCTAAGTAATCTATATTTTTAAATTCTCTATACAATAGTTAATAATACCGTTAGTAGAGATTTAAAAAAAATATTGTTTATATCTTTTTTATCTTAGCAAAAGTAGACAAAAAATTGTGTTTTTTGTATGGGAGCCCCTTTAAACATTTACTTTATTTTAATTTTATTCTTAATTATTAAAGTACAAATATAATTAAGGATTTTGTGAAATTTTCAAGTGTCTAGCTGTTACCATTATTGATTACGAGCAAAAAAGGCCAAAAAAATCAAGTTTCTTGTGTGGGAGCCCCCCTTAAATATTAACTTTATTTCATTTATAGTATTTGTTGTTATAGCGGCAACAGATATACACAATCTGTGAAAATTTCAGAAGTAGCTAGCTATAGCGGTTTTTGAGATACAGCCTGGAGACATACAGACAAACGGACAGACAGTATCTCAAAAACCGCTATAGCTAGACTTCTGAAATTTTCACAGATTGTGTATATCTGTTGCCGCTATAACAACAAATACTAACAATAAAGTAAAGTATAATATTTAAGGGGTGCTCCCATACAAGAAACGTGATTTTTTTGGCCTTTTTTGCTCCTAATCAATAATAGTAACAGCTAGGTACTTGAAAATTTCATAAACTCCTTAATTATATTTGTACTTTAATATTTAAGAATAAAATAAATATAAAGTAAATGTTTAAGGGGGGCTCCCATACAAAAAAAACACATTTTTTTGTCTACTTTTGCTAAGATAAAATAATCGGCCAAGTGCGAGTCGGACTCGCGCACGAAGGGTTCCGTACCGATACAAAGCAAAAATAGGCTAAAAATTGTGTTTTTTGTATGGGAGCCCCCCTGAAATTTTTGTTTTATTTTAATATTATTATTAAACTAGCGACCCGCCCCGGCAAATTGCTCCAGTAGTTCGCGATATAAGCCCTTTCAAATAATGTCCCCCGTTTTTTCCACATTCTCCTATTAGTCTTAGTGTGATAAAATATAGCCTATAAGCCTTCCCCAATAAATGGGCTATCTAATACTGAAAGAATTTTACGAATCGGACCAGTAGTTCCTGAGATTAGCGCGTTCAAGTTAGCCCTTTCAAATAATTTTCCCCGTTTTTTCCACATTTTCATTTATTTCTTCGCTCCTATTAGTCTTAGCGTGATAAAATATATATAGCCTATAGCCTTCCTCGGTAAATGGGCTATCTAACACTGAAAGAATCATCAAAATCCGTTGCGTAGTTTTAAAGATTAAAGGGAACAAAGGGACATGAGGGAAATAAAAGCGACTTTGTTTTATAATGAGTATAAATATTAAAGTACACATAACAAAATAATGTGTTAAAAATTCAAGTGCCTACCTGTTGCCATTATTGATATAGAGCGAAAAAGGCCGAAAAAATCACGTTTGTTGTATGGGAGCCCCCTTAAATATTATTTTTATTTTGTTTTCAGTATTTGTTTTTATAGCGGCAACAGATATACACAATCTGTGAAAATTTCAAAAGTCTAGCTAAAACGGTTCTTGAGATACAGCCTGGAGACAGACAGACGGACAGACAGACGGACAGACAACGAAGTCTTAGTAATAAGGTCCCGTTTTTACCCTTTGGGTACGGAACCCTAAAAAGATATAAACAATGATTTTTTTTAAATCTCTACTAACAATTTTATTAACTATTGTATAGAGAATTTAAAAATATATATTACTTAGACATTACTATTTTTTTAAATATATTTTTCATGGGTCGAATGTACCCAAATTTGAGATTTTTCGAACCTTTAAAAATTCATATCTTTAAAAATATTAACTTTATCGTAACAAGTCATACGACTTTTTTTATTGGTATTTCAATAAAGAATATTTAAAAAAATGTCCGGTTGAAAAATAACAATTCCTTACAATTGTTTAAGCAATGTTTGTTTAAACAATATGGCACCGGGTTGCACCATGGCAACATGCATTTATATCATCAAGAGGGCAATTTTCTGCTTTGATAACAGAATCCAAGGACCAATACGACCTGCAAACATTTAAAAAAACGGTTGTCTGTAAAGTCGGTTTACTGACGATAGTTGAACGTGACAACGTGCCTCTTTGTCGCTCGTTCCGCGCTCTCGCTTGCACTTCAAGCCTTAAATGAAACGCCTCAGAGCGAGGTAACGCCGCATGAGTCATGTTTTTTCGTGCGTGCTGCCGGCTTCATCGAATTATAAGACGTTGTCACGTCAAAACTCATTTCCCCGACTGTACATTTCTGCTAAACAACTCATTTCCCCGACTGTACATTTCTGCTAAACAACTCGTTTCCCCGACTGTACATTTCTGCTAAACAACTCATTTCCCCGACTGTACATTTCTGCTTAGCACAATTTTCCCCGACTGTACATTTCTGCTAAACAACTCATTTCCCCGACTGTACATTTCTGCTTAGCACAATTTTCCCCGACTGTACATTTCTGCTAAACAACTCAAATGGAACGCCTCAGAGCGAGGTAACGCCGCATATTGTGTCATGTTTTTTCGTGCGCGCAGCCCATATCGAATTATAAGACGTTGTCACGTCAAAAAGAGCGTATTCCCTTTAAAAGGCTGGCAACGCACCTGCAGCTCTTCTTATGTTGCTAGAGTCCATGGGCAACAATATAGTTGCTTTCTATCAGGTGAACCTAAGACCTAATAATAGGAAAAATGTCAAATGTAATGTAATGTTCTATGTCAACTATTAGTTCATATTGGTGTCTACTATTAGTGATGTTCGTTTTTTGTGTTGTCATCTATTAGTACTTATGACTAAGTTTACAAAAACACCAATAATATATTTTTGAATTGATTTGTCAAAGAATAATTATAATAGTTTTATTTTGTAAGAGTTACTGAAGACATGGAAGAAGTTATCAATCCTTTATTTTCATAAATATATATTTTATAACATTCAAATGTTTCATGTTTCCTTATAGTGTCTGCCATTAGGTCTTGCCTTTTTCAGAATTCGTCTAAATCTCAACTATTTCTGTACATACTACAGTCTTCATTACTTTGAAGTCGGTATTTAGTGGTAATTTTTTTGTTAAAAATAATAATAAATGTATCAGTTCTAATAAAATATTATGTACGTATTGTATTTATATAATGCTTCTAAAACGTCTTTGTTATAATTTTTACATAAGTATTTCTCTTACATTATGGTTTGTATTGCAACACATACATAATTTTATAACATCTAAATTCTAAAATAATATATGTAACAAGCAGCTACCAAGACAATAAATATTATGTATTAAATATCTTAGCATTAGTCCTGCACCAAAGGTTTGCTACCCCTGACCACCCTGACTAAGGGGTGAGGACTTTTAAATAGTCGCAGTGGAGACTCGTGTATAAGCTTTCATTGCATATTACTGTTATAATATAAAATAATATCGGTTCATTTTCATTTTTTCATTTAAGAATAAGATCTTTATTTCCCATTAAGACATATTTCGTCACTTACATGAGAACAATAAAATATTACAACGTTTTAAATTTCGACAGTGCGGGTAGATTAAAAAAAAACATAATAATAAGAAGCGAATGTCTTTGCTATACATCTTGGGTGGTGGTCCAAGTACAAAACGCTATCATTGGTTAATTGAATTATTATTATAATAAGGTTGAGGATTTAGCTATCGTTAATGTAATTGCGAAATAATCGTTTAAAAGTATTCAAAGATTTCGCTTCTTTTACAGATTTTGGTAGTTTGTTAAACAGCTGTGCTCCCTTATAAGTAATGTTATTTTTACCGAGATTGGTTCGTATGCAAGGTAATACAATGTTACTTGCTCGTCGCGTAATGTACGTCGTGTTTGTTTGTTTTTTTTGTTGTAAATGAAAGTTGTGTGTGTATTAGTTGGTGTTTTATTTTGTAAACAAGAATACATGTTTGGTATGTGAATAGTTGGGAGATAGTTAAAAGTTTAGTTTCTTTATAAATAGTGTCTGATGGAGTTAGGTAATTGTAGTTGTATAGGATTTTTATAATTTTGTTTTGAAGAACTTGAATGGTTTTTATATTTGTCTTAGCAGCGGTGCCCCATATTTCGACTAGATAAAGTAAATGTGGTTTCACTAGGGCATTGTAAATTAAGATTCTAGCATTTTTTGGGATGCATCGGATTATTTGATGGAGCCGGCCTATTAAAGATAAAAGTTTCTTTTTAATGTGAGTTATATGCGCGTTCCAGCTTAGATTATTATCGAGTATTAATCCGAGGTATTTTTCCTGATGTTTTCTTTGTAAGACATCCCCGTTTATAGATAATGTTAGGTTTTTAGGAATTTGTTTGTTTTTAGCGCTAAAGATTATTATGTAAGTATGTGTGTAATAGATTATGTACGATGTCTTAGCAACATTAATGGTAAGAAGGTTATAGTTAAACCATTTGCTTGTAATGTTTAGGTCTTTCTGTGCTTGCCTCATTATATTAACTAAATTATTGCCAAAATAAAATATGCATGTGTCATCTGCATAGAGGGATAGTTGACCTTGCAAACCGGCTTGGTACACATTATTTATGTATACCAAGAAAAGCAACGGACCCAAAATGGAGCCCTGAGGCACTCCGCAAGTGACTAATTTGGGGTTAGTCGGTCCGATTTTAACAATTTGGAATCGATTGCTCAGGTATGACGCAATCATTTTGTAGACTGTTCCCGAGATCCCAATGCGCTTGAGCTTTTTGAGTAGAAGACGATGGCTGACAGTGTCAAAAGCTTTTTTTAGGTGTATAAATACTCCTAAGGCTACTTGCTTTTGATCAATTGCTGTTCTTATTTTGGTTATCATTCCAATTGTAGCTCCCAATGTGTTAGATTTGGATCGAAATCCGTATTGTTTATCTATACATATAAAATTACAAGTCCTGACTGACTGACTGACTGACTGACTGATTCATCATCGCAGAGCAAAAACTGTTAAAGTTACAGCCACGAAATTTGGTGAGCAGGATTGTTTTATTAAGTAGACACCCACTAAGGAAGGAATTTTGGAAATTTTAACCCGAAGGGGGTGAAATAGGGGTTGAAAGTTTTTAGAAATTTTCTTAGACTTTCGACTGATTGAACTGAAATTATTAAAGATTTGAGTTTCTATGATGAAGGCGTTCGCTTTAATAGGATTTGGGTTACTGAATAAAATCGTAGGAAATTAAGTCAAATCTGTACATTGAATATTTTTGAAAAATAATATTTGGGACGTGATCTAACTATGCTAACGCGGACGAAGTCGTGGGCAACAGCTAGTCGGATATAAATTTGATTTTTATAAAGTAGTCGTTTAGTCTTTTGTAAATTATTTTTTCTAGGATTTTGGATAATGTGGGAAGAACTGATATCGGGCGATAATTTCCAGGAAGAGACTTCGAACCAGCTTTGTGTATTGGGGTTACTTTGGCTATTTTTAGGTTTTCTGGAAATATTCCTTCAGCTAGGAGGAGGTTTAGGTTTGAGACTATATGATTTTTTATGCATTTCAGAGCCTTGATACTGATTCAGTCCAGACCAACACTTGTGCTAGAATCTAATTCATCAATAATTTTGGTGACTTCATCGGTAGTGCATGGTTCAAATTGAAGCATTGAGGCTTGGGACATATCAGGATCAAGCCTCGGTAATGTGTGAGTAGTATCATTCTGGAATTCAGTCGGTATTTGGTTAGCTAAGTGAGTGCCTATATTTGTGAAAAAGTCATTGAAGGTTTCACATATTTGAAATGGGTCCGAAATCACCTGTCCATTTTCAGTTTCGAGGTTCGGTGGAGCACAGCAGTTAACTGTATTGTTATTAGACAATGTTTTTATGAGATTCCACATTTTTTTGGGTTTCTTCGTGTATTTCATAAATTCGCCGTGGAAGTAAGTTTCTTTTGTGATTTTAATTTGTTGTGCTATGCTGTGTCTTTTAGTTTTAAATTCTCTTTCTAGTTGTTTGTTTGTTGGATCTTGTTTGAGTTTGTGCCATAATGTGTTTCTTTCATTTATTCCTTTTATTAACTCTTTGTTTATCCATTCTTTTCGTGATGGATTTAATATTTTAGTTTTTTGTGTTTTAAAATTTAGTTTGTTATTATTTTTAGCAATATTCCGCGAAATATGCTAAATTATATTGCTATTATATTGCTAAAAATAATAACAAACTAAATTTTAAGCTATGGATTTCCGCAAAGTAACGCCTGATTCCATTAACTATTTTTGTGTTTTGTTCTTATTTATCATTTCCATAATGTAATCGTTAAGTTGTTCATTTCAGATTTGTTGGCTTTTACCATTTCGTGCAAATTTTTAAAGTCAACCATTTCGTATTGGATTCTCTGAATTTCTGGAGGATCTTCTCTTCTCAGTTCTAGATAAATATTTTTGTGGTCTAACAAAGAGGAGTCAATAATTGCCATATGAAAGTTGTTTTCTTTTAGGTTAGTAGAGACGTGATCAATGATGGTGCGGGTAGTAGCAGTTTCTCTGGTGCAAAATTTTGGATCTATTTTGTTAATTAGCTTATATCCGGATTGAGTTAGTGTTGTCTTTGTCGGAGTTAAGTAGATCTAAGTTTGTATCGCCAAAAATTATGGTGCGTTTCGTTTTTAGTAGCTGTTCTTCGTATGATTGTAGAAAGTCACTTACATTTGTATGGCCAGGCTTGTAAACTACTCCAATATTTAGTGCATAATTTGTTAGCTGGACACTTAAGTAATTATTCCCACCAACATAGGATGCAGTAACTAAGTCATTTTTGAGATTATTGTGCACATATATAGAGACACTTCCACCTATAATTGTCCCTGGTCTTAGGTTAAAGTAGTGTGAGTAGTTTTGTAAGTGGAATTCTTTAGCTTGATCTTCAGATCTGATCCATGTTTCAGCTAATAGTATTACATGCACAGTTTTCCCAAAGGATTGAATGATGCACTTCAATTCATCGAATTTACCAGGCTTGCATATGCTTCTGACATTGGCATAATAGAAGTTAATACATGACTTAGTGGAGGTAACGTCTTGGTAACTATTTAGTACTCGGTAAGTAGCAAATTTGTGTTGTGTTTTACCAATGCTTGTGGGGATCTTACGATCATTGGTTGCTAGTTTTTTTTATATTAGGTACAATTTTTGGGAAGCCTTTTCTATATTTGATGGTGATGTTTTGTTCTCCATTAGCAATTCTTTTTAAACCCCGATCAAAAAGAGGGGTGTTATAAGTTTGACGTGTCTGTCTGTCGGTCTGTCTGTCTGTGGCATCGTAGCATCTAAACGGGTGGACCGATTTTAATTTAGTTTTTTTTTTGTTTGAAAGCTGATATGACTGAGAGTGTTCTTAGCTATAGTTCATCATCATCAGCCTGCTCATTACTGAAATATCACGGTTTATCTGGTTCGTGATAGGCCGATTAGCAACTTGCAGTCGTTTGATGGGTTTTATATTTTGCATTCTGGTTCGTGACACTTATGAATATAATACACATTATTGGAATGTTGACCTGGTGCTGCAGCATCACCTGGTAATCAATGGATACCCAACTCCTCACCAACTTAGAGCAGAGGTTTCGTGTTTGGGCTCATTTTAATTGCGACAGCTAGTAAGACGTAGATAAACAGTAAATATTTGCATGCTACTGCTACAGCATCATCTGGATTCTATAGGAGCCGAGCTCCGTATGAACCCAAAGTGGAGGTTATAATATTATGTCTGGGCTCATATTGACGGCCTCATGCAAGAGGACATATTTTATAGATGGCAATGGATGGGATATGATCCACTTGATATGAATTATTCTGCACAAGTTTAAAAAGCATAAAATTAAATTAAATTAAGAAATTTAAAAAAACCCCGCCAAAAAACTTTAAAAAGTAATGAAATAATATTTACTGACTTTAAGTTTAAATAATTCCTAAGAGTAAAGTAATATTTTAGTCCATAAATGTTGTCAAGGTGTGTCGGGGGACCGCTAATGTAGATGTTTGATTTCACATAACAATTTATAGTTTAAGGGTCAGATCACAACGACCCGAATCGAGAGAATCAGCGACTATTATACAAAAGTCGCTGTTGTGGTAGTTTACTTGGCGGTCCCCCGACACACCGTGACAACATTTATGGACTAAAATATTACTTTACTCTTAGGAATTATTTAAACTTAAAGTCAGTAAATATTATTTCATTACTTTTTAAAGTTTTTTGGCGGGGGTTTTTTTAAATTTCTTAATTTAATTTAATATTTAATTCATTCCTAAGATTCTTGATGTAGTTCTGTTGTGCTGGCGTTTGATCTGAGAAGATCTTAATGTCTTTCTTAATTTTATCTTTATTGCGTAACAGCAATTTCACCGTTTGTGGCAAATCAAAACAGACTTTAATATTTCGATTTTTTCCTGGGACATATTTACCAATTCGGAACATTTTTGTAGGTTTGGGGCAGTCGCTGCCCAACCAACACAGATTAGCTGAATAAGTTTTGCGTAAAAGCAATTCTTTTGACTTTAAGCTGGATAAAGTATTTGAATAACTTCTGTGTAAGCGCTTATACAGATGATACTCAAGCAATTTGGGCACAAAATATCTTGCCTCAATTTGGATAACATTTGATTAATAGTCACATAGCAGCTGAATAAATGTACAACACCCTGAATATCTTCTGCATAAATTCTGATTATTCTTTAGTCCAGAAATTATCAATATGATTATTGTACATTTTTTGAGCGCCTTAAGATAAAGCTACAATTTAAAAGGTAAACAAATGTAAAATAATATTTAAATTAAATTATCTAATACTTTTTATCATCAAATTTCAGTCCCGGCAAATAATGAGAATAAAATTTTGTATAACCGCTAATGTTTGCTACTCACTAAACAAGTGTTTTATAAGATAAATGTTGAGGATTTTTATAAAAAGAGTTTATGTCGAACGTTAGTTAATGGAGGACGGCCAATTTGAATAAAAGTGTCAGTTTCGGTGATTATTTTGCATTTTTCTGCATAATGGTTCACATACGACTACATATCCAGAAATTATTTGGTTTAAAGTACAATAATTATACATTTCTCAGAAAAATCTCTTAAATTACATAATGCAGTATACTCTTATGCAGCTTGTTAGGGTTCTTTTTGAAGAACATAATTCTATGAATATTTGAGGTTGAGTTACATAATATGTGACCTATACTAACCCATCAATCCCCAAGCGGCACCCGGCTGCCGCATAACAATTGAAAATCTATTGTGTCTGCGATTCCCACGATCGAGGTACTAATGTAGGTAGGACCCACTATTAAGTATTTCAAGTTAAGGAGGCATGCACACTTGTTGATGCAGCACTTATCAAGTTTTGATACAAAATGGTGAAATATCTGGATATAAACATAGATATCTTCGACTAATCAGTTATTTGCTGCTTAAGATACTCACATTTGTAACTGATATTGTTTTAAGCTGAACATAAAGACAATTGTTCGCTTATAGCGCTATAAGTTAGGTAAAACAAGCAGTTTATTTTCAATTATGCAGAAGTTTGCTGTGTAAAGAAGAAAAAATCTAAAGTATTCAGCTTCTGAATAAATTAGTACCATTTCGTACACTATGCAGCGTAAAGAAAATATTTCGTCTTATATTCAGCGTTTTGCTGTTTAACCGCTTTGTTTAAATATGTTATACAGGACAAGGCAAAAACTTCAGCTACTGTGCAGCTAATAGCTATTTCAATTACTTTTATTTGAATATCGCTTGTTTAGCAGATTCTACTTTTGATTACTATTCAGCTTGAAGAAATACCGCGAACTTTATACAGAATTTAGTAAGCTTACAGCATTATTTTAATTTAAGAACTCTCTTATTCAAAATAAAGCCATAACGTCAACTGTAATACAAAAGTATAGTAGTCTCGCTCTATTAAGTAAAATATTTGCTCATGAGTTTAGTTATAGGTATTTAGATTGCTCTTCATTTATCTATTATTATTATTTTTTTATCCTTTCGCAATATTAGTACCTACACAATTTTGTTTCTGGACACCTAAAGGTTGACTGGTAGAGAATGCCACCTGGCATTAAGTCCGCCTATGTACCAACATTGTGCAAAAAGCATAAATAAACAAATAAATAAATAATAAAAGTAATAAAGCTTGCTTATTGTCGTATATTTTCGCTACTATCTGGCTTATGTGTTGGCTGGGTAACCACATTATTAAAAATTTTTAAGACTTCGTTAGTGTCACGAGAGCGCCCTTCTTCACTGTTTGCCACATTTCCTTCTGGTATACCTAAAATGATAATATTTTTTTCCCTCGATGCACGGTCTTGGATTTCCTGCATGATGTGATCTTCCAAATCAGTTGTTTTATTTTTCATAAGTGAGAATTCATTCTCAAGTGTCTGGATCTTATTATCGGTGGTGGTTACCTTATCAGTCAGTTCTGACAATTGGGTTTTTATTGATGTTTGTTCACTGCTTAGGTTTGCCGTGGCTTCTTTAATATCTTTCAACTGGGTTTTCATTTCAACTATGTTATCGCGCATGAGGTTCATAGTTGTTTCCTGCGCTTCTGTAAATTGTTTTAACATTCCCATGATATCTTTACGTAAGTCTTGAATGTCGTTCGAACAATTACAGTTACAATTATGTTCAGGCTGCTTGCGTTTTCTATGGGTAATATGCTCCTCCATCATAAACTCAGTACTTGTTGCTGCTAGGTTAGAATTTAAGTTGATTTTTCCAGGTGGCGAGTGTCTGGCGTTCGTGACTTGTACCACACACCAAGGGTGACGTCACGGCCGATCGCTCGTAGAGCTTGTCTAACTTAAAATGACGCGCCCCTCCCTCGTATTCTCAGTACAAAATTGTGTCATTTGTATCAACTAGTGAAGTGGTGGGGCGCGTCATTTCAAATTAGACAAGCTCTACTCGGGTATCTACGGAGGCGCGCGCGCACAGGTACAGCACGCAAGCGAGATGAAAAATATATTTGTGTCCTTTTTACCCGAGGGGGTGAAGAGAGCCTCCTTGTCCTCCCGTCAGAATCACTTGGTCGTAAGCACACGCGACACTTTTTTTGTGATTTACACCTTATTAACTGCTCGTAAGGATTTATATTTGAAGGGAACTTTATTTGACTATTAGAGAGGCAGCTAAATACACGTCCGCATAGTTTGCCATTCGCACGTCTATATGAAGTAACTAATAACTATACAGTGTGTAACAAAAATAAGTGATAATACTTTAGGGTGTGTACGTGTTCCTTGTAGAGCTCTGCTCTGAAAGACGAATTTTTTTTTTCACTTTTGTATGGGCAAGGGCCCGAGCGTCACGAGTTTTCCCATACAAAAGTAAAAAAAAAAAAATTGGTCTTTCAGCGCTGCTACTTTCACAGTGAACTCTCTACAAGGAACACGTACACACCCTAAAGTATTATCACTTATTTTTGTTACACCCTGTATACTCCGTTGGGTATCTTATCTTGTAACTGCAAACTAATGTGACAAATGCGAAAATTTGTCTATGAGTATCATAAAGTATATTGTATGTAAGCTGTTTACCTATTACCTTTCACGATTAAACCGCTAACCTGATTTGAATGATATTTATTTTGGTACCTTGTACGAATTTCGATCATAACGATTTTTCGGTCTTCCGGCAACATCCATTTGTAATATTTCAGCACTTCATCCTGTTTTAACATCTGCAACTCCCCAGGTACCGAAGATCCTGTTCTACGGGCGCGCGTGTTCGGGCGACGCGGAGGCCGCCGCCGAAGCCCCCGGCGCCTTCGCCCCGCCACTCGAGGGTTACCTCATGTGTAAAACCGAGAAGAGCCGTCGCTTCGAGCCCTGTTATTTTCTGCTGAGGTAATAAATAACCCCTGCTTCTCTCTCGATCTTCAACCTCCGACGAGAACAGAGGCGTGTTTTAACTTTTAACTTTGACGTATCTGTCTGTCTGTGTCTATTCGTGTAGTAGTAGTATCCAAACGTGTAGACCGATTTTGATATAGTTTAATTCAGAGGTTCCCAAACTTTTTTTTCTCATAGACCACTTTAAACTGCTTCACACAAGTCACAACTCACAGTACAAGGAACCAGTAAGCTTCCACTTCGGAGGGGTAAAAAGTAAACGCAAATATTTTCTTGTTTTGTAGCTATTTGACCCAAAAATTACCACACTTTTACTTATTTCTAAATCTCCTCGCTCTGTAATATTTAATCTGCTAATTTAATATGCTATATTCATAGGAGAAGTCAAGTCGGGTCACCTAATTTTTATAGACCCCCGTTAACGACTCGTGGACCCCCATTTTTCTTTCACGCAAGCGTAGACCCCAGCTGTCGGGATTCCCTGGACCACTTTGGGAATCAATGGTTTAATTTTTTTTGAAGCTGACATGATAGGAAGTGCTCTTAGCAATAGTTCATTGTCTGATGGCAATGAATAATTAGTTCATTGTCTGATGACAATGAACTATTGCTAAGAGCCTGCTCGATGCTTGAAAGTTTGGGGTTAATCGAGTTAGGGTATTTTTGTCGATTTTTTTTTATCTACAATTGAATTGATATTGTCACTTTTAGCGTAAACAATGTTGTAAATCAGGCATTGGTGATGCATCCGTATTACCTTGGTCCATGGCCAATGGCCATGCTAATGTTATTTGCAAGGGATGTCTGTCTGCCTATGCCTGTGGTTCGCACAAATAAAGTTGCGGGCAAGATAAGTTGCGGCCATCATAATTAAGTTCTTATATAAATTACATAAAAATCTTGTATACGAGTACGTTGTACGAGAGGTATACGTTGCAAAATCTTCTCAAAATGATCGCGTGCACCCAAATATAGAAAGTAGGTTCCGCCGCCGTCACACCGACTTGGCAATGGAGGCGCAGCTTAGATAATGTCTAGATCTGTACTTGCGTAAGTAAATAGTAACGTTGTGCTTGAAAATGCAACAATTTTCTTACATCGTTTTCTGAAGATATACAAGCAAATTTCTGAAGTAACATTCACCTTTTGAATAAGTATTAAGGTGGTGGTTACTAGTCTAGGAGTGTTGTGATAAATGCCCGCACTGTATTCTTTTAACTTTTAAAATTGAACTATAAAATGTAACCCTCTCTCAGGGCCGGAGTCCTCCACTGGGGCCCCCACAGTCCGGACGGGTCGCCCCTGCCCAACAACATCGCGTTACGCTCCGTCATTGGGGTCAGGCGACACGTGGACGCGACGCGGCGGCCGCACTGCTTCGAGATCGCGCTGCGCGACCGGCGGCTGCTGCTCGCGGCGCCCGACGACCCCACCGCCTCATCCTGGCTGCAGTCGCTGCTGCTGCACGCGGCCCAGGTAAGTTGCAAGTGGAATTTCGAAGCAATGGTGCTGTCTAAAGACACTAAGGGCCTGTTTCACCACTTCCTGATCACGGATTCTCCATACTTTATCTGTCAAGTTAAGTTGTTGGTAGACTATCCGGCACTTATCAGGAAGTGGTGAAACAGGCCCTTATTGTCATCATCAGCAGATAAGTTACAAGTACAATTTAGATGTCGCACAATACAGGGCAATGACTTTGTCGCGTTGCTTGAATTCCAAACCGTGCCATGCCTTAACGTTATTTTTTGGACAATACTACTATTGTCACATCATTACTAATAATAACAACTAAGCGAGTCCATGGCCAGTCGACCGATCAGGTCTGACCGTCTGACAGAACAAAACAAAGTTTGATTCACGTTTATTTTTTACTTGACCTAAGAAATTAGCTATGAACAAACGTACGCAGCGGGCGTCCGCCTCGCGGGCTCTTCATACATTTGTGCGTCCGCGTCGGTCTCAGCTAACGAAGGCCCTTAGAATTAAAGAGACGATTATATTTGCTTTTAATGTTGCAACAGGCGTTAATGCTTATTTACTCCTTTGATCGCTGACTTTTGGAAATGTATTGTTATGCTATTGTTGTCGCGATCACCGGTGCTCTTATGAGTTATGGGGCTTGATAGTTTAATCACAGTGTAAATAAGTTTAATATAATTCTGTATTATGAAAAAGACAGTTCCTAATTGTTTTTTAATTCACTAGGCCCTGGAGGACAAGCAGGAGGTGCGATCGACGGTGGGGGTGCGGACGGCGGCGTGCACGGTGCTGGTGGCGGGCGGGGAGGTGCTCGCCGCGCGCGACCCCCTCGACCTGGCGTTCGTGCGCGGCGCCGCCCCCTACCTGCGGCATGCGGGCGCGCACGCACAGCTGGCAGGTACGTTAGATCAGAAAAGTCATAGGCAAATGTCAGACCTACGTTACTTACGCCCGAACCCAATATTCGATCCTAATCCATAGATTGAAACCAACCTCGGATCGATCCCAATGCTTCGATCGATCTCCAATCTCCATTTCAATAATAAAAGTTGAAATCCAGAATCCTTTTTGTGGCCGGATTGCCCGCGATCTTTTCCCTCCCGCACGTTCAGTTTCGCGCAATTGTCATGTTTCTCGTGTGTATTTTAATGGAAATATAAATCAAATCGACAAGCAAAATAAAATTCAATAGTTTACAAAATATTTATAAAACTATTATAATACTTTATCAATTAACAAAGATGCAAATTACTGTGTCTGCTTTTTAATAGTTTTTCAAATCTCGATGCAATAAATGGATGAAATGGAACGGAATATTTTAAAGCCATCGTCACAAACCGTCATTGTTGTGTTGATTCATGATTGTGAAGAAACTGTCGGGTCTTGTTTTGTGTGAGATTAATAATTAATTAATACGTTTATATAATAATATTATTTTATTTTTGCAATGGACACAGAAGTGGTGAGTTTTATCAATTGTATTGTAGTAGTGTAATGTACCTATCAGCTATCATTGTTTCCAAATACTGTTTGCAATATATATAGAAAAAAAGGCGGACGGAGTCTTGTCATATACAAAACTGTGTCTTCAATTTTCTTCAGAGTCGGCCACGCACACATTCTGACGCCTGTCAAATGGTATGGACTAGCGCAAGAATGTGTGCGTGCGGACCGTGTACATACAGCCAGCTGGCCGACTCTGAACGACACAGTTTTGTGTTTGGTGGGCCTCCGTCCGCCTTTTTTTATACGTCCATGGCAGTGGAGCCTTCGTATATTAACCCTTGACTTTTGATTTCAGACTGGGGGAGGAGCTGGGGAATATGTTCCTCCAGATGAAATATTAGATAGAGTAACAAGTCTGCTGGGAAGCACAGCCAGCGGATTTGAAGTGCCCTTTGGTGGTGATCGGGACATAGACTCTGGTGACGGTAGTGGTGAAGGTTTTGTTAGTGAAGGAATGTATGGTGGTGATAATAGTAACGCCAGAGTAAATGAAAATGTAATTATTTCTACATATGACCCAAAACCAGTTCAAAAGACCAGTGCTATTGTGGACCTGGAGCCTGAGACGTGCGAGGTGTTTGTGGTGCAGGAAGAGATCCCTCCTCAAAGACCGAAAAAGCTTTTATTTAATACCCCAAAAACCGGTAATTGTTATTTTCTTTATTAAATTCTTTGGTCATGTATATTAATGTGAACTTTTATGTAATGATAATTTTGATATTTCATTAGCGTGTATATAATCAGCGGTGTAGCTACTAAGGGGCTAGGCGGGGCAGTGCCCCGGGGCCCTCAAGCTCAGGGGGCCCTCTCGATCGAACTGAACTCATGGAAATTTCTCCCATTTTCAAAATAAATAGACAAGAGAAATTAGTCGTGTTCGTTTCGTTTTACAATACGCATTGGCCATTGCTCATTCACTAATGTGTGCGTTACGCTCTGAAGTTAAGGATATTCGAATTATTCTAGAATCTAGTGCAAAGCCAGTGAAACTGCAAGAAAATCATTGCAGTGTAGCCCCATATCTTAATTTGCCCCAGGGCCCTAGGTTACCTAGCTACGCCACTGTATATAATATTTCATACATTTCATGTAGTGGCACCCCTAGTTATTAATAGTTCAACTATTGTAAAATAATGTTCTAATATGTAGGTGAGGGGCTTTTTAAATAAATATTTGTCACGTCAATCATGAAAAATGCAGTACTTTGTGAACCCATAATTAATATATTCTTATTATGTTTACAGGTAAGTTTAAAAGGCAGACGGATCCCCATCCAAGCAAGATTGCTAAAGACCTTGCCGTAGCAGAGTACATTACTGCCAAAAAAAAGTGTGTACAGGAGAAGATGGAATTTTTTGCATTAAATAATGAAAAATTAAAATTAGAAAATGAGAAACTGAAATTAGAAATAGAAAATATGAAAAATAAAATTTAATTTAGTTAATGTTATTTAGTTTTTAGTTTTCAAAATCTTTTAAAGTAGTTTAATTTTAAGTTTTGTGTATCCTTCACTTGTTATTGTATGTAAATAGCTGGCCTCTTTTGTACCTATTCAAGATATTAAATATAAACACAATTAAGTATGATATAAAATGTTTTATTTAACCTAACTAAAATAGTTATTTATGAGGTCTCTTCTTTGGATAATGTTTAACTCTTCTTGCCACCTTTCTTCAATATAATCTTCAGCTGGCAGTGCGGGTACCTCAACTTCTGAGGGAACTTCTTGCAGGTTGAAATTTCTACAAATGTTGTGTAAGACTGCTGTAGCTATTATCAGTGCATGAATGTTTGGCAGGGACAAGCGCAGAGTTAAGGCAATAACAGGGAAACGACGTTTCCAAACTCCAAATGTGCTAAAATAAAATAAAAAAAATATTGTCTTATAAACTATCAAATGTACATTATATAATAGCATTGACAAATTGTAAAATCATTACCGTTCAACAGTATTTCTAGTTTTAATATGAGCTTCATTGTATCTATTGTCAGCAGCTGTAGACGGATTTAGAATGGGTGTCAATAGATAAGGTCTGTTTGGATAGGCACTGTCTCCAAGCATCCATCGGTTCCCAAATTCACCAGCATCACACTGAGCTAAAAAATGTATTAATATAATATGTATTATTTATTCTAAATCGAGTTTCGATTAGGGTAGTAAGGGTTCCTCGCTAACTATGGAACCTAAAAATGTTGAATTTACTTAAATTATGACTGGAACTTCTGAGAATTATTTTTTGAATGTAGTGATTGAAGGACATCATGATAATATATTATGTAGGTAGTATGACTGCCTTTACAGCAAATAAATGAATTTGAATTTTACCTCTTAGGATTGAGTTATTGAAGATGGTGGCATCATGTGCAGACCCCGGCCACCGAGCCACAACATTCATTAACCTCAAATCTACATCACAGACTCCTTGAACATTAATAGAAAAGTAACCTTTTCTATTTCGAAACTCTTCGCCTATTATGTGACCTAAAAATAAATAATAACTATTTATCCGTCGATCACCAATTCCAGGAAATCTTTTGTTGTCGCGGCCCATATGGGCCTTACGGGGCTTGAGGGATTATCACATTCAATTTGATCAGTGATCATATTAGGTACATAATAATAACTTTAATATTTGTACTTATATAATTTGATAAGTGGGTGTTACTTACATGGTGATTGTATGCGAATATGGGTGCAATCTATTGCACCTAAAACACGAGGAAATCCAGCTATCCTGTAAAATTTCTCAGCGCCATTTTGGTGGACAAAAATGTATTTATCATACAATCTGGCAATTGCTGATGATATGTCCCTCACTATTCTCCTTGCAGTGGATTTGGACACTCCAACAAAATCGGCTACAGATATTAGCATTGTCCCTAATGCATAAAAACGCAAAGACAATAATAATTGATGAAGCGGTGAGACTCCATAGTTTCTGCAAAAAAATTGAGTTGTAAATAACACATTATTTACCTATAAGTACATGTTTAATGTATATATACCCAGTGGATGCGGTTTTATTCCTAGACATAACTTACCTTGACGAAGTAACACGTATGAAAGGCATTATTCCATTTAACAATAATTCCATTGCAGGTTTAGATAACCTAAACCTAAAAGTAAAGTCAGCTTCATCGAGACTCTGCATATAGTTAATTCTTCTCATCCTACGTGAACAGCGTCTCGAGGCATCTTCTTCATCACTCGAAATCAGTATGAGATCCTCAAAATCACTACTATCACTGCTTGAGAGTATAGACAAATCCATATTTTAAACAGAAAAACCGAGAAATTCTTAAGATTGAAGATTTGGATCAAAAAACCGATCGAAAGAAACGTCAAAACTGTGAGATAGGTTATGAATACACTCGAACTGTCATTTTCAAACGGCCCTGCTATCTAAAATCATAGAGCGAACCTCCCATGGATGGCTTGCAACCACAGATTGTAATTTCAATCTGTGGATACATTATTTGCACACTCAAACACAAATATGGATTCAAATATCGATCTTGGATGTGTAAAAATGGATTAAGATCGTATATTGGGCTCGGCTGTTAGTAGGTTATGTCATGTCTGTCAGCTAGGCTTGACATTGTCCTTCCAAATTACGTAGGTGAAGGTTACCGAACGGGCGGGCGCGCACGTTCAGCTGGCGTCCCATTAAGGAAATAAGAAATAATAACGATGATGAAATTTAAATTTGATTTTAAGATTGGTGAAACGTTGAAACTTTTTTTTGGGGCCCTATGTTTATCGAAAGTTCTTCTTTTGGCGCCTTATAAATTAAAAAAAAAAATTTAGTTTGTTATTATTTTTAGCAATATTCCGCGAACTAAACTTCCACCTTTAAGTAAATGAGTGAGTGTACGCATAGGCATGCGTACAGCACCTCCCTCCTCCCACACTGCCTATGCGTACACTCGCATGCAAGAACTTGCAAACACCACCTCCAACACCGGAGCAAAACGCGCGTCGAGGTTTTCAACCTGCATGGTGGTGAGGGGCCTTGCACGGATTTGCCAACATTATTGCTTGTGTGGTGGTGGTGTTTGCAAGTTCTTGCATGCGAGTGTACGCATAGGCAGTGTGGGAGGAGGGAGGTGCTGTACGCATGCCTATGCGTACACTCACTCATTTACTTAAAGGTGAAAGTTTAGTTCGCGGAATATTGCTAAAAATAATAACAAACTAAATTTTAAGCTATGGATTTCCGCAAAGTAACGCCTGATTCCATTAGCCTTATAAATTGTTGATATTTTGCAGAATACATGGAAGAGATGAGAGCCGATATAGAGATATTGGCGTGCGGCTCAATCAAGAACTTAACAGCGTTGAAAATACCCGACACTGAGGAGAACTGGTGCTGTCTGGTGAGTTACATAAACTACATATTTTATTATTTATAATTCAACCGGTATTACGAAATTTTGTTTTATATTTACCTTTGTCAATTATGTTATGAGTAAACAATATTTAAATACAATGTGTCGAATTTACGTTGCAAACGAGATAAAAGATTTGTAAAACAAATCTCAATTACTAGCTCAATGTTGTGCTAGTTGATGCCCGCAACTATTTCTGCGTTTAATGGGCTGGAACCGTACATTTTTCCGGTTTAAAAAGTATCCTTAGTCCTTTCCGAGGACTCAAAGTATCTACATATAATTCATGAAGCCCCAAGCGGCCACATCCGGCCGCGATAACAATGAAAAAGCTATTGTGTCTCGTTTTGCCACGACTGATGGGTTAAATTTCAACAAAATTCAGCGGTTTTGGCATAAAGAGCTTACAGACAGACTCATTTCGCATTCATAATATTAGGATGGATTAGCAATATTTATCTGCATTTATCAAGCGTGTGGGCTGTGGCTCTCTCGCTCACTATATTATGTTTAGCGAGATAAAAGGGCCCATTCACGGCAGTCCGCCGTGCAGGACTGCAAATGGACATAGCTCACTCATTGGTTCACCCGACCGGAAACACCGAGTGTGAACCAATCAGTGAGCTATGTCCATTTGCAGTCCTGTACGGCGGACTGCCGTGAATGGACCCTTTTATAGCTGCTACAGTGACACTGTTTTTTTTTCAGGAATGGAGCGTGTGCGAAGCTCGCGAGCGCGGTTCGGGGTTGGCGCTAGTGTGGGCGAGCGGCGCCGAGTTGGAGCGGTTTATTGCCGCGCTAGAGTGCGCATACTCGGAGCTCACGGTGAGTTTTTTTTAACCCATCAAGCCTCATAAGGACACCGGTGACCGCGACAACAATAGAATAACAATAGAATTCCAAGAATCCGTGATCGAAGGATTAAACTGGATATCCTTTAGTCTGAATGGTGAGTAAGAATGTAAAGTTTTACCAGGGTTACATACCTGGGCCATATTGATTGTAGTAAATATATAATTTCATAATAAAACATGAGATAGGTATATGAAGCTTGTATCAAAAGGTATATCCGTAAACATAATAATATGTAAGTAGAGATAAACACAAACATGGCGCGCCCCTCCAAATTACTGTTTCAATGTGTGTAGTCACATCCTTATGAAAGAGTTTGTATGTAGTAACTAGTAAGTATTCAACCAATCAACCAGTACTCGTAATATTTCACTTAATGTCACTTATTACCAAGATTTGTTGCCCAACTAATCATAACTAGCCGACCGCGCAAGACAACGTACTTCATACGTTTTGACAACGCACTTCAAACGTTTTGAATTTTGGAGGGGCGCGCCATGTTATCGTAGTTTATCTCTACCATAATATCATTTTGAGGTTATAATTTAACTTAAAAAACAATAATAATAATATAATAATAATATTACTATTGTTCATCATAATAAGCATATGCATAGCTCTATTTGAACTTGAGACCGACTTCTAATTCATATTATAAGAAGAAAACAATAAAAATAATTATTGTATTTTCAGAGCGAGCCGTTCCCGCTAAGCGTGGTGGACGCGTCCAAGTACGCGTGTAGCGCCGCGCACGCAAAGTACGAGACCGCCTGGGCGCACATGTTACCGTCACACCAGTAAACTAACATTATATAATACTCCGTTAAGAGTTATTTTACGAATGAGTTTCTATAAAAATGAGACTGCACTAGGCGACACTTCACTGTAGCGAAGCCACGCGACACTTCACATTTCATAGAACTGACGTTGTCTGTCGAGTAGCGTCGCTTAGTGCAGTCTCGCCTTTAGGCTGCGTTTCCACTGAAGCGGAGCGGAGCTTAGCGGTGCCGAATTGACCAATCACCATGCTCGAAATCTTCGCTCCGCTTCGCTGTCATTCCGCTGGAATAGCACTATTGGTCAATTCGGGCACCGCTAAGCTGCGCTCCGCTTCAGTGGAAACGCAGCCTTAGAACTGAAAGTCCTGTTCGTATAATAACTCAGCGGTCTGTAGTCTTAGATGGCAAAGTAAATTAGCAATTTAGAATTTTACAACTAACCTTTGACAGTTATCGGTCGTAAAAAGAATAAAAATTCCAAATTTGAATTTTTGTTTTTAAATAATATTGTGCTGGTTTACATTAAGGGCGTTCGCTGCGTTAAGCGTGCGCCCGGCGCGGCCACCCGCGAGGCGTGCTTGTTTCATGTCATCCCATAGAGCAGCGCTGCGTTGAGCGGGTCAGCCGTCGCACGATTACTATGGCGAGCGCACGGCGCGCGGCGCGGGCGCCCGCGACGGGCAGCCGCGCCGGGCACACGCTCAACGCAGCGAACGCCCTTATACAGTCCAACACCAGATAAAGCTAATCTATTAATCTAAATAAGCACTAAAGATAGTTGTCAAAGCCTAAATTGTTATAGTTTACTTTTGTATCATTAAACGCTTTTAAGATAACTAATAATCAATATGCCGTGTATCTGAACTGTAACCGAACGCTTTTAAAATACAATACTATTTTCAGAAAATATGCGTAATGGATTTTTAAAAGTGATGTATTTGTCTATAGCTCGGTCAAAGAACATGTAGAAATTTGGCCATTGATATATTGCTACTTGTCTCTTTCTGTCACACGCAACAATATCTTTATGGCGCTCTTATCGCCTACCTGTAGAAATGAAATATAAATATAACTGAATATTCGTGCACAAGTGAAAGAGACAAGAAGCCTGAGGTCAAAGAGCAAATATTTTCTTCTTTTTCGGTGACCGAGCTATACGCATGTATGATTTTTAAAGATCCAAAAACGCTCCATGTATCTCCTTATATCAAATAGTTTTATATAAAGTTACAGTTTTATATAAACCTAAAAATACTCAAAAATAGTTCGTGAATGCTTATCCCAGTGTCTATTTAGTACAATTTGGTATACTCGATTGTCACAAATGTAATTTTGTTGAATATTCAAAATTATTTTAGCTTTGTAATATAGATCAGTGTTAGTTGATACAGTGGCTATAATAAAAAAATGCCAGTGGTCGCCGAAAAATTTAGACTTCAAATTGTCTCTCTCTGTCTTACTTTGACAGATAAAGTAACGTAGACTAACCGTAGACTTATTTGTTGAACTTATAATTCGAATTTTGAATTCTACTTCCCTCTTACTAGTAAAGATATTTATGCAGTGAATGTATATAAAGTAGGTACACTGTGTATCTGGCACGTGACATTTTTAATATGCCATAGAGAAGCAGACCTTGCATAGTATTCGTTGTTTAAATATTTTTATTAGTACCGGGCTATTCTATTCTAAATTTAAAATTATGTTCGATATGAAATTGCCGTTGATAATCTTTATCGATATTACGTAGATTTTGTAATCGAAATACTCTTTGATGTAAAATAATCGATTAAAAATGGCAGATATAGTTACTGAGCACAACATAGAGTATTTTTTGTTAATATTAGTCTAAGCTTACTTAGCGTTATTAGAGCGAATTTTCGTTGTACTTAGCAATAGGTAGACTTAGAATAGATAATCCAGTGTTTTTCTATTTATGTCCAAGTATATCAGCATAATGAGTAATTTGAATTCCAAAGATATATATCACGTATTTATCATAGAATAATACAAGTAAGATAATGATCTCTTTTGGGCTTTTTAGTACATCGCTTATATTTTTATATGAGTATGAAATGGTAGGTATTATATACATAGATATCGTAGTGACGGCTTGTGAATGTGGCAACTATATAGATAATTTCTTATTACAAACTAGTCAGCACAGATTATACAACTTAAATCTATTTACTATCATAGTTTGCATAATAAGGCGGATCTAGTAATATATATCTACGCTACACATATCCTGCCCATAGACAATATTTTTTCTTTTTTTTTAAAAGCTAATTTCAAGTACAAAAGAATACTTGTTATTCTGAAACTTGAAAGAGATGACCCTATAAAAATAGTTTTGGGTTTGTGTTACTTGCAAGTTTTATTGAATAAGACTGCTTAAGATTATAAAAAAATAAAAATCGAGCCTTGTATAGCTTTATTGTTACTTTAAAGCTATTTATAATGGTTTCGTTATTTTTTCTGTTTGACATATTGGCATTATGACTTTAAACGCTTTGTTCTTCCACTATTTTTAAATTATCTTGTGAAAGAAAATGAAATGAATGCTTTATTGAATCTATTTATTCTTATGTCTAAAATTCTATGCTATAATATAAATTTTTGCAGTATGTTACGTAGGACAGATCTATTATGAATATTTCGCAAACCATAAACTTTCTTTGACATAAAATATTATTAACGTTTCAAAGCAATTTTAACTTTCGAACGTAAGTTGGCTTTTTAAATGCGGAAAGACACTTATCAAAGGAATTTTACCATCTTAAACGTATAGTTTGTTTTTGAAGGTTTGTAAATTTGGTTGAGTACTTAAACATACAGTTTTCAAACAAAATTATGGGTAAACAATATTATGCTGAGTATAATTTAATAAAATATAAACAGAAGAGTATTCATTGATACGAAGCCTCTCTAGTGTTGCCAGTTGTTATTCGGATTTTTAAAATCCTTACTCCCTTACCTCCGCTTACATCACTCGGCGAAACATAACACAATCGTTGTTTCGTGCCGGTTCTCAGCAAGTCTGTATAATTTTGATTCGGCTGTAGCTTGGCTCTCTAACTTTTACAAAAAGGGGTGAACAACAAAAAAAAAAAGTTAAATAGAACTCATTTTGGTTTGGAGACTGTATGTAAGTAGACTCAACAACACACCTTCGTCGCAATGTTACCTTTTTCATGAAAGCGGCCGATGTAGGCCTTGTGATATTAAATGTATTTAGATTAGGCTTAAGATGTGCCTCGAAAGTATAATGTATGACTTACTGCACTTCGGTTTTAAAAAATACGATTTTTGACTTAGCACACTTTTACTGTTGAACTATCGCTGCTATTATGTTTGTTTGTAAATATTAGTTTATTATTTTTTTACTTATTTTTAATGACTTTTTAAGGATGCGTTAAACTTGAGGGGCACTCGAAAATAATAATCAAAAGTTTTGCAATATTATGACAGTGATATTTATTTTAAGCATTTTTATTATTTACAACAATCGTTCTCTATGATATTTACAACGGGCAAATATTTATGGTCTACGGATAATTCCATAGACAATTTAATGTATTTTTAATCTATATAATCTGTAATATACTATTGTGGTTCTGTGTATAACGCTTAGCTATGTTGTTATCTGTGATTCGTGTTTAAGTTAATAATAAATCGATGTTATTTATAATTTAAATATTTGTGGATGATACTCTTATACTCGTATATGATCTAATATCTTTGTCAGAATGCTTTTACAATTTGTGAAATTGCTAGTGAGAATTTTCCAAATGGATAACCACCTTAAAATCATACAAGATCATACACCGAGCAATCGACTGTCCTTGATTTAATTAATAAATAATTCTATTAAGAACTGATAGAGACAGCCTCTTCTTCAGCAGGTCTTAATTTTAGGAAAACTTGTGAAATCTTTTTGGGTCAGAAGATGAAATACTGTTATAAATTCTAGAAAAATATTCTTCTGAAATTCTGAATGACTCAAAATTAGTATTTACTGTCATTTTTCGCACTAGCAAACGTACAGATAATATAAAGCAAAGCATTCTAAATTCAAATGTAATTGTTTATTGGCTATGGTTATTTGTTTCTTGCCAAATCTGGTTTTAGCTTCTTTGTTAGAGTTACTTAAAATGTAATGATTTGCTCAAATGTACCCGTTAATTTGAGTGTAGCTAAAACTTTGCCTCTTTGGTCCACTTGCACCAATTTGTGTTAAAGTTAAACTATAATTGTTCTATTTCTCTCGTTCCACGTATTTACGAAAGCGAAGGCATGATAATTTAACAAGTAGTTAACTTTAACTAAAATTGGCGCAAATGGGCCTTTAATATAATGCATTCGACAATATCTTCCGATTATGCTATGAAGTATTAATAAGAACAATAATAATGTTAATATTAGAACGCAGTGTTTTGTATTTGTAATAATGTATAATGTGCACAGTCGAGGGAATTTATTGTTTAGCAGTTTTACGTACATCTGCAATGGTCATACTAGTGTTTTGAGTTTTCTGATAATAAAAGCTGATTTATATTAACACACAGTAATGCCAATATTACTGGATGGCACTGCTGATATCATTGTAAACAGGCTGTATTTCTAGACTAGATAAAAAAAAACATGTTTTCATTAATAAGTATAGTGGTTGTGGTGTTGGAAATTGGAATCCAGTAACAGAGGCGCCTGTTACTATGTCAATGTAAACCAGCCTTATAATGACAAATAGCAATATCGTGTCAGTTTAATATTGATTGGTCTATGGTAATACGAACGAATTGTGAAGATTGTCCAACTGCTAAACAATAATTTTCCCCGCTGTACATCTAGAATTATTCTACGACATTCGACGAATTGTATATTACCTGTAGATGTTTATCACTTATGTATATTCTGGAAACAATCTCAGATTTAAATAAATAATCAATTTCACTTACATGGTGTCGTTATTTTTTAGGATTACCGCCTTCTCTCCTAGTTTCCAGAATATTTTTGTTTATTTGTACATTATTACATTTTTGTTTAAGAAAATAATATTGTTGTCTTAGGGTCAATCATACCGCGACGCGACGCGTAGATGCATTTCTGAATTTGTACTGAATTGACAGATATATTTCGTGAGCGTGGGTAAGACGTCTTGCAAATCTGCCAAATCCATACAAATTTAGAAATGCATCTACGCGTCGCGTTGCGGTCTGAATTGGCCCTAAGTTGACATAATCCGGCTAAATGACGTAGGTCCGTCAACTGCCTATGAATCAATTTCTTCGACGGTACAAAAATATTTTGATTTTTGAAATAAAGCTAGAAGTTGATGGTAAAGTTTTTGCTGGTTATTATTTGCATTTTATTTAAACAACTATGTATGTATGATAATCATTTAGTAAACAAGATACTTTATCAACAATATGGCTTAGTTAGCTCTTAGTCTCAGGCCTGCCATAATAAAATTATCATACCCGCCGCACCACTCAGAAATACAGACTGGATTTTGTTGTGATCGAATTGAATATATTAAAAGTAGGTGTGGTTTATGTTACGGTGCAAACGAGCTAACAACGACCGCGACAAATCGCTGACAAAGTAGCGCGCGACAGTTATCGGTCGCCCGTTTAGTTGTAAGTATTAATAACACTCTCAAAATTAAGGTTACTACCTCTTAAAATATATGGCATAAGTACATGTGTGAGCAATCTTCAGGTGTAACAAAATAAAGTGATTACACCAACTTAAGGGTGTGTATGAGCATTCTGTATAGTTTACTGTGAAAGTAGCAGAGCTAAAAAAGTTTTTTTTTGTTATTTTTGTTGGCATGTTTTATGTCCAACCGTTATGAATTTGAAAAAAACTTAGTCTATAAAGAGTAAGTTTTAATTTGAAAAAAACCGTTATGAATTTGAAAAAAAACTTACTCTTTAAAGACTAAGTTTTTTTCAAATTCATAACGGTTGGACATAAAACATGCCAACAAAAATAACAAAAAGAGTAAGTTTTAATTTGAAAAAAAAAACCGTTATGAATTTGAAAAAAAACTTACTCTTTAAAGAGTAAGTTTTTTTCAAATTCATAACGGTTGGACATAAAACATGCCAACAAAAATAACAAAAAAAAAACTTTTTGTAGCTCTGCTGCTTTCACAGTGAACTCAACACAAGGGACACATACACACCCTTAAGTATAATCACCCTGTATAATTTATTACGTATAACAGAGACAAAACATCACAATAATACTATTCACTACTATATTTCTTTCCAGTGAAGCAAGCCCTTCTTTTTTTCAGTTGGTGAAAATCGAAATTGGATTCCAATCGAACGTTCAAGATTTCCAATCATTTCACAAGATTGTGACATTGTTATTATTTAACTTGTTTAATAATAAACCGGACTTATTAGCATACTAGCCCCCGGTAAACAAGTGATTATATTCCACGAGAGCACAGAGACGGTCGTGTTATCTGAAATGGCAGAATTAAAGGTGAGTCTATCATTTTATATCGAAGTTATTCTAGAAAAATTTACTTTATGTCCGTCGGCAAATCTTGTAGCAACGGACATTGTATTTGAAATTACCGCATTGGCCCGAGCTAGCCATTTTACGAATATTGTGTAGAGTGTAGACTGCAGAGGGGCATATTAATACATAATATTATTATTCGTCTATCGAAGTCGGATGTGATTAATGTATACAGCTTTTCATGGTGGCAAACGTGCCATATCGTGAAGATGGGTCTTTACACAATGCTTACCAAACGAAACGTTGTAAAATAATAATGGAAGTCGTTGTGTCTAAGGGGTGCCTATAAGGAAGAATAAAGATGTTATTCGCAAAAAAAAAAAAACAATAAATAAGACAGCAAATGTACGAAGAACCTGAATTAAACATAATTTACATCCAGATACTCGTTTTTGTAAACATGTTTACTATTCAGAGATAATTAATATCAGTATCTGTATGTAAATATTTTTAAGATTTATTCGTGCAGTATCAGACGACTGATTCTGATTATTTATATCATGGTGGCCCTACGTCATTGGTCGGGTTATATCAATTTAAAATTAAGGTGATTGCACATTTATCAGCACCAACGCGCCGCATTTTAGAAATCGTTGTATGAAAATATGACGTGAAACCTAGCACATATTTCGTCCGCACCGTACGCGCCGCATTTCGTATAACTACTATGCGATTCGTTCGACGCGTACGGTGCTGACAAGTGACATAATATTATGTGCGATCTGCTTTTGTCGTGTTCTGATGGCTGAGCTATACCTACCCACTACCTTTGCTCAATGAAGTTATTCCAACAGTATCTATCAGGCTTCGGGTCGGAGTTTAGCAGCGAGGATCCGCGCAGGCCAGGGTCTCTGCCCCAAGGACAGAACAACCCGCAGCGCTGCCCGTACGGCCTGTACGCGGAGCAGCTGTCTGGTACCGCCTTCACCGCGCCCAGACATGAGAATAGACGGTCGTGGTTGTATAGGTGGGTAAAGCAGTGTCTACCATCCATTATTCCTCCAGTGCCTGTCAGGCTTCGGGTCCGAGTTTAGCAGCGAGCAATCCGCAGCTCTGCCCGTACGGCTTGTACGCGGAGCAGCAGTCTGGTACCGCCTTCACCGCACCCAGACATGACAATAGACGGTTCTGGTTGTACAGGTAAAGCAGACTCTGTTATTCTATTCTTATGTCATTTGACCTCACTGGAAGAAAGTGTTATAAGTACGATCGCCGATTATTTATTGATAGGATGGTCTAGACAGGGTGTCGCTAGCTTAAAGACCAACAAACATGGCCTTGTTACTCTATTCAATGATCAATGAAGTAACAATATGATCAAAACTTCAAACATGTTTTCCGAGAGCATTGGTACTGGAGTTACCTCACTCGATATGTCCCAAATATTCCTCATTGTTTTGTAAGGATGTGTTGGTATATTTAAATAGGTATTAACATATTTTGGTAAATTTATTTTTTCAGGATTCGTCCATCGGTTGTCCACGAGCCATTCAAAAGGACGCATGCTGCTAAATTCTTGACTCATAACTGGGATGAAGTGGACCCCGATCCTAATCAGGTAACATTTTGTACTACACTCAACGTTTTAATTTTATAATACGAGTATCTCCTCCATTCAAAGAACGTTACACCAGAGACTAGACATATTATACACTCGAATCCTACTGTCGGCGCATCCACATCGGCCGAATGTACCCGAGCGGACCGCTTCGGGCGTCGTCGGCTGCGCGTGCGCATCGCGGACAGCAGCCACCGCGCGCCCCACGGAGCTAGTATAAGCTCCGAGGCGCGGCCCCTCCGCTCGCGGGCATTTTTTTATATTGTAAACTACGAATATATTAATTTATACAGTCCACTGCTTTTGTCTTAAACCACAACCTATGACAAGATTCTGAAACTTTTTGACAGAAGTTTATATTCTTAACAGGTAACAAGCGTTGTTAATTAGCTTTACCAGTTTGACGTTAGCCAAACAACACTTTTGAAAATATAAACACCCGTCAAACCTCAGACACTGTACAATGGACATAGTTCACCACATCTCTTCACCAACAACTATAAAGCCTTCTATTCTCAGACCCGCTGGCTGCCCTTCGATATCCCATCTGCATCTACGGACTTCGTGTCTGGTCTACACACGGTGTGCGGCGCTGGCGACCCGCGCGCCCGACATGGGATAGCCATACACGTGTTCCTCTGTAACACATCCATGGAGAAATCGGCCTTCTATAACAGCGATGGGGATTTCTTAATAGGTGAGCGGATCTCGCTAACCTCTATGCTAACGCAAACCATCATATCACTCAGAGTTATCCTCCGTAGCCCAATGGTTTAGACTTTAGAGGTTTGAAGGTACTATCAGGGAAGTTGATTCCTAGGCAAATGACGGACCTTGGTAATTTGGTCGTGTTAAGTCGAACCCATTCGACCGATCACAGCTAACATTGAATTGACATAAGTCGACCACATGACGTAGATCCGTCAACTGCCTGGGAATCAATTTCCTCGATGGTACGATGTCTGAATTAAGAAGCAAGCTGTACCTTTAAACGTTGTATTCACGTGTTGTAACTTGTAACAACGCAAAAATTGTTCCCGTAATTCATCCTATTCCTTCCAAATACCAATCCATTCCATTGAATTCTGCGCCTGATCTGGGCTTTTAGTCAAATTCCATTCTAGTTGTTATAGCATAATTATCTATTTCTATTCATTCTATATCTATTCGTCCTATAGTCAGTGAAGTGAGAAATTCAGAAATATTTAACTACATTGTTATATCGAATGCAATTTGACAGATTACCTCGATCTCTTGACAGTCTTGTATTTAACAATATATTGCCTCTGTTTCCAGTGCCCCAACAAGGCAAACTGCTGATTACCACGGAGTTCGGCAAGATGGAGGTGCGACCTAACGAGATCGCTGTCATCCAGCAGGGCATGCGGTTCGCCGTACATGTTGATGGACCCACCAGGTAAAAAATAATCTCGCTTTGATAACAGAATCCAAGGACCAATACGACCTGCAAACATTAAAAAAAACGGTTGTCTGTAAAGTCGGTTTACTGACGATAGTTGAACGTGACAACGTGCCTCTTTGTCGCTCGTTCCGCGCTCTCGCTTGCACTTCAAGCCTTAAATGGAACGCCTCAGAGCGAGGTAACGCCGCATGAGTCATGCTTTTTCGTGCGTGCTGCCGGCTTCATCGAATTATAAGACGTTGTCACGTCAAAACTCATTTCCCCGACTGTACATTTCTGCTTAGCACAATTTTCCCCGACTGTACATTTCTGCTAAACAACTCATTTCCCCGACTGTACATTTCTGCTAAATAACTCATTTCCCCGACTGTACATTTCTGCTAAACAACTCGTTTCCCCGACTGTACATTTCTGCTAAACAACTCATTTCCCCGACTGTACATTTCTGCTTAGCACAATTTTCCCCGACTGTACATTTCTGCTAAACAACTCATTTCCCCGACTGTACATTTCTGCTTAGCACAATTTTCCCCGACTGTACATTTCTGCTAAACAACTCAAATGGAACGCCTCAGAGCGAGGTAACGCCGCATATTGCGTCATGTTTTTTCGTGCGCGCAGCCCATATCGAATTATAAGACGTTGTCACGTCAAAAAGAGCGTATTCCCTTTAAAAGGCTGGCAACGCACCTGCAGCTCTTCTTATGTTGCTAGAGTCCATGGGCGACGATATAGTTGCTTTCTATCAGGTGACCCGTTTGCTCGTTTGCCACCTTATTTTATTAAAAAACTCATTTTCACCTCATCACTTCGGAATTTCGGCATCTACGGTACTCAACTTCCACTAGAGTGGCAACAGCCCATTTACTTTGGTGCTGCTGCGAATTGCGATCCTTTAAAGTAAGTCCACTAGCGTCACTCGTCAGTACGTACCTACTATGTATAAGTTACTCTATGCTCGTCAGTGCACAAACGGTGTACACTGCTAAAAAGCGACGAAAAGCGGCAGAGCAAGATGAACCATGGTGTATCGTCAATGAGAAATGGACCTTATCTGTTCACCGCATAATCTTCATGAAATTAATAATTATTATCATTTTAGAACGAAGTTCCTTATCGCGCGTTGCGAAAGGGGGCTCGACGGAAGAAAATTAAGACCAAAAGTTGTAACGACACTTTTTAAAATTTAGTTTGTTATTATTTTTAGCAATATTCCGCGAAATAAACTTCCACGTGTACGCATAGGCATGCGTACAGCACCTCCCTCCTCCCACACTGCCTATGCGTACACTCCCATGCAAGAACTTGCAAACACCACCACCACACAAGCAATAATGTTGGCAAATCCGTGCAAGGCCCCTCACCACCATGCAGGTTGAAAACCTCGACGCGCGTTTCGCTCCAACTCCGGAGCATCCTCAGGATGTGGACTCTACGAACAACATCCGTCAAGTGCCGCCACCGGCCAAAACACCGCCTTTTATACCCTATCGAGCCCCTCTACTACCCCCACTACCCTCACCAGTACCCCCGAACATATTAATAAGCGGTGACGTAGTCAAGCAAGTTTGGTCATTCAACAATGCAAATCTGTTATTTTTCTTTTCTTTTATGATCTCTAATTGTTCCAGCACGCTCAGCCGAAAGCCTTTATCGCATTTATGTAAAACTTTATAGGAATGGCCATTGGGCACGGTATATATTACTATCTAAAAGATGTTTAGTAAAATGTGACTTATCAGGATGACCATTCCTATAAGCCGCGATATGTTCTTTATACCGAGTCTCAAAGCTGCGTCCAGTTTGACCCACATATACACTATCGCATTCAGGACAATCGATCTTATAGACACCGGACTGATATTTTTCATCAATCCGGTCTTTGTTATGACATAAATGATGTTTTAAAGTATTGTTTGTCCTGAATGCGACATGCATATCGTTGTTTTTCATTATTTTGGATAAGCGTGCAGATACCTCTCCCATGTAGGTCAATGGCTTCACATTCTAATTAGAATGTGAAGATAATAACACCCTAAATTTTCTCGATTTATCTATTACTAGAGTTAATAATAAACACAGTTTTGGAATCTTTCGCAAGCCGACATATACTAATACTACTATTCATGCATCGTCATGTCATCCTTGGCAACACAAACTCGCGGCCTTTCATAGTTACATTCATAGATTATTATCGATCCCTCTTAGTAAAGATAATTATCAAAATGAGCTTAATATCATTTTCCAAATTGCGATATCCAACGGATATAGTCCAAAAATTATTAATAATATTTTGAAAAATAAAAACAAGAAAGAACTGGTTAAGTTTTTGTACGCAGGTCCTATTGATAAGGAGGTAGTTAGATATAAGTCCAGTTTGACCTACATGGGAGAGGTATCTGCACGCTTATCCAAAATAATGAAAAACAACGATATGCATGTCGCATTCAGGACAAACAATACTTTAAAACATCATTTATGTCATAACAAAGACCGGATTGATGAAAAATATCAGTCCGGTGTCTATAAGATCGATTGTCCTGAATGCGATAGTGTATATGTGGGTCAGACTGGACGCAGCTTTGAGACTCGGTATAAAGAACATATCGCGGCTTATAGGAATGGTCATCCTGATAAGTCACATTTTGCTAAACATCTTTTAGATAGTAATCATACCGTGCCCGATGGCCATTCCTATAAAGTTTTACATAAATGCGATAAAGGCTTTCGGCTGAGCGTGTTGGAACAATTAGAGATCATAAAAGAAAAGAAAAATAACAGATTTGCATTGTTGAATGACCAAACTTGCTTGACTACGTCACCGCTTATTAATATGTTCGGGGGTACTGGTGAGGGTAGTGGGGGTAGTAGAGGGGCTCGATAGGGTATAAAAGGCGGTGTTTTGGCCGGTGGCGGCACTTGACGGACGTTGTTCGTAGAGTCCACATCCTGAGGATGCTCCGGTGTTGGAGCGAAACGCGCGTCGAGGCTTTCAACCTGCATGGTGGTGAGGGGCCTTGCACGGATTTGCCAACATTATTGCTTGTGTGGTGGTGGTGTTTGCAAGTTCTTGCATGCGAGTGTACGCATAGGCAGTGTGGGAGGAGGGAGGTGCTGTACGCATGCCTATGCGTACACTCACTCATTTACTTAAAGGTGGAAGTTTATTTCGCGGAATATTGCTAAAAATAATAACAAACTAAATTTTAAGCTATGGATTTCCGCAAAGTAAAGCCTGATTCCATTAACGACACTTTTTAACACCTCTCAAGTTTTATTGTGTCTGAGAGTGCAGTTATAGTCTTCTGTTTTGTTTCATACATTATTTCTCTAACTTCCAGAGGCTACATCCTGGAGGTTTTCGACGGTCACTTTAAGCTGCCGGATCTCGGACCGATCGGCGCCAACGGGCTCGCCAACCCGCGCGACTTCCTCACGCCTGTTGCGCATTACGTCGATGAGGAGATACCTGGTAAGTGCTTTATAAGTTATAGTTGTACTAGCTGACCCGATAAAAATTGTTTCTAGTGTCAATATAGAAAGTAAATAAAAACCTATTCTCATGCCTAACGAATGTATATACCTATACAAAATTTCATTCAAATCGTTTTGGAGGAGTTCGCGCACAAACACTGTGACACGAAAATTTTATATATTAGATCTTTCGCTTACGAGCTATAATTAAGTAGGGCTTTTATTTAACTGATCACCAGAAATAGTAACATTTCACAGACAAAAATAGTAAACGATCACCAAAATACAGACCACCATTTTAATGTAAAATGATAACCAAAGATTTAACATCTTAAAACCAAAAATAGTAAATGATCACCAAAATTAGTAAATGATCACCAAAATTAGTAAAAATGATCACCAACATTATACTAACATTTTAATGTAAAATGATCACCAAAGATTTATTATCTCGCTATCCTATTTATGCAAAATGACTCCAAATAAATCATTGTTAAACCAAAAGTAGTAAATGATCACCAAAATTAGTAAATGATCACCAACATTATACGTTAGCATTTTAATGTAAAATTATTAAATATATTTTTATTTAGCAATAGCAAGTCTTAGTAAAAGAGTCCCGTTTGTACGGTGTACCCTTTGGGTACGGAACCCTAAAAACGGGACTCTATTACTGAGACTTCGATGTCTGTCCGTCTGTCCGTCCAGACGGACCGTCTTTCTCTAGGCTGTATATCAAGAACCGCTCCAGCTAGACTTCTGAAAATTTAACAGATTGTACGTGTATAATTGTATATTATCAGTTGCCGCTATAACAACAAGTACTAAAAACAACATAAAATTATTATTTAAGGGGGGCTCCCATACAACAAACGTGATTTTTTTGGCCTTTTTTGCTCGATATCAATAATGGCAACCAGTAGGCACGTTGATATTTTCGCAAAGGCCTTGATTATATGTTTACTTCAATAATTAATAATAATAATACTATAAAAAAAATAATTAAAGGGGGCTCCCAAGTCCCAACCCATACAAAAACACAATTTTAGGTCTAATTTTGCTCTATAAACGGTACGGAACCCTCCATACGACTCACACTTGGCCGATTATTTTGTTAATAATATCACAGTGTAAATAATAGTTATTTACACTGTGATAATATGCTTACATTTTTTGTCAATCGTAGTGATTTATTTGGACAGAAATATTGCATTGATTTGCTCACAAGGATTTGGCGATAATTTACTATATTTGGTGATCATTTACTATATTTGGCGGTCATTTACTATATTTGGTGATCATTTACTATATTTGGCGATAATTTACTATATTTGGTGATCATTTACTATATTTGGTGTTCGATTACAATTTAAAGTGTTGTCATGACTAAAATAGCTGGTAGTATTGCAATTTTAGACTTTATTTTTTTGGTGTTCAATATCTTTTTTTTATAAACAAGTTTAGGGTATCAGTGCATTTTTTGGTGGTCATTATATTTGTTCCCATTAAGTAGTAGTAAGACACAGGACTCTCTCCACCTCAAAAGGGGATCGGACTTCCAAACCAATGTAAAGGGAACGCTTCGGCAAATTGAATCGTTCCCCTCGGCGCCGGGACTATAGCTAAGACTAGGATCTGTTCTAGTATGTTCCCATCATCTCCCGGAAAACACAGTCTAACACTCTAACCCAGTGGTCCCCAACTTTTTTTTCATGCGGGCCACAAACATGTTTTGGTCTTGGTGTCGCGGACCGCAACAAAAATTTTTTAGGGTTAAAAAATAACATTCTTCAAAATTAACGATTTTAAAGTGAAAAAAAATTAACGACTATCACGTAGACTTTACATTATTTTGCCGGTGGGCGTGAATTTCAAAATTTTTTAACATCACGCGGGCCACAAATAAAGTCCCGGCGGGCTGCGGGTTGGGATAGCGGCTCTAACCTAACCTGGGTTAGCTTGTTAGCTTATCACGAGATCATTTGCTCTGAGATATCAATTAATCTAGCTATTATTACGTAAATTGGATTAAAATGCTGAATTTTTCCATTCAACAGGTTTCAAAATCTTCAGCAAGTATCAAGGCGCGGTGTTCGAGGCGGTCCAAAACCACTCGCCCTTTGACGTGGTGGCATGGCACGGGAATTACGTACCATACAAGTACTGCCTCGATAACTTTATGGTCATCAACTCTGTCTCCTTCGATCATTGCGTAAGTTGTAGTCACATATAAGCAGAGAAGACATAGCACAAATCCGTACTAATATTTTAAATGTGAAAGTGTGTCTGTCTGTTACCTCTTCACGCCCAAACCGCTGAACCGATTTTGCTGAAAGGTATGGAGATGTATCTCCATACCTTTCACCTTGTACACAATGTACCTTTACCTATGCCCTCGGGACTCAAGGTATACCTTGAGTCCCGAGGGCATAGGATAGTTTTTATCCCGGAAAATGTATCTACGGTTCCCGCCCGATAAACGAATGCGCAACGGAGTTGCGAGCCAATATTTTGAGACAGAACAGAGAATCTATAAGCCAATAAGGGTGCGTTTCCACTGAAGTGGAGCGGAGCTTAGCGGTGCCCGAACTGACCAATCGTGCTATTCCAGCGGAATGACAGCGAAGCGGAGCGAAGATTTCGAGCATGGTGATTGGTCAATTCGGCACCGCTAATTTCCGCTCCGCTTCAGTGGAAACACGGCCTAAAAGGTACTGTATCTTCAATTACAATTGAAGACCTATAGTATACGTCCAAGAAGCTTAAAAAACACATACGACAATAGGTTGTTTTCTTTTTTAGAATCTGCATCAGATAGCGTGACGATAGACACTTCTAGATTTCTATTGGTTTCTCTTTCCCCACTGATCTGAAGTTAGTTGCAGGTTACCGTCACTAACATCATATTGGTTGTATTCGGCTTATGTTTAAACGGTGCCCAAAAATGTACCTTTAAATTTTGAGTTTTGCTCGATAGTAATTTTACTCCGAATCGAAGGAAATGACATATTTGACATATTTAATTCCATCGAGCCGGCTCGAAGCGAGCCTTCGAGCTGTCAGTTTTGCGGTCCACACGGTGGTTATTGCTTGATTTGGAGTAAAACTATCGAGCAAAACCTTATGTCAGTATTTAGCATAATGCTAAGTACTCACATACGGTTTTGCTCGATAGTTTTACTCCAAATCGAAGGAAATGACATATTTGACATATTTAATTCCATTGAGCCCGGCTCGAAGCGAGCCTTCGAGCTGTCAGTTTTACGGTCCACACGGTGGTTATTGCTCGATTTGGAGTAAAACTAATATATTATGTCACTTTGTCCAGGATCCGTCAATATTCACGGTACTCACGTGTCCGTCAACGAAGGCCGGGGTTGCAATCGCGGATTTCGTCATCTTCCCGCAGCGTTGGTCCGTCCAGGAGCACACCTTCCGACCGCCGTATTACCACAGTAAGTGCCGTAGCTATGTCAACATTCCCTTGAAACGTTGCTGCAACATTGCCAGGCAACATGCCGCAACAATTTCGTACAACGGGCAATATTGCTGCGCAAAATTGTCACAGCATTTTCACCGTCATTGATGTACAACATTGTCGGGCAAGATTGCCGAGCAACATTGTCATGCTACTTCATCGCCGCAACATTACGGGCAGCTATAGTCCGCGCGGAACTAGTTGGCCGCGCCTTAGGTAGGGGGTGACAGGGGTAAGGGGGTTGCTTGCTGCTCGCAACGCGCATGAGATTAGACAGTGACGACCAATCTCGCGATATCGTGAACAATAATATTATTAAATTATTGAAAAGAATAAATTAAAGACAATTGATCAGTTTTATATTCCAAATTATTGACATAGGCTTTCCGTTTTTTTAAACCTATGCACATTAAATATTATTTCCTTACATTGTCTTTTTATCGGCGGACTTATCTTGCTATTGCAATCTCTTGTGCGTTTTGTCTAAACTAGCCAGAACTGTCAAAATCAAGCGCCCCCGCCTCTCCGTCCCACCGCTCACATACCTAAGGCGCGGCCAACTAGTTCCGCGCGGACTATAGTACGGGCGTATATATAAAGGGGGGGGGGTTTAAAAATAAATAAAATAAATCCAAGTGCGAGTTGGATTCTCCCATGAAGGGTTCCGAGCGGCAAATAGGTAACGTGTTTAGGAAATTATAATACCAATAGTATAATAATAATAATTATATTATACTGTGAATAGAAAAAAATTGGTCAAGTACGAGTCGGACTCGCGCACGAAGAGGAATAAGCAAAAAAATTGTGTTTTTGTATGGTATTACATATTTATTTTATTTTAATTTTATTATAAATTATTATAAAAATAATACTATAAAGTATTTTGTGAATATTTCAAGTGCTTACGTGTATGGTAGTCATTATTGAAATAGAGCAAAAAATGCCAAAAAAATCAAGTTTGCTTTATGGGAGCCCCTCTTAAATATTTGATATACTTAATATTTTGTTTTTAAGTATTTAGTGGAGTGCCTAGAGCGTAATATTCGGTCAAGTGCGGGTCGGACTCGCTCACGAAGGGTTCCGTACCGCTATAGAGCAAAAATAGGCCAAAAATTGTGTTTTTTATATGGGAGCCCCCCTTAATTTTTTATTTTATTTAAATATTATTATTATTAACTATTAAAGTACAATTATATTTAAGGCCTTCCTGAAAGTTTCAAGTGCCTACCTCTTATCATTATTGATTACGAGCAAAAAAGGCCAAAAAATCACGTTTGTTGTATAGGAGCCCGCCTTAAATATTAATTTTATTTTTATTTTAGTATTTGTTGTTATAGCGGCACCGGAAATACACAATCTGTGAAAATTTCAGAACTCTAGCTATAGCGGTTCTTGAGATACAGCCTGGAGACAGACAGACGGACAGACAGACATCGAAGTCTCATGAATAGGGTCCCGTTTTTACCCTTTGGGTACGAAACCCTAAAAATAATGTAAACCTCCGATTTCTGTAATAGGGGATGAAAATTCAAAAGAAAAAATCGACCAAGTGCGAGTTGGACTCGCACAGGAAGGGTTCCGTACCATTTTGGCGCAAAAATAAGAAAAAAAAAAAGTGTTTTTGTATGGGAGCCCCCCTTAATTTTATTATTAATTTTATTTAAATTTATTATGAATTATTAAAGTACAAATAAAACTTAGTATTTTATGAGCATTTCAGGTGGCTAACTGTTGTCATCATTAATAACGAGCAAAAAATGTAAAATGAAATAAAAAATCAGGTTTGTTGTATGGGTAAAAATATTAAAGAATTAAATATTAAAGAAAATTTTAAAGAAGACTGGTCACGGACCATACAAAATTTACCCATGCCCGACACGTAAGAAACGTATCCCATTGTTTTCGTCATGTTATGGGTATCCAAGATATGTAATTTTTATATTCAATATCAGTGGATAACATGTTATTTTATTGCTTTCTTTTTTCTTCAGGCGCAGTATGAAAAGTGCAAATATTAAGCCACTTTATTCAATATCATTGGCTTACATGTAAATGCACTTATTAGCTGATGTAAAATGCAATCACGACATGTTTTTTCAAAAACGTATAATATATAAATATAAAACATAGTAATGTACCATCGAGGAAATTGATTCCTAGGCAGTTGTCGGATCAACGTCATTTGGTCGGCTTATGTCAATTTAATGTTAGCTGTGATCTGTGGGCTCGGTTGACGCAACGCGACCAAACTACGTAGAACCCTCATCTGCCTAGGAATCAACTTCTCTGATAGTACAATCCCACCATTGATGGAAGATTTTTTATTAATGAATATTACTTAATGAATATTACATGTATGTCACATGTTATCATGGAAAGCGAATATTAGGAAGTTGTGCACACGTGATAAGTGCTATTATTATAGCCTAGGATGGGCTAGACATCTCGTTTTCATGTTCATTAGCTAAAGAAAAACTTATGTAGGTATCTATATAGATTTATCTCGCCCTCAGTGTTATAATTATCACGCGTGATAATATATAACATGTTTGAAACATACTAGAAGGCAGTGAAACAATATTTTTT
Organism: Polyommatus iphigenia; assembly: GCA_963422495.1. NCBI lineage: Eukaryota > Metazoa > Arthropoda > Insecta > Lepidoptera > Lycaenidae > Polyommatus > Polyommatus iphigenia. Next base: position 11,368,954 of record OY730177.1, read on the forward strand.
TAAAATTGTACCTACCTAGGTAAACAAAATAATATTTATCATGGTTTTGTGTTTTTATATAATGTTCCACTGATATTGAATACAATTACATGCAAATAACGATTCTTATTTTTCGTTTTAGCACTTTTCATACTGCGCCTTAAGAAAAAAAGAAAGCAATAAAATAACATGTTAGCCATTGATTTTGAATATAAAAATTACATATCTTGGATACCCATAATACAACGAAAAAAATGGTATATGTCTCGTTTCTGTCGGGCCTGGGTCACAAATGACCCGTCGCCTTTATTTTATTTTTAGTATTTGTTGTTATAGCGCGAGCGGCAGCAGATATTCATAATCTGTGAAAAATTCAACTCTCTAGCTATTACCGCTCTTGAGTTACAGCTTGGAGACATACGGACAGACGGACAGACATTGAAGTCTCAGTAATAAGGTCCCGTTTTTACCCTTTGGGTACGGAACCCTAAAAAGGAACGTGTAGATAATAACATAAATAAAAAGTTAACCTATTGAAAAGTTGTGCTTTTAATTTTTAAATTATGCTATACGAGGGCTGCTATTTATGTATCCGGAACTGGCCACTTACAAGAACAATATTTAAAAAGTAATTACAACATTTGAAAATAGAACTCTTTGGTTGAAGAATACATTTTGTTTCATGTGACTGTCAATTATTTTTCCATTGTGGCGTCATTTTGAAAATTGCGTGTCTTCATTTGCCATGGATTTAACGCGTGAACATTTTCGTGCAATGATTTACTACGATTTTCGGCGTGGGCTAAATCAACAACAGTGCTTTATTCAACTCACCGCAACTTTTGGAGATCTTCATCTCCACTTCTTCATCTTCACCATCAAAAACCACTGCTTATCACTGGTACAGTGAGTTTAATCGTGGGCGGTCTATGCTCACGGATGAAAATAAAGAAGGTCGCCCAAAAACAGCTGTTGTCCCACAAAATATAGATGCTGTGCGGGAACTAATAATGCGTGATCGTCATGTTACATATCGCGAGATAGAGGCGTCCTTAGGCATAAGTATGACGAGCATACATAAGATATTACACGAACATTTGGCTGTAAAAAAAATATGTTCGCGTTGGATTCCGCACAACTTGACAATCGATCAAAAACGGGCTCGTGTCGATTGGTGCAAAAAAATGATAAAAAAATACAACCGTGGTACGTCAAAAGCCGTTTATAATATCTACACAGGTGATGAATCTTGGATCTATGCATATGACCCCGAAACTAAACAACAGTCAACGGTGTGGGTGTTCCAAGATGAGCCGAAACCAACAAAAGTTACTCGTGCAAAAAGTACTTTGAAGCAAATGGTCGCCTGTTTTTTTGGAATTAATGGACATGTGGCTACAGTGCCATTAGAGAATCGTAAAACGGTTAATTCTGAATGGTATACGACCATTTGTTTACCAGAAGTCTTTGAAGAAATAAGAAAGGACAACCGACAACGCAGAATCATATTACATCACGACAATGCTAGCTGTCACACCTCAGCTGAAACAACTCAGTTTTTGGAGGGTCAAAAGATCGAATTGACTGGTCATCCGCCGTACAGCCCTGATTTGGCACCTAACGATTTCTTTTTATTTCCATACGCGAAGAACAAATTACGTGGTCAACGTTGATGCGTTCAAAATGCACGTTTTGGAGATACCTCAATCAGAATGGAAAAAGTGCTATGAAAATTGGTTCCAGCGTATGCAAAAGTATGTCGATCATCGCGGCGAATATTTTGAAAAGCAATAAAACCATATTAAATGATATATGTTTGTTTCTTTTTTTAATTCCGGATACATAAATAGCAGCCCTCGTACCATATGACTTCAGTTACACTCATAAATTTTAAAATTTTGAAGAAAACCTGCATTTCTTTCAGTTCAGTTATGTAACATAATAATAAAATATATTATCATTTTTTTTAAATTCATATCGTTGCTTGTATTCCAAAAAAAGAAAATAAGTGGAAAATATGTATAATCTAGATTTAAAAATTAATATTCTAGATGAGCATGCCTCCGAATATGTTTGTTGTGTGCTTTGGCAGTAAGTACCTGATAAATGGAGTTCCTATTTTTTTTTGGTTTTAAATAGGAAGTTTAAAATTATTTCTTAGGCTTTACAAAGACGTGTGTTTGTTAGTGCGTAATTTTTTTTAGCTCTTACTTTATTAACTTTTCCGAAAATGTAGCACAAACTTTTCGCGTATATTTCGAAGAAAATCTGTACTTATTTTATTTCTTTTGGTTATGTTTTAACTTTTAACATAATAAAAAAAATATATTTTTTTCATTGATTACATGAATCGCTAAAATATACTTAAAGGAAAAAAATACAAATTAGGCTAAGAACTGATATTTTTTGTATTCAAGTAAGCATTTTCCAAACATAGGTCGTAGCATGCGTCTTTAGACCCCCCGCGCATTAGGCGGCCAGGTCGCGCGGCCAGGTCGCTGCGGCCAAGTAATTCTTCTACGATATATGTAGGTGCGCGCATTACGCGACCAGCGGCCAGCTGTCACGCTCTGGTCGCGCGGCCAACGAAAAACATCGCGACACACACGCAGCCACTTGGCCGCCGCGGCCAACGAGATACGGGAATTTGTATGAAATTACTCAGTGTGCGCGCATTGGTCGCCGCGACCACACGTTTTTTGTATACAATATTTGTCAAAGTTTACTCATCAAATCACTACTCATACGAGTGTGGTCGCAGACGTGGCCGCAAAGTGCGCGGGGTGGTCGCAGCGACCTGGCCGCACGACGGCCGCCTAATGCGCGGGGGCCCTTAGTATATATATATATATATATATATATATATATATATATATATATATATATATATATATTATATACATATCTCACGTATACTATACTATATATTTGTCGATGCATTTAAACTTTTTAGCTCTTAAATAAATTCTGAACAACTGTAGAAAAACAATTTTGGTCTATTTTACACATTTTTGGAAATTGGAGATATGAAAACGTTTTAAAGTACTTAAAACTCACCATTTCTCTAAAAATTAAACACGCACAATAAGTACGTGTAACACTCTTTTTTTTACGACCCTGAAATTCTCCCAAACTCTTTTATCTTGGTTACGACGAGCGTTAATCTCTAAAAACTTTGCAAAAAGCTTATAGTTTTATTTAGCTTAGCAAAGCAAAATTTCTGTTTTAAAAATTTTGTTTTTGGTTAATTTTCAATGTAAACAATCGGATAAGAGTCATTAAATAACAGGAAACAAGAAAAAAAAATGTTTTTCTTGACTGGTTTTATATGGTGAAATATTAATTTTTAATTAAGTAACTAAAAAATTAAAAGCACAAAAAATGTTTGGTAAACTTTGCAAGTTATAGTGTACAAAAGAAAATGACACCTCAAAAACAAAAATCCATTCACTATTACAATTTTCGGAGGTTAAAACCTCTGGCGACTCCACTAATTTGTTGTCAATTGTTATAGCGGCAACAGAAATACACAATTATATGTGAAAGTTTCAACTCTCTAGATACAGCCTGGAGACAGACAGACGGACAGACAGACATCGAAGTCTGAGTAATAGGGTCCCGTTTTTACCCTTTGGGTACGGAACCCTAAAAAATACATGTACCTCGCCGATTAAAATCAGTGAGGTATATAATATTATATATTGTCGATTGGACAAGTAAGATGGATAGTAATGGGGGGGGGGGGGGGTCCGGACCCCAGGACCTCCCTCCCCTTAGATACGCCCATGTAATAAAGCTACATTTGCAACCTGAAGTTTATCACACCAGTTTTGCGGCGCAGATGTTGCCGACTGCTGTGCAACTTTGCCGCCCAACATTATCTTGCAACTTTGCATTTATTTCTACTGTAGAATCCAATGTCAGTTCGGTATCAGTTTTTCTCTAAAATCAGTTTCTATTTTTTGCATTTCTCCAACGGGCCAAACTAAGCTTGCCAATAGTATTATTATTAAGAAAGCAATTTTTTGACGTGATAACGTCTTATAATTCGATATGGTATGCGCGCCCGAAAAACATGACAGTTCATGCGGCGTTACCTCGCTGACAGCTCTGAGGCGTTCCATTTACACTCTCAAGTCTCTCAACAACCGTAAGGCCTACCTGGGCCGCGCTCTTTGTTTCGATTATATTACGTATTTCGATGACTTAGAGAATACTTTTGTATGAAGAAGTTTGGTTAGTTATGACCTTTGATACATTGACCACACTCTGAATGAAAAATAAATAAACAATCTGTGAGCTATTAGTATTATTTCGGCTATTCAAAATTGTGCTCTGTTTCCTACGTGTCAAGGTATGACTTAATATATGAAGAATGAAGTATTCGTTTATTTCTTCTGAACAAGTCACTAATTATAGTTTCGAAAGTTTATAATTGAGAAACTAATATCACATCGGACTAAATACTATATTATGATGGCTTGATAGATAGAAAATTTAACATATATTATAATGTAGTTCACACAAACATAAAATATGGATTGTATGTAAGGATATTACATTAATTTTACAAAGAGGGTAGGCCGGGCGCCATTTTTTTGCACATTGACCTGCCAACTTTTTTGCATAGATTTTTCCCGGAACTGAGGGGTTAAGGCTATGACGTTGTCACGTTCAACTATCGTCAGTAAACCGACTTTACAGACAACCGATTTTTTTTTTCCATTAATTAATTCCCTTATTGTTCAGGGAACTGCATGAGCGAGTTCATGGGCCTCATACTGGGCAACTACGAGGCGAAGGAGGAGGGCTTCGCCCCCGGGGGCGCGACCCTGCACTCCGCTATGACGCCGCACGGCCCCGACAGTAAATGCTTCAACGCGGCATCCACCGCCAAGTTGGACGCGGAGAAGATCGCTGTTGGCACTCAGGTTTGTATAGGCTAGCGTTATTTAAAGGCACAAGTTGGAAACCGGCTACATGAAGCGGCAGCAGACGACGTGCGTATTTCTATGAAAAGTACTCGTATCGCTAGCTGCGTAAAGGGTATTTCATAGAAATACATACAAACCAGTAGTGTCGCGACGACACGTCGTGGCACCTTTATTATATTACCGATACCTACCCTATATAGAGTTAGGTGGCGTCCACAATTTACGTGAGGTGTTTTTACCCGACTGCCAGGAGGGTTATGTTTTTAGCGCGTATCTTGTATGTTTGTAATATTCTTTATTACCTCGTATCTTCTGAACCGCTAAGCGGATTTTCATGTTTGAGGTATCGTTATATTAAAAAAACAAAATGGCGGATTTTTGACGACATGATGTGAGGTAAAAGAAAAAATTCTACCAAGCATATCGAGTGTGGTATCAAAATGAAGGATTTTAAACACTGACTCTAAATATGTATTATAACTTGCAGTTTTAATAATAAATAGAACGATAAATAATAATTAAAAAAAAAAAACAAAAAAAAACCCAGAGATTGATTGTCGAAATGATTAGATGACTACAAACTAAAAAGTCGCCTATAAAATAAATTAATTCAAAAATCAAAAAACCCGACTGCAAAACAATTTTTACCCGACTGCCGGGAGGGTTATAACTTAACTAAAAAGACCGAAACAAGACCTAATTCTGCCGGAGGCGTCTAATCCATGTTTTAATTGATACGACTCTTGCTTACGAGTTTCATGCCAAGATGAATAGAAGGCTACATAGAAAAATGTAGAAGAAGAAAGTGGATTATATAACCTCCTCCTTTTTGGAAGTCGGTTAAAAATGCAGTCGGAGGTATATTTTATGATTTATGAAATTTGGTGCGACATGCCTCCGACTGCATTTTGTAGTCCACTTTCTTCTTCTACATTTTTCTATGTTAGTACAGTAAATGAAGGCAAAAATCAGGTGCAACCTCCGATTTCGTTGAACCTCCATCGATTTGGATGAAAATTTGGGATTAAGTACGTTAAGCCCTCTACTTTAAAAGTGATATACGCTCGTATCGCGCTTTTTTTATTTTAGGGGTGAAATCCACCCCTTTTGTTGAAAATAGAAAAAATGCAGATTTAACCGTTCTGGCTTAACTAATTGTGTTTTATTTGATAAAATAAATGTTTTTAATGTTTTATTAATGATTTATGATTATATTATAATTAATTTTTCATTCCTTTTAGCAACCGTCCCTTTAATCGTGAAAAAAACATTTTTTGTATATATTTGCTTTAAAATCGTATATTTACATTACATAAAGAGTTTGTTTAATATTTATGATATAATTTTTGGATAAGACTGAAATATAAACCCCTAAAAGTACACCTTTATTGCGAAATAACGGTCAAAATTGTGTTCAAAAACTTAATAGGTTTCAGTTTTCGAACCCAATTTTTTCAGTTAATTTACTTAGTAATAAATTTCTTATTTTAAAGTTTTTTTTGTGAAATTTTTTCACCCGTGCCTGTAAACTACCCAATGTCTGAATAATAATTGCTTTAATTTTTTATTGTAAGTTTTTTATCAGCTATAATGAGTTCGAATATTTTTTCATAGTTAAGATAAATTTTATATATTAATATATTTCAAACATTGATATTATTTAGTCCAAAATATTCAAACAACGATTTCAAACTACCCTCTGTGCAAAAAAATTACGCAAAGGCTGAATCTGCTAGACTGAAATATTTCATAGACGCACATCATTATAAAAAGCCCCTCTCTTATCTAATAGACATTTACCGTTTCGTTTTCTTTCTGAATATTGAAAGACTTGAAAAGATTAATGTATATTTAGTATGGATTATACGACGCCTCCAATCGCGCTGGAACCGTACATTTTTTCGGGATAAAAAGTATCCTATGTCCATATCCATTCCCGAGATTCAAAGTATTTTCATACTAAATTTCAGCAAAATCTGTTGAACCGTTTGGGTGTTAAGAGGTAACAGGTAGACAAAAACACTTTAGCATTTATAATATTAGTATAGATGTACCTATTGACAGGGTTCCCTACAATATTTGCATCCCAAATCTCTGCTTCAAAATTGTTTTCAAAAAAAAATGTTCGTTAATATCACAATAGCTCTGTTAATTTTTAAGTTATTGGGTTCATTTATGGACCATTTTCAAGGTAATTTAAAGAGCTTTAAGATCGACTTGACAAATACTTTTTAAAGCCCTTGGTTAAAAAAAAATAAGGTTAAAAGGTCCCGGTTTCATGGTTCTCGCAGTAAAAGTTAGGCTTTAAACGTCTCTATCTTCGTTATTTTTCATCCTATGAAAATCAAAAGAAAATCAAAAGATTTCTTAAAAAATGGACTCAAATTTCGGTATTTATAATTTTTACTAAGGTTCAATATTTTTGAAGTTATGTTCAAAACAAAATGATATTTACGAAAATTTGAATAATTTCGATTTTACTAAATCATTCTTTTTTTCAAAACTAAGCATTCTAAACCAAGAAAATTTTTTGAGGTCATTACTTATGCTAAAATAAAGAAACATCTTTGGGGATAACCATAAATTTGAATTATTGTAGAAATGGTCAATGTTTTTTTATTTTTCGATTTTTGCAAAAAAATTTGAAAGGGTCATCTTATTTTTATCATAACTTGTTCAATTTTGAAGCTATAAACTTTTTAAAATTCTCATTAGAAAGGTACTTTTAAGCACTTTAAAAGGTCTTCAAAAAGTACATGTCATAAAATGCATCGGTTTACCGTTTTTTAAGTTTGTATGCTTAGACTTAGGTACTCGCCGAAAGAAAATTTATATACAATCACCTGTAGCTCACTTTGAATTAATAAAGGAAGGTATTTCAGAGTAGAAATTAGTTTGTTTTTTTATTGGCTTTAATTTTGGTAATTAGACATTTTTCGTAAAAAACTATAGTTTCTTATTTAATTATGAAAAACCGCTTTAAGACATGTATTTTTCTCACGCAAAAACATGATCTTTGATCTTTAATAACTCTGAAAGTATTGATTTAACCAAAAAACTTTATATAACAAATTTTGCTTAAAATTTGGGTATCTATTGATTCCTGGTGTTGTTTTTATTTTAAAAAAATCACCCCCCGAGAAGGGTTGGCATCCACCCCCAGGGCAAAAGCGCAAGTTGACACTATGTCACTTTTGTTTCTTAGGGTATCCCCCACCTGCTTACCAATTTTCATGAAAATCGATGGACGTTCAACGAAATCGGAGGTGAAAGCCTTCAATGCCTCCACTATGTAGCCTGCTATTCATCTTGGCATGAAACTCGTAAGCAAGAGTCGTATCAATTAAAACATGGATTAGACGCCTCCGGCAGAATTAGCTCTTGTTTCGGTCTTTTTAGTTAAGTTGAAATTGTTTTGCAGTCGGGTTTTTTTTTGGATTAATTTATTTTATTTAAATTTTTTGACCCCTTCAGTTTTGTTACATCCTGTATGCAGTATGCCGCATATACTTTAAGGCCGCTTAGTAAAAATGTACGTTCGATTATTATTTAAGGTTTCTTTAGTGGGGGGAGGAGTGAACAGCGGATATCGCACGGGACACGCTATATTGGTATAGATCAGTGTTTAGACAGTGGTTACTGATAGGTAATGACCGTTCATTAGTCAATATCGTAGACCCCTCAACTCAAGTTTTGCTGGACGAACTTATCATTATGTGCTGCCCATACCGTTTAATATAACTTTATTTTAAAAAGATAAAACCGACTTCAAAATTGTACGTAATTGAGAATTAAAATTCCGTATCTCAAAAACTACTGCACCGATTTTGATGAAACTTACACTATTCCCTAAGTTGAACAATACCTAGTACAATAAAAAAAGAATCATTTAGATCGGACCTGTAGTTCCGGAGATATGCGTGCACAAACATAAAAATTAAAAACATACATACATACATACATACACTTTTGAAATTTGGCACATTTGTTCAGAAGCTGTTATAGATTAACATATACAAAAACTGGGCGGTTCTGGATATATTACATACATAGGCGTCGAATTGATAACCTCCTTTTTTTGAAGTCGGTTAAAATGGGATGAGCAGCTTAGCTTACTTTCCAACAAACACAAAAAGACTTTCCAAATCATTATCCTGGCTTCATCGTTATTAGGCCTAAACTTATGATTATAAAAAAAAATAGTTTGTTATTATTTTTAGCAATATTCCGCGAAATAAACTTCCACCTTTAAGTAAATGAGTGAGTGTACGCATAGGCATGCGTACAGCACCTCCCTCCTCCCACACTGCCTATGCGTACACTCGCATGCAAGAACTTGCAAACACCACCACCACACAAGCAATAATGTTAGCAAATCCGTGCAAGGCCCCTCACCACCATGCAGGTTGAAAACCTCGACGCGCGTTTCGCTCTAACACCGGAGCATCCTCAGGATGTGGACTTTACGAACAACGTCCGTCAAGTGCCGCCACCGGCCAAAACACCGCCTTTTATACCCTATCGAGCCCCTCTACTACCCCCACTACCCTCACCAGTACCCCCGAACATATTAATAAGCGGTGACGTAGTCAAGCAAGTTTGGTCATTCAACAATGCAAATCTGTTATTTTTCTTTTCTTTTATGATTTCTAATTGTTCCAACACGCTCAGCCGAAAGCCTTTATCGCATTTATGTAAAACTTTATAGGAATGGCCATCGGGCACGGTATGATTACTATCTAAAAGATGTTTAGCAAAATGTGACTTATCAGGATGACCATTCCTATAAGCCGCGATATGTTCTTTATACCGAGTCTCAAAGCTGCGTCCAGTCTGACCCACATATACACTATCGCATTCAGGGCAATCGATCTTATAGACACCGGACTGATATTTTTCATCAATCCGGTCTTTGTTATGACATAAATGTTGTTTTAAAGTATTATTTGTCCTGAATGCGACATGCATATCGTTGTTTTTCATTATTTTGGATAAGCGTACAGATACCTCTCCCATGTAGGTCAAACTGGACTTATATCTAACTACCTTCTTATCAATAGGACCTGCGTACAAAAACTTAACCAGTTCTTTCTTGTTTTTATTTTTCAAAATATTATTAATAATTTTTGGACTATATCCGTTGGATATCGCAATTTGGAAAATGATATTAAGCTCATTTTGATAATTATCTTTACTAAGAGGGATCGATAATAATCTATGAATGCAACTATGAAAGGCCGCGAGTTTGTGTTGCCAAGGATGACATGACGATGCATGAATAGTAGTATTAGTATATGTCGGCTTGCGAAAGATTCCAAAACTGTGTTTATTATTAACTCTAGTAATAGATAAATCGAGAAAATTTAGGGTGTTATTATCTTCACATTCTAATTTGAATTTAATTTTAATATGTTTTTTATTTAGTTCTCTAACAAATACGTCCAGTTGTCTCTGTGTACCCGTCCAACAAAGAAAACAATCATCTACGTATCTAAAGTAATATAAAATACTTTTATTAACGACGATATTTCTTTGTTCTAAATCGTCCATAAATATTTCGGCCATCAAAGGACTTAAAGGTGAACCCATAGCTAGACCGTCCTCTTGAACAAAGAATTCGCCGTTAAATCGAAAGTAGTTTTGTTCCATGCAGGTTTTAGTAAGAGTAAGCAATTCATTACTTTCACCAGGAGGTAAACGTTTTTCTAATGCATTCCTTAAAATACCCAATGTTTCCATACGTGGAACATTAGTGAATAAACTATCGACATCAAGTGAAACTAATTTGCAACGAGGTGGCAAAGTCACATCTTTAATTTTGTTGACTAATTGTAGACTATTTTTTATGGCATAAGGTAACCGAAATGAGAGCTTTTCTTTTATTATGAAATTACCACCTTTTAGATACCATTTATTACCATCTTTTAGATAGTAATCATACCGTGCCCGATGGCCATTCCTATAAAGTTTTACATAAATGCGATAAAGGCTTTCGGCTGAGCGTGTTGGAACAATTAGAGATCATAAAAGAAAAGAAAAATAACAGTTTTGCATTGTTGAATGACCAAACTTGCTTGACTACGTCACCGCTTATTAATATATTCGGGGGTACTAGTGAGGGTAGTGGGGGTAGTAGAGGGGCTCGATAGGGTATAAAAGGCGGTGTTTTGGCCGGTGGCGGCACTTGACGGACGTTGTTCGTAGAGTCCACATCCTCAGGATGCTCCGGTGTTGGAGCGAAACGCGCGTCGAGGTTTTCAACCTGCATGGTGGTGAGGGGCCTTGCACGGATTTGCCAACATTATTGCTTGTGTGGTGGTGGTGTTTGCAAGTTCTTGCATGCGAGTGTACGCATAGGCAGTGTGGGAGGAGGGAGGTGCTGTACGCATGTCTATGCGTACACTCACTCATTTACTTAAAGGTGGAAGTTTATTTCGCGGAATATTGCTAAAAATAATAACAAACTAAATTTTAAGCTATGGATTTCCGCAAAGTAACGCCTGATTCCATTAACTATTTAAAACCGGTGAGCATGACCGATCAGGCACGACTCTACATTAAGTTAACAAAATTACATCGTATAGCCGCCCAAAATGTTTGGTTCAATCAACAATGCAAACGTCTAAATGTCGTTCCTAATTATATTAATGTAAGAACCAACACGCACAGCCGAGCCTCCTATATTGCTATCAAAAAAGCCGAGACTATCTGGCTTAACGAAGAGACACGTCATTGGTTTACCGTTAGGGATAATTTAAAATTACATCTCAATTGTTTATACCGAGCTCTCTTTAAAATTACGTAATATCGAATTCGATCGCTTAGATGAAAAGGCACGCCATTTCGCAGCAATCGAAGTGCACGATAAATATTTAAGTCAAAAGAAAAAGCTTCAGACTTTGGTAAATAAAAACAGGATTGTCCAATCACATACAGAATCCAGGTCTGAACCTTTTTCCTTCCACCCTCGCGTCAAAAACTTAACCAGCGTACAATTTGCCAAGGATGAGATAACACTTTTGGAAAAGGGTCTTAAATATAATATTACTCCTAATATTAATCAGAATGCTTTGGAAATGCTTGCGGTGGATTCGGAAATAACTGCCGTAGTTAATAAGAAAGATAACATGTCAAGGGCCTACTAGCCAACGAAATCAAAGGTACTCCTTCCGGTTCCTCTTTTAACCCCGAAAGAGTGGCTTTGAGGTCATTAAAACAAACAATAGATAATAATAACTTAGTAATATCGAAAGCGGATAAGGGTAACACAGTAGTAGTGATGGAGCGCGACGATTATTTGGACAGAGTTAATGACGTGATTCAGGGTGAACAATTTCTAAGGGTTCCTTCTGACCCAACAAACAAGTTTTTAGCTAAGCTTAAATGAGCAATTAATAATAATCAATATTTCTTTCAAACTGAATCATCAAAGAAAAAACTCATCCCAATGAATCCTCGCGCACCATCACTGTACGGCTTGCCAAAGATTCACAAAACTGATATTCCCATGCGTCCAGTTGTCTCATACATAGGTGCACCAGCATACGAGCTGGCAAAGTCACTTAATTTCATAATAAAAGAAAAGCTCTCATTTCGGCCACCTTATGCCATAAAAAATAGTCTACAATTAGTCAACAAAATTTAAGATGTGACTTTGCCACCTCGTTGCAAATTAGTTTCACTTGATGTCGATAGTTTATTCACTAATGTTCCACGTAAGGAAACATTGGGTATTTTAAGGAATGCATTAGAAAAACGTTTACCTCCTGGTGAAAGTAATGAATTGCTTACTCTTACTAAAACCTGCATGGAACAAAACTACTTTCGATTTAACGGCGAATTCTTTGTTCAAGAGGACGGTCTAGCTATGGGTTCACCTTTAAGTCCTTTGATGGCCGAAATATTTATGGACGATTTTGAACAAAGAAATATCGTCGTTAATAAAAGTATTTTATATTACTTTAGATACGTAGATGATTGTTTTCTTTGTTGGACGGGTACACAGAGACAACTGGGCGTATTTGTTAAAGAACTAAATAAAAAACATATTAAAATTAAATTCAAATTAGAATGTGAAGATAATAACACCCTAAATTTTCTCGATTTATCTATTACTAGAGTTAATAATAAACACAGTTTTGGAATCTTTCGCAAGCCGACATATACTAATACTACTATTCATGCATCGTCATGTCATCCTTGGCAACACAAACTCGCGGCCTTTCATAGTTACATTCATAGATTATTATCGATCCCTCTTAGTAAAGATAATTATCAAAATGAGCTTAATATCATTTTCCAAATTGCGATATCCAACGGATATAGTCCAAAAATTATTAATAATATTTTGAAAAATAAAAACAAGAAAGAACTGGTTAAGTTTTTGTACGCAGGTCCTATTGATAAGGAGGTAGTTAGATATAAGTCCAGTTTGACCTACATGGGAGAGGTATCTGCACGCTTATCCAAAATAATGAAAAACAACGATATGCATGTCGCATTCAGGACAAATAATACTTTAAAACATCATTTTTGTCATAACAAAGACCAGATTTATGAAAAATATCAGTCCGGTGTCTATAAGATCGATTGCCCTGAATGCGATAGTGTATATGTGGGTCAGACTGGACGCAGCTTTGAGACTCGGTATAAAGAACATATCGCGGCTTATAGGAATGGTCATCCTGATAAGCCACATTTTGCTAAACATCTTTTAGATAGTAATCATACCGTGCCCGATGGCCATTCCTATAAAGTTTTACATAAATGCGATAAAGGCTTTCGGCTGAGCGTGTTGGAACAATTAGAGATCATAAAAGAAAAGAAAAATAACAGATTTGCATTGTTGAATGACCAAACTTGCTTGACTACGTCACCGCTTATTAATATGTTCGGGGGTACTGGTGAGGGTAGTGGGGGTAGTAGAGGGGCTCGATAGGGTATAAAAGGCGGTGTTTTGGCCGGTGGCGGCACTTGACGGACGTTGTTCGTAGAGTCCACATCCTGAGGATGCTCCGGTGTTGGAGCGAAACGCGCGTCGAGGTTTTCAACCTGCATGGTGGTGAGGGGCCTTGCACGGATTTGCCAACATTATTGCTTGTGTGGTGGTGGTGTTTGCAAGTTCTTGCATGTATTAATTAATTAATAATATAAATATAAAAATAGTTAAGTTTGTCTTTTCTTTTTTTTTAAATAATAGGAAAATAAAACAATTTAATTTCTAAATTCATAATTTATTTCATTAAGAGTCCTTTAATTGACCCAAATTATTATTTTATTAAATGTAAATTCTTTTCAACTCTTTACGTAAATAATATTAAAATAATTAAACATCAAACATTTAAATAAATCATTTACTTATATTATTTATACAACAAGTACCTAAATTAATAGAAAATATCAGTAAAGCACAATACTTATCTTATTTCTCTAGTTGCTCCAGTCTCTCGACACAAACTAAACTTATTCACTATTGACTCTCGTTTTTATACCATCCAAACGGATATTAACAGTTGACAATCTTAATATTAAATAATGATTACAGAATTAATAAAATATTTCCGGTATATTACCGGAAGTATTTTATTCCGGAAGTATTTTAAACAATACTATAAAAATTAGTAAATACATCGGTAAAATATAACAAATATTCTATAATCTATAATAATACATTAAATAAGTATAAGTACATTAAATAAGTTACTAAAATAATAATTAACTTTAATAAAACATTAATCAGACTAGCGGAAATATTTTATACCGGAAGTATTTTAACAATTTGTAAAACCTGTTAGAAAAATAAAGCAACCTAGTAAAATAATGTCATTTTAGATTTATCATTAATTAATTATGACATCAAATATTAGAATACCTAATTGAAATGATTATTTTTATATTTACATTTTAACATTTGAATATTTCTAATTCTAAATAAATTATTTCAGCTAAGGTTTTAAAAATACGGTTTTAGTACATAATTATGTATTTATTATATATTATATTATTATTAATTATTTAACACATGCGAGTGTACGCATAGGCAGTGTGGGAGGAGGGAGGTGCTGTACGCATGCCTATGCGTACACTCACTCATTTACTTAAAGGTGGAAGTTTATTTCGCGGAATATTGCTAAAAATAATAACAAACTAAATTTTAAGCTATGGATTTCCGCAAAGTAACGCCTGATTCCATTAACTTATGATTATATTTTCCAGGCGTTTATGTTCGAGTCGTCCCTCAGTATGGCGATGACGAAATGGGGCGCCGAAACCTGTCAGAAGGTGGATCACAAATACTACGAGTGCTGGAAAAACCTACCCAAGCTGTTCTCTGATAAAGTCAATGTTTAGGCCTAATCTCACCAACGTCGGTTAACAGCTTGTTAAAATGTCATGTCTTCTCTTTCATTCATATGAAAAACGAAAGAGATAACGTGATACTAATTCGCTCGAATTAGTATCACGTTATCTCTTTATTATTAATATAATAATAACTTTAACAGTCGTTGGTTAATTTGGGCCTAAGTGTTATTATAATGTAAGAGATGTTTTATTTACTCACAGCCGCACTCATAGAGATGAAAACTTAACTTTATTTTGATAAGCATTTTGACATAAGCTCCATATTATTAGGTATACATTTTCTGTCAAAATCCTCAAAGTACTTCATCGTTCTCTGAATGCAGCGGTTATTGAAGTGAAAACTTCTTTAGCGGCGTTGAGCACTTTTGTGGGATGGGTAAAAACTGTGAAACTCGCGTCAGATTCTCGTGCTGATCGAAAAACCTTGGAAAAACCGTAAGACGGTTGGAGAGTAGTGTTTTGTGTCGAACTCGAACTCAAATTGATTGTAAGGGTTTCGATTAATTAAAAATAGTTTTTTTTAAATCGATTTTCATAAAAAATGGGTTAAAAATTTAATCGATTGTAAGGGTTTCGATTAATTAAAAAAAATCGATTTTTTAATAATCGATTTTCATAAAAAATGGGTTAAAAAATGCACAACGTTAATAATCAAGTTTTCACTTCTGCCGGCACTCCCGGAGTGCAACCCGTCTTTTTTTTTACAAATAAATCTTTATCAAGTTTAAATTGTTTTAATGTCAAGAAGCTTTCGCAAATTAAGTACCGATAACCGACTGTTATAAACACAATATGAAAAACATTTTTAAAACATAATTATTTTTTACATTAAATGATGACATTAAAAATCACAATGTAACACTTTAACAAGTACTAGCTATTTGACCGAGCTTTGCTCGGTACTGTATTCGATAAAATATGAATAAAATGACGGCCATTCTCCGGAGAGCAAAATTTAAGTGTCTCGGGCTTGTATACTCTGTAATATTATCATATTCAAGTATGCAATATTTTTAAACGGTAGATAGCATCCGTAACTAGCTACAAACTTAAACACAGGCTGGCAGGCAGGCAGGCAGAAATTAATTTAATTCGTGTTCAAAAACCGTGTTTTTCTGATTACCGTAACGTGTCCCCACGCCAACTTGATCTCGAAAATTGCTTGTAATACTTTGATCTATTCATCTTTTTAAATGCTCATAAACATTGGTTATTGCATTGGAAAATATCGACTCAATAGGCCCAGCCTGTAAATAGTTATCATGAAATAATCGCTTGTCCTATCAAAAGTTCTAATTACCGTAACGCATTCTATTTTCGGGTACCCACCCAAAAATAACAGGATTTGGCACATTACAAGTGCACGAGTCACTTCTCCCTAGCGTGTGCCTTTAGCGGTCCCACGTCGTTAATGTTAGTGTGCCGCCGATGGAGCACGTGAGTATCTAACTACCATAGCTTTGGTTTCGAACTTTTCTAATTACCATTATTTTGTTTTGCTACTTGATTTTTAAATTAGATTGTACGTTGATCATGTCAATCTATAAAGTTATTTGGTCTACATACTTTGCCATAAGCTAGTTTTTGCAAACTGTCGGTTTTCAAAATTTTCAAGAAAATCTAACTTTTTCTAATTACCGTATACTAATTACCATATGTTCCTAATTACCGTTGTATGAAAAACTGATACGTACTTTTTTATCAATTGAAGTTTTCTCGCGGTTTTCATAGATTATTTATATTATCATGAATGAGTCTTCTAATAATACTAGCTTTTGCCCGCGCTTTGCCCGCGTTAAAAAGTATTATTATATACAATCTTTCATCCCCTATTTTATCCCCCTTAGAGGTAGAATTTATCAAAACCCTTTCTTAGGGAATGCCTATGTCATAGTAGCTTTATGTATGGAAAGTTTTAGCCCGATCAGTTTAAAATTGACAAAGTTTCATAGCCCTTTGGGGGTAGAATTGATAAAAAAGCGGATGCCTACGTTATAACATCTACCTGCATGCCAAATTTTAGCCTGATCCGTCCAGTGGTTTGGGCTGTGCGTTGATACATCACTATGTCAGTTAGTCCCTTTGTGATATAATATTTAGATATCTATATGCTGAGTATTCATAAAATTATATATATATTTTTTGGATGGGAATGACCAGAGAAGAAATTGGAGAAAAGAAGGCTTGTTCCTTGGAAACGTCTAGTAAAAATTTGAAATTACCCAGTTTTATATCAGAAATCAAAGGAAGAAGTGAAAGATATATATACTTAATAAAAGAAAATACTGCTTATCAGCGGAATTCCAACAAAACGGCGGAAGAAAACTGAAAAAAGAAATGAGTTAAACTTTAGAGCTTATTACAAAAGACAAAAAGAAAAGAAATAATCGGCCAAGTGCGAGTTGGACTCGCGCACGAAGGGTTCCGTGCCATTAGAGAGCAATAATAGGCCAAAATTGTGTTTTTTGTACGGGAGACCCCTTATAATTTTTATTTTATTTTATTATTATTATTATTAATTACTGACATAGACATACAATAAGGGCCTTCGTGAAAATATAATGTGCCTACCTGTTGCCATTACTGATATAGAGCAAAAAAGGCCGAAAAAATCACGTTTGTTGTATGGGAGCCACCCTTAAATATTAATTTTATTTTGTTTTTAGTATTTGTTGTTATAGCGGCAACCGAAATACATAATCTGTGAAAATTTCAAAAGTCTAGCTATAGCGGTTCTTGAGTTACAGCCTGGAGACAGACAGGCGGACGGACGGACGGACGGACAGACATCGAAGTCTTAGTAATAGGGTCCCGTTTTTACCCTTTGGGTACGGAACCCTAAAAAATGGAAAAAAATCGAGAAATAAGTGTTCATAAATATAGATGAACTTGTAAAATTACGAGAAAACAAAAATAAGTAAATTTTGAGCTGTAAAAACTGTAAGCTACATTTGAGTTGCTATTCTGTCCAAAGAGATTTAGAATATAATTATTTTTAGGTTCATCGTACCTGGATCTTAATAAATATCTACCGATTAAAACAATGTTTGTTGTTATTTTCTCATTTTTCAGATTTTATTTGAAAGTGTCTATTTTTTACTATTGGCAAGTTATGGTTGTATAGGACAACGTTAATTCTATACCTTTTGTGACAATTATACATGTGCAACTTATTAATCAGTGTTTTTGTATGATGTTTTAGAATTATAATGCTTTCTCATTACCGTTACATAAAATTTTACATTTTTCTAATTACCGCACCCATTAAAATTATCTTAGTCTTATTATCTAAAAAACTATAATGAACTGTACCACGCCAAATTTATTATTGTATTGGTATCTTTCATTACTTTCATATTGTAATGAGCTTAATTCAAATCAACGAAGAAAAAAATGGTAACGGTAATTAGGCAAATAATGCCAAACCTGAGAATGGCCGATGATATTTTCTAAAAATGATTCCTAGCTAGATCGATTTATCGCTCCCGAAACCCGGCCAGTATACAACTTGTATTTTAATTGGTTCACGCTGTCCCCGCTGCGTAACGTGACGCTAGTGTCGTGGTCAATATACTCCTACTGTATATACTTCGTACAGATTGCAGAGGTTTTTGCTTCCGCGCGACGTTGCCATTCAGGTGAATTCTTTCCAGGAACTGACGGGTACATAATATGTTTTGACTTTGCTAACTTTATTCCGTATCATATCATATGAGGAGCTGGCGAACAGAATTGGATTAGTCCGAGAGACTATAATCTGTATGTGTGTTAGTAATTCATTAAAATAAAGTATGTAGTTCGTAACATACACTCCAGCAGTGGACTACGTTGGGCTGATGATAGTGATTTTCTTGAGTATGGGCACTGCGGGAGATCGAATTTTTTTTTTATTAAATAAGGGGGCAAACGAGCAAACGGGTCACCTGATGGTAAGCAACTACCGTCGCCCATGGACACTCGCAACATCAGAAGAGCTGCAGGTGCGTTGCTGGCCTTTTAAGAGGGAATACGCTCTTTTCTTGAAGGTTTGCAGGTCGTATAGGTCCGGAAATACTGCTGATGACAGTTCATTCCAGAGTTTTACAGTGCGCGGCAGAAAGTTACGCGAAAAACGCACTGTGGAAGACTGCCACTCATCAAGGTGATGAGGATGGTATGTTTTTCGCGTGGGACGATGGCGAAAAGTTGCAGGTGGTATGATTCCGAACAATTCCTCAGAACACTCCCCGTGATACAACCGATAGAGGATGCAGAGTGAAGCTACATCTCGGCGTAATTCCAAGGGGTCCAAGCTGTTTGAAACACTATGGCAGTCAACAATTCGAGCGGCCCTTCGTTGGATACGATCCAGAGGGAGCAGTTGGTATTTTGGCGCCCCTGCCCAGAGATGAGAACAATATTCCATATGAGGCCGAACCTGCGCCTGTAGAGTTGTAGGCGTTGGTCCGGACTGAAGTACTGTCTCGCTAATAATTTATTATGAATTTCAGTAATTAATTATGAATTTTACATGATTGATCAGAGATCACAGATGCCTATAGTTTAGTTAGTTAGTTTAGTTAGCCTTAACCCTAAATAGGATACCCTTGCTCTAAGTTCGTGAGGAGTTGGCTCCTTGAAGTAACAGAATACGATATTGCGAATCGATCAGACCTGTGGAAGTTGCTCCTATCCCTTTATCAACTGAATGCCGAATAGAAAAAAAAAACTGAACCCTTATAGATCCGTCATGTCAGTCTGTCCGTTCGTCCGCATCTTACAGCTACTTTATTCCGAAATTATTAGGACTACACAGTTGAAACTTGGTAGGTATAGTTAGTGATTTCTGTGTACCGCTCTAGGATTTTTATTAAAAAATAAAAGATTAAGAGAACGTCTCCCCATACATCAAACGGAAACTAGTTTTTTTTCATCAAACCCAAACCTTAAAAAATATGTCTTAAAAAAGATATTGAGGTTCCTTATACCATTTTTCCCATAGTGAATCGTTTGAAAGATATTATACAATTTTGTAGTTAGTTAGTTTACTAGTTTTGAGTAATCGGCGTTTTAATTATTTTTGAAATAATCTTTTTTTAATAATAATAATAATAATAAAACATTTATTCAACACAATATATTCACACCACACTACACTTAAATACATATATTAAATTAGACATTAAAAACAAAGTGAACTACAAACAATAAAAGGTAAAAAAAAAAGATAATAATAATTTGACAAAAAAAAAACTTAAAATTAATCTTGCTACACTACGTCGTAGTATTGTAAGGCAGTGCGATGCGAATATATACCGTCGAAAAGGATTCCACTCTACCGTCGAAAAGGATTCCACTCAGGCTATGACCACGGTATAGGTTTACCTGTACCGTGATCCCTGGTATTCTGTGGATCCTGAGTAGTTGTCAAGCGACTGACAGACAACAAGCAGTACCTACCTATTAGAAAGAAATAAGTAAAAAACTACATACAATAATTAAATATAATAATGCAAAATATTAATAATATAAAATGAATTTAATAAAATAACATTGAGATTCAGTGTAAGTGTATATAATCTATACTTATAAAATTACATGTCCTGACTGACTGACTGACTGACTGACTGACTGACTGATTCATCATCGCTGAGCAAAAACTGTTAAAGTTACAGCCACGAAGTTCGGTGAGTAGGGTTGTTTTATCAAGTAGACACCCACTAAGGAAGGAATTTCGAAAATTTTACCCCGAAGGGGGTGAAATAGGGGTTGAAAGTTTGAATGAAAGTCCGTCATTTCTTGAGTTAGAAACATGAAACTTTATTTTTGGATTACTGATTAAAAATGAATGGATACATATTTAAGCGTTTTTGGAAATTCTACCCCCAAGGGGGTGAAATCGGGGTTGAAAGTTTGAATGAAAGTCCGTCATTTCTTGAGTTAGAAACATGAAACTTTATTTTTGGGTTACTGATTAAAAATGAATAAATACGTATTTAAGCGTTTTTGGAAATTCTACCCCCAAAGGGGTGAAATTGGGGTTGAAAGTTTGAATGAAATTCCGTTATTTCTTAAGTTAGAAACTTGAAATTTTAGGTTTGGGCTACTGATTAAAAATGATTGAATACGTGCTTAAGCGTTTTTGGAAATTCTACCTCCAAGGGGGTGAAATAGGGGTTGAAAGTTTAAATGAAAGTCCGTCATTTCTCAAGTAAGGAACATGAAAGTTTATTTTTGGACTGCTGATTAAAAATGAATGGATAGGTATTTAAGCGTTTTTGGAAATTCTACCCCCAAGGGGGTGAAATTGGGGTTGAAAGTTTGAATGAAAGTCCGTCATTTCTTGAGTTAGAAACATGAAACTTTATTTTTGTGCTACTGATTAAAAATGAATGGATACGTATTTAAGCGTTTCTGGTAATTCTACCCCCAAGGGGGTGAAATTGGGGTAGAAAGATTCAATGAAAGTCCATCATTTCTTGAGTTAGAAACATGAAAGTTTTTTGACGTTTGCGTTTGACGTTTGCTTAAATAGGGTCCCGTTTTTACCCTTTGTATAAGGAACCACAAAAAGGGGAAAGCTATCCATCTTTGTTATTATATTATGTTAACGCGTACGAAGTCGCGGGCAACAGCTAGTATGTACATATATACGAAAGTGTTTAGTACTTATAAATTTAAATAAAATTAAAAAATGTAAATAAACAATAAAATATCGAGTGGCCGATTAAGTATAACAAAAATAATTTAAGTATATTTTGGCTTCACCGGTGAGATAACAAGGGGCGGCGGGCGAGGGCGAGGGGGTGTGGCGCCAGACTGGCGGTAAACACGTCTACGGCGGACTACAGGCGCGCGCGCCGCCCGCTGGCCTCACACCGGGCGGCGTGGGCCTCGCACGGAGTGGTGGGGACTGGGGGCTCAGTGCTCACGCAGCACAGCTGTTTATTTGCTTTGCTTGTAAAAATTGTTTTTCTTAAAACAATACTGAGTCCTCGAGTATCGTGTAATTAGGTCAAGTTGTTGACGTCATGAACATAAAAGGTAACTAATCTACATTATGTTATTAAATATAAATAATTTTTCTAACAATATTACAAAATATATAATTTAATAATTTAATAATTTCACATCTACTATTTCAGAGCGAGAGGATATCCAGCGAAGTTGTCATAATAGTAGTCCAGCATTACAGTACGCGCTGATGAAAACCCAATCCATAAACCACTTGGCTTCGGCTTATAAAACTAAAGGTAAGTATCAATAGATAATATTAACAAAATATACTAAAATAAATAATTGTGAGTTAATATTGAAAACTTTAAAATAATAATATATAATACTAAAAATAGGAAATTCATTTCAGTAGATTTAATAAGAATAAGATTATTATTAGTTAGTAAATTACTGAGCTACAATTATAATAGACTTTTTATTAAAATAAGTTAAATAAATAAATATATTCATTATAAATACATAAATTTTATTGTAATAATATTCATTTTATTGTACCTTATTATAGTTATCTACATTTCAATTTGTTCTCTCAATAACTGTGCCTTCAGTTTTAACTTAAAGTTATTTATTGATTTCAGAGCTCGAAGGGGTGGTGAGAGATTGTTCCAGATTTTGCTGGCAAGATATCTGAAACTGCCTCTGAAACCGGAAGAGTGATGTGACGGCGTGTTTAGCAAATAAGACGAACCTCTAGTAGTGACAGTCAGCTTATTATCACTAGCCCATTGTAACTTGTCAAAGAGGTAGGTCGGTATTCGGTCGGTCGGATTATTGTGTCAAACGCTCGCGAATAGTCTAATAGAACTAAAATAGTAACTTCCCCTGAATCTTGTGCCGTCAAAATATTGTCTATTACATCAATTAAAGCTGTGGTTGTGCTGTGGTGTCTACGGAAACCAGACTGCAAAGTAGGCAATATACTATTTTCTTCTAAATATTTATTGATTTGACCACACACAACTTTCTTAAGTATTTTTGACATGCATGGCAATATGCTAATAGGTCTGAGATCTTTGGGTTCAGATACTGAATCCCTTTTAGGTAACGGCTTGACTATAGCCGACTTCCATGACTTAGGGAAGGTGCTAGTAGTAAGAGATGTATTCACTATTTTGGTTATAACACTTAGGCATGTTGGAAGACGAGATACTAGTACAAGCAGATCCAAGCTGATACCATCAGCACCAACCGCATTAGATCTTAAGGATTTCAGTATTTTTAGTATATCACTATCGTCAACTGTCGAGAATCTAAAAGTTGATGAGCAAAAGGGCTGGGAATATGGTAGAGACGAGGTAGGTGAAGGTACAAAATTAGCTCCCGGGATATCGAGGAAAAAATTATTAAGTAGGTTAGGGTCTGACAGATGACTGGGTAACACAAAATCAGAACTTGGTTTGCACACGTTAGTTTGCTCTTTGAGATGCTTCCACATCACGCGGGGGGACTTAATATTTGCATTAATGTAATTGTCAAAGTAAGCCTTTTTCTCCCGATCTAGTGCAAGTGCCACCTCTCGCTTAAGGTCTTTGTAATATGTAACGTGAGTGTCTATTTTCGTTTTACGAGCTCGTTTTTGCGCATCGTCACGCTTTCTCATTAACATTTTAATATTATGTGTAATCCAGGGATATTGGCGTTCCCGAATGTATATAGTTTTATGAGGCGCCAATATATAATAGGCCCACAACAAGCTACTAAGTACTAAATACATCCACCATTTCGTTAACATCAGACATTCATTAAATGTACATACCTATTTACACACTAAAACTTAAATTTGTCTGGCTTAAAATAGGTAAAGCAAAAGATATAATTACTGCTTTGCAATAATGTTCTTTGCGTTTCTTAAGGCCGATTTATAATGTACATATTATTATTATGTATATAAGCTGAACTGTCCCTCTATTTATTCACAAAATGTACCTTGCATACATCCATATACATAATATTATATTATTCCTTGAATCGCGGATTCTTGGAAAGAATTCTTGGAGTTGAGGCGATAATATGGTCACTAAATTTGTCAAAAATCCAAAAAGTAGAATGCAATCCTATCTTGTGACAAGTTGGTACTTATTTATTTAATTTTATTTGATTGTTGGTATACTAACATGGTATTTACTGGCTCATAAATATTTATTTAAATGATCTTTTTTATGATGTACAATTTGTGTTATACATAATAATAATGATTTATTTTTAATTTTACAGATACGCATCAAACAATGCATTTATTCCCGAATCCAGCAAAAGACATTGAGCGTTTTAATCAGTGGGTTTTTTCAATTGGCGGTGATATAATTGGCTTAGATAATGAGGACATATATAAACATCGCAGTGTCTGTCACTCACATTTTGAAGAAAAGTTTTGTTGTCGCTACAATCGACTAAGTAACATTGCAGTGCCTACTCTTCATTTGCCGGGTATGTATTCATTTAACTTTTGTTTTTAATTGTAATATCTCAGGGTTAATAATATATTAAGTTTAGTATCTACTACTAGTAATAGTGACCACAATAGTAAAAGGAGAACTAGGCATTGACACAATATGTGTAGGCCCAGTCTCAGACAGGATCCCTGAAGGCATAACACAGTAATGACATAATGAATGTACTATTCTATCTGTTACGGCCTCTGTAAGGGCCTATTTTTCAATGGCCAAATAAAACTTGATGGAGGTTTAAACTATATGATGACAAAAATATGGACACTTTATTTGTAAGAGTGAGTTTCAAATAATTCTGTGCTGGCAAGCTATATTAAGTATCAAAATATAAAAACATTTATAATATCCACATATTTCCATTTGCTTTGTTTCAGGACTTTCTTCTATACTTACCACAATTTACATTCGATGAGAGAAGGCCTATGCGACAATTACAAAATCTTCCAACAAATACAACTTCAACCACATCTAAACCTGTCACCACTGTGACCTCACCCATACCGTCTACTTCGACATCTTCAGCAGGTATTTAAAAAACACTTTTGTTTTAATTCCACTTACTTACAACCAAATTTGATTTCTAATTTATTAGTTGTTTGAAAACAAATATTTTATGCTTAGTTATCAAAGATTAGTTGTTTGAAAACAAATATTTTAAAGATTTGAAATGGCATGTAAGCTACGAATAATAAAAGCTAAGGAAGAGTAACTACTAACTGTGTCAAAAAATTTGATCCGATTCTACAAAATGCGACCCGAATACATGCATACTTTATGCAAAAAAAGAGACCCAAATACATGCAAGAATTTTGTGTTATTATAGAGGTGACAATAATTATTGTCAACAGTTTTAATTCGTTAATTTGAATGTAGTGTTTCATAGCGATATTGCAATATTTTAGTGTGCAAAAAGGAACAAAATTTAAAACGATTGAAGAATGGGGGTTACGTTTCCTAGTTTTTATTATTTGTAGAATCTTGCATGCATACTTTTATGATTTAACATTATATTTCTTATTCCATGGAACTAACAAGTCAATAACTTTTAGGTCTCCAGATGAATTCACTGGATGAGAATAACTCAACATTGAAAGAAAATATTGGTAAAAATTACATTTTCTACTCTTATTATTAAACTAGCTGTCCCGGCAAACATTGTTTTGCCATTTAAAGTATTTCTACTTCATCAGTTGACACAAAATCTTACCCCCTCTTTTCTCCCCTTAGAGGGGTGGGGGGAAAAATTTTATACACCAGATGTTAAGTTGGAAAAACAGTTAATAATATGAAGTAAGTCCATTAAAGAAAAAAGTTTGATACAAAACCCCTCTTTGGTCCCCTTAGTGGGGTGGGGGGGGGGGGGGGGTAATTTTTATACACCAGATGTTGAGTTGGAAGGAGGCAAATATATCTGCGAAAACCGTATGCAAATCGGATCAGTAGTTTTCGTGTTAAAGCAAAAGTCTTATACAAAACCTGACCCCCTCTTTCGTCTCTTTAGAGGGGTGGGGGGAAAAATTTTATACACCAGATATTAATTTGGAAGAAGACAAATATATCTGTGAAAACCGCATCCAAATCGGATCAGTAGTTTTCGTGTTAAAGCAAAAATCTTACACAAAATCTGACCCCCTCTTTCGTCCCTTTAGAGGGGTGGGGAGAAATTTTTTATGCACCAGATGTTAAGTTGGAAGAAGACAAATATATCTGCGAAAACCGCATTCAAATCGGATCAGTAGTTTTCGTGTGATGCCGGAACAAACATACAGACAGACAGACAGACAGACAAAAAAACTAACTAACTTTTCGGCTTCTATAGCGATATTGTGACACCCTCCGCTTATTATTTTTTGAATATCTTTAATGTACAGAATTGACATTTCTACAGATTTATTATATGTATAGATTTGATCATAATAATCGTTGATTTATTGATTTCATATTATTCTCGTTTTCGTAGATCCAGTAAAAAATAAGGGTGGTGATGGTGCAGGTATCATCATCAAGAAAGGTGGTGTTGGTGTCAAAAGGCATACAATAGTAACTCCTGAAGAACAAAAATTGCGCCAGAGGTTGATCAAAATCAGGATAAAGCTGAGCAAATGTCGCAATAAATTAAAGAAGCAAGCTGCCAATCTACAAGCAGCTAAAAAAATTTCATCAAACCCAGCACTTTTGTCTGCAATGGAAAAACTGCCTAGCACAGCAAAGCTCTTAACATTACTGCAATTTAGAGAATGTAAAAAACAAAATAAAGTTCGACGTTTTCAGCTGCAAGAAAAAATATTAGCACTCTCCATATTTAAGTTATCACCAAAAGCTTACAGATTTTTAAGAAGAATTCTTATTTTACCAGCACCACAAACCCTATCCAAATTAATAAGTCAGGCAAATATAGATCCTGGCATTAATAACAAAATATTTAGCCAACTAAAAAGTGCTGCTGACAAAATGAAGCCTGAACAAAAATTGTGCGTTTTATTGTTTGACGAAATGAGTTTAAAGGCAAATTTGTCGTACAATGAAAAAAAGGATATGGCAGTTGGGTTTGTGACTGATGGTATGACAGTAAAGTCTGAATATGCAGATCATGCCCAGGTAAAAATATTTTACTCACATAATATACAAAAGACTACCATTGTATTAATCAAATTTTATTCAATAATTTTACTCTAATTTTATTACTTTAATAACATTAATGATGTGAACAAGAATATTAACAAAGTTTTAACCATAATATTAGTGGTGACTGGATATTTTTTGCTGTAGTAAGTTATTTCCAAACTTTGCAATTGTTGGCTAAGAAAAATTGTGATGGTAAAAAACAACTACTTTATTTTGTTTCAGGTGTTCATGATACGGGGTTTGATAAAAAATTATAAGCAGCCCGTTTGCTATACTTTTGCTGCAGCAGCCACAAGCGGCCAGCAAATTGCCGTACAATTAAAAGAAATCATTAGCCAACTACAAAAAGCTGGCTTAATCGTCGTAGCAACGGTATGTGACCAAGGTACCAACAACAGGCATGCTATTAAGCTACTGCTACAAGAAACACGTGGCATTCATTTAAAGAAGGGTTGGGAACCAAAAGAAAATATTATTTTGGTCAATGAGCAAGAGGTTGTACCTCTATATGACCCTCCACACTTATTAAAGTGTCTTAGAAATAATTTGCTTACCAAGAATTTGGAATATTATGAAAATAATAGAAAACATATAGCAAAATGGGAGCACCTGCTGTTGCTACATAAAGAAAATCCGGGATATAAGGGTGTCAGGTTAATCCCTAAGCTAACAGAAAACCACGTCGTACCAGAAAAAGTTTCAAAAAATAAAATGAAGGTGAAATTTGCAAGCCAAATTTTTAGCAGAACTGTTGCAACAAACATGGGATACCTTGCAGGTAATGTGACACACTTAAAATTTTATTTAGATTACTGTACTAAGTACTTAATATATTATTATTATTGTTCCTACTTAATAATATAGTAACATGATAATAAGATTGTACCTGTCTACATAAGTATAATGTTAACAAGTATTTGAATTTTTTAAAAGTTGTGAATTTTGTTTTTCAGATAAAGGAATTCTGCCTAAGGAGTGCAAAGAAACTGCAGATCTCCTTATCTTTTTTGATAACTTATTCGATTCGCAAAATGGAAGTTTTAATAAAAAAAACTTCGCAAAACCTCTCCTCGGACCTGTTACGCCAAAATCCCAACATCACAAGGAGAGCCAAGAAGCTAAAATGAAATTAAAAAATATGAAATTTGTAAACATTGTTTCTGGTAAACCTGAAAATGTACCTACATTAATAAACTAGGCATGGACACTTGACGGAATCGAAATTTTATTAAAAAATTTAGAAACCAGACATAAAATAACATCTATCTGGATGAGACATT
Source organism: Polyommatus iphigenia (assembly GCA_963422495.1). Taxonomy (NCBI): domain Eukaryota; kingdom Metazoa; phylum Arthropoda; class Insecta; order Lepidoptera; family Lycaenidae; genus Polyommatus; species Polyommatus iphigenia. The sequence continues at coordinate 11,397,580 of OY730177.1, forward strand.
TGAATCAAGACCCAATCGAAAATTTTTTTGGTGCCATAAGAAGCCATGGGTGCCGAAATACAAATCCGACTCCGCAGCAATTTGGATCCGCTTTTACCACCATGTTAATAAACAATTTATCAAGTGTCCATGCCCCTGTTGGGTCTAATTGTGAAGAAGATTTTGGCAAAAATTTACATGCCCTCGTCGTCACGGATGACTGTAAAGCTTTGACGAACTGCAGTATAGAGTTAATTTTTAATATTGTAATAGAAGACATAAAATCAAAAAGTGACCCCCGTATTATGGGGGCATTACAATATGTCTGTGGCTATTTTATAAGAAAAGTGAAAATAAAAGTTTTTAAAAATTGTACCACATGCAAAAGTAATACAATTTCTTTAGAAGGTGAAGAGTATATTAAATATAGAGAATATGCAGGTCGTCAGTGGCTTTGCAGTCCCAGTAAATCAATTATACATTGTGTGTCGGCAATCCAAGACATATCAAACACAATTATTAAACAGTCTTTCGAAAAAAAACATATAAAAGAATTAATAAAAACTTATATTTTGATGTTAGTTGATTTCGACTTTTTAGAATGCGATTTACATAAGGAAAAAATTGTAATTTTTTTAATAAACATAACATCTCGATTTTTCTTATATAATTATTGCAAAGATATAAATAAAATATTAAATGGTAAAATGGACTGTTATGACGACGAGGACAGGCTTCAAATAAAAGCTAAGAAATATTTTAAAAAATGTTCAAAGAGACCCAGGAAATAAAAAAAAAAACTTTCTTACTGTGTGTTTTCATTTTCAAACTAAGAATTATTATTTAGTTATTCTTTTGGCATCACATTTTCCTAAGGAGAAAGGAAAAATTGCTTTTCATTAATAATTCTTAGTTTTATGCCTCCTTTAATTGAAATTATTAGAAATCTAAACTATTACGTGCATGACCCTGGGTAGGTACGTAGTAGTTGGTAGTAGTGCCATAAAGCAAATTCAGATGGCGTAACGTCTAGAAATAATTGCCTCTTTCAGCTACCGAAAGAGGTCTCTATTTCCATATATAAAAAAGTACTCTGTGCGTATATGCAAATGTCGGAATGACAGATGTCAGAAAAAATGCGGTGGCAGTTAGTAATACCAGTCGATAAATCGAAGTCTATGAAAAAAATCGATTTTATATTTAATAGCAGCACAGAATCGATTAAGTGTAATGGATTAGCTTCATTTACTATTATTTAACATACATAATATAGAGAAGCTAATACATGATATCAATAAATAATATTATCATTCGGAAATAGTTATTAAAGCAAGTAATATTTATAAAAATTGGAATAACGATTGCAATTACTGCTTGAGTCGAATGAATCGATATTGTTACAATATATTGTTTGATGCATTTCTAATAATGCACTACATCACTAACCGAATGTGGAGGGAGTAATTTAGTAACTTTTATTCTTTAATTTAAATCCCGGGTTTAGAAATTGGATTCTGGGCGTATAATTACGTAAAAAAATCTAAAAATAATTACTGTATTATTTTCATCAAAGCGCATGAGAATTAATGGTACCGACCTTGGGCATTCTCCATTTAAATTAAATTTAAAATATAATTTAAATTAATTTTAAAATATAATTTAAATTAATTCCTCGAATAAGATCGATGAGCTAGATCAGTGTTTTCCATCCTGTGGTCCGCGGACTCCTGGGGGTCCGCGTTGTCATCTCTGAACCTTACATATACGTTTTTGCTGTTTATTGAAGTGAAAACTTCTTTAGCGGCGTTGAGCACTTTTGTGGGATGGGTAAAAACTGTGAAACTCGCGTCAGATTCTCTTGCTGATCGAAAAACCTTGGAAAAACCGTAAGACGGTTGGAGAGTAGTGATTTGTGTCGAACTCGAACTCGAACTTGTTATGATTTACGTAATGTAGAACATAATATTTCATTGATTTTAGAATACTAAATTATCATAATTTAATTATCTTTACTAAATTAGATGGTAGTTTTAAATATTTAAATCTGGCCACACTGACAATGTCCAATCCCTTCTACCGTCGCCGCAGTTGAAGTGGGGGTTGACGGTTAAAAATTGGGTATAAATACCCCAGGAGCTCAGTATGGTGTGGATTTTGAAGGAGGAACAATTGTAAGAGGAATCTCTGCCCGAAAGTGTACAATATTGTAGAATAAATGTATTACAATACAGATCGAGTTTTTTATCATCGCAGAAGAGGAAGAAAAATCCAGGTACGCTCACTTATTATTAAATTATGAACTAATATCTTTATTTCTTATCAGTGTAACGATGCGCCTAGACAAAAAATCTGAAAAGTAATAATACAAACGAGTTATATCTAATGACAGCATACAATAACGATTTTAAAATTCACATAAAATAAATATGAAAAGAATGTAGGGTAGTTTGAAAAATATTTTTCAAACGTAATTAACAGCTTCAAGTATCATGAATTAATAAGGTGCAATCGCCATACAGAGATAATTATTACATTGTATTTATTAGCTGTTTTGAAAGTTGATAGTAGATGTTGCGTAATTTATTTGTGGTAAATCGTTTTAAAGTGCAGCACAAACTTTTTTTTCAACAGTGCGCGGTGGGTATAACTTAAGTATGTCATATCTATTATTCTTTGTGTAGTTATTCTTTTGAAATGTATTTATTTAAATTGAGTCGATAATTATTAAGAAATATTTTAGTTTTCTATAATTTTAGATTTGATAAATGCAAAGTCTTTCTAATGTGACATTTTTATACGAAACATTTTTGTGTACATTCGAGTAAATATGAAGATGTACCTATGTAAGTAAATTGTAAAAAATATTAAAACGAAAAATAATTAATTTACTCGAGTATTGAGTGATGTATCTGAGCTTTTTACAAGTAATATAAAATTATTTGATTTAATCATTATTACTTTGTGACAAGAGGTATTCAATAAATACGTTGCGGGGTAGAAAGAACACGTACACGTAACAACCACGCACCACACACATAATACCTTCCACTTGGTCGAGGCTACTCTTCGACAGTGAATTTAACATTACATCATTACACATTTCACTTGGTCGAGGCAACTCTTCGACAGTGAATTTAACATTACATTTTTACATCATTACATATTTCACTTGGTCGAGGCTACTCTTCGACAGTGAATTTAACATTACATCATTACACATTTCACTTGGTCGAGGCAACTCTTCGACAGTGAATTTAACATTACATTTTTACATCATTACACATTTCACTTGGTCAAGGCTACTCTTCGACAATGTAATCCACATTGTAGTTTCACATTTAACACAAGATTTCATAACGCCAAAAAAGGGACTTACAATTATTGTTTTGCTTATGTACAAGTTCTTAACATTTAAGTACAAACAGTATTATTGAAATTTAGTAACTAAATATGTATATGAAAAATATATTGTATATAATTATTTGCGTAAATATGATTATTATTTATTCAATAAAGACATCTGTAACAGTACTGTACTGTACTGTTGGACATGATTAAGTTTAGTTTTCTTGGAAAAATAACCAAACAAGTGATATAAGAAACATTTATTTTATTATTTTAATAATATTGATAGTGTGTGATCAGTTTTTACAGGTTAATCTTTTTATAGCCAATTCCAAAGTGTCAATTCAATAACATGTTCATTATTGTTTTCAGTAAATTGCTGCGGAGTGAACCACTGAGGCTAATGAGGGTGGTATAAACCACTGAGGCTAAGCAATGATTACGAGGGTGGTATGAACCACTGAGGCAATGATTGCGAGTGGGATGAACCACGAAAGCAATGAAATGAGGGCGATATGAACTATGAACCACTGAGTAAAGGATGACTGTGAAATGAACCGCTGAGAAAACTCAAAGGTATGTTTTTTTTTTAAAACGTTGTCTGAACAGTTTATAAAGTTTCAATTTCATAATACATTACATAGTCGTTACGTTTTTTATGAAATACCTGTGGAATGAACCACTAAGTAACTGTGGAATTAACCACTGTAGTTTCGTTGTGAAGATAACTATAAAAGAACTACTATTAGCTCTCTATAGTGCAAAACGCATAATGATTCATTATTTTTGTGTTCATCATTTTTTGCGTCACGAATTACAATGTCATCAAGGTCATCTATATTAATATTATTAATATTATAGTATGATACCACTGTATTAATAGTGGCATTAAACTTATTGAAACCATTTCATTAAACTTCATTTCAATCATTTCATTAAACTTCATTTAAACCGTATTATTTTCATTAAACTTAATTTAAACCATTTCATTAAATTTTGTTTATTTAATTTTAATCCAAATTTAATTTTAATCCAAATTTAATTTTAATCCAAATTTAATTTTAATCCAAATTTAATTTTAATCCAAATTTAATTTTAATCCAAATTTAATTTTAATCCAAATTTAATTTTAATCCAAATTTAATTTTAATCCAAATTTAATTTATCCAAATTAAATTTAATCCAGATTATATTTAATCCCTTTAATTAAATTTTATTTCCACCTTGTTTACAAAAGGTGGACTTTATAATCAAAACTAAAGAACTTAAACACTTTAATAACCACCTTTATAACTGTAAGCGAAGCACTGAAAACAGTGTCATGTACTTTTGTATCTAGTTTTACTTTTTATAGGCAATGACTGTACTATTAGGTTTTCCTTTTCCAATAGAACCTAATCATAATCATAATTTTATTTGCTTGAATATGGTAACAAATTGATCTTAGCATTAAATATTAGAGAACACATATTCTGCTATAAGCATGCAATTTTTTTTTTATTAAGTGCTAATTAGTTACAAAATTTATCAAAACAATACAATTTAAAAATGAGTAAATAATTAATACCACAACTCCATCAGTCAAATTCATTAAATAAAAATAAAAATATACATGCTATCAAAACAATAAAATTTAAAAGTACGTCAATAAATAATATTACAAATATATCAGTCAAATCCATTAAAATTAAAAAAATATAAAATCTATACAATCAAAACAATAAAATTTAAAAATAAGTTAATAATTATTAATGTCACAAATCCATCAGTCAAATCCAATTCATTAAAATTCTAAGGTACATTATAGTGGTCATCAGATAAAAAATCATTTATAGAGTAATAGCATTTCGTAAGCAACAATTTTTTCAATTTCTTTTTAAAGATATTTACATTAGTGTCACTAATACTCTTAGGGATTTTATTGTAAATTTTCGGGCCCATGCAGAAAACACTCTTTGCCATTATCGCTTTTCTACAGGTATGCACACAGTTTGTCACCGTGGCGTCTGTTTCTTATTACATTATGTGACAGTCGTGGGTAGAGATGTAAATTACGTTTTACAAATAATGCAACCTCAAGTATATATAAAGATGGAAATGTGAGAAGTTGGTATTGTTTAAAAATTGGTTGACAGCTATCAGTACTTTTTAATTGAAACATGGCTCTAATACAACGTTTTTGCATCTTAAATATAAATTCCTTATCTGTGGCATTTCCCCAAAAAATTATGCCGTACCTCATGACTGACTCAACTAAACCATGATAAACTGTAATAAGTGTTTTAACGTTGACTGATAAGGATAGCTTACCTAGCGCGTATGCGAAACTGCTTATTTTTTTACCTAGTTCTTGTATATGTTTCTTCCAATTTAATTGTCTATTTCTAGACCTAAAAATCGTGTTGTATCTACTTCTTCTATTTTGTTGTTATTATAATGTAAATCAATACTTAGTGAATTTGAATTTCTTTGGCTAAAATGTACTATTTTTGTTTTATTTAAATTAATTATTAAATTATTTTTATTTAACCATTCAATTAAAGATCGTAATGAGTTATTAATGTCACTTTCATACAAAATAATGTCTTTGCAGTTTACTGTAATTGTACTGTCATCTACAAATAAACTCGTGGGTTGGTTAACCGCTTTTGGTGTCATTAATATAAATAATGAAAAAAATGGACCTAATACAGTCCCTTGAGGTACTCCAAACTCAATAATTCACTGTGGAGATCTATATTTAACCTCAATTCTTTGTTTCTTATTTATACGGCAAATTTCTGTACATTGAGGTCTGTTATGTAAGTAAGAGCGTGTCAATTGTAAAACGTTACCTCTTATTCCGTAGGATTCAAGTTTCCTAAGCAATATTTTGTGATGTACATAGTCAAATGCTTGTGTCATATCGCAAAAAATAGCACAAACTGGAGTCCTTTTATCAATTTCACGCATTATGTTTTTTAAAAAGTCATATATAGCCAGATTAATATTTTTGTTTTTTCGAAATCCTTTTTGTTCGTCACATAAGATATTATTCTTTTCTAAAAAGTTATAAATTTGGTTATACAAATACTTCTCAAAAATATTTGAAAACACTGAAACAAGTGCTATTGGCCTGTAAAACTCTTTTAACTCCCGGTTTTCCTTTTTAAAAAGCGGTTTAATGATCGTTAATTTAAGATCATCAGGAAAAATCCCAGTCGTTATACACTGATTAATTAAAAAGCAAATGTGAGGACAAATGTATTCGTTAACAGCTTTAATAATTTTAGTTGAAATACCGTCAAACCCAACACTATGCGTATTTTTCAGCGATTTTATAATTTTATAAACATCTTGATTAATACATGGAGCTAAAAACATTGAATTATTATATGATGTACATGACGTATTATTTGAAATTAAAGTGTCATTTATTATTGGTTTTACTTTGTATATAAAGAAGTCATTAAATTCGTTTGCAATTTCTTGGGGATCAGTATTTCATATTCATTATTACTCGAGGCAACTCTTCGACAGTGAATTTAACATTACATTTTTACATCATTACACATTTCACTTGGTCGAGGCAACTCTTCGACAATGAACATTAGATTACATTTTAATCATTACACATTTTCACTTGGTCGAGGCTACTCTTCGACAGTGAACATTACATTACATTTTAACATCATTACACATTTCACTTGGTCGAGGCTACTCTTCGACAGTGAATTTAACATTACATTTTAACATCATTACATATTTCGCTTGGTCGAGGCAACTCTTCGACAGTGAACATTACATTACATTTTAACATCATTACACATTTCACTTGGTCAAGGCTACTCTTCGACAATGTAATCCACATTGTAGTTTCACATTTAACACAAGATTTCATAACGCCAAAAAAGGGACTTACAATTATTGTTTTGCTTATGTACAAGTTATTAACATTTAAGTACAAACAGTATTATTGAAATTTAGTAACTAAATATGTATATGAAAAATATATTGTATATAATTATTTGCGTAAATATGATTATTATTTATTCAATAAAGACATCTGTAACAGTACTGTACTGTACTGTTGGACATGATTAAGTTTAGTTTTCTTGGAAAAATAACCAAACAATATTGATAGTGTGTGATCAGTTTTTACAGGTTAATCTTTTTATAGCCAATTCCAAAGTGTCAATTCAATAACATGTTCATTATTGTTTTCAGTAAATTGCTGCGGAGTGAACCACTGAGGCTAATGAGGGTGGTATAAACCACTGAGGCTAAGCAATGATTACGAGGGTGGTATGAACCACTGAGGCAATGATTGCGAGTGGGATGAACCACGAAAGCAATGAAATGAGGGCGATATGAACTATGAACCACTGAGTAAAGGATGACTGTGAAATGAACCGCTGAGAAAACTCAAAGGTATGTTTTTTTTTTAAAACGTTGTCTGAACAGTTTATAAAGTTTCAATTTCATAATACATTACATAGTCGTTACGTTTTTTATGAAATACCTGTGGAATGAACCACTAAGTAACTGTGGAATTAGCCACTGTAGTTTCGTTGTGAAGATAACTATAAAAGAACTACTATTAGCTCTCTATAGTGCAAAACGCATAATGATTCATTATTTTTGTGTTCATCATTTTTTGCGTCACGAATTACAATGTCATCAAGGTCATCTATATTAATATTATTAATATTATAGTATGATACTACTGTATTAATCCTTCGATCGGAGGTTCTAGGAATTCCCATTGTATTCTTTTGTTCTCGCGATCACCGGTGCTCGCGCGGGGCCTGAAAGATTAATAGTGGCATTAAACTTATTGAAACCATTTCATTAAACTTCATTTCAATCATTTCATTAAACTTCATTTAAACCGTATTATTTTCATTAAACTTAATTTAATCCTTCGATCGGAGGTTCTAGGAATTCCCATTGTATTCTTTTGTTCTCGCGATCACCGGTGCTCGCGCGGGGCCTGAAAGATTAAACCATTTCATTAAATTTTGTTTATTTAATTTTAATCCAAATTTAATTTTAATCCAAATTTAATTTTAATCCAAATTTAATTTTAATCCAAATTTAATTTTAATCCAAATTTAATTTTAATCCAAATTTAATTTTAATCCAAATTTAATTTTAATCCAAATTTAATTTTAATCCAAATTTAATTTTAATCCAAATTTAATTTTAATCCAAATTTAATTTTAATCCAAATTTAATTTTAATCCAAATTTAATTTTAATCCAAATTTAATTTATCCAAATTAAATTTAATCCAGATTATATTTAATCCCTTTAATTAAATTTTATTTCCACCTTGTTTACAAAAGGTGGACTTTATAATCAAAACTAAAGAACTTAAACACTTTAATAACCACCTTTATAACTGTAAGCGAAGCACTGAAAACAGTGTCATGTACTTTTGTATCTAGTTTTACTTTTTATAGGCAATGACTGTACTATTAGGTTTTCCTTTTCCAATAGAACCTAATCATAATCATAATTTTATTTGCTTGAATATGGTAACAAATTGATCTTAGCATTAAATATTAGAGAACACATATTCTGCTATAAGCATGCAAATTTTTATTTATTAAGTGCTAATTAGTTACAAAATTTATCAAAACAATACAATTTAAAAATGAGTAAATAATTAATACCACAACTCCATCAGTCAAATTCATTAAATAAAAATAAAAATATACATGCTATCAAAACAATAAAATTTAAAAGTACGTCAATAAATAATATTACAAATATATCAGTCAAATCCATTAAAATTAAAAAAATATAAAATCTATACAATCAAAACAATAAAATTTAAAAATAAGTTAATAATTATTAATGTCACAAATCCATCAGTCAAATCCAATTCATTAAAATTCTAAGGTACATTATAGTGGTCATCAGATAAAAAATCATTTATAGAGTAATAGCATTTCGTAAGCAACAATTTTTCCAATTTCTTTTTAAAGATATTTACATTAGTGTCACTAATACTCTTAGGGATTTTATTGTAAATTTTCGGGCCCATGCAGAAAACACTCTTTGCCATTATCGCTTTTCTACAGGTATGCACACAGTTTGTCACCGTGGCGTCTGTTTCTTATTACATTATGTGACAGTCGTGGGTAGAGATGTAAATTACGTTTTACAAATAATGCAACCTCAAGTATATATAAAGATGGAAATGTGAGAAGTTGGTATTGTTTAAAAATTGGTTGACAGCTATCAGTACTTTTTAATTGAAACATGGCTCTAATACAACGTTTTTGCATCTTAAATATAAATTCCTTATCTGTGGCATTTCCCCAAAAAATTATGCCGTACCTCATGACTGACTCAACTAAACCATGATAAACTGTAATAAGTGTTTTAACGTTGACTGATAAGGATAGCTTACCTAGCGCGTATGCGAAACTGCTTATTTTTTTACCTAGTTCTTGTATATGTTTCTTCCAATTTAATTGTCTATTTCTAGACCTAAAAATCGTGTTGTATCTACTTCTTCTATTTTGTTGTTATTATAATGTAAATCAATACTTAGTGAATTTGAATTTCTTTGGCTAAAATGTACTATTTTTGTTTTATTTAAATTAATTATTAAATTATTTTTATTTAACCATTCAATTAAAGATCGTAATGAGTTATTAATGTCACTTTCATACAAAATAATGTCTTTGCAGTTTACTGTAATTGTACTGTCATCTACAAATAAACTCGTGGGTTGGTTAACCGCTTTTGGTGTCATTAATATAAATAATGAAAAAAATGGACCTAATACAGTCCCTTGAGGTACTCCAAACTCAATAATTCACTGTGGAGATCTATATTTAACCTCAATTCTTTGTTTCTTATTTATACGGCAAATTTCTGTACATTGAGGTCTGTTATGTAAGTAAGAGCGTGTCAATTGTAAAACGTTACCTCTTATTCCGTAGGATTCAAGTTTCCTAAGCAATATTTTGTGATGTACATAGTCAAATGCTTGTGTCATATCGCAAAAAATAGCACAAACTGGAGTCCTTTTATCAATTTCACGCATTATGTTTTTTAAAAAGTCATATATAGCCAGATTCATATTTTTGTTTTTTCGAAATCCTTTTTGTTCGTCACATAAGATATTATTCTTTTCTAAAAAGTTATAAATTTGGTTATACAAATACTTCTCAAAAATATTTGAAAACACTGAAACAAGTGCTATTGGCCTGTAAAACTCTTTTAACTCCCGGTTTTCCTTTTTAAAAAGCGGTTTAATGATCGTTAATTTAAGATCATCAGGAAAAATCCCAGTCGTTATACACTGATTAATTAAAAAGCAAATGTGAGGACAAATGTATTCGTTAACAGCTTTAATAATTTTAGTTGAAATACCGTCAAACCCAACACTATGCGTATTTTTCAGCGATTTTATAATTTTATAAACATCTTGATTAATACATGGAGCTAAAAACATTGAATTATTATATGATGTACATGACGTATTATTTGAAATTAAAGTGTCATTTATTATTGGTTTTACTTTGTATATAAAGAAGTCATTAAATTCGTTTGCAATTTCTTGGGGATCAGTATTTCATATTCATTATTACTCGAGGCAACTCTTCGACAGTGAATTTAACATTACATTTTTACATCATTACACATTTCACTTGGTCGAGGCAACTCTTCGACAATGAACATTAGATTACATTTTAATCATTACACATTTTCACTTGGTCGAGGCTACTCTTCGACAGTGAACATTACATTACATTTTAACATCATTACACATTTCACTTGGTCGAGGCTACTCTTCGACAGTGAATTTAACATTACATTTTAACATCATTACATATTTCGCTTGGTCGAGGCAACTCTTCGACAGTGAACATTACATTACATTTTAACATCATTACACATTTCACTTGGTCAAGGCTACTCTTCGACAATGTAATCCACATTGTAGTTTCACATTTAACACAAGATTTCATAACGCCAAAAAAGGGACTTACAATTATTGTTTTGCTTATGTACAAGTTATTAACATTTAAGTACAAACAGTATTATTGAAATTTAGTAACTAAATATGTATATGAAAAATATATTGTATATAATTATTTGCGTAAATATGATTATTATTTATTCAATAAAGACATCTGTAACAGTACTGTACTGTACTGTTGGACATGATTAAGTTTAGTTTTCTTGGAAAAATAACCAAACAAGTGATATAAGAAACATTTATTTTATTATTTTAATAATATTGATAGTGTGTGATCAGTTTTTACAGGTTAATCTTTTTATAGCCAATTCCAAAGTGTCAATTCAATAACATGTTCATTATTGTTTTCAGTAAATTGCTGCGGAGTGAACCACTGAGGCTAATGAGGGTGGTATAAACCACTGAGGCTAAGCAATGATTACGAGGGTGGTATGAACCACTGAGGCAATGATTGCGAGTGGGATGAACCACGAAAGCAATGAAATGAGGGCGATATGAACTATGAACCACTGAGTAAAGGATGACTGTGAAATGAACCGCTGAGAAAACTCAAAGGTATGTTTTTTTTTTAAAACGTTGTCTGAACAGTTTATAAAGTTTCAATTTCATAATACATTACATAGTCGTTACGTTTTTTATGAAATACCTGTGGAATGAACCACTAAGTAACTGTGGAATTAACCACTGTAGTTTCGTTGTGAAGATAACTATAAAAGAACTACTATTAGCTCTCTATAGTGCAAAACGCATAATGATTCATTATTTTTGTGTTCATCATTTTTTGCGTCACGAATTACAATGTCATCAAGGTCATCTATATTAATATTATTAATATTATAGTATGATACTACTGTATTAATCCTTCGATCGGAGGTTCTAGGAATTCCCATTGTATTCTTTTGTTCTCGCGATCACCGGTGCTCGCGCGGGGCCTGAAAGATTAATAGTGGCATTAAACTTATTGAAACCATTTCATTAAACTTCATTTCAATCATTTCATTAAACTTCATTTAAACCGTATTATTTTCATTAAACTTAATTTAATCCTTCGATCGGAGGTTCTAGGAATTCCCATTGTATTCTTTTGTTCTCGCGATCACCGGTGCTCGCGCGGGGCCTGAAAGATTAAACCATTTCATTAAATTTTGTTTATTTAATTTTAATCCAAATTTAATTTTAATCCAAATTTAATTTTAATCCAAATTTAATTTTAATCCAAATTTAATTTTAATCCAAATTTAATTTTAATCCAAATTTAATTTTAATCCAAATTTAATTTTAATCCAAATTTAATTTTAATCCAAATTTAATTTTAATCCAAATTTAATTTTAATCCAAATTTAATTTATCCAAATTAAATTTAATCCAGATTATATTTAATCCCTTTAATTAAATTTTATTTCCACCTTGTTTACAAAAGGTGGACTTTATAATCAAAACTAAAGAACTTAAACACTTTAATAACCACCTTTATAACTGTAAGCGAAGCACTGAAAACAGTGTCATGTACTTTTGTATCTAGTTTTACTTTTTATAGGCAATGACTGTACTATTAGGTTTTCCTTTTCCAATAGAACCTAATCATAATCATAATTTTATTTGCTTGAATATGGTAACAAATTGATCTTAGCATTAAATATTAGAGAACACATATTCTGCTATAAGCATGCAAATTTTTATTTATTAAGTGCTAATTAGTTACAAAATTTATCAAAACAATACAATTTAAAAATGAGTAAATAATTAATACCACAACTCCATCAGTCAAATTCATTAAATAAAAATAAAAATATACATGCTATCAAAACAATAAAATTTAAAAGTACGTCAATAAATAATATTACAAATATATCAGTCAAATCCATTAAAATTAAAAAAATATAAAATCTATACAATCAAAACAATAAAATTTAAAAATAAGTTAATAATTATTAATGTCACAAATCCATCAGTCAAATCCAATTCATTAAAATTCTAAGGTACATTATAGTGGTCATCAGATAAAAAATCATTTATAGAGTAATAGCATTTCGTAAGCAACAATTTTTCCAATTTCTTTTTAAAGATATTTACATTAGTGTCACTAATACTCTTAGGGATTTTATTGTAAATTTTCGGGCCCATGCAGAAAACACTCTTTGCCATTATCGCTTTTCTACAGGTATGCACACAGTTTGTCACCGTGGCGTCTGTTTCTTATTACATTATGTGACAGTCGTGGGTAGAGATGTAAATTACGTTTTACAAATAATGCAACCTCAAGTATATATAAAGATGGAAATGTGAGAAGTTGGTATTGTTTAAAAATTGGTTGACAGCTATCAGTACTTTTTAATTGAAACATGGCTCTAATACAACGTTTTTGCATCTTAAATATAAATTCCTTATCTGTGGCATTTCCCCAAAAAATTATGCCGTACCTCATGACTGACTCAACTAAACCATGATAAACTGTAATAAGTGTTTTAACGTTGACTGATAAGGATAGCTTACCTAGCGCGTATGCGAAACTGCTTATTTTTTTACCTAGTTCTTGTATATGTTTCTTCCAATTTAATTGTCTATTTCTAGACCTAAAAATCGTGTTGTATCTACTTCTTCTATTTTGTTGTTATTATAATGTAAATCAATACTTAGTGAATTTGAATTTCTTTGGCTAAAATGTACTATTTTTGTTTTATTTAAATTAATTATTAAATTATTTTTATTTAACCATTCAATTAAAGATCGTAATGAGTTATTAATGTCACTTTCATACAAAATAATGTCTTTGCAGTTTACTGTAATTGTACTGTCATCTACAAATAAACTCGTGGGTTGGTTAACCGCTTTTGGTGTCATTAATATAAATAATGAAAAAAATGGACCTAATACAGTCCCTTGAGGTACTCCAAACTCAATAATTCACTGTGGAGATCTATATTTAACCTCAATTCTTTGTTTCTTATTTATACGGCAAATTTCTGTACATTGAGGTCTGTTATGTAAGTAAGAGCGTGTCAATTGTAAAACGTTACCTCTTATTCCGTAGGATTCAAGTTTCCTAAGCAATATTTTGTGATGTACATAGTCAAATGCTTGTGTCATATCGCAAAAAATAGCACAAACTGGAGTCCTTTTATCAATTTCACGCATTATGTTTTTTAAAAAGTCATATATAGCCAGATTAATATTTTTGTTTTTTCGAAATCCTTTTTGTTCGTCACATAAGATATTATTCTTTTCTAAAAAGTTATAAATTTGGTTATACAAATACTTCTCAAAAATATTTGAAAACACTGAAACAAGTGCTATTGGCCTGTAAAACTCTTTTAACTCCCGGTTTTCCTTTTTAAAAAGCGGTTTAATGATCGTTAATTTAAGATCATCAGGAAAAATCCCAGTCGTTATACACTGATTAATTAAAAAGCAAATGTGAGGACAAATGTATTCGTTAACAGCTTTAATAATTTTAGTTGAAATACCGTCAAACCCAACACTATGCGTATTTTTCAGCGATTTTATAATTTTATAAACATCTTGAGGAATACATGGAGCTAAAAACATTGAATTATTATATGATGTACATGGCGTATTATTTGAAATTAAAGTGTCATTTATTATTGGTTTTACTTTGTATATAAAGAAGTCATTAAATTCGTTTGCAATTTCTTGGGGATCAGTATTTCATATTCATTATTATTATTTTTAATTCTTAGTATCGTCTCGTTTGGCAAGTTCAAACGTGATTCATTGATAAGTTCCCATATTGTTTTACATTTATTTTTTGATGTTAAAATTTTATAATTACTTTGTGCTCTTTTTGTTAATGAAATGATTTTCTTAAATAACTGACAGTATTTTCTATATTTTGAAACATTTTCAGGGCTACGTTTATATCTAAGACTCAAAAACATTTTTCTTTTTTTACGACTGCAAATTTTTATCCCTCATGATATCCACTTTGGTTTGCGAAGAATATTTATTGTAACATACTTTTTTGGGAAACATAGCTTGTAAAATAATTTAAATTCTTCGATAAAAGAATGATATGCTTTTGAAGCGTCATTTGTTACATTGTATAGCTCAGAAAATGACAGCTCTTTAATACATGCCTTAAATTTTAAAATATTTTCAGTTGAATAATCTCGCACTTCTTTGCGCCAGTATTTTATTTGAGGAATTTTCTTAACTGGTAGTGTAATTATTTGAGCTGTGTGATCAGACAAACCAATTTCTCTCACTTCCGATCTACATGATTTTTTAAAATCATGTATAAAATTATCAATACAGGTTTTGCTTGCTAGTCGAGTCGGTTGTTTTATAGCAATTTTTAAATTATAACTTAAGAGTATGCATTCCAAATTTAACGTGGTGTTATTTGATTTTAAAATATCTATGTTAAAGTCGCCGGCTATAATAATATTTTAAAATTTAGATAGGAAATAATAATTTAAAATTAGGTCTAATTTATAAAAAAATGTTTGTAAATTATTATAATTAGGTATTCTATACATACAAATTATTAGAACTTTATAAAGAATTAGTTCTACAGTACCTAATTTATTCTAAAGTAAAGCATGTAAGTACCTAATAATAAAATGAAATGGTTTAAATGAAGTTTAATGAAATGGTTTAAATGAAGTTTAATGAAATGGTTTAAATGAAGTTTAATAAAAAGGTTTAAATGAAGTTTAATGAAAAGGTTGAGATTTGATTTATCCAATCTGAGTTCTGAGATTTGATTTATCCAATCTGAGTATCTCCAGTTGGATTTTTTTTCCAATCTGAAAAAAAATCCAACTGGAGGAAAAGGTTGAAAGTTACTAAATGTTATTCCACTTGACTAAATTTAGTCACTAAATCATTTAGATATCTAAATTTAGTGAAATGGAATAAGCGCTATAGCGAGGTGTGTAGGCGGGGCTAGCGTGCTTTGATATTTTTGGCAGCCCGGTCTTAAGAATAATTATAATCTGACTCTTTCGGAACGTTTTTGAATTTTAGATATTATTTCTACACATTGTAGACGATTGGATGAACAATTTTTAAGCTACAGCCTACAACTCTTTGGTTTACCTCGAAACGGTAGTATCAAGCTGGAAAATAATAGTTTTACGATCTACAAAGTTAAGTGTTTTTATCATAGTATTATCCAGAAATGCTACAAGATTCCTGTCATCGATAGATTAAATCACACTAATGTAGTATTGCTGTTCTTGTTAAAACTAAACCGTTGGCTTGTATTCGCTAGTTATAATAAAATCGTACCTATAGTGGTTTGTAGGATAGCTCTTTCAAAAACTTTAAATTCTTACGAGTGCGAATAATACGGTAATAATGAGATAAGACAATACTGCTGTGAATAATTACTAAGTATGTTCGATCCTTTAATTTATATTTCCTTAAATCTACTTCGAACTATTAACGGTTTATTAAGAAGCTTAAGGGTAAAATATTTTACTTTTAAGATTGCCAAATTCTACTACATTTATGTTATGGATTAAATAATAACTGTTTCTTCTTAATAGTCTGCAGGTTTTCAAAATATCATTGAAGAAGAATTAGCATAGCTGCTATCGAAGTTCAATTTATTACGATTTGTCAATAAAACGTTTTCTTTTTCATTGTCAAGTAAAAGTCCCACGTGGTCGCTAGATGGAGTATGGGTAGACTTACTAGACTATAGACAACAATCAACGATCCCAAATGTAAAACTAGACGCTTTTATAATAGATGTTAAAATAGTGGTATTAACCGTAAATTCATTTGACACTCGCATGAGTTTCAAAATTTAGTTTTGGCAAAATTTTACCTATTAGTACACAATATGTGGACGATATTTATTTTCATATCTAATGTATTATATTCTAATAACATTTCACATTAATAAGAGACAATTTCATTAATTTCAGGCGCTCCGTGAGAATCACCAATTCGAGTTTCTACTCGGCCAGTTCCACTACATGTTGGGGCAGCAACAGGACAAGATCACGGAGTTCAAGCACGGCCTTCTACATATAGACTTCCTGAAGACGCACTGTCCGGGCGACACAGACACATACATCATGGTCGCCCTACACTTCAACATGTACGCCGGAGCCGCTAACGTCAAGAAACAAGCGCTAGCTCTGATAAATGACTTAGAAAAGATGGCCGGGGAAAAGGCGTCGCCGAAGAAATCTAATCAGCCGGTCTGGCTACAGATACACGATAATGTGCCAACGCGAACGCTGCTAGAGACTGCGTTAAACCACTGAACTGATGCGGCGGAGTTGTATCTACAGGTGGTTGTACGGGTTTCGCGGGCGAAATGGCGATGCTAGCGCAGCAGATCGCTCTACAAATGTCGCTTCTAAACGCGTCTCCAACGAGAGACTCATATTGAACAGGACGACGGGACAGCTATATACCCTGATTAGTGAATATTTAAGGTATTATTTATTGCTTCTATAATCATCTCACTAGTGTGTGACATAACAAGTATTTTTTGACTCGAAGCGCATGGATCAGTTAATATTTATATTTTAAATCGCGCCAATCTGTTTGAAGTGTCTGCTCCGATGGTTGCTGTCGGATTATATGAATAATAAAATATTATAATATGGACAAAATTTTGAACTATTGAAAAATCTATCTTGATTTACAATTAATCATCAAATTTACCTTGTGAGAAGAACTGAAAATAACAAAAATATGAACCTTTTCAAATAGTAAGAAAGAGCACGTATGTTAGACATTTTTACGCACAAATCAGAGACTCTTTCAGAGAATCAAGTCTAGTGGCGGGCGCGAGTCACGGCGCGGCGTGGCGCGGGCTGGCATACCGGCGCGCGCTCACCAACGACCAGCGATACATCCGCGACTGCATCACGTACAGACCCGACGTCGCCGCTTACTTCCTTGACAGGTTAGTTACTTGTTACAGCTCGACAAGGCTTTAAAGGAACGTGGCGAAAAAAGGAACTAACGTCATTTTTGACAGTTTTTGACAGTTCTCCTTTACGAGCAACGCCACCACCCGCGTTCATTTGAAGCCTTGTCGCACTGTATAGAGTACAGACACACTTGTTTCTTTTTTTATCAATTTTTTAATGGGGGTTTTGTCAACTTGTTTCTTATTACTGCAGGTAGCAGACACAATATTACAATAAGGGGAGATTTTCGATAATCCTATAGAGCAGGGGTTCCCAATCTTTTTCAGCCTGCGGCGCACATCTAGCTATTAAAAAATATACATTAAAAAACACCTTTAATAATTATTAATTATAGTTAAGTTAAGCAAGTTTAATAAATAATAAACAAATATCTAATCATCTGCCTGCTTTGTATATTGTATAATAATTCATATTATAATTTTTATTAAAGGCGAAGGCGAAGAAGAAGAAGAAGACGAAGAAGAAGAAGACGAAGAAGAAGAAGACGAAGAAGAAGAAGACGAAGAAGAAGAAGACGAAGAAGAAGAAGACGAAGAAGAAGAAGACGAAGAAGAAGAAGACGAAGAAGAAGAAGACGAAGAAGAAGAAGACGAAGAAGAAGAAGACGAAGAAGAAGAAGACGAAGAAGAAGAAGACGAAGAAGAAGAAGACGAAGAAGAAGAAGACGAAGAAGAAGAAGACGAAGAAGAAGAAGACGAAGAAGAAGAAGACGAAGAAGAAGAAGACGAAGAAGAAGAAGACGAAGAAGAAGAAGACGAAGAAGAAGAAGACGAAGAAGAAGAAGACGAAGAAGAAGAAGACGAAGAAGAAGAAGACGAAGAAGAAGAAGACGAAGAAGAAGAAGACGAAGAAGAAGAAGACGAAGAAGAAGAAGACGAAGAAGAAGAAGACGAAGAAGAAGAAGACGAAGAAGAAGAAGACGAAGAAGAAGAAGACGAAGAAGAAGAAGACGAAGAAGAAGAAGACGAAGAAGAAGAAGACGAAGAAGAAGAAGACGAAGAAGAAGAAGACGAAGAAGAAGAAGACGAAGAAGAAGAAGACGAAGAAGAAGAAGACGAAGAAGAAGAAGACGAAGAAGAAGAAGACGAAGAAGAAGAAGACGAAGAAGAAGAAGACGAAGAAGAAGAAGACGAAGAAGAAGAAGACGAAGAAGAAGAAGACGAAGAAGAAGAAGACGAAGAAGAAGAAGACGAAGAAGAAGAAGACGAAGAAGAAGAAGACGAAGAAGAAGAAGACGAAGAAGAAGAAGACGAAGAAGAAGAAGACGAAGAAGAAGAAGACGAAGAAGAAGAAGACGAAGAAGAAGAAGACGAAGAAGAAGAAGACGAAGAAGAAGAAGACGAAGAAGAAGAAGACGAAGAAGAAGAAGACGAAGAAGAAGAAGACGAAGAAGAAGAAGACGAAGAAGAAGAAGACGAAGAAGAAGAAGACGAAGAAGAAGAAGACGAAGAAGAAGAAGACGAAGAAGAAGAAGACGAAGAAGAAGAAGACGAAGAAGAAGAAGACGAAGAAGAAGAAGACGAAGAAGAAGAAGACGAAGAAGAAGAAGACGAAGAAGAAGAAGACGAAGAAGAAGAAGACGAAGAAGAAGAAGACGAAGAAGAAGAAGACGAAGAAGAAGAAGACGAAGAAGAAGAAGACGAAGAAGAAGAAGACGAAGAAGAAGAAGACGAAGAAGAAGAAGACGAAGAAGAAGAAGACGAAGAAGAAGAAGACGAAGAAGAAGAAGACGAAGAAGAAGAAGACGAAGAAGAAGAAGACGAAGAAGAAGAAGACGAAGAAGAAGAAGACGAAGAAGAAGAAGACGAAGAAGAAGAAGACGAAGAAGAAGAAGACGAAGAAGAAGAAGACGAAGAAGAAGAAGACGAAGAAGAAGAAGACGAAGAAGAAGAAGACGAAGAAGAAGAAGACGAAGAAGAAGAAGACGAAGAAGAAGAAGACGAAGAAGAAGAAGACGAAGAAGAAGAAGACGAAGAAGAAGAAGACGAAGAAGAAGAAGACGAAGAAGAAGAAGACGAAGAAGAAGAAGACGAAGAAGAAGAAGACGAAGAAGAAGAAGACGAAGAAGAAGAAGACGAAGAAGAAGAAGACGAAGAAGAAGAAGACGAAGAAGAAGAAGACGAAGAAGAAGAAGACGAAGAAGAAGAAGACGAAGAAGAAGAAGACGAAGAAGAAGAAGACGAAGAAGAAGAAGACGAAGAAGAAGAAGACGAAGAAGAAGAAGACGAAGAAGAAGAAGACGAAGAAGAAGAAGACGAAGAAGAAGAAGACGAAGAAGAAGAAGACGAAGAAGAAGAAGACGAAGAAGAAGAAGACGAAGAAGAAGAAGACGAAGAAGAAGAAGACGAAGAAGAAGAAGACGAAGAAGAAGAAGACGAAGAAGAAGAAGACGAAGAAGAAGAAGACGAAGAAGAAGAAGACGAAGAAGAAGAAGACGAAGAAGAAGAAGACGAAGAAGAAGAAGACGAAGAAGAAGAAGACGAAGAAGAAGAAGACGAAGAAGAAGAAGACGAAGAAGAAGAAGACGAAGAAGAAGAAGACGAAGAAGAAGAAGACGAAGAAGAAGAAGACGAAGAAGAAGAAGACGAAGAAGAAGAAGACGAAGAAGAAGAAGACGAAGAAGAAGAAGACGAAGAAGAAGAAGACGAAGAAGAAGAAGACGAAGAAGAAGAAGACGAAGAAGAAGAAGACGAAGAAGAAGAAGACGAAGAAGAAGAAGACGAAGAAGAAGAAGACGAAGAAGAAGAAGACGAAGAAGAAGAAGACGAAGAAGAAGAAGACGAAGAAGAAGAAGACGAAGAAGAAGAAGACGAAGAAGAAGAAGACGAAGAAGAAGAAGACGAAGAAGAAGAAGACGAAGAAGAAGAAGACGAAGAAGAAGAAGACGAAGAAGAAGAAGACGAAGAAGAAGAAGACGAAGAAGAAGAAGACGAAGAAGAAGAAGACGAAGAAGAAGAAGACGAAGAAGAAGAAGACGAAGAAGAAGAAGACGAAGAAGAAGAAGACGAAGAAGAAGAAGACGAAGAAGAAGAAGACGAAGAAGAAGAAGACGAAGAAGAAGAAGACGAAGAAGAAGAAGACGAAGAAGAAGAAGACGAAGAAGAAGAAGACGAAGAAGAAGAAGACGAAGAAGAAGAAGACGAAGAAGAAGAAGACGAAGAAGAAGAAGACGAAGAAGAAGAAGACGAAGAAGAAGAAGACGAAGAAGAAGAAGACGAAGAAGAAGAAGACGAAGAAGAAGAAGACGAAGAAGAAGAAGACGAAGAAGAAGAAGACGAAGAAGAAGAAGACGAAGAAGAAGAAGACGAAGAAGAAGAAGACGAAGAAGAAGAAGACGAAGAAGAAGAAGACGAAGAAGAAGAAGACGAAGAAGAAGAAGACGAAGAAGAAGAAGACGAAGAAGAAGAAGACGAAGAAGAAGAAGACGAAGAAGAAGAAGACGAAGAAGAAGAAGACGAAGAAGAAGAAGACGAAGAAGAAGAAGACGAAGAAGAAGAAGACGAAGAAGAAGAAGACGAAGAAGAAGAAGACGAAGAAGAAGAAGACGAAGAAGAAGAAGACGAAGAAGAAGAAGACGAAGAAGAAGAAGACGAAGAAGAAGAAGACGAAGAAGAAGAAGACGAAGAAGAAGAAGACGAAGAAGAAGAAGACGAAGAAGAAGAAGACGAAGAAGAAGAAGACGAAGAAGAAGAAGACGAAGAAGAAGAAGACGAAGAAGAAGAAGACGAAGAAGAAGAAGACGAAGAAGAAGAAGACGAAGAAGAAGAAGACGAAGAAGAAGAAGACGAAGAAGAAGAAGACGAAGAAGAAGAAGACGAAGAAGAAGAAGACGAAGAAGAAGAAGACGAAGAAGAAGAAGACGAAGAAGAAGAAGACGAAGAAGAAGAAGACGAAGAAGAAGAAGACGAAGAAGAAGAAGACGAAGAAGAAGAAGACGAAGAAGAAGAAGACGAAGAAGAAGAAGACGAAGAAGAAGAAGACGAAGAAGAAGAAGACGAAGAAGAAGAAGACGAAGAAGAAGAAGACGAAGAAGAAGAAGACGAAGAAGAAGAAGACGAAGAAGAAGAAGACGAAGAAGAAGAAGACGAAGAAGAAGAAGACGAAGAAGAAGAAGACGAAGAAGAAGAAGACGAAGAAGAAGAAGACGAAGAAGAAGAAGACGAAGAAGAAGAAGACGAAGAAGAAGAAGACGAAGAAGAAGAAGACGAAGAAGAAGAAGACGAAGAAGAAGAAGACGAAGAAGAAGAAGACGAAGAAGAAGAAGACGAAGAAGAAGAAGACGAAGAAGAAGAAGACGAAGAAGAAGAAGACGAAGAAGAAGAAGACGAAGAAGAAGAAGACGAAGAAGAAGAAGACGAAGAAGAAGAAGACGAAGAAGAAGAAGACGAAGAAGAAGAAGACGAAGAAGAAGAAGACGAAGAAGAAGAAGACGAAGAAGAAGAAGACGAAGAAGAAGAAGACGAAGAAGAAGAAGACGAAGAAGAAGAAGACGAAGAAGAAGAAGACGAAGAAGAAGAAGACGAAGAAGAAGAAGACGAAGAAGAAGAAGACGAAGAAGAAGAAGACGAAGAAGAAGAAGACGAAGAAGAAGAAGACGAAGAAGAAGAAGACGAAGAAGAAGAAGACGAAGAAGAAGAAGACGAAGAAGAAGAAGACGAAGAAGAAGAAGACGAAGAAGAAGAAGACGAAGAAGAAGAAGACGAAGAAGAAGAAGACGAAGAAGAAGAAGACGAAGAAGAAGAAGACGAAGAAGAAGAAGACGAAGAAGAAGAAGACGAAGAAGAAGAAGACGAAGAAGAAGAAGACGAAGAAGAAGAAGACGAAGAAGAAGAAGACGAAGAAGAAGAAGACGAAGAAGAAGAAGACGAAGAAGAAGAAGACGAAGAAGAAGAAGACGAAGAAGAAGAAGACGAAGAAGAAGAAGACGAAGAAGAAGAAGACGAAGAAGAAGAAGACGAAGAAGAAGAAGACGAAGAAGAAGAAGACGAAGAAGAAGAAGACGAAGAAGAAGAAGACGAAGAAGAAGAAGACGAAGAAGAAGAAGACGAAGAAGAAGAAGACGAAGAAGAAGAAGACGAAGAAGAAGAAGACGAAGAAGAAGAAGACGAAGAAGAAGAAGACGAAGAAGAAGAAGACGAAGAAGAAGAAGACGAAGAAGAAGAAGACGAAGAAGAAGAAGACGAAGAAGAAGAAGACGAAGAAGAAGAAGACGAAGAAGAAGAAGACGAAGAAGAAGAAGACGAAGAAGAAGAAGACGAAGAAGAAGAAGACGAAGAAGAAGAAGACGAAGAAGAAGAAGACGAAGAAGAAGAAGACGAAGAAGAAGAAGACGAAGAAGAAGAAGACGAAGAAGAAGAAGACGAAGAAGAAGAAGACGAAGAAGAAGAAGACGAAGAAGAAGAAGACGAAGAAGAAGAAGACGAAGAAGAAGAAGACGAAGAAGAAGAAGACGAAGAAGAAGAAGACGAAGAAGAAGAAGACGAAGAAGAAGAAGACGAAGAAGAAGAAGACGAAGAAGAAGAAGACGAAGAAGAAGAAGACGAAGAAGAAGAAGACGAAGAAGAAGAAGACGAAGAAGAAGAAGACGAAGAAGAAGAAGACGAAGAAGAAGAAGACGAAGAAGAAGAAGACGAAGAAGAAGAAGACGAAGAAGAAGAAGACGAAGAAGAAGAAGACGAAGAAGAAGAAGACGAAGAAGAAGAAGACGAAGAAGAAGAAGACGAAGAAGAAGAAGACGAAGAAGAAGAAGACGAAGAAGAAGAAGACGAAGAAGAAGAAGACGAAGAAGAAGAAGACGAAGAAGAAGAAGACGAAGAAGAAGAAGACGAAGAAGAAGAAGACGAAGAAGAAGAAGACGAAGAAGAAGAAGACGAAGAAGAAGAAGACGAAGAAGAAGAAGACGAAGAAGAAGAAGACGAAGAAGAAGAAGACGAAGAAGAAGAAGACGAAGAAGAAGAAGACGAAGAAGAAGAAGACGAAGAAGAAGAAGACGAAGAAGAAGAAGACGAAGAAGAAGAAGACGAAGAAGAAGAAGACGAAGAAGAAGAAGACGAAGAAGAAGAAGACGAAGAAGAAGAAGACGAAGAAGAAGAAGACGAAGAAGAAGAAGACGAAGAAGAAGAAGACGAAGAAGAAGAAGACGAAGAAGAAGAAGACGAAGAAGAAGAAGACGAAGAAGAAGAAGACGAAGAAGAAGAAGACGAAGAAGAAGAAGACGAAGAAGAAGAAGACGAAGAAGAAGAAGACGAAGAAGAAGAAGACGAAGAAGAAGAAGACGAAGAAGAAGAAGACGAAGAAGAAGAAGACGAAGAAGAAGAAGACGAAGAAGAAGAAGACGAAGAAGAAGAAGACGAAGAAGAAGAAGACGAAGAAGAAGAAGACGAAGAAGAAGAAGACGAAGAAGAAGAAGACGAAGAAGAAGAAGACGAAGAAGAAGAAGACGAAGAAGAAGAAGACGAAGAAGAAGAAGACGAAGAAGAAGAAGACGAAGAAGAAGAAGACGAAGAAGAAGAAGACGAAGAAGAAGAAGACGAAGAAGAAGAAGACGAAGAAGAAGAAGACGAAGAAGAAGAAGACGAAGAAGAAGAAGACGAAGAAGAAGAAGACGAAGAAGAAGAAGACGAAGAAGAAGAAGACGAAGAAGAAGAAGACGAAGAAGAAGAAGACGAAGAAGAAGAAGACGAAGAAGAAGAAGACGAAGAAGAAGAAGACGAAGAAGAAGAAGACGAAGAAGAAGAAGACGAAGAAGAAGAAGACGAAGAAGAAGAAGACGAAGAAGAAGAAGACGAAGAAGAAGAAGACGAAGAAGAAGAAGACGAAGAAGAAGAAGACGAAGAAGAAGAAGACGAAGAAGAAGAAGACGAAGAAGAAGAAGACGAAGAAGAAGAAGACGAAGAAGAAGAAGACGAAGAAGAAGAAGACGAAGAAGAAGAAGACGAAGAAGAAGAAGACGAAGAAGAAGAAGACGAAGAAGAAGAAGACGAAGAAGAAGAAGACGAAGAAGAAGAAGACGAAGAAGAAGAAGACGAAGAAGAAGAAGACGAAGAAGAAGAAGACGAAGAAGAAGAAGACGAAGAAGAAGAAGACGAAGAAGAAGAAGACGAAGAAGAAGAAGACGAAGAAGAAGAAGACGAAGAAGAAGAAGACGAAGAAGAAGAAGACGAAGAAGAAGAAGACGAAGAAGAAGAAGACGAAGAAGAAGAAGACGAAGAAGAAGAAGACGAAGAAGAAGAAGACGAAGAAGAAGAAGACGAAGAAGAAGAAGACGAAGAAGAAGAAGACGAAGAAGAAGAAGACGAAGAAGAAGAAGACGAAGAAGAAGAAGACGAAGAAGAAGAAGACGAAGAAGAAGAAGACGAAGAAGAAGAAGACGAAGAAGAAGAAGACGAAGAAGAAGAAGACGAAGAAGAAGAAGACGAAGAAGAAGAAGACGAAGAAGAAGAAGACGAAGAAGAAGAAGACGAAGAAGAAGAAGACGAAGAAGAAGAAGACGAAGAAGAAGAAGACGAAGAAGAAGAAGACGAAGAAGAAGAAGAAGACGAAGAAGAAGAAGAAGACGAAGAAGAAGAAGAAGACGAAGAAGAAGAAGAAGACGAAGAAGAAGAAGAAGACGAAGAAGAAGAAGAAGACGAAGAAGAAGAAGAAGACGAAGAAGAAGAAGAAGACGAAGAAGAAGAAGAAGACGAAGAAGAAGAAGAAGACGAAGAAGAAGAAGAAGACGAAGAAGAAGAAGAAGACGAAGAAGAAGAAGAAGACGAAGAAGAAGAAGAAGACGAAGAAGAAGAAGAAGACGAAGAAGAAGAAGAAGACGAAGAAGAAGAAGAAGACGAAGAAGAAGAAGAAGACGAAGAAGAAGAAGAAGACGAAGAAGAAGAAGAAGACGAAGAAGAAGAAGAAGACGAAGAGAAGAAGAAGACGAAGAAGAAGAAGAAGACGAAGAAGAAGAAGAAGACGAAGAAGAAGAAGAAGACGAAGAAGAAGAAGAAGACGAAGAAGAAGAAGAAGACGAAGAAGAAGAAGAAGACGAAGAAGAAGAAGAAGACGAAGAAGAAGAAGAAGACGAAGAAGAAGAAGAAGACGAAGAAGAAGAAGAAGACGAAGAAGAAGAAGAAGACGAAGAAGAAGAAGAAGACGAAGAAGAAGAAGAAGACGAAGAAGAAGAAGAAGACGAAGAAGAAGAAGAAGACGAAGAAGAAGAAGAAGACGAAGAAGAAGAAGAAGACGAAGAAGAAGAAGAAGACGAAGAAGAAGAAGAAGACGAAGAAGAAGAAGAAGACGAAGAAGAAGAAGAAGACGAAGAAGAAGAAGAAGACGAAGAAGAAGAAGAAGACGAAGAAGAAGAAGAAGACGAAGAAGAAGAAGAAGACGAAGAAGAAGAAGAAGACGAAGAAGAAGAGAAGACGAAGAAGAAGAAGACGAAGAAGAAGAAGAAGACGAAGAAGAAGAAGAAGACGAAGAAGAAGAAGAAGACGAAGAAGAAGAAGAAGACGAAGAAGAAGAAGAAGACGAAGAAGAAGAAGAAGACGAAGAAGAAGAAGAAGACGAAGAAGAAGAAGAAGACGAAGAAGAAGAAGAAGACGAAGAAGAAGAAGAAGACGAAGAAGAAGAAGAAGACGAAGAAGAAGAAGAAGACGAAGAAGAAGAAGAAGACGAAGAAGAAGAAGAAGACGAGAAGAAGAGAAGACGAAGAAGAAGAAGAAGACGAAGAAGAAGAAGAAGACGAAGAAGAAGAAGAAGACGAAGAAGAAGAAGAAGACGAAGAAGAAGAAGAAGACGAAGAAGAAGAAGAAGACGAAGAAGAAGAGAGACGAAGAAGAAGAAGAAGACGAAGAGAAGAGAGACGAAGAAGAAGAAGAAGACGAAGAAGAAGAAGAAGACGAAGAAGAAGAAGAAGACGAAGAAGAAGAAGAAGACGAAGAGAGAGAAGAGAAGAGAGAAGAAGACGAAGAAGAGAAGAAGACGAAGAAGAAGAGAAGACGAAGAAGAAGAAGAAGACGAAGAAGAAGAAGAAGACGAAGAAGAAGAAGAAGACGAAGAAGAAGAAGAAGACGAAGAAGAAGAAGAAGACGAAGAAGAAGGAAGAAGACGAAGAAGAAGAAGAAGACGAAGAGAGGAGGAGGAGGAGGAGAAGAAGACGAAGACGAAGACGAAGACGAAGGAGGAGGAGGAGGAGGAGAAGAAGACGAAGACGAAGACGAAGACGAAGGAGGAGGAGGAGGAGGAGAAGAAGACGAAGACGAAGGAGGAGGAGGAGGAGGAGAAGAAGACGAAGACGAAGGAGGAGGAGGAGGAGGAGGAGGAGGAGGAGAAGAAGACGAAGGAGGAGGAGGAGGAGGAGGAGGAGGAGGAGAAGAAGACGAAGGAGGAGGAGGAGGAGGAGGAGGAGGAGGAGAAGAAGACGAAGGAGGAGGAGGAGGAGGAGGAGGAGGAGGAGAAGAAGACGAAGGAGGAGGAGGAGGAGGAGGAGGAGGAGGAGAAGAAGACGAAGGAGGAGGAGGAGGAGGAGGAGGAGGAGGAGAAGAAGACGAAGGAGGAGGAGGAGGAGGAGGAGGAGGAGGAGAAGAAGACGAAGGAGGAGGAGGAGGAGGAGGAGGAGGAGGAGAAGAAGACGAAGGAGGAGGAGGAGGAGGAGGAGGAGGAGGAGAAGAAGACGAAGGAGGAGGAGGAGGAGGAGGAGGAGGAGGAGAAGAAGACGAAGGAGGAGGAGGAGGAGGAGGAGGAGGAGGAGAAGAAGACGAAGGAGGAGGAGGAGGAGGAGGAGGAGGAGGAGAAGAAGACGAAGGAGGAGGAGGAGGAGGAGGAGGAGGAGGAGAAGAAGACGAAGGAGGAGGAGGAGGAGGAGGAGGAGGAGGAGACGAAGACGAAGGAGGAGGAGGAGGAGGAGGAGGAGGAGGAGACGAAGACGAAGGAGGAGGAGGAGGAGGAGGAGGAGGAGGAGACGAAGACGAAGGAGGAGGAGGAGGAGGAGGAGGAGGAGGAGACGAAGGAGGAGGAGGAGGAGGAGGAGGAGAAGAAGACGAAGGAGGAGGAGGAGGAGGAGGAGGAGAAGAAGACGAAGGAGGAGGAGGAGGAGGAGGAGGAGAAGAAGACGAAGGAGGAGGAGGAGGAGGAGGAGGAGAAGAAGACGAAGGAGGAGGAGGAGGAGGAGGAGGAGAAGAAGACGAAGGAGGAGGAGGAGGAGGAGGAGGAGAAGAAGACGAAGGAGGAGGAGGAGGAGGAGGAGGAGAAGAAGACGAAGACGAAGGAGGAGGAGGAGGAGGAGAAGAAGACGAAGACGAAGGAGGAGGAGGAGGAGGAGAAGAAGACGAAGACGAAGGAGGAGGAGGAGGAGGAGAAGAAGACGAAGACGAAGGAGGAGGAGGAGGAGGAGAAGAAGACGAAGACGAAGGAGGAGGAGGAGGAGGAGAAGAAGACGAAGACGAAGGAGGAGGAGGAGGAGGAGAAGAAGACGAAGACGAAGGAGGAGGAGGAGGAGGAGAAGAAGACGAAGACGAAGGAGGAGGAGGAGGAGGAGAAGAAGACGAAGACGAAGGAGGAGGAGGAGGAGGAGAAGAAGACGAAGACGAAGGAGGAGGAGGAGGAGGAGAAGAAGACGAAGACGAAGGAGGAGGAGGAGGAGGAGAAGAAGACGAAGACGAAGGAGGAGGAGGAGAAGACGAAGAAGAAGAAGACGAAGGAGGAGGAGGAGAAGACGAAGAAGAAGAAGAAGAGGAGGACTTTTCACTTACACGTACATCTCGGACCTGTTCTGACAGGTTTCGTGTCTGCATAGCAGTATGAGGTCGATTTCTTAAGGTTTGTTTCCTTACAAAATGGTCATCCTGAACCTTTGTCACCCGATATCTGCCTTGTTCTCGTCTCCGAACGTAAGATCCAGTCTCTCTGAAGCGTTGAAAGTTACGATGGACCACGGAAGCCGACACACCTAAGGCCTGACTGACCGAACGGTAGGTGTGACCTTTCTCTATCGTGGTTACAGCTCTAGCGGTCACAGATGCTGGGAAATCACTAATTTTGTATCTAAGCAATGTGTTCTTCCAAAAACCAAACAATCAAATGAGCTGAGCATACCTTGCACCCCGCTAAAACGCCAATCTTATCAGGAACACTTACAACGTCAATCATCGAAAAACATTAGGGCATAATTGCTATAAAAACCTGTCAACTTGCCAGTTTTGTTCAATATTTTATTTCTTAAATGAGCTTAGAAACTATAAAAAAGGCTTTCAGACAGCCCGACCCACTCGAGTTCAAGTTTTGGCCCTTTTTACCTATGTTCCGCAAATTTTGCCAGTGTGTGTAGTTCAACAGTATATAGTACGCAGGCTCGAAATATAGTACAATACTGTATATTATAGTACGGTTGGCAACCCTACTTCAGACACTGATATACAGGGTGTAACAAAAGATGTATGGAAGATGTACAGATAAGATGTACAGGGTGTAAAGAGTTCACTGTGAAAGTAGCAGTGCTGAAAGACCAAATTTTTTTCACTTTTTTATAGGGAAACTCGTGACGCTGGGGCGCTTGCCCATACAAAAGTGAAAAAAAAATTTGGCCGCAGATAAAAGTTAGTTTTATACGTAAAATCTAATAAGTACATCTATACATAATATATGTAAATAAAATTGGAGTGTCTGTTTGTAATATTGAAAGAACCGTTTGTTACTACATGCATATGAATATATTATGTCCATTCCTACGCTACATACACCAAAACAACATTTTTTACAATTTTTGTCTGTATGTCTGTCTGTCTGTCTGTTTGTTCCGGCTAATCTCTGAAACGGCTGGAGCTATTTTGACGGTACTTTTTTTTTGGTAGATAGCTGATGTAGTAAGGAGTAACTTAAAGGCTACTTTTAACTGACTTTCAAAAAGGACATAATATTATACTTTGACGCGGGCGAAGTCGCGGGCAACAGCTAGTTCATAATATAATAGGTAGTACTGTTATATAATACTGCATAGTCCGATTACTTAAATAAAATGTACATTCTCTTACCAGATTCATACAGTACTTTACGCTATAATATCATAAATCGACAGGCAAACCCGCGTCATATCGTAGTATGCAGCGATGTATATGTATGTGTACAAAACACTGTAGCGACTGACAATACCCCCCTCACTTCCTGCCTTCCCCCGCAGATTGTGATAGAGACAGATGCAGCTCAGGCCCATTTTCCGACAAAATTTTAGCGTAAATCGAGGTCCCGTATTCCTCAGTTTCCTCCTTCAAAATTGAGCCTATCTAATAATTTTTTCATGAAATATCTGCAGGAAGAGTGCCTCTATGCCTGTACGTTTTTATTTTTTTTTAAAGATCTTTCAAATTTGTTTTATGATCGGTCGATTGGCGGGGTACGCGGCATTCGTTTTTGGTGATTTTCGAATGCTCGTAATTTTTTATTTATTAGTAAATTTAGAAAAAATCGAACGTACAGGCATAGCTTTCACAGATCCCAATATTGTATAAAAAAATCATTTGTCTAGACGCATTGTCCAGGGAGTAAATTGGGGAATACGTTTGTATGGAAAAATTGTCTTAGCGTATGCTCTTAAGGTCATTTGGTTGACTTCGCACCAGACAGCTAGTCTATGGAGATCACTTTGAAGGTGGGAACAATCGAGTTCTTTATTAATTAGTTTGACTATTTTGAGGTCATCTGCGTGTAAATGAAAGTCGGAATAGATAGACATAGAACCGCTATCTTCCTATGAACGAATTTCTCTGATGGCACATATTCCTAAGGCTGTGTTTCCACTGAAGCGGAGCGGAGCTTAGCGGTGCCCGAATTGACCAATCATTCGATTGGCACCGCACACCCGTGATTGGTCAATTCGGCACCGCTAAGCTCCGCTCCGCTCAGTGGAAACGCAGCCTTACTTTTATGTAGCCAGTATAAATAAAACACAAGGTGCAGGAAATTTTCTATTCAGAATAAACACTTAATGCACAAAATATTATGGACTAGCGATTGTCTTTATACAGAGTACATTGCGCTAAAAGTAATATACATGTTACAAGTCCTTTTCATAAATTTACGACCACCGGCAAAATAATGTAAAGTCATCGTGAAAGTCGTGATTTTTTTTTTCACTTTTTAATCGGTAATTTTTAAGAACGTTATTTTTTACCTATTTTTACCTAAAAATTTTTCACCAAGACCAAAACATGTTTGTGGCCCGCATGAAAAAAAGGTTGGGGACCACTGCACTATAGGCTATAGCACTATTATCGCACAATTATAGACGAATATTTGACCATCATGGGCCAACGTGAGCAGGGCGTATAAAGGTTTAATATTCGAAAATTGGTGGCATTATAAAAATAGACAGCCAGCAAGCATATTGATAAATGGGACAAAACAGTCATTTTACACTCCCTTTAAAGTTATTTTACTACTATAATGACAATCAATCTTATGTCATTGGCATAAAGGTGGCATAATGGCAGACATAAAATAATTTTAAACGTACCGCGTACTCAGAGCTATACGAGTAGATATCTCATATTATAGGTATTTCTCTTGACCAGAAACAAAAAAATCATCCTCTTGGCCAAAATAACATTATAGTTTTGTACTTAACGGTCTTCTACAATTTTATTTTACACAATTTTCGGACGTAGTCTATGGCATATACTATAGCTAATCTTTACTTTATCTGTGCGGATGTCCATAATACAGGTATTTTTTAGGAATAGGCTACTTGACCTATATTCAATTTCATTGAACAAATGCATATTTCTAGTAGAACTTAGCATAGGAAACCGTATTTCACCCTTATCATCAAAATATAAAAGCTTATGATTGATAAATAAAGTCGATTTTAAAATATGATTTTATGAAAATAGGATTTGTACTGACGAAAACGCTTTTGCGGTACTTCCGATTTGGATGTGACGTCATCCTCATAGTAATTTAATATCTTTTATTTATCGCGCTCGTTATATGTAAGTTTATCTGTACATAAATAATAAGAATCAGCCTAGAAAGATTAGTAAAATATATTTTCTTGAATAATTCACTTAAAACGTCAGTTTTATATATTATCTCCATTTATTGTAGACGGGAAATGAAATGGCTAAAACTTTTCTCCAAAAGTCTTCAACATTACAAATGATTATTTAATTCTTTTATATTTATATTTCTTATTTAATTCTTTTATAATTTTTGGGCACTTTTAGACTCATATGTTGTAGAATGTTCAATAGAGTTTAAAATACAAAGCGTATGACGTCACACTATGGCGGACAGTGTTTTCGGCGCCATTTATGAGGCATATTTTTCAATAAACATTTTTATGGGTTTCTACTGTGATATTAAATATTAAATATTAAAATATTAGTTTTTTTGTGAAAATGAATGATTAAGAAGCGATTAGCATGAAGAAAAAAAGTAGGTCAAGTAGCCTATTGCTAATTCTTAAAAAAATATAATCAATTTTAGCCATTATAGACATAGGCTCTACAAAATATTTGCTTGTGCAGGGAAAAACGTGATTTTAAAGTACAATCCAGATATCTTTAAGTATCATTAACAGCTAATGTAGCTTAAAATTAAAATATGTGTTGTTATGGCCTAAGCTACAAAAGTAGATTTTTTTTTGACAACTCGATGTGCGAATAAAATACAACCATGATTCTATGAGAACACAAAATGATTAATGTGTAGACCATGGAAGACAGTCGGATATGATGTAAGCCTAGCACTAAATTCATTTTACCATCAGAGAATCTGATTCATAGACAGATGGCAGACCTACTTTATTTGGCCGGGTAATGCCAAGTTAGTCCTAAGTAGAGATAAACTACGATAACATGGCGCGCCCCTCCAAATTACTGTTTCAATGTGTGTAGTCACATCCTTACGAAAGAATTTGTATGTAGTAAGTATTCAAACAATCAACCGGTACTCTTAATATTTCACATAATGTCACTTATTACCAAGATTTGTTGGTCAACTAATCATAACTAGCCGACCGAGCAAGACAACGCACTTCAAACGTTTTGAATTTTGGAGGGGCGCGCCATGTTATCGTAGTTTATCTCAACTCTTGAGTCGGCTGGGTCTGACAACATCCGACCAATGCCTATGAATCAATTTCCCCGATAGTACACAAGTACAGTATGAGAGTCAAAAGGAACAAAACACAACCTCTGCGTTATAAAATAAAGTGTCTTTTGTATTATAAGCTAAGCTATGAACACATAACTACAACAGAAAATTATATCTCACATCCAACATTATTCAGCTAAGCTATATTTCTTATTTTTATTTCAATAAATTACTGCTATTTTAAGTGGACTAGAATAAAAAAATACACAACTACTATTTTTCTAAAAATCATAACATTGAAATAATAATCATGACATAATAACAATATGACTTGTAATAATATGTTTTGATCAACTGGACATAAAGTCAAAAAATAAATATTTTTAAAATCAAAACTACGTTCCTAATATTAATATCGTCTTAAATCATTAACACTATCAATAACCTCCTCCTTTTTGGAAGTCGGTTAAAAAAACTATGTGGAATGAAGCCAAAAAATTACCTATGAATAAATACAAAATATTTAGTTACTAACCTCCTTACTAATAAAAATCTGAATACGATGGTGAGTTAACTTGACAGATAATATTTTGAAAACATTGTTTAAGCTATCGCAACATTTTTATTATTAGTTATTTTGTTACTAGTCAAATAAGGTGGTTAGGAAATAATAGATATTCCCTAGATACAATAATATTACATCATTGGAAAGGCTTAAAAGATTAATTATACTCTTCCTTAAAAGCAACAGCTTTTTAGAATGTAAGGTCCCATTTTGTGGGATAAATATTTATTATATCTAATGTTCATGATTTCAAATCCCTTAATCTTTCTAAAGCACATTAAAATGTGATCTTTCTTTTCAAGATGTTCTACTTTTTATAACGTCATTCTAATCACAGCTTACATTTACCCATATCCATACTTTTATATCTTATGTTTTAGACAATTTAGGGCCTGTTTCACCACTTCCTGATAATAATAAGTGACGAATAGGCTATCCATCTAACTTGACACATCAAGTATGGAGAATCTGTGAAAAAAGTTGTGAAAAGCCTATTCGGCACTTTATCAGAAAGTGGTGAAACAGGCCCTTAGACTTTAGACGATTTTTATAACCCGATTAAATTATGAAGACAAAAAAACTGTTAACCATACATTTACCGGGCTGTACATCATTGTACATTAACAAATAATATTAGAAAATGTTATTGTTTAGTGTTTAACCCATCAAGCCCCATAAGCTCACCGGTGAGCGAGACACAATAGAATAACAAAAGATTTTCAAGAATCCACGATCGAAGGATCATCTGTTTATTATAATGGGCTCAACAGGAACTTTTCGTCAGCTACGTATTTGCAACGTTATTTAAAAAATGTAAGTATAATATTAATATAATTAGCAGCTGCTAATATTGTTCCTGCTAAGGTAAGGTATAACACCCAATTATTATTGGCACTAGAGTTAATGGTACAGGAAGTCCTATTATTGGCATTCCTTGTATTTAAGGCTTCTAGACGGTCATATTTATTGCTCAATATTACGAATTGTGCAATATTATTGATGGTTTAGACTTTACAGTTAATATTGAACATTGCCGCGCCTTCCAATCTTATGGTTCAATATTATTGTAATTTGTAGGTTAGGGGCTGCCATTAATAAAAAGGTGCATGGGCGTACCCAGGATTTCAGCTCGGTAGCTCATACCTGTTTCGAGAAGATGGTCGGTCTGGTATATTGAAAGTTGAAACAAAAAATCATGAAAATTGACTTTTATTAATTTGGCTGAAAGGATATTATTTTGTTTCCAACACTTCATTTTGGGCAGAGTTGGTAACACTTTTATTTCCACTTGCCAAGAAAATTGACGTTTATTTCATCTTCTAGGGGGCGGGGCAGCTGCCCCCCCGCCCCTACCTGGGTACGCCCATTTAAAGGTGCCAATAATAGGATGCGAACGATGTATTTCAAAGAGAAGGCCAGTCTTCAAGTTTTAATCGGCGACGGTAAAAAATGGCTGGTCGTATAAAAGTATGAATCTACAACAATATAACATTGACTAGGAGATCACAGCACCTAATGTGAATGTTCAGAACATTCCGAGTACAGTTAGTAAGGCAGGAGATATGCAGAGAAAATGATTCACAACTGGCATACCTATGTAATTTCGTTGGGTTATGTCGATACAGATCTACAAGGCTAGCTTGGCACGTATCCAAAATCAGAACTGACGCCGCCATCTTCTTTAGTACTACTCGACCAAGCCAACTAGACGAATGTCAAAGCTTGCTCTCTCGCACTTACGCACGTCGCTAGCAATGCATAAGTGCGAGAGAGCATGATTTGACAGTAGTCTAGTTGGCTTTGTCGAGTAGTATCACTATTCGCTTGAGAGACAGCTGTTGCACAGCAGGTTTAGCATGGTCACCAAAGAAATGGTTTCTTTCTAAGGGAGAATAGACAAAGTGACAGATAGACGAGAAATCCGCCTTTTTATCACTAAAATCTCTCAGTATGTCTATTCTTTTCCGTTTCTTATGCAGTCATGCTAAGCCTGCTTTTGTCATTGAGAGTGACACATGCTTCGCATCTGACATGACAGTGTCACCCGAACACCATTAGATCTTGTAGGTCAATAGCTATGTCCACACTATGCGCTTTCGTCTTCAATTTTCGTCATCTTCTTTGTATTCAACTTTCGTTTGGCGCTTTCAATAATTGAATGCGTTAACGAACGCAACGCCAACATTGTCATTTTGACGTGATAACGTCTTATAATTCGATATGGGCTGCGCGCACGAAAAAACATGACGCAATATGCGACGTTACCTCGCTGATCGCTCTGAGGCGTTCCATTTATCCTCTCAAGTCTCTCAACAACCGTAAGGCCCTCCTGGGCCGCGCTCTTTGTTTCGATTATATTACGTATTTCGATGACTTAGAGAATACTTTTGTATGAAGAAGTTTGGTTACGTATGACTTGTGCTTTGTTCGAAGATTTTACTGGATTTCACGAATGTATGTAGCGTTTTGTATTGCGAATAGTTTATTTTACTCATTATAAATATTTTTAGACAATCATTTGAAAGAAATACATCGAAATAACTTTAGGTTACACTCGAAAAAGTTTGTTTCTATTTATAGAGATTCGGAAGCGATTTGCTTATTATGTTCGTAAATAAATTACGTTAAAAGCTTGTAGAACTACTAGTCACTATTGTACGAAATGATTTATTGCCCTATTAAGCACACAGACCGGCAGGGAACCGATAAACATTTGACACAATATGTTTAAGGGCTTTCTGCCGGCCGCGGCCATTTTGAAATTTATTCGTATAGCACTAAGGTCGATGTTTGCTTGCGGACTATTTTTTCTTTGCAGAGTGTCCTATTTCAAGTAGTTTGTTTTTATACATCTCAACATCATTCGTGGATTTGTTTACAAAAATAGTTAGTATAGGAGTTTATCATTGAGATAAGAATAAAGTATTCGTTTATTTCTTCTGAACAAGTCACAAATTATAGTTTCGAAAGTTTATAATTGAGAAACTAATATCACATCGGACTAAATACTATATTATGATGGCTTGATAGATAGAAAATTTAACATTTATTATAATGTAGTTCACACAAACATAAAATATGGATTGTATGTAAGGATATTTCATATTACATTAATTTTACAAAGAGGGTAGGCCGGGCGCCATTTTTTTTTTTGCACATTGACCTGCCAACTTTTTTGCATAGATTTTTCCCGGAACTGAGGGGTTAAGGCTATGACGTTGTCACGTTCAACTATCGTCAGTAAACCGACTTTACAGACAACCGATTTTTTTTGTTCAGTTGCAGTGTCTGTCAGCTTTGTAACATGTGCGACGAGAACGTTTTACTGGGTGGCCGGTGGAATATGTGCGGCTTATTTGGTCATAAGAAATTCCAGAAAAAATAGAACTAAGCGAAAGTTTTGGATACGGTCAGAGCGCATGCGTCGCGGGCATGCCTCACGTACGCTGTTGACTGCGCTATGACGCATGCCCTTGATGAACAAAAAAAGGCACAGTGTGGACAAAGCTTATAGTTGTAGTTTGTCGACTGGACTTGACGTAACCCGACCAAATTACATATTGTATAAGAATCAATTTCTCTGATAGTACAATATATATTTTATAACCGAACTGGCAATCAGTTATAATTATAGGCACCTAAACATGATTATATTCAATAAAATATACGAATTATACAATAATAACACTAATGACATACTACTTGAAAAGGATTATAAGTATAGACAAATCCTTAGAAGCTCATAAAATATTGTCACCCTACAAATTTAGGTTATGTGCGTTTATAAAGCATTGGACTAGTAACTTTTTTCTGAGAAAGTCAACGAACAAAGTCCGTTTATGTGAACTCAGAAAGGTTTATTAAATACTTAACCTTAATTTAATTTTAACAAATACAAATTGTAATTTTGACATACATAATCTGTCAAACTCGTCTTTAAATTAAAATTAACTAATCATTAAATGTGTCTTGTGCGGCCGCTAGGGCTTATACGACGCAATTTAGTATCTAGAATATCAATACGTGTCTGAATCATAAAGTTAATATAACTAGCGGAATAGAGGAACAAAGGCCTGAGCAAGTGAGATGTCAATATCAGTAATAC
Organism: Polyommatus iphigenia; assembly: GCA_963422495.1. Classification (NCBI taxonomy): domain Eukaryota; kingdom Metazoa; phylum Arthropoda; class Insecta; order Lepidoptera; family Lycaenidae; genus Polyommatus; species Polyommatus iphigenia. Next base: position 11,435,534 of record OY730177.1, read on the forward strand.
TGCGTGGTAGAAAGAGACGTGTGATACATGACAGCAGAACTCTTTTTTTGACGTCCAGTCGGCACTTATCGGCACGTTGACAATTTAATCTCATAGAAAGATGCTTGTGTAAGTGTATACGTACACATATTTTTGCTGTACATAATTACGCACACAAATGTAAATCAATTTCGGTTTCGTTTGACAGTTCGAGATTGTTGCTCTATTCCGCTAGGTACATTAACTTTATGGTCTGAATCAGAATTATCATAGCTTGACATAATTTTCATTTTGAGCAACATTTAATACTAAATTGTGAATTCTATAAGCATTCTACTAAAGAAGGCAAATAAATATTCTGTCATTTATTTAGATACAACTACAATACTATTGTAGTAAATAAAAATATTTAATAACAATTAAAATATGGAATACTGTTACATTTCATTGACTAGTTATTTTTGGTATGCAAACATTACAACACAGGGTTAGTTATTTTATAATTAATCATTAATTAATACTTAATCCAACAAAAAATAAATAACAATGTGATAAATGATAATATAGTAAATATCTTAACGTAATATAAAGTCCAATTTATAGAACTTTTTTTTTGTCAGACGATTGAACAATGAACACAAGTATTATAATTTAATTTAGAAAAATATTCAAACAAAAACAACAATATTAAGTAAGTAAATAATAAATAACTAATATAAAGATAATCCATAGTATTTCAAACTCATAATGTCATTAAAATCATTATAATATAAGCAAAAATTCATCTTTCTGTATAGAACATGACTATTATATTTATTCATTTTATTTTAATTACAATTTACAAACGCTGCTAAGTATGTACTTACTTTTATTTTATTTATAGTATTGGCTGGTTTACTTTGTAAGTGACTGAAATGTTTGGACTAATCATTCTACTATATAAAAATAAAAGTACAAAAAAATAACAAAAATATCCGTTGCGACTAGGCATAATTCGTACGATTATAATACTTAATATATTTTTGTAGTCATAATATAATATTATATTTTAGTCAAAGTTTTAAATCAATAGATTACTATTAACTTTTCTTTCAAATATGTAGCTTAAGGCACAGTACATTTGGCAGATTTTAAACTCTTTAAATAATTGAATCTTTAAAAATCAATATGTTCAACCACTAGCCGCGTACTGACCAAGCGAGCAGCCTCGCGAGTCGCGAATCTCGGACCGGGGCACGCTCGGGCGAGACAGCGCGTACGTTGGCCTCAGGCGAGGCACTTCTTGACCGACCGAGGATTTGCCTCACGAGGCAGCCTCAACAGGCTGCTCGCTCAATCAGTACGCGGCTATTAGCTTATATTCTTAAAATTGAAGTTTGATCATCAAAAACACTGTTAATTGACTAGTGCAATTCGAATTGACGTATCTATTGGTTTAAATCTTTGACTAGAACCTCGTTTCTGCAGATCAACTACAAAATATTATTAGGGTAGAAGTCAAAATAATTGTACATGACTTAAAAAAATATGTGTACTCGGCTGTTTTTAGCTTATTTAGAAATTTTGTCGGGTTACAACAAGTGATAAACCTATTAAGTTTAAAGAACAATTAATTTTCAGTACACCAAGATATTTTTGTAATGCTAAGAACATAACTATATCGAAAAAAATATCATCAAATTAAAGTCAGTAATTTCAGTTCCATACAAAATGAAAGTGTCCTTTTGCGTAGTGAAATTTTAAACATTATAAAATATTCAAAACTAGGTACTATTTTGCAATATTATAGACTATCAATTAAAAAACGGTGTCTACACCTTTGTTTTCATTTATTATAACCATAATTATTTATCATGCCTATTATTATAAAATTACGTTAATTATTATAATAAAATCCCAAATATCGTTCCTGTGAGTAACTCCGGTAGATAACGGTGTTTTAGGCGCTCCCGAAATGGAATTCTACCATGTCGCAAAATATATTTTATTCCAACAAAACTGTTGGATCACATCACGTAACTTTTAGAAAGCCATCATATCACTTCGTTTAGTTTTGGTGGAAAAAGTGCACGCACAAAAAAATTCCTAAAATATTCCTGTGAATAACGGTAAGTCTAGATAAATTCTAAAGTAAATTACGCGAGTCTGAAACAGTATGTTTTGGTGATAAACACAGAAATTGTTTTCAAGGTAAGATATTTGTCAATATGACGATACATTTTAGATGTTATTAATTCATATTTTTCCTTCCTGTAGATAACGTAATACGACTTAGGGCTAGTTCATATTGATAAAATTATTGTTATTGTGTAAATTGAATAAGTTGGTATAGTAAATGTACCTGCAATTAATAAATAGTTTTTTTTTTTATTATAAAATAATGGGGCAAACGAGCAAACGGGTCAGCTGATGGAAAGCAACTACCGTCGCCCATGGATACTCGCGACAGAATTACACTCTTTCTTCAAGGTTTTCAGGTCGTATTGGTCTGAAAATTGTTCACCCCGAATGACGATCTCGCAATAAACTTTCATCTTTTTAAGTTTTTTTTATTCATGATTATCTCGAAAACTTACGAGTTAAAAACATTGTTTGTTTTTGAGGAAATTATGTAGAAATTTCACTTCCTAGTTAGATAGATAGTCATGGGTGTATTTTTGTCTGTATATATAAATTCATGGAAATTTTGTATTCTTTTTGGATTTGGGATATTTGCGCATAAATTAAAGCTTCAAATATTTTCATTTAGACGGCGCCAAACACCGATGCTAAGCGATAAATCAAAAACCGAGAAAAAGTTTTTAAACCGTGTGTTTGTACTTTGTGGTTATTAATAAGACTAGTTAAAACATAATATTTTATCGATTTTACTAGTTATGTTAGTCTAACAATAAATAAAATTATGTACGTATTTTTTGTTTCAATGTGGAAGCATCCTAATTATCCTGTGAGTAACAATTTCTGTCAGGTGAGTAACGTTACTAACCGGATTTCATGTGAGTTACGGTCGATTATTTTGACTTCTACCCATTATTCTCATTAATTGTCAAAACTTTTCTTACTGTTTGATTGTAAATTGGATCAAACAAGTAACAATGCTGCATCAATGCATAATTTAGTAGAATCGAGGTACTATTATACTTTACGAGGTATTTATACTTTTTATTACATAATATATTTTGGCGGCAAAAGTTACTGTATAGTACAAATGGCGGATGTGCCTGGGGCGTGGTCGAGTAGCGCTCTCCGTCGTTTTATACCTTCTAAGTAGACTTCGCGGTTGAACAGACCAGCTGCTAGGGGCACACTGAAAATAAATAACAATTAGTTTCACTTATTAAAAACTATAACTTGTAGTCTAGCGCACATGGTGGGCGGGGCTTTAAACAACCAGCCCGTTCTCACGAACTGTACGGAGTTTATCTCCATACAAAATCTTATTATAATCATTTAATAGCGCATTTACACGCGAAGAAGACTGACAAAACTTCCGTATTTACAATCTGTACAGGGTGTACTAAACCTACCGACAATTTTTTTAGGGCTTAGGTATCATTAGGAGAGTCCATTTAACCAAAAAGGGTGTTAATTTTTTTACAATAACATTTTATCCCACTTAAAATAGTTGCAGAACGGTCACGTCGCGGCGGTCATGGGCGCCGCGCTCAGACATGATGGAGCTAGTGACCACGATCACGTATACTCACACGTCGGTCCCCGGGCGCAGCGGCGCGGAGAACAGCGCCCACACGGGCTTGTGGTCGCTCGTGACCACGGACTGCACCGTGTTGTACGCCAGGCAGCGCAGCACCGCGCCCACCGTCATGGGCGCCGCGCTCAGACATGATGGAGCTAGTGACCACGATCACGTATACTCACACGTCGGTCCCCGGGCGCAGCGGCGCGGAGAACAGCGCCCACACGGGCTTGTGGTCGCTCGTGACCACGGACTGCACCGAGTTGTACGCCAGGCAGCGCAGCACCGCGCCCACCGTCATGGGCGCCGCGCTCAGACATGATGGAGCTAGTGACCACGATCACGTATACTCACACGTCGGTCCCCAGGCGCAGCGGCGCGGAGAACAGCGCCCACACGGGCTTGTGGTCGCTCGTGACCACGGACTGCACCGAGTTGTACGCCAGGCAGCGCAGCACCGCGCCCACCGTCATGGGCGCCGCGCTCAGACATGATGGAGCTAGTGATCACGATCACGTATACTCACACGTCGGTCCCCGGGCGCAGCGGCGCGGAGAACAGCGCCCACACGGGCTTGTGGTCGCTCGTGACCACGGACTGCACCGAGTTGTACGCCAGGCAGCGCAGCACTGCGCCCACCGTCATGGGCGCCGCGCTCAAGCGACGTAGACCTACAACAGTAGATTTTTTTTTAAATCTATATATACATCGTAATATTATATTGTACTAGCTGTAGCCCGCGACTTCGTCCGCGTTAGCATAGTATAATAACTGTCAACCCCTATTTTACCCCCTTGGGGATAGAGTTTCCAGAAACGCTTAAACACGTATCCTATAATTTTTAATTATTAGCCCAAAAAGAAAGTTTCATGTTTCTAACTCAAGAAATAACGGACTTTCATTCATACTTTCAACCCCAATTTCACCCCCTTGGGGGTATAATTTCCAAAAACGCTTAAATACGTATTTATTTATTTTTAATCAGTAATCCAAAAACAAAGTTTCATGTTCCTAACTTAAGAAATGACGGACTTTCATTCAAACTTTCAACCCCTATTTCACCCCCTTCGGGGTAAAATTTTCAGAATTCTTACCTTAGTGAGTGTCTACTTAATAAAACAATCCTACTTACCAAATTTCGTGGCTGTAACTTTATCAGTTTTTGCTCAGCGATGATGAATCAGTCAGTCAGTCAGGACATGTAATTTTATAAGTATAGATTTTCAGAGGGAACTTATTACTTATCAAACTTATTATTGTAGGCATTAATTAGATATCTCGAGTCCGGACAAATGGTGTTTCGTTTTATGTTCTGAAATAACAACTGTATGAAGTTACACCTAGGCATAGTCTTTAAACAACTTCGACTGTTGCAATTGCTGACTATCGCAATCCTAAATGTTTGTTTTTGTATGCACAATGTCTTGCGTTTTTGTTTTGTGCGTTTCGTGTCTAGCATTAGTCTGTCAGTTGTTTGAGACTGTCGTGTCACGTGTGTCAAGACTCAAGAGCTAGCCAATAGCTATGTCCACATTATGCGCTTTCGTCTTCAATTTTAGTCATCTTCTTTCATTCAACTTTCGTTTTGGCGCATTCAATAATTAAATGCGTCAAAGAACGCAACGCCAACTGTCATTTTTAATAACAAAGCGAAAGTTCTGGACGGCCTGAGGGCATGCGTCGCGGGCATGCCTCACGTTCGCTGTTGACTGCGCTATAACGCATGCCCTTGATAAACAGAAAAAGGCACAGTGTGGACAAAGCTAATAACGAATTTCTCACCTGAAAACGCGGAGTTGTTGTTGGACGTCATTCCTCGCGCCTTGTACAGTATGCGGTCGGTGTACGCGGGCGCGCGCTGCTTGCTAGACGTGTCAAACTGTTGGCTGCCAGGGTCGTACTACAAACATAATGTTACGTGCTATTTCAAACTAGCTGTTGCCCGCGACTTCGTCCGCGTAGACTTCAGTTTATAGCGCGCGGTGTCAAAAAAATAGTTGTCAAAAGCTTTTTAAAATAAATCAAAATACCCAAAGACAGCTGTGCAGTGTGCACATAATACTTATTTCATTATTTTAAATTAAGCTTTATTTATGACGAATTTTAAAGCTTATGGGCAGTTCCATGTAAAAGTCTACCATAAACTAAGAAAATAAATACCTGATTTTGGTATTAAAAAAACTTAATTATAGTCACAACATTATGGTACTATTAAGATTTTATAGAAGCAACAATTTTTAAGCATTACTTTTCTAGTGAAGCTGCCATTTATGAGATGATGTCGTGAGTTCGGATGAGTGTGGTTTTGTGTGATGAAGTTCTGACTTAGTTTTCACGTTATGTATTTTAAATTCCTGTCATATTTTGTTACACTATGATTGTTCAAATAATAAAATACCGATATAGCTTTTGAGATTCGAGAAAATTCATTTTTATAAAGATATAATAGGCTTGTAAGATCACAGTGTCGAGTTGTAGTGTCGGTCACATAAAAAACATTACTTTTGTCTTTAACTACAGTAAAATAACTTTGACATCAATAAAATTAGAAACTTTCCTACGTGATTGCAGCATTAAAAATTTGTCATCTTTTTTTATAACACCTAAACTCTAAAAAATATTTTTGTAGTGTCAGTCACATTATAGAGTCGATCACGCCCAAAAGTAGCGTTTTGTTTGTTATTTTTGCTGATAGATAGTGAAAACAGCTATAGAAAGCAGAGAGAGAAACAGGAAGCTGAATTATTATTTTAAGAACCTGCCAGACCACCTCAAAGTCAAATAAAATCCAAAATTAAGCGATGTCTGGAAGTGAGAAGCAATTGTCACAAAAATCTGGCAGTAGAATATGATATTATTATAGATATCGCAAGAAAATGAGATAAAATGATTGATTTTTAAACTTTATTGAACGTAAGGTAGACCTGCAGAACTGGCAACCTTCTAAAGTAATAGCGACCGAAACTCCATAGTGTCTGGTCGTTCTTACCTCTATAGGGCTCATATAAAGGAAAATTTTTAGCTTAAAAAAATGACGAAAGTCTGCCTATCGCTGGCTCTTGGGTTATTATGTTAATAGTTTTTGAGAGGATTTCGTGTTGAGTTATTTTTTGACAAATTATTAATGATTTCGTTTTTGTGATGTTTAAGTTCAAAAAAAGCATTTTAATGGTTTAACTAATTACTGATTTGCTTTTATATAATTTCAGAGTTCGTACTGTACGTGCTGAGATACATAAATTTTAAGGTTTCATATTAAACTACCGACTTTTACCTGCACAAAGTGAGTGTAGTGTCGGTCACGTTTTGGGCTGTAGTGTCGGTCACAGTTTCTTTTGCTAATAAATATTTTTTTAAATAACTTACAGGTTATAAGTAACCATTTTATAATAGTTTGTTTCATGCACTTCCGATAAAAATACAAAGTAGAGTTATTTAGCGCACAGAGAGGAAGATTATTGTTGTTTACAAACACTCTTGGAAACGACTTCCTTTTGCATGTAGTGTCGGTCACGTTTATGTTTGACTAAATAAATGCTATTTGAAAACAACAGTGTATACCATTTTTTCCACATAAGTTAACTTGTTTAATCTGCTACAAAGCCATCTTAAAATTGATACTAACAACATGATAGTAACCATAATATATAACAAAATAAAACGCAAGTCGTATCAAATGTAGAGTCAGTCACATATGGAATTGCCCTTATATTTTAGCCCCCCATTACACAACTTTACCCATAAACTATAATTTATCATTGATATTTGATAGGTTTAAGGTTACGTCACTGCATAGATAAAGTACCAGCTGAATAGTTATATGGATGCGTGTTTAACAATCGAAAGAATCAAAAAGCATAATCTGAGATTGTACCACCTCTTATAGACAGAGGCGGCGCAAGGCGTGGGCGGTGTGGGCGACCGCCCACGGCCTCGCGGTCCAAGGGGCCCGCGACTACGTCCGCGTGGACTTTAGTTTATAGCGTACGGTGGTTCCCGTTTCCGTGGGAATGCCGTGATAAAATGTCCAAAATAAAATATTCTAATTTTAAAATTAACTTAATAAATGTCGAAATGCGCCATCTGTTGTCATAATATAATAAAACTAAAATAATAGAGAGCATATCGAACTAAAATAATGCCCTATTAGTCTGATTAACAAGTGCCATTTTCGTCAAAACCTGATCTCATGCACCGAAAATTATGATTTGGGTCTCATTCGATTCGGAATACCATCTAGAACATTCTATCAAAATTCCAAGAGGGGCTAAAAAAATGCAATAGTTATAAACAATTAAGTAAACATAAAAAAGAAGGGTTTGGATTTTTTTTTATATTTCGAAAACTATTTGAGATAATCCAAATTTGAAAATAGATCCTTAAAGAACAGGAAATTTCCTAAAAAAAATCTTAGATCCTGGAACCTTACCAATAATCCTTATAGCTTTAAATGAGCGGCGAAAGTAACGGTAAAAACGCGTAGTTCGGGTTTCGCGTGAATTGCCGCAATCTGCCACGCGAACTGAAAATATATTTTAACTGATTAAATATTAATATAAAGAAATAAAAAAATTTGGGTACTAAGTAGACATATCAATAAACAATAATCCGTCAACAAAAATAAATTATCACAATTTCTTTAAATGTTATGCTTTTGTTCATTTGTTAATAGTCACCATTTTAATGTTAACATAAAAACGCTGATTATTTCTAAACAAGAAATCTAGAAATTTTTATTATTCTTTTGAGATAATCTTTAAGGGCTGAGAAGAGATATCCGATGGAAAAATTCTATAATTTTGATTTTTCACTTTTTTATGAACAATCAAAGGCATTCATTAAATTTTCATGTAAATAAAGCAATTAGGGTTTTTTCATCAATAAAAATGATTATTTAAATTTTATTAGTTATAAATATAAAAATATATATTGTTATTGGCTTCTTACAACAACAAAACAAAATAATGACAATAATTGGATATAAAAGTACCGTAATTGCTTTATTTACATGAATAATTTTGGAATGCTTTTGAATGTTAATAAAAAAGTGAAAAATCAAAATTATTGAATTTTTCCACCGGATATCTCTTCTAATAACCTTTTAAGATTAGCTCAAAAGAATAATAAAAATTTCTAGATTTCTTGTTTAGAAATAATCAGCGTTTTTATGTTAACATTAAAATGGTGACTATTAACAAATTAAGAAAAGCATAATAATTAAACAAATTGTGATAATTTATTTTTGTTTACGGATTATTGTTTATTGATATGTCTACTTAGTACCCAATTTTTTTTATTCCTTAATATTAATATTTAATCACTTAAAATATTTTTTTATTTCACGTAGCAGATTGCGGCAAATCACGCGAAACCCGAACCACGCGGTTTTACCGTTACTTTCGCCGCTCAATTAAAGCTATAAGGATTATTGGTAAGGTTCCAGGATCTAGGATTTTTTTTAGGATATTTCCTGCTCTTTAAGGATCTATTTTCAAATTTTGAGTATCTCAAATAGTTTTTAAAATATTAAAAGAAAAACCAAACCCTTATTTTTATGTTTACTTAATTGTTTATAACTTTTGCATTTTTTTTCAGCCCGTCTTGGAATTTCGATAGAATGTTCTAGATGGTATTTCGAATCGAATGAGACCAAAATCATAATTTTCGGTGCATGAGATCAGGTTTTGACGAAAATGGCACTTGTTTACCAGAGTATATTGACTGCCGATATTTTTATTTGGTGGGGGATAGCTCTGAACTGTAATCATGTTTACAATACTTATTACTATTCTTATGTAATTTTATTTTTTATTAAATGTATTATATTATCTTATATCTTTAAACGAGCAATTCTTGTATATATATAATTGGAATCTCGGGATCGGCTCCAACGATTTTCATGAAATTTAGTATATAGGGGGTTTCGGGTAGGGTTGCCAACATTTCTCCGGTGAAATATAGTATTTTTCAAAATAAACTATAAAAAATATAGTACACTTCTAAAAAATATAGTATTTTATGGAAAAAATGTTCAATTAAATATTTAAGTATTATTTGTGTATATAGAAACTATATTTTTTGCACTTCTTGCATTTTTTAACAATGTTTTGTCTAAAATAAAAGTGTCCTCATAATATTATTATGCTTTATTACATTCAATTTTTAGATCCGCGCGGATTATTGGAAATCTATTGTTATCGCGGTCGCATGCGACCGCTTGGGGCTTGAGGGATTCATGTAAATTAAAAGCTGTTTTTATTATTAATGAGATACTACTCCTGTTTCTCTCTTCCCGCCATTTCAAATTCATAACCGAAAATACCCTTTCTGTTAATGCCGAAGTGGCGGGAATAGAGAGCAGGAATGAGATAATTTTAGTGTTGAAAATATAGTATTTTTGCGTACTATATAATAGTTCAACAGTATATACGCAGGCTCGAAATATAGTACAATACTATATATTATAGTACGGTTGGCAACCCTAGTTTCGGGGCGATAAATCGATCTAGCTAGGAATCATTTTTAGAAAATGTCATTTTATTCGTGTTTTATCGAATACCGAGCAAAGCTCGGTCAAATAGCTAGTATTATATTAAACGTCTTACATTTAGCATAAATTAAAATTGCATAAAAATTCTCATACTTATCCGTATCAAACATTGTTTAATGCGGATGTCGGACAGGTATGAGCATGTTTAAATATTACGAATGAATAATAATAATAATATTTATGGACACTTCACACCACGTCAGTCTGGCTCCGTGCTAAGTGCCTACAGGACAGTTAAAAACAGCTTACACCTGTGCCAGACAACGGAAATAATATAGGTACATTTTAATACTTTTATAATATTTATTATTTATACATAAAATATATTTAAGATTTTTTAAATATTATTATGATACATATTATATAATATTGAATACACATCCAAGACCCAGGAACATTGAAAACTTTTCCCAGGACCCCCGGGATGAGCGCTGACCACGCGCTTAATTAACCAACTGAGCTACGGAGCCATCGGAATTAAAAACGACATCTGCTGTCACGTATAAGAACTACAATGCGAATTAATTTTCATAGATATTTTCATGGAAATAAGATATTTTCCCTCATCAAAATGTAGCCTATGTCCTTTCTCAGGCTCTAGAATATCTGAGTACAAAATTTCATTGCAATCGGTTCAGTAGTTTTGGTGTGAAAGGGAGACAGACAGACAGACAGAGATACTTTCGCATTTATAATATTAGTATGGATATTATGACATGATAAGTTTGACCTTTATTACATGGCAATAGGATTGAAATAGTAAAGCGGATCTGATGTTTACTATACATTATAGTCATAATGTATAGTTGACATCAAATCCGAATATATAAGGAAAGGCAAAATTTGATTTAGATTTTTAGAATTTAATCAAAGATCTTGGATATCTATAATTTTATTAAAAACTCTTGTTCTTTTAGTGTCTCTCCAAATACTGAAAGTTGGCAGTCAAGCGAAACTTTTCCTTGCCTAAAGCAAGTCTAAAAGACTACGAATAATAAAACTATCGTAGCTAAAAGATCTTCGACAGACTTTATCCCTGTCCACTCTCGGATTAAACTCAGACTGGTTCAAATTAGTGTAACAATATACATTTAAAGATTACTTAACTTTAAATTAGTGGAGAGTTTTATAGAAAACTAGCGACCCGCCCCGGCGTCGCACAGATATAAAATATACATATAGCCACTGAAAAAACGATTAAAATCGATAGCCTATGATCCTTCACGTGGTCTACTTCTTATCTGTGCCAAATAACATAAAAATTGCTCCAGTAGTTCGCGAGATAAGCCCTTTCAAATAATTTCCCCCGTTTTTCCACATTCTCCTATTAGTCTTAGCGTGATAAAATATAGCCTATATATAGCCTTCCTCAATAAATGGCCTATCTAACATTGAAATAATTTTTCAAATCGGACCAGTAGTTCCTGAGATTAGCGCGTTCAAGTTTAGCCCTTTCAAATAATTTTCCCCGTTTTTTCCACATTTTCCTCTATTTCTTCGCTCCTATTAGTCTTAGCGTAATAAAATATAGCCAGCCTTCTTCGATAAATGTGCTATCTAACACTGAAAGAATCATCAAAATCCGTTGCGTAGTTTTAAAGATTAAAGGGAACAAAGGGACATGAGGGAAAAAAAAGCGACTTTGTTTTATAATATGTATAGAATAGAATATTTTTGATAGAAAAAATCTAACTCATAATACTTGTTTATGTGTCCATTATTTAGATTTTTTTGTAAAAGTAGCAGCAATAAAAGAGTATTTTTTTTCACCTTTGTATGGGAAAATTTAATGCGCGCTTGCCTATACAAATCACAAAAATAAAATTTGCTTCTTTCAGCGCTGCCACTTTCACAGTGAACTCTATGTAAGGGACACGTACACACATCGCTTAGTTTTGTTACACCTTGTATATTTCGCCGTTCTCAGAAACTTCGCTAGCGCGATGCAGGATTGAGGCGCTAATTGTGGGTACCGCCAGTACTATATTATTATTAACTCAGCCAGTAGTATTATTAACTCTCTGAACTAATCACCTTGTAAGTGGGGGGGAAGGTGACGGGCGCCTCGCGGAAGTCGCGGAAGGCGGCGCCATCCTCCAGCACGGCGGTCAGCTGGTCCGTGTGCAGCAGCCCGTGCGGCAGGTGCGGGGGGAGGGGGAACTGCAAACAGTGGCGGCGTTAGGGGGGGCGACACCCAGGGTGCCGGATAAAAAGGGGCACCGAAAAAAGAGGCGCCGCCCTATTTTTAGCACTACCAGCACCCAGCGCCGAAAAAATTTCGCTTAGGGCGCTGGTAGTACTAAAACCGGCACTGACTGTAAATATATAAAGGTAACATAAACAAGTGACAATGCTTTAGGGCCAAGTCACAACACTGCGTTGCGGCGTCGTATTGCAAAAAAAAAAACATCGCACAGAAAAGCGATGCGATGTCGGAGCGCAAAATTTTATTGGAACTGTCGCTGTCGCATCTGAAATTTCCACGATGAGTTCTGCGGAGTCGTGGATATTTACGATGCGACGCGGTAACGCAGTTTTTTGGCCCGGCCCTTGTGTGCGTGTGTGTTTGTGTGTGTGTATAAAGTGTCCTAATATCTTGACAGTTACCTGCGTCTGTTCTATCCACCTCATGACGGCGGCTCGCGGCTCCCCCAGTCTGAAGTTTAGGTCACCACACCAGAACACATAGTCGAAGTTACTCGTTACATCTGAAAAATATAACCGAAAAAATAAAAATTTATTCAGATTTCTGTAAACTACGCTGTGAGTGGTCTTCTTAAGGCGACGCCTTGATAATTTGGCTGTAGCGATATCGATTTTTCTCAGCAATGAGTAAAGCTTAGAAATTAAAGTTCATTGTCAGTATTCATCATGTTTTTGTCTTTGAATTACCCATAGCATAACACGATTGGTCAATTTTTATAACACAGAATAATCAATCAAAAAGACCTCTGATCTGAGAGTGATTTAAGCTTCCAAAATTTGTACATAAATTGGTTCAAGCATAGACTTTAATTTGCCCATAGCTTATATGAAATGTATTTATGGTTTTCAAATTACGCGACAAAAACCATTTTTGTCGCTACGCTCTTTCCATTTTTTGCTGTTCCATTGCTTGTTTTCTATGAGAGGCCGGGCCGGCCTAAGAAAACAATTACATTTGTTATGTATTATATCCAAGAAAAAATTGAGGCCAGTTCTTTGTAGAACTGGCCTCAATTTTTTCTTGGAAAACTTTTCTATTTATTTTAACTACATTTAGATGTGAGTTTTTTTTTGTTACTAATGTGATGCTTTTAAAATATATGTAATATGCATTATTATTAAGAAAATGGCACAGTAGACATTTATTGATATTCACAATATTTTAAGATCATTATGTTTTATGGAATTAAAAGTTTTAATTACCTTTACTCCTATGTCTACAAGGTAAATTCTTCGGCAAGTCTATTGATCGGATAATCCTTTTGATATCTGACAATCGTTCTTTGACTTTCTCCTGATGGGCAGTGAGATGAGCCGTCACGAATAGGAAAGTAGAACCGAATAAAGCGAAGGATATAGCTACGGCTCCTTTCGTTCTAAAGGCTGTCCCGGGTCGCACAGATAGACTAGCGTCTTCGGGGAGCGAGCAAAACCATATTAGGTCTCTTCTTATGAATATTGTGAGGTGAATTGTACCTGAAATGAGATAAAAAGTCTATTAGGTCAATAGCAGGTTTATTGATGAGTAAAAAATTAGCCAACATCTAAAATTATTTTTTGACGTGATAACGTCTTACAATTCGATATGGGCTGCGCGCACGAAAAACATGACAGTTCATGCGGCGTTACCTCGCTGACAGCTCTGAGGCGTTCCATTTACACTCTCAAGTCTCTCAACAACCGTAAGGCCCACCTGGGCCGCGCTCTTTGTTTCGATTATATTACGTATTTCCACAGTATAGCAATATTGAATATCCCTACAGTAACGAAACGCCTTTGATGTCGCACGATGCCGCCACCGGTGTAGGTACCGAGCAGATATGCCAGGGTTGCCACGAAACGGGAAATAAAATAAAAAAAAAAACATTGTGCTTGTAATGTTATCATATAATCTGTATAATCAGCGTGTTATATTTACATAATTATGTCGTACTGCCAGATATTTACGTGAAACTTTATTTTTAGATGATTTAGTTCTCTATTTAAAAATTTAATTCACCCATCAAGCCCCATAAGCTCACCGGTGAGCGAGAAACAATATAATAACAATAGATTTCCAAAACTCCACGATCGAAGGATTAAAATAATGAAGACGCATTCTATAAAATATTAAATATCCAATAATTATAAATCACATAATTGGTAGGTATGGTAGGCCACCCGCCAGGCCGCCACACATCAGGTGTAACAGAAGCGCTTCAAAACTCGCTCATAATATTACGTGCGCGGTAAGGGCGGTCCAAAGGTCAACATGTTACAGTTGATGTGTGGTCCTGTGTACCTCGCTAGGTAGGTACTAACTAGTATGTAACAGGGTATTTGACAGATTTTTAATGTATTCTATATTGTTTCTCTCCAAGTTACACTTTTTACAACGTGAGTTACAATAAAACAGAGATGCAAATAAATGCCGCCAAGACCAACACAATATTAGTGTGAACTGTGAGCCGATATTTATAAAAAATTAAATCCTTTAAATTGTTTTTTGAGTCAGATTTACATCCAGGTTACACTGAAGTCTGAACACTTATAATATTCCATTGTTTATAAGATAAGTTATCGTTTAACAATAATTACAACACAAAATTCGTAGACAACGCGCCAACGTCACCCCTGCGCGGGCAGGTACACAAACTCCGCGAGTTTGTGTACGCGGGCCCGCGCCGCCCGCTTCCCCGCGGGTACCCCTCCGTTGCTCTGCGCAAGTACATTCGTTTCACTGCTGTAGGGATATATTGCTATACTGTGGTATTTCGATGACTTGGAGAATACTTTTGTATGAAGAAGTTTGGTTAGTTATGACCTTTGATACATTGACCACACTCTGAATGAAAAATAAATAAACAATCTTTGAGCTATTAGTATTATTTCGGCTATTCAAAATTGTGCTCTATTTCCTACGTGTCAAGGTATGACTTAATATATGAAGAATAAAGTATTCGTTTATTTCTTCTGAACAAGTCACTAATTATAGTTTCGAAAGTTTATAATTGAGAAACTAATATCACATCGGACTAAATACTATATTATGATGGCTTGATAGATAGAAAATTTAACATATATTATAATGTAGTTCACACAAACATAAAATATGGATTATATGTAAGGATATTTCATATTACATTAATTTTACAAAGAGGGTAGGCCGGGCGCCATTTTTTTTTGCACATTGACCTGCCAACTTTTTTGCATAGATTTTTCCCGGAACTGAGGGGTTAAGGCTATGACGTTGTCACGTTCAACTATCGTCAGTAAACCGACTTTACAGACAACCGATTTTTTTTTCAGAAGGAATTCAGTTTTTTTTTTGAGTAAACAAAGGCAACTTTTCTATGTTGAATTTTCTAAACATTAACAATTTGCCTTATGTCAGCATCTTTACAAGTTTAGTTTTTGTTACATGTTCTTAATATTTGATTTAAAATATAAACAGACGAACATAAACCTACTCCTTTTTGGAAGTCGGTTAAAAATATGTGGTCTCAAGAATTTTTAACACTAGAGTGAATATCAAAATGACACAATACGTTATAATACATTACAGCTTTAATAATGCTTAAATGGTTTTGCATGTGTATCAGGTTTACAATGCTCAATGCTTATGTAATTATGACATAATGTGAACACGATACGAATAATGCATTAAGTATGTAATTTAAATATTTATTATGTAATTCTATCTTATGAGCATATCCTGGATCTTTATGCTGAGAAACGACATAATATCTTGATTGTCGCAGCGGAAACTATTGTCGCTATTAATCCAAATCCAAGATCAGACCAATCCAAGTCTCATTTTATATGTCCAAGGCCAAGTAACTATAAAGTTCCGAAATGAATATGCCTGTTTTACGGACTCTTCATTTTTATGGGATAAAATATTTTGAATGACCAAGGCCAAGCAGATAAAAACTTTATGAATGAATATCTTGTCCATACTGTACTCGGCGAAACATGGCGGTAGCGGTCATTGACTCCCTGTCAAAAACTTGTCACTTTCTATACACAGCCGCGATTGACAACATCTGACACTTCACTGTCAATCGCGGTTTATATAGAAAATGACAAGTTTTTGACAGGGAGTCAATGACCGATACCGCCATGTTTCGCCGAGTACAGTATAGTAGATGATAGTAGGTATGAATGGTACATTTTTCGGGATAAAATCTTTTCTATGTCTTTCCATGAGACTCAAAGTATGTCTGTACGAAGTTTGGTCAAAATTGGTCTATATGTTTAAGCATAACATGGTAATTGGTAACAGATAAGCTAAAATCTTGACATATTACGGATCACGAACCAGGCCAGCTGACAGATCACGAATCACATTGAATTGATATAATCCGACCAAATGACGTAGGTCTGTCAATTGCCTATGAATCAATTTCTTCGATGGTACATTATACACATGATTCACTACATTCTTAATAAGATAACTTACCTAAGTAATGAGAATGTAACAACAGATGTGAAGGTCCCAGTACTTCTTGTATGGTAATCTCCCATTCCATTCTTTCAGAGTAAGACTCTTGAGTGCCTATAGCAAATATGTCAGGTACATGCTTCACTTCATTTGGGAATATAAAATCTGCCAGCTCCCTGCAAAGATAGATAGTTAAGTAAGATAAATAATTAATAAACACCTATCCTCTGGTATGTATATGAAAAAAGAGTTCGAACCTTTATGTATGGAGCGTGGCATACCTAATTATTAGTTTCAAGTACTTAAAATGGTATATTTTCGTGTACACCTATGAAGCATACGTCAATCGACAGAGAAAATAATTATAAACAACAAAATATACTCTTTGACAAAATGTCGTAAATGTTATACTTTTTTTAAATATTTCAGGTTCTTTATCTAAAATGTTATTTATTTTACATTTTCAAATTGAAATAACTCAGAAAGTATATTATTTACGACATTTTGTCAAAGAATATTTATTGTTTGTAAACATCTTCTCTTTCGATTGGCTATGTTTCATAGGTGTACACCAAAATACGACAGGTATGCCAATAAGGTTCGTTGTTCTTTGACACAATTATTACAGGCTGCAGTGCCTGCAGATAAGGCTTCGTATAGCCTTCCAGCTGCACATTGGCTTTCCTTTTTTATGACGAAAAAATTACCAGTAAACTTCTTTAGCCTTTCTTATAATTTAAAGTGAAAAACATACTCTCGAGCAGCTACTTGGGCTCATCTACCGTGATAACTCGTATGCAGCTAGTTTGTGCTACCGCGCGCGAACAGCCTCACTCGTCAGAGAGTGAGTAAAGGGTCGAACCCTTAAGAGCAGGGGGGACGTGTCCCCACGTCAGATAAAAATAGCTTATTTTCGTAGCTTTCCCCAATATTGCCCAATTAGAATGTCACACGTGTGACCTTCTAATTGTTTATCTCCAAACCAACTAGCAACAGACTAGTTATTGACGACCTCTGTGGCTCAGTTAGCTATATCAGGTAGCTCAAGCCGGGGGTCGCGGGTTTGAATCCCGCCGACGGAACAAAGTTTTCAAAGTTCCTGGGTCATGGATGTGTATTAAATATGTGTATCATATAATAAAAATCTTAAATATGTGTATAGTATAAAAGTATTAAATATATTTCCGTTGTCTGGTACCTGTAACACAAGTTCTTCAGGTACTTAGCATGGGGCCAGACTGACTTGGTGTGAAGCGTCCATAGATATTATTATATCAATAGATATATTAGTTATAGCCACGATTAAACTACCATGGTCTTAACCAGACCAGTAGCTTAAACCCTTTCGAAAAAAAAGAAATAAATACATACTTTGGTGGAGCTTGACCATTCATGTTCCATGTTCCAACAAATATTTTAACTTCTCTCTCTGGAAACACATGTTCTAATTCCGCAGCCCCCAGCAGCGAGTGTGATGCTAGTCTTCCGTATAAATAATTCCTAAAAAACAAGTCCTTATTATTGAGGCATTTAGGCTAACATATGTGGTTTAAAGGTAATTTTGGTGACTGTACAATGTACTATCAGAGAAGTTGATTCCTATGCAAATCGGGGACCTAAGTAGTTTGGTTGCGTTATGTCAAACCCAGCCGACAGATCACAATTAACATTGAATTGACATATTCAACCAAATAACGTTGGTCTGTCAATTGCATAGGAATCAACTTCCTCGATGGTACATAGTTGCAGAAAAACTTCATGTAACAATTTATTCACAAGATAATTATTCTGTCAATCAGCTTAAGTTGAAGATTAGTATGAGTGTTAATGATGTTGAATAATCTTTTCAATAATTATTCAAAGTTATATCTGCAATTACAATTCAATTACATAGAAATCAGATAAAATATATCCTTTATGACATAAGTGTGTTGTGTTGCAACATCACTTATCCTTTTTAAAGTCCAGACTCAAGTCTAACTCTGTACTTTATTCAGAATAAATTTAACCAAAAAAATGTTAAACTTTATTAACGCTTCAACTCCCATAAGGCCTAAGTGGGCTGCGAGAGCAATAGATTTCCAAGAGTCCGTGATCGGAGGATTAAATTGTTGCATTGCTTTTATTGAGCATAGTTTTTCTGATTAAATTTAATCTTAATAGAGTATTTTGATTTTAGGTGGATCTAAACGGAGTACAGAACCCAAATAACTAGTCTGAAATGCAACTTTTCAAAGAAATTGTAGGAGACACACAGAACAGAATATGAATAGAGCTAACCTCTGCCTAGCTTCTTGTGTGGGTATGAGTCGTAGAACCTGTGCGGCAAGCAGCGAGTTACGGACCAAGCTATCTGTGCTCCCAGCCCTTGAAATAGATCGTGTGATTGTTGATTGCGCCCTATATGGAAAAGCACAAAATGTTATGATGAAATGAGTTGAATGATAGGGTTACCAACCACCACATAAAACAACATAGTATAATTATTATTTTAGATCAGGGATTTTTTTAATATAAAATTTTAATTATAAACATATATTTTTGGCCTAATAATCTTAAACTCACATGTTCTGTGTCTTAACTATCTATAGTAATCTTAAACATACTATATGTTTAAAAGCAAGGGATATGAATGGATATGAAATGAGACTTAGGTACTTTTATACACAGAATTATACCTAGTCAGTCACATATTTTATTGTAAAATTTCAAAAGATTAATTCCAATAGAGTAGTTTAATACATACCTTCTTTTACGGTCTAATGAGCTGCTTCTATCACTCTCAGGAGAAGAGGAACGAAACAGAGGTTTTGTTTCAGTAGATATCAGATGATCCGCAGACAGTCTTTTTACAAACAACTTACTTTTGGGCTTTATACCCTCAAAAGAACCAGAATGTTCGAAATACTTTTTCGTCTCCTCACTCTTAGGAAAATTAACTGTTACTTTAGGTATGTCGTTGGATTTCGAATGAGAGTTATTCGCTGTGTTGTCACTCAAACTGTTACTTGAATCATTCGCCGGACTTAAGTGGCCCGAAGATTCTTCTTTTGACAACTGGCCCTCGAATAAACTCTTCGGTCGGGACCTTCTGAAGAAGGTTTTGCAGCATTTAGCGTTTTTTTCGTCCTCATTCGAGCTCTGATCGATATGCTGATGGGAATTGGCACTGACACGTTCCAGGCTCGAATTGACATGATGATTCGATTGATCTGTATTTAGCTCTGAGTTTTGAACACTTTGGACTAAAAATGGATCAGCAGGAGACAAAGGTCGAGATGTGGATTGACTGAGTTCTTCATTGGAATCAGTATCCACATAGCATCCAACTTTCGGCGATTTTTTCACGAACAGTCGCTTTCGCAGTGATAATTTTTGTTTGGTCCTAGTGGGTGATGTGGTCATCTTCGGTTTTTAATCACTATCACTATTATTTTATGTTACTAATTACATTTTTCCTAAATATAGATAACATAACCTAAAAATACGATCAATGACATCTTTCACTTTCAGATCTTTCAGATGTCATCTCTTGAAAGTTATAAATTTTCAGATTCGTTCAAAAATCTTACGATTAAAAAAGTAAAAAAAAATCGAATGAAACATAAAACCAAATTAGGTTTCTAGGAAAAATAAAATGACTTGTTATCTGTTTATCAGTGCTCGTGTTATTAAACATCTGTTACTATGACAACACCTAAAGAAAAACTGGGAAAAACCTTATGTCAATGGGAAAAACCGAAACACAAACTCATACTCATGAACGTAGAAAAAAAGGCTCATACTAATCAGAATTCAGAACATCATTCGTGGGACATCTTAATTTTAGCACTGAAATAATACACTATGGATAATATAAATATTATAGCGTGCTATTTCTAAATTCTAAGTAATGCTAATACGACAGAAATACCATATAATAGTAAAAGTATAATTTATTAAATATTTTTATATAAACAACCACATGCAAAACACTAATGAAAACAATAGGGCTAAATTGATTTTTACGTTCACTGCATTTCCAGTACCCGGCACCAATAAATTCAGACCGTTATATTCCGGAGTTGGTGAAAGGTTTCCACCAGTCACCGACTGGATACCGTCCCCTGAAAACGTGATAAGATCTTAGGATCCGGACCTTCTTCGGAAAATAAATAAAATAATATATTGTATAATAATAATATGATATCTTCAATAAATAAAAATGAACAAAACGATGTAGAGTGTATTCTCTGTCTCTTTCTATGGCCCGGTTGCCAAATGCCAAATAAGTAAAAGTTTGTCCATTGTCTTATTGCCACTTTTCTCTTTTATGTAGGTAGGTACCTAGAGATAAACTACGATAACATGGCGCGCCTCTCCAAATTACTGTTTCAATGTGTGTAGTCACATCATTATGAAAAAGTTTGTATGTAGTAAGTATTCAACCAATCAACCAGTACTCGTTATATGTCACTTATTAGTTATTACTAAGATTTGTTGGTCAACTAATCATAACTAGCCGACCGCGCAAGACAACGCACTTCAAATGTTTTGAATTTTGGAGGGGCGCGCCATGTTATCGTAGTTTATCTCTACTAGATGACGCCCGCAACTCCGTTGCACCAAATTTAGTTTATCTCGCGGAAACCGCACATTTTTCCGGGATAAAAACTATCCATGTCCTAAGCTTTCCCGGGACTCAAAGTATCATGCCAAACTTCAGCATTATCGGTTCACCGGTTTAAGCGTGAAGAGGTAACAGACAGACACACTTTTGTATTTATAATAATTAATAGGGATGATAACAAGATAGCTACAGTCTACTCTATTCATGCGCTAGTGAAAAAGTCAAGTAGGGAATATAAGCTTTATATGTGTAACTTCCTACCAGATAAATGAAATTAAAATTCTTACCAACATTACAAAGATCGGTAGTGCAGGCTCTGTAGTAAGTCTTGAATGTGGGGTCAACGACCTCATGATTGAGATAGTCTGGCACTTCCTCGCAGCCTCTCGTGAAACTTGCTACCACACCAATAGGGTCCTAAAAATATGAAAAGAGGTAATCATCATCATAACTAACACGACTTATAATTTTTTTTCGACTGAGGTGACAGTCTTACATAAAATCGAAGGAAAATATGGTAATCATGATTAGTTAACAAGTATATTATTATATTACCTATTTAAATAATGGAGATGAAAGGGCTACGACCCTAAAACGCACATAATATCTCCTTTCATAGGTCGTATAGGCTGCGGCATAGCTTTGTGGTAGCCGGTAGCGTCCATATAGGGCGACAGATTTCGTACATGAGGCAGCGGAAATAAAGTGGCATACACTCTTAAAAAGTATCAATTCGGCACTGGTGATATTAAGAATGATGGATCATGGATCGTGATACTGTTTGTTTTAATCTATTTTTTTACCCGACTGCCGGGAGGGTTATGTTTTGGCCTTATTCAAATGAAACCTTGGTCACAACTCACATTCTTCTTTCATGTCACATGCGTCTAACCCCACAAACCTTACCTGAAACTCCTGTCTCAATATTGTGCAATAAGTGTATCGACAGTCCACGATCGGTGTGTCATCAGTGATGGTAAGGCAAGACCTGTCAGAGTCTACGGACGAGAACCCGCAAGCGTAGCACCGCAGCTGACCTGAAAACCACGGCGATTACTCAGCTCTCGATTTATGTATAGGCAGTATACACCATAGCCTATGGGTGGTAGAGTCCTATGGCGTCTTGGGGGGGGGGGGGGGGTCATCGTGACTCAACCAAGGTTGAGTCACGATGAATTTAAGCTCTACATGCGATAACCAAAACATGCCAAAAGTAACTCTTCAACTTTTAATAAGTACTTTGTAGTTTGTACGCATGTACGTCATAAAAAATACATAATACTTTTACGACCTTCTCTTTCTAGTCTATATTATATTATGTGTTTTCAATCATTATTTTTATTGTCATAACATTTTCATATAGCTTTACATAAATCTGCTTTACATACCCGCTATTCTTTGCACAACACAAAATAGAAGAAACAAAACAATTTTCACTTCCATTTTCAATACATGAACTAATCAATTGTGTTTCATTGGGTATAATAAAAATAATGATACACCTATCTTATCGTTGTATCTAAATTAGCTATTATCGCAAATCAGAGTATTGATAATAATTTGAATACTTAATAGTAGCGCACTTCCTTTGAAGTAGTTTGTACGGGGAAGTACCTACTTACGATTATGAAAGTGCAGTGGTTTGTTGGTAAAGCTTTATCTTTCACTCTTCACCATGGTGGCATTCTCGTAAGAGCTACCTAAATTAGTTGGTTAGTAAAAATATAAAAAAGTATCTAGAGTATGGAGTATCTATGCGATAAATTGTGGATAGCCTATCCGGCACTTATCAGAAAGTGGTGAAACAGCTGGCCTTTAATAGGTTACCGGTCGCGGAGGAATGTTGTGGGCAACAGCTTCTGAATCATACGCATAAGCACGGTGCAACGATGGTATGGTGCTTCAGCTCGCAGCACCATCGTTGTGCTTTTCTTTAGTTGTTAGTTGTCACAGTCAGTAGCGGCTTTAGGTTGGGGCGACGCTGGGCGACCGCCCAGGGCGCCGGATATAAAGGGGCGCTAAAGGCAAACAAAAGGGGCATCAATTTTTTCAGCACTTTCAGCACCCTAGGCGCTGAAGAATTATTCTCGGCCAGGGCCCTAGTAGACAAGTGGCAAGCGATTATCGTAAACGCTAACGCCACAAAATGTATGCGATTTGAGTTTTGAGTTTTGACATATTAAGTCATCGCTTCGCTAGCGAATACTAATGTCAAATCCCATACATTTTGTGGCGTTAGCGTTTACGATAATCGCTTGGCGCTTGCCTAGGGGGGCCTCCCCCCTAGACAGGGCGCTGGTAGTGCTAAAACCGGCAATGGTCACAGTGCCTGTCTTCATTTAACCGTATAATGACAGTTGCGGGCGACAGATGGCAGCTCCAGTGGGGGCAGTGGCCGTCGTTTATCACCGCTATCTGAATAATCGATTACCGCAATTACCATTGCACTAACGGCATCACATTGCTTACTCCCATCGCCTGGATTTTAAAACCTACATAGGTATTTCTTTACCTAAATAGCCAAAAGGAGTAAGTGGATTTGCCAAAATAGTTTTGTGACAGCCAAAAACGAGCAGGCGGATCGCCTGATCGTAATTCGTGGCAATCGCAACAGCAGTGGAGATAAAACTTCCAGCTCATTTGGTGCTGGGCCTTTTGAGTTCTTTTCTTCTGTTTTCTGGTTTTACCCACACCCCAGTAGATAATCCACTCATTCACACTTCTGGTTTTGTCGTTCTTGCCAATATGTATGTAAAGTATAGGTATTATGTATAGGTACTTAATAGAAAAAGTAACGTCAACATTGTTTCTTGCTTACGAAAGCTTAAACTACTAATTATTGTAAGCAAAATACTGATAACATATTGCCATGTCAATAATGACCCAAGGTGTAGGTAACTACCTAATAGGCAATATAAATAGTAGGTATGGCATGATTGAATAATGTCTCAAATGTATCCATAGGCATAATATATAAGATTCATATTATTAAAATATTATTACTAAATTTTACAACTTTTTAACACTGTCAACTAATATATATTCTGTGACACTGTCTGAAATGTCTGAATGTTAAAGCACAAAGTTGAAATTGCAGTCACGAATTTTCATAATAACATTTTTATTTACTTCACTATAGTTCTACATAGATCTAATATAAAAATCACTATGTGAAAACGCCCCATATCAACAGACAGCCTGGCAGCAGTCACAAGACCACACAGCTACTAGTTTTGCAACTATCGACTATTGAGGAAAATAATTGTAAACAAGGTATTAGTGTATAAGTAGCGACTTGTACCAACTTTCATCATAAACTTGAATTTATAGCCGAGATAAATTGTACTTCGCTCATCAACTTATTAAACTGTTCCTTTGCCTGCGTGTTTGCTTTTCGTTTGTTCTTTCGAATATTCGAAAACAGCGTTAAATTCCTGTACTTAATTCGTTTTCCGATCGACTTACCTCTTTTGTGTTTTAAGCTTCTAAGTTTAATAAGCTTATTTATTAAATAATTAATAAATTATAAAACAATAATTACCACACACCAAAATAATAAATTTAATCATCGAAATACATTACAGTACATCTTCAACTCCTTTCTTCCTCCTTTATTCTTCTAATCTTCATCACAATCTCTTGTTTCTTCTTCACCAGCACTTCTATGATAACTACTAACACGGATATTTAAAGTGCAATACGACAACACAAGTAAACGCTCATTTTTCTACAGTCTATACTCTACACCCCATTTTCCGAATTCCTTCTCTTAATCTTCATCACAATCTCACGTTTCTTCTTCACCAGATTTTCTATGATGACCACAAACACTGATATAAGTGCTCCATAGGACAGCACCAGTAAAGCAGGGTAACAATCCACCATGCTGACAGAGACGAAGTTAGCTTGGCGACCTGAACATTTGGGTCGTTTGGCGTATAGAAGGTGATTCTCTCGTTGCTGTAGACCGTGTTCTTGGAGGCGTTTAGTCCTGGAAATATGGTAAGTTATGGTTATGGTTAGTTAGTTATGATAACCATTGTAACATTTGATTATTTTGAGGGATGGCCCGTTAATCACGTAAGGCTTGAAAAGGGGGTGGAGTTGTTTAAAGAAAAAATTACGTCCTCATAAACTTCATTATGTATCACAAAGAAGGGGAAAGGGGATCACGTGAATCGTGATAGATTGGCCCGTCTAGAGACTAGACTGCCCATTGCTCTATTATAATCTAGTGTCTGCTTTATAAATGAAAAGTCTAGGCTTTCGTCTATGCACTATAGACATTGAATACTTAATCACACTATGAACATCAGTGGTCCAGTGGCTAAGAGCAATGCCTCCCGATTCTGGAAGTCGTATTGTGATATTGAGGTGAGCAAAGATGTTGTTTCTAAATCTGGTTAATAGTTCTTCTGGTTGTCTTATATAAACGAATATCCATTACGTCGGATGGGGAAATAAAACTACATGCTAATAAATAATAATTTACAAGAGTAAAGGAAGAGAGTGTGCTCTTACGTACTGTACTCACTCGGCAAAATAAAAATGACTTCTGCATAGCTGGTTTCAACAAAACCCAAAACAGGGAGCTATATATACATATGCCTGCAAAGTGTATACCTACCCAATCTTAAACATCTCCATGAAAGGCGTGTCCTTCTTCACAGCCAGCCAGGGGTCAATGACCCGCAGGTACTCTATCTCCTTCAGCCCACACTTCTCCCCCTCCTCGAAGTATTTCCCCACAAACTTGTAACCCACACCCGTCTCCATGTGGAACGCGAATAGTCCCTGAGAACAGTAGCGGCGTTAGTGGGGCGACTCTAGGTGAGCGCCCAGGGCGCCGGATAAAAAAGGACGCCGCATGCAGGGTGCTCTACCAGCACCCTGGGCGCCGAAGAAATCTCGCCCAGGGCGCTGCAGCTGGTGGTGCTAAAACCGGCCCTGCCTGGGAAAAATGGCAATATTGTCTTCCCGAGTAACCTCATAAGTTAACTCTTAACTCTACATGCAAAGCTCAATAAACTAACTTCTAACTCTACATAATAATATTAAGTAATAATACAGGGTGTGTTTAGTTTTTGGAAAAATGTGCCGACTGGAATCCCGGCTAGGGATTTCCCTTGCCGGGAATTCAATGCCTTTTTTTTTAATTTTCCTGTTTTAATATCTACAAAAAGTTTTAATTATTATAATATAATGTTGTAGCTCCTGCAGTAGTACTTATGGTTATCCGATTTACTTGACATTATATTGTGGCAACTGCATCTTAATAACTAAATTTGTCCACACTGTGCCTTTTTATGTTCGTCAAGGGCATGCGTTATAGCGCAGTCAACGGCGAACGTGAGGCATGCCCGCGACGCATGCCCTAAAACTTTCGCTTTGTTATTAAAAATGACAGTTGGCGTTGCGTTCTTTGACGCATCCAATTATTAAATGCGCCAAACGAAAGTTGAAAGAAAGAAGATGACGAAAATTGAAGACGAAAGCGCATAGTGTGGACATAGCTATTGTTTAACCGCGCGGTTACATGGCTATTATAATGACAAGTTTTCACGACTCACTGCAAGCTTACCGTACATGTAGTAATTACTACGAGTATCGATAACTATCTACCTTTCTCATTTCCTTTACGCCGTCCTCCATGTCCATAAATCGTGGTCTCTCGCCCGCCGGTGCCACTTTCTTCTCGTAGATAGCCCGTCTAATTGGCTCGCTCTCCGTCTATGTAAAAATTCATAGAATACAGTTTCGACTTTTCTACTTGATATTTCACCATTTACCAGGTTCAGAGGCGTAGCTACCGCCGTATCTGCCGTATCAAATCGGGGCCCCAAATCATGGGGCCAACGACCGTCAGCAAAAATAATAAAAACTTCCCCCCTCTCAAATGGCACCTCCAAATAATTTTTGCAAAGGACCACGCCAAGGCAAGCTACGCTTCTGATAGGGGTCGCTTTATTTCTAAGCGAACTTGAATAAGGATTCCTTAGGAAATCGTATGACAAAGGCTGATACTTACGTAGCCTGTAGCCAATACTCGTACTGGATTAGAAGTATGTTATGACTTATGATTATAGGTTACGAGCTCAATCTGGCATCTGGGGGCCGATTCTCAAGCTTCGATTCTTTGTACTAAATTTTGCTTATGAACTAACACTAGGATAGAGCCCACAAAATTCAAAATTGGGATATTTTGTCAGTAGCGTCGCGGTTTTGACCTAGCTTATGTGTAAAAGGGCCTAAGCTAAAACTATCTTCATCTCTACATTTAACACTTACAGCAAAATAATATCTATTAAACACAGTATCGTGTACTCCGAACTTGATCCTCGAGTTGAGGAGGTCTGACAGCGTCTTGATCTCAGAGGAGCTGGACTGCAGTAGCGCCACGATGTTAGCAGAGAACGACGTGTAGAGGAACGTTAGGGAGACGAACAGTAGGAGAAGCACCATACGGCCGAGTGAACCTGAAAATGATGGTCATCATTGGTCATGCTTATGATCACTCAGATCAAAGTTACTGCACTACTGTACATGTTACTTCTGTGTAATGAACCAGCTAAGCTGCGCGTCTACTACATCATTATATAATCTTTTCCGTACGCTATTTCGTTTTTAGCCGCTTTTTACACCTAGTGGTTTGTCAGCGATTGTAAAGCAACGACAACGTACAGGCTACAGCGTAAATGGAACGACCTGATCCCGATGCATTGGACACACAATTTTACTGGGTCTAACATAGCTCCATAAGCCCATTGCTAATATGCCTCTAATGTAGGAGTTTGTCAAATTCAGACAAGCCAACATTATTTACAGCTTGACAAGGCTTTAAATGAATGTGGCAAAAAAAGGAACTAACGCTGCCATCATACAAAAACGTCATTATTGACAGTTCTCCTTTACCAGCAGTGCTCCCGCTAGTTATTACACTGATTCCATTAGAGGCCGTACAGGCTACGTTCAAAAGTCATACGTCAATGAGAGCACAGCAAAAGTAAACATAACATTTGCTATGTATTTGCTAGGTATTATAAGAATGAGTTTTGCGATTCGATACACGTCACGGTATTTTCGTGAAACGGCTGACGGCATTCTTCCCAAAGTGTGTTCAAATTCAGCGACATGCATGAAATGAGTCATAAGTCATAACTCATAAGTAAGGAAATGTTTTTTGTTGGCTTAATCCAAATAGTGAATTGCAGTACTTTTTGAAAAATAAAATTATTGATAGCAATTATTGATATTTAAAAAAAAACGAGTTTCATAACGAAGTTAAAGGGCATCACAGACGGTGAAGATAATATAAAATATATATTATCTTAGAGCATATTTTAGAATATCGCTCACCATAGAAATCCTATGAACCATCACACACGACGAAGTTAATATATATTTTATCTTTTGTATCTTAAGATACCGAACGATACGGAAATATATATTTCGTATCTTAATATGTTATCTTAAGATGCGAAATATATCCATCTTTATTAATACAGGGTGTTTTTGTGTTTTTATTTTGTGTGTTTGTATTTTGCTTTTTTATATCTTCCCTAATCAAATCATGAATTAAAAATGAATGTTTCTCTTGAATTTCTAAAATAATCTTAAAACTTCTTCGTTGACAGTTGATAAAGGTTAAATTCGCCGCAGGTTTTTCTCTTTTTTATGTGAGGCTCTATCCAAATGTTTCTCCTTTTGGAATGTGCTACTACAATCTGCATTTCACATTCTATATCAGAATCATCGCAGGAGGAGCTGTCTAACAAATCAAGAAGTAATAATAACTCCCACACTGGTTTCGGTGACGGTGGCCGATTTCATTGAAACCAAGGCCAGTTACGCAGGAGTAATTTTATAGTGCCCAAGTGTGTGAGCACTCTATTACTTTTACTCTCATAACCCAGTGCGACGGATGACCGACACGACTGGCGAGAGATCAGGCGCAGGACCGACTTTTTACATGCCCTTCCGACGCATGGATCATCTTACTTGTCAGACAATCAGGTGATCAGCCTGCATTGTCCTAACCAAACTTGGAAATAACATGTTTCCAACGCGGGAGTCGAACCCACGACCTCCGAGTCAAGAGCCGAGCTCTTAACCACTGGACCACGGAGGCGTTTTATCAAGAAGTAAGGTAGTAGTATCACTTGTATGGGCTTAATAAAATAAAGATTAAAAAAAGCAGATCATTCATAGTCAATCACCCTGTATATAGAATTTTAACAAGGAATACGTGTGGCACCAACGCAGACTCGTAAGGAAATGAACAGATTTTTAATAATATCGTATCTTAGCCGTGTGTGATAGCGTAAGATACTATAATATTTTATATTTGGGCATCTTAAGATAAAATATTATAGTATCTTCACCGTCTGTGATGCGCTTAAGAATATAATGATTAGATTAATTAGGCGTGGAAATTGGAATATATTATATTTACCTACTCATACAAGTTTGGCTCAGTGATCATCGTTTTATGACTGAGTCCTAACTCCTAAAGTCCTAAACCCGTCAGCACATCATTGTTTATGGTAACAGTAGCTCAACAATTTAAACTATCATAACATTACTGTACCCACTTACCTTTAAGTTCTGTTGGACTTCCTTGTTGGCAGGTGGCTCCAAACGTCAACAAAGCAACGTCTACCGCGCTCGGCCTTAGAATGCCGGCGTTCTTAATGCGCTAATAACAATCAATTATCAAAATGAATAATGGCGGATATACTTAAGGACATAACGAATATTATGACTGTGAATAATAGAGCAATCTATTTAATTAGTGTGAAAATACAACAAGGCTGTGTTTGCGCGTGGTCGCGAAAGAGCCTTGTAAGCCTTGTTGTTTTTTTCAAAAATAGCGCTACCATCTTGTAAATGAGACTTCAGTGTCTTAAGTCTTAACACACTAGGCCGCAAATACGCGTTCAGCCTAGTGTGTTTCGACACTAACGCTTGCAATGCGCTACGCATACAATACACCTAACGCGACGTATAATATTCGGCATGGTGTGTCATTAGTAATTTAACATATCATAACCTCCTCCTTTTTGGAAGTCGGTTAAAAATACATTGCAATTTGCAGGCGTAATAAATATGCCGAACTTCGGCCGCGTTTTTTCGGCCTAGTGTGCTTAGAAACTGAGACAGATAATTCACATTCAGGCTCATAGTCGAGAAATAGTATTGACTATTCAAAACTAACGATACCTTAATAAAAAATCTTACTTCATTGCTTCACATTTATTATCATTTATCAGTTATCACTAGACATCGGATTATATGCATTTGCATACTTGCATATGCAAATGCATATAATGGGGCTTTTTAAGCAATAGTGCATATTTTGGCATTTTTTCGTTGATAGTGCATATTTCAGCCATATTATGCCCTCGTAGTCTCCAAACTAGCTATCATAATACACACCGAGGCCACGAAATAGAGGTATGATAGATCAAAATACATAAATAGATCAAATATGTGGCCAACCCTTGTTTAAAGACACAACGCAAACAAAAGCAAAACACCCGATAGGTACAATATCTTCCTAGAAACAAAATGTTTCTTTGTAGTTGGCCACATTTGAAAAAAAACTAAATAAAGTGGGTTATGACTTATGAACTTCCACGGGCACTAAGATTGTAATCGGAAAGAAGAAAAACATCCTGGATTTAATGGAATTATGATGAAAATTGGTGCATTTATTATGGGCAACACCGAAAAACTCTTCCAACAATAATACATTTTTATAACAAGTGACTTTTGATAGTGCATATTTTGTGCACATTTCGGCCATTTTTCGTGCATATTTGCATGCATATTTCGGCACTTATGATCCGATCGTGCATATAATCCGATGTCTAGTTATCACCAATGGTATCTAAGTAGGTACCATTCTATATTATGTAGCCGAAATGAAGTTGATTCATACAAAATATTATGTGCTCAGGCATGATGACACTTTTGTGCAAAACAGCAGATTTTTGAGACCTTTTAAGCGATACAGGTACCTTTTCATTTTCAATACCAGATTTCTTCCACTCCCATACGGCAACAGCAAAGAGCACCAGAAAGGTCAAAGAGATGAGCGCAGAGGAACCATACCAAAGGGCCGCTTGGAAGGACAATATGAAAAGGTTGTTTTCATACGACAGTTTGGGTTGTTGGAACACGAATTTCGACCGAGTCGGAGTTGGGCTTGAGATGTATTCGACAATGGATAACCTTTCAGACGTGAAGAACATTGGGGAACCTGAAAAAAAAGTCAGTAATATGTTTTGATGGTAGAAGCGAGGGGATTTTGAATCTCAAATATTGAATAAGTACATAATCTCAATGTTTACAACCTCTTTTATATACTAGGGAAATTACAATCTCTAGTCTAGACTCTACACTCTACTAGACAATATGAAAATGTAAGAGAGCCATGATGCGGCACCATTGGGTCGACTCGAACACTAAGTTGTAGTTTTCATAACTACTAAGGGGGCGTCCACAAATTACGTGTTTTTTTTTTCCCCCCGCCACAAATCTCACGTGAGATTTTTCAAAATGTGGGTTTCTTACGAAAACGATTGGTTTGACAGTCAGTAGCTTTTCTTTCGAACGAATTTGTGAATGATCTTAATCATTCACAAATTCACCGTACTTTAATGTACGGTGTACCGTCAGAGAAATTGATTCATAAGCAGATGGCGGACCTACATCTGGGGGCACGGCAGACGAGTTACTTTATCAGATTGTATCATGTAATATCACGATCTCTTGGCTGGGTTTGACATAGTTTGACCAAATCTCGTACCACAACACCGACTCTCACCACAAAGGAGCTAAAATTGACTTTGTGGCGGGACTCCAAACGCTCGACCCTCAGGACGAAGTGGGTCTTGCCTAGGCTTATGAATCGTAAATACGTACCTACCTGGGTGAATTTCAACATGTCCATATTTTTTTTAATTTCGGTGAACTTTTTTGTTTCTATGTTTTTTTGAGTTTTTACCGAAGTTTCCTCTCAATTTTAATGTTTTATGACTACGAAACTAATGACATAAAAATTAAATAATAAACAAACGTAGCACACACGTTTATATTTTAGCTGTCACCGAGATGAAAAAGTCAGTCACCGAGATGAAAACAAAATTCACCGAAATGTAAATTCACCGAAATAGTATACAGCGTGATTGTAAAAGAAGCGAAATAATGTATTTTTATGGAAAAATTTTGACACTTTGGGTTACACTATTGCAATTTTCGAAATTATCTCTAATATTTTTCAGAATAAAACATAGCCTATATCCATCACACAAAATCCATCACGAAATCAGCTATAATTGCACAACTCTTTTGCCTCCGTGACGTACCGATGATAAGAAACGTGTCCATTATCAAGGCCAATGTTTCTATTTGAATTTCTACAGCTCAATACGGCCATTTTAGGCATTGAGGCATTTTTAAAATTCCGACTTACGTCCGATTCCGATAGCAGACTAAAGAACAGACTTTCGAAAAACGAGCATTGCTCGTCGTTTGGGAACGCGATATTTCACGCGAAGTACATACACATGCGGTATCTATCTTGATCTATCTCTGTGGATAGAACAATGTATTTTTATTTAAAAAAAAATCATGTTACAAACGATTTTAATTACAAATAACAAAATATATTAATACTGGGAAATAATTGACACATTTGCTTTGAATAAAAATTACCACGCGCCAACTTCACTCGGCAAAGAATAAATGCTGTTACTATTTTGAAAAGGTATCTTCTAGTGCTTAGTTAAAATTTTTCGTTATAAAAATATACTTAAGTTAAACAGTTAAAGTAAAAATTGAGTAACTATTATTCTAACAATAACCAAAACTACTTTTTGATAGGATTCATTAAATTCTAATATTAAATAATCATATTATATTATCTCGTACTGTTTTTGCTAATTCACTAATCAACAAAAGTCAATATTTTAGGTAATCCTAATAAACTACACGAGGTCAAAATATCAGTCTCTGAGTTTCTTATTCATAAAATGAAAGGTAAATATTGTGTCCTTATAAATATTTAAAGTAAAAAAAAATACAAATATTGACTGAAACGACGTTAGACGAATGTTAAGTGTTTTTCGTTACGGAATTTCTTGATAAACGCGATCAAAGCTATACAATAGCTCAAAAAAATGAAACATTAAGAAGCACCATATTTCTTTTTTATTAATTAACATTTTTTACGATTTCGCAGATTATTATTCATCCTGTATAAAACAACTTTAAAAATCACCGAGATGAAAATGCATTCACCGATATGAAAACTATTGTCACCGAAGGTCACCGAAAGTCACCGAGTCACCATTTCCGTGATTTTTTTTCATATCGGTGATTTTTTTTCATTTCGGTGACCAAATAGGTCACCGAATTCACCGAAATGGAATCACCGATATGAAAATTTGCGACAAATCGTTGAATATTTTGACTCCTATAATAATTATACCGATATCTATACTACATACTGATACAAATTATCAAAAGTGTTTGTAAGAAAATAAATTAATACTTCTAGCTGGTTCAATTAACATGATAAATTGAATCACGGAAATGTAGAGAAAAGTGTCGGGTGTCACCGAGACGATATACTTACGTTTTTAGCGGGAACACGCAGCGACGCAGCAAACCACCTCTAGCTCCGAAGGCACAAGCATGACTGGCGCTTGAGTTCGAGAAGTGGCATTACGTTCAAAAGTACTTCTGGTCTCGACAATTCATGTTTCTTTTTTATTCACCGAATCAAGACAAAATGTTGGGACAGTTTTATTTCTCCCGCTATTTTGAAAGTATAACGATTGAGGTTATGAAATTTGTATTGATTATACCTCTATTCTTTAAGAATCCAATAAAATAATCCGTTTGTTTGTACCACTAATATTTTTTCCTCGGCTGACGAAATTAGGACTAAAAAGGTCATTGGGACAGTCACCGAGGGGCCTAATTTCCACCTTTACAATTTTTTATTTTTATGTTCTAGTTATCGAATTAAAAACGTGTCTGTTGCCTCCTAAGGATAATTACACAAACTATACGATGAAATTTTATTTAACCCTAAAAAGCCATTTCACACCCCCAATTTCACAGTAGCCGCGAAAAAAAAGCGGTTGGGAAATTCACCCACCTAGTAGAGACTAGAGACCTATGAATAAATTTGTTATTAGGCTAAAGAGTAATAATTTTCTAAGTACTTGCCTCCAATATCCACCTCATCTCTAGCCAGATACCCTGACATGCCATTCCAGGTATTATTAGCCTGCCTATACCCCCAGGTCTCCGTGAATACGTATTTCCTAGTTCCATTCAAGTAGTCGATCAAATGATTCGTGGTTGGAAAGTTCACTTTGGTTATTGTGTCGATGTGGTCGAACCTGTAAAAATTTTGAGAGTTGGGCGTTTTGACCAAACCTAATTATGTGTAACCGTGTAGACATAATATATTCGTCAACGATTACAATATAGACATCATATTAGTACTTGGTGGTTTGTCATCATAGCATAGCCATAGCCTAGCGTGAAGAGAGGCCTGACATTTGGCCATAAGGCTGTGTTTCCACCAGAGCTGAGCGGAGGTGGTTTGCGAGGAATGTGTTTTTGAGAACCAATAGCATCGCCGCGCTGAGCGATGTCATGGCAAGGTCATAACAATGAAGCGATTCTATTGGTTTTCTTCTAAAACATTCCTCGCAACATAGCTTCGCTCAGCTCTGGTGGAAAGACAGCCTAAGGTTTGAAGTTGATAGAAACGTAAATTGAAGCAATATTCAGAACACTTTTTTTTTTATTCTTCTACGCTCTTGCAACTGTTCACTGTACAGTGTTTAACCCAAAATTCTTACTTTCCGTCAGTCAGATAATTTATACTGTCGTTATTGGTCAGTACATAGCATATTCTTAATTCAAATCCGTGAAGATTGAGCCTCCGAGCCGCAACCACTTGTTCCAAATTCAAAACCTCCAATCCATTTTTTTTCGTCCAAAAACCGTAATTCTCTTTAATCCATGGGCCATTTGAATTAATTCTGTAAACTAGATAAATAATTTAAATCAAAATTCCATAAAAAGTAGGTAAGTGATCTATGTTACATGTTTTATAACACTGGGTCACCCACTGATCGCAAAATCTTTGAGATAACAATTTTTATAAATACTAAATAGCAATTATTAAAAAATTAAAAGATATATGGTAAATGACTAGTAGATTGGACAGTACTAGTCATTGGAAAAAGCACAAAAACACCATATTTATTAATGTTGCTTTAAAAACTGACTGTTTTTCTTTAAAAACAGGCGTTCTTTTACTTAAAAACAGGAATTTTTTAAAGCAACATTAATAAATATGGTGTTTTTGTGCTTTTTCCAATGACTGGTACTGTCCAATCTACTAGTCATTTACCTTAATATGGTAAACAAAATAAACAGTAATAAAATAAAGAAGTAAAATAATGTACTATCAGAGAAGTTGATTCATAGGCAGATGGCGGACCTATGTAATTTGGTCGCGTTACGTCAAACGCGTTAAGCCAAATCACAATTAACATTGAATTGACATAATCCGACCAATTAACGTAGGTCCGTCAACTGCCTATGAATCAATTTCTTCGATAGTACATAAAACAAGTGAAGAAGGTAAACCAAATCACAAAATTGAAAAGAGAATCCAAAACCTAACCAATGGAATCTGATAAAAACGCCAACTGATCTCCTGATGACTGATGAGGAACCTCCAGTCATATCGTTGACGATGATTATGTTTGATTGATGACCAATTTGAATGACATAATATTAGAAACTATTGATATTAATAAACTAATTTTATCGTTCGTAGTGCAGTCGCCAGAGGTTTTAACCTCCGAAAATTGTAATAGTGAATGGATTTTTGTTTTTGAGGTGTCATTTTCTTTTTTACACTATAACTTGCAAAGTTTACCAAAAAATTTTTTTGTGCTTTTAATTTTTTAGTTACCTAATTAAAAATTAATATTTCGCCATATAAAACCGGACCAGAAAAAAATGTTTTTCTTGTTCCTGTTATTTAATGACTCTTATCCGATTGTTTACGTTGAAAATTAACCAAATACACAATTTTTAAAAAAGAATGTTTGCTTTGCTAAGCTAAATACAACTATAAGGTTTTTGCAAAGTTTTTAGAGATTAACGCTCGTTGTAACCAAGGTAAAAGGGTTTGGGTGGATTTAAGGGTTGTAACGAAAAGTTTGTTAAACTTACTTGTTGTGCGTATTTAATTTTTAGAGAAATGATAACTTTTAAGTACCTAAAAACGATTAAATATCTCCAAAAATGTGTAAAATAGACCGAAAATATTTTTCTATATTTGTTGAGAATTTATTTAAATGAGAGCTAAAATATTAAATGCATCGACAAATGAAAGACTTTTTCTAGTCTTTGAAATATATATAAACTTCCTACTTAAACCCAGAAAAAAAATTGGGTGCTACAAATCTAACGTACATACTACAGACGCATGCTGCGACCTATGTTTGGAAAATGCTTACCTGAATACAAAAAATATCAGTTCTTAACCTAATTTGTATTTTTTTCCTTTAAGTATATCTTAGCAAATATAATAAATGAAAAAAAAAATAATAAAAATCAATTTTATTATGTAAAAACATAACCAAAAAAAATAAAATACAGATTTTCTTCGAAATATCCGTGAAAAGTTTGTGCTACGTTTTCAGAAAATTTAATAAAGTAAGAGCTAAAAAGTTATACACATTAAGAAATAGAAGGCTTTGTTAAGCCTAAAAAATAATTTTAAACTTCCTATTTAAAATCAAAGAAAAATAGGAACGCCATTTACCTGGCGAGGCACACAACAAGCACATTTGGAGGTATGCTCATCTACATACAAAAATATTAATTTTTAATCTAAATTATATATTTTTTCAACTTACTTTCTTTCTTTGGAATGTAAGCAACGATACAAATCAAAAAAATAAATATATATTTTATTATTTTGCTATATATTTAAAAGAAAGAAATATGCAAATTTTCTTCAAAATTTTACAGTTTATGAGTTTACTTGAATTGGAAGAGAATAATTTAAAAATCAAAAGCACAACTTTTCAATAAGTAAACTTTATTATTTATGTTATCAGCTACACATTCCTTTTTTTCTTTTCAATTTTTATCCACTGCAATTATAAAATATTGCAAAAATCGGAGGTTTGCACGATTTTTACGCTCTGGGAACTGCACTAGTAAGCTATTAAAAATAGTACCTTTTTATAATTGTTATTCCATATTTTTTTTACGACTTCATTATGCTCTTAGTACAGTCGCGCACAAAACGATTAAATTTCGATTTTATTTTTATAGGAATAGGGTACAAAGTGTTACTTCTATTTAATTTATACTCACTATAATAAATATCATAGTAATCGACTGTTTGACTGACTACAAGCACTTCCGTGTCCACTGGTATATTAACTGCAAAGTCATTTATATTTTCAGTTTTGTCACCAAAAATAATCCGACGGTAAGGAGACCGAATATTCTCGTTCTAAAAACAAGAAAAACACCATACTTATTATGTATCCTTTACGAGTCAGATCCTGGTTAAAATTAGACGTGATTAAAAGGAACAATAAAATTTTATAGGCGAGCAAAGGTTTCTCTAGAATCTAATATTGGCTTTTAATAGTTTGAAGGCCTTGTTTCGAAGTTCGAGGAAGGTCTGGTGACAACATTTATTAGACTTCAAATAGGAAGAACTCTAGTTAGAGCCAAAAATGTAAATACTACAATATCGTACTTTAATTTTGAACTTTTCTGCCGTGCTTGGGGTCCAATTTTACAACGTTTAAATTATTTTCATACATCCATGACCATATCCATACTATTATTATAATTAAACGCGAAAGTGTGTCCGTCTGTCTGACTGTTGGTCTATTACCCATTCACGGCCAAACCGCTAAACCGATTTTGCTGAAAGGTATGGATATACTTTAAGACCCAGAAAAGTACATAGGATACTTTTTATGCCGAAAAAAATACGTTTCCCGCGCGATAAACTCATTTTGGCGCAACGGAGTTGTTACTTTTCGATTTAATCTAGATAAATATAATCTGAAGACACGATAGAGTGATGGTTTCTACACTATAGCATAGTGTAGTAGTTGTTAGTAGTTGTTTTGTATAGTTAATTAGTGTAGTTTGAATACTTATTAGCGCTTTTGATTGACCAACATCAAAACCTTAACCAATTAATAACTCTGTTCAAAAATAAACTTTTGCCCGTAAACCTAAAATGGATGGACCATTTTAGGTTTATGGGCAAAAGTTTTTTTTTTCTTTCAGTGCCCTCAAGTATGGCCTATTTTACTTTTGCTTTCAAAAATATTTTACAGAAACCCACCGACAGCAAATCTTCTCGCACGTAATGACAATCTAGGTCCAGCAGGTAAATAATATGTTGCTTCTCATTAATGCTGTCAACAATATCAGTAGAATTTGTGAATGTCATCATGATGTTCTGCTCAGCCAGTCTGGAGGAGAATGAAAGCTTTTTGCCTGTAAAAACAGACAATACTAAATTTTTGCTTAGTTTAAAGTAGGGTAAAAGCAACTTAAAAACTTAATCAGCACTTAATAACTTAATAACTCTTAATTCATGAAGCCCCAAGCGGCCACATCCGGCCGCGATAACAATGAAAAAGCTATTGTGTCTCGTTTTGCCACGACTGATGGGTTAATATTAGTTTAAAAAAAAATTGGTGTTAGAGTGGATGAGTGTTAAAGAACACTTTGACTAGTATTTTTGATCTCATCGTGTCTTAACCCATAAAGACACAAAATTCATAGTATCTTAAACAAAAAAAAATGTTATTCTCGCATGTTTCATTAAAGTTTCGGAGTTACTCACTCGCTGGCCAGCATGTCACTCCTATAACTGATTTGGGGCCATTAAATGACTTAATCAAATCAGCAACCATTTCTTCGTACGCCTGTACCGCCACAATGGACGATATTATGCAAAACCAAATCATTCTTCATTCTAGGACAGATATGAAAATTGCCTGCATTATATACCCCTATTGGCAAAATGTGTTGATTCTACAAATTGGCGTATACTGGTTCCGTTATCGTTTTTGGGGTTCCGTACCCGAGGGTAAAACGGGACTTCGTTGTCTGTCCGTCTGTCTGTCTGTCTGCAGTCTTGTATCTCGAGAATCGTATTAACTCTAGCTTTAAGCTCTAGAGTTTAAATTCTTCCAGATTATGTATTTCTGTTGCTAATATAGCAACAAATATGTACTAAAAACTAATTAAATATTTAATATTGTACGAGTATGTCCCTTTACCCTTATGGCAAACGTGATTTTTTTGTCATTTTTTGCTCGATATTGCAATAGTTTCAAAAAAATACTACAACAGACAAAAATCGGCCAAAAATAATAACTTTCACATAAGGCGGTTTTAAGATTTTAGTTATAATAGTATATTACTAAATTTATTAATTTCATATTTTTTGTGACTAATAGACTATTTACTAGTAAAAAATTCAAAAATATGTGAGTTAGTATCAAATTTGTGTCAGTTTTGTTACCATAATCAAGTTGAATAGAAATAAAACTATAATATATTTTGAGACTCTTACGTATTTATTGAAATAATACAGTTCTTTTACGTTATTTATATAAAAAATTAAGACACTGCACATTTTAAAACAGATTAGAAAATCCAATTTTTATTTCGGGTTCCAAAACTACATCCATTTTTTATAGTACTTTCTCAAAAATTGAGCTGTTTAAAATCTGAATGCAATTAAAAACGCTTAATATTAATTGTTTTAGCTAAGACAGGAGACATATCTCATAAGATAGAAATTTACGTCAAAATCTTAAAAATACCTTAAATAAATTCAGGGACAGTAACAAAACCGACAGTAACAACATTTTAAGGCATAGTGTACAAGACTTAGAATTCAATATTATATTAAAATTAGCAATTATTTTTTCTTAACTCCACTCGTCTATTCTAGCTTCTGCCTCAGCTGGATTCAGTTCCGATATGTTTTTCTTTTTTTATTTAATCTTCATAAAATTTTCCTTAATTTACTCTGGATTTAAATTTTTTAACATCTCCCTATACCTATTTATAAAACAAAAATTTTAAACAAACTATCAGCTATCTTTAACTTTACAAAAATTGTATTTAATTGAAACTTCTTAGATAATTTATCACCATGCAAATCCACAGTGTATGACTAGCTTTGTGCTTTCGGTTTTGTTACTTTGCCGGTCCGTCTATATGTTACCCTGTAAGCAGTAACAAAACCGAAGTAACATTATGCGTCTACCTTACACTTAAAGACATGTAAAACTTTTTCTGTTTTACACTGAATCTACACACACTTACTTTTAGTTCAAAAATCAGTCTATCTTTACAAACTATTATGTTACAAATAAAGATAGTAAAAAGTATCAAACAGTCGTAACAAACCTGACTATCAATTTTGGTCCATTCCAACTGATTACACATTTCTTTGCACCACCGAAAAAATTACTCAGCCAAGCCGTATTAAAATGGCCAATCGTACTGAATATTAGTTTCGCCATAAACAGAACACAAAAAATATATTTTAGTAGAATGTTATCATGAAAAAAATTATGGTAACAAAACTGGAATGTCCGGAAATAGCATATTCCGGGGACAACAGATAACTGCAAATTTAAATGGATTAAAGTACTCTTACGCTATAAATTGAGCCTAAAAAGTAAAGAACATGGTTCATTTGACCAAAAAAACAATTGAATGTGTCAAGTATTTCCAGAAAATTTTAATTTAATTCAGTCCGAAGTTTTAAATTGTTACTGGGGACACTGGACAAAGAGGGGCTTGATAAATTATATCACCATAATTTATTTTTTCTTTCTATTTGAATTAAGTTTTTAATTATCCAAAATAAAGTACAAATAGACACTCTTTCAGTTACTTTATAAATAAATACCAATAATGGTCAAAGTTTTTAATAAAATAAATATTAAAATGAAGGACATGCCAAAATGGCTGTTGTATTATTTTTTGAAACTCCCCAATAATGGCAACAGGTAAGCACTTCTAATTTTCACAAAGTACTCAGTTGTATTAAGTAATTAAAGGGGGCTCCCATACAATTTTTGGCCTATTTTGGCTTTATAACTATATGGAACCCTTTGTGTGCGAAACCGACTCGCACTTGGCCGATTTTTAAATTATTCACATTCGAAATTCAAACCGCTATGCGTGGAATCGATTTAAATTTGCATAATTTTTTACATAATAAGTATCTACCTGTAGGTGCCTTTATGTCCTCAAAAACCGGCATTGAATGATTTTACTAAACACTAATTATTGTTCACTAATTTTTCGATAGGGAATCTGATGATGTAGTTAATAAATTACTACCTTATTAAAAGACCACTTTCGAAACACATTCAAGCAAAAAAAAATAAACATCATTTAATTTGTTGTTTGTCGTTTTTAGGGATCCGTACCCAAAGGGTAAAAACGGGACCCTATTACTGAGACTTCGATGTCTGTCCGTCTGTCTGTCTGTCTGTCTCCAGGCTGTAACCCTAGAACTAGCTAGAAAGTTGAAATTTTCACAGATTGTGTATATATCTGTTGCCGCTATAACAACAAATACTAAAAACAAAATAATAAGTAATAATATTTAATGAGGGCTCCCATACAACAAACATGATTTTCTTAGCCTTTTTTGCTCGATATCAATAATGGCAACAGGTAGGTACTTGAATTTTACTCAAGGTCCTTAGTTTTATGTGCACTTTAATATTTAATAATAATATTAAAATAAAATAAAAAATTCCCATACAAAAAACACAATTTTTGGGCTAATTTTGCTCGTTATATACCGTTATTTGTCTCAACTCACAAGATATTTTTTCTGATCCCTCGGCCTCCAGTCGAGTCTAGGAAAAAAATCATAAATAAAAAAATGCATTTGAAGAATTTTTACTGAAACTGTGTAAAATAAGAATTCTATACTTATTGATAAAAATTATCTTAACCGGTTTAATTTAAATATTAATTCATGCAAATAAATTAATTGATTCAAAAAGCTTTTGGAAACTTTTTAAAACCATTATAGGATAGTGTTGGGACTTTACTTATGGCTAATAATATGACATAGAATTCAACTCAAAATAAAGAAAATTATGCCTATTAAGAATTTAAGTACTTAGACTGTGTATTTACTTTGTAATCCTATTACGCCTAAGCGTAAATAATCCCCAAATCAATAAAAACAAATTAGTTATTTTAAAATGTTAATACGAAGTCAGTTTACTGTCGTGTGTTCTAACTTTTAAGTAAT
Organism: Polyommatus iphigenia; assembly: GCA_963422495.1. Taxonomy (NCBI): domain Eukaryota; kingdom Metazoa; phylum Arthropoda; class Insecta; order Lepidoptera; family Lycaenidae; genus Polyommatus; species Polyommatus iphigenia. Next base: position 11,478,385 of record OY730177.1, read on the forward strand.
AAATATTCTGCGTTTTTAAAGGGAAATGCCCTTTTGCATTTGAAAGTACAAGTAGATAAAAAAGTGCTTTTGAAGCATGTTTGAAGCACCAAATAGTTTCCTATTTAGATTAAGGCAGTGGTTCCCAACGTTTTTAGAGCTGTTACCCCTATGGCCTGTTAGAGAAACTGATTTTACCCCCCCCCCCCCCCCCCCCTCCTTTAAAAACAACTTTATAAATTTGTATTGGTACATTCGCAAGTTTAATATAATTAGGTTCAGACTTCAGTGCTCCACGTTCAGACGGTTTCTTGCCTTTTTTTTAATGTTACCAGAGTTGAGAGGCCGCTCTCGCATTTACAAGACGTGGTAACTGTTACGGTACCAACATTTTCAGATATCTCTGTCTGCAATGATAGGGTATAATGTGGCTGTTTTTCTCCAAAATGTACAGAGTTTATAATTTTTTTCTGCCAATTCATATATTTTAGGTACCACCTCTGTTACCTACCCCTTTAGAATAGCTATTTTACCCCCGTGGGGGTAATTACCCCCAGGTTGGGAACCACTAGATTAAGGTGTTAAAAATACAGTCGCGTGCAAAACAGTTAGGAGAAAAGGTGTTTACGATTTTACTCGCAAAAGCGGGACACTGAACTTGTCAGTATCTTTCCTCGACCTAATTTGAAGTCATAATAAGTAATTAAATAATGAGGCCCTGCAGTACGTTATCAGTGTTATGCATCGTTCAATGCATTACGAAATTATCATCGAGTGTCCACTTGAGATGACAACAATTTCTTTTTTTAAATATTATTCGAAGTTTAAACGCGTTGTTTTTTTTTTTGAGTGCCGGTAATTAAATTTATTATATTTTTTATGGATGTTTGTGGTATTTAGGAATTATTTTAGACTTTTTCTTTCGGTTATGTGTTTAATTTATTTTTTCCTAGTAAAATCAAGCATGGAGTATATAATAACAAAAATAATAGTGCATCGAAGAAATGCAGCTGAACGCACACCATTATTAAGGAATGAGAAGAATGTAAGAAATTGTAAGTATGTATATTTACCTCAATATCTAAGATTTGTTCTAATAGATACCTACTTTTTAGGGTTCCGTACTAGTAATTGTATAAAATTTAATACTTTGTGCAGAACAGTCATGAAAGAATATAGCCAGTTAACTTATAGGTCTACCAGAATCTGATGGCAAAAAGTGAGAAAAGAAATTGACTCTAGCAATACTGGGGTAATTGGAATAAAATATTTTGATCCTTTTTTTCCTTATAGTGGCTGATTCTATGTGTGAAACATGCAAATATAAAAATTTATCCCATGATCAAGGATATATTTTTTTAATCTGCCATCATAATAATTGCCATTGCAGATCCTGGTAGCGGACCTATAATAGTTATTTTTTTACTCTCTCGACAAAAGTTTTCATTGCATTTTTAATTTGTTGTCCAAAGTTCAATCAGTTCAGTTTGAAATCTTTAGTCGTTGTCTTAGGATTCATCCTTTGACGTAGGCTAGAATGTAACCTTGGCTTGTAGGTTAATAGCGTGTGTAATTATTCTATGGCATTTATTCTGTAACAGTAACCTATATACGCATTACGCACAGATACATAATATCATCCTATTAGCATAATACGTATCGAAGGTTGAGTAGAGATGTATAATACTAATAAGTACTGCTTACTTACTTCCTTACTTTTGAATATAGCTTCTGAGACATCTGTGCAACACACGCTAAAATAAAAACGCTTTACTCAGACAAAAAGTGAAGATTGTAGGTATAATAATAGTATAATTAATAATATAAAGTCAAACACTCGTTCGCTTCACAAGTTCGCTACAGAAATATTATTTGGTTTTTTACCCTTATTAGATTAAAAAATATATATATTAATTATTAGATTTAAAAATATATTTAAGCGCGAAAAGCCGACTCGAGCCTTGCGGCGAGTAATATAATGTGAGATTTAGGTTGTTTTGAATCGTGTTTTTTGGCACAATTTGTTTTTTTTCTTTTTTTTTCGAATTGGATAGAATTTTATCTTTTTATGAATTACAGCTCCAAGTTGCCGAAATTAACAGCAATTCATTTCATTCATTCAAGTTACATATTTTTTTACTCAACTATTTCATATTAAAGTGGTAAAAAGTAATTCCAACATTGTATAGACGACTTTCTCAACAGTACATTGTATTTTTTTCATACCGTTAAGACGTCAATACAATTTATAAACAGGTGATATTCTAAACCTTTTACAGCAAAAATCACAAAACTGTCGCGGGTTTGAGTTGGATTATTTAAAAATACTTAAAAAAAACTAGCTCCAACATTAGATTATAATTGAAATGATCTTACATGTTGTGCATTAAAACTTATAGAAATACTGTATTTTAACTGTTGAATCACGTCTGTTAAATCAGCGAAATCGGCAAATTTCGTATACGGACTCTTAATTTGAGGAGAGACTCTTACTCCAGCTGTATTAATATCAGAGATGTCGGAGATCATTTCAAAGCCAAAATTTAACTTACAAGCCAGCTGTAACTAGTTACAAACTGTTAACAATAAACAAGTTACGTACCAAAAATACACAATCGATATTTAAACTTAAGGATAAGGAGACATCACTAGCCGATTAACCTGTCTGTCTGTCTCTATTACCAGACTGCGTGACGGCAAAGGAGGTTAATCTGAATGTATGTTTGTAACAATTGCGTCCAACGATGGGCGTTTTCACACTGCGACGATAACGACACGACACGATACAACAGAATAGATAACGGCCACCGCACATAATATACAATTTCAAGTTGGCCGACTATCGTACAAACTAAATTGCGTAGTGTCACAGTTTAATTGGACAACTTCATCGTGTACGCTGCCAGCCGCAGACTTTTAGATTTAGTTGGTAACGGTGTTGCTAGCCTAGCGACGCGACGTGCGTGTTAAAATGCGTAAAAAGCACGCTTTTATTGTGGCACTAATAAAACGAAGGCGAAAAGAAAGGAGAATATTTTGGGTGCATTCAATACTAAGTGACAGATTAGAATTTATTAGGAAAACATCATTGATCATACCTTGCATTTTAAACTTCGATATTATCCAGATAAATTTTAATGAAAAAATCCAGATAAAAAGGTGATAATAATCCATAATATCCATACTTCCATACTATTTTTTATTAATATTATTATGTAATTTGGGGCCGTCTATGGGCTATTCGCCCATATCCTTTGCTAACTTGAAATTGCGGTGTGCGGTGGCCCTTGTCTATTCTGTGGTATCGTCTATCGTGTCGTGTCGTTATCGTCGCAGTGTGAAAACACCCGATGGCGCACTATTTACAATGAAATGTGGAGCTAGAAAAACATGATTTTCGTCAGTGACGCGTTGTGCTAATAAAAACAAACGTCATCTATAATTAATTTTAATGAAAGTTTTATTGATCTGTTTATTGCGACATAACTTAATCATTGGAATATTACTGACGTAACCAGTTATTTTCATTGTTTTTCAAAACACTCGAGATGGTGACCTACGGGCTAGATTATGACAAGTTCTACTTTTTGCGTCTTCAATATTGTTTTAGTTTGAAAACAGTAATTTTGTTTTCATTTGTGATAAAACAGCTGGACAGATTTTGATGAAACTTTTCGTGTGCAGTGTTCGAATAGGAACGAAAACGGAAAAGGTTGTATACGAAATACGATTTGATCAACTAGATAGTGTTCTTTGTTCCTTTAATTAATTGTATGGTCCATATTGTAACTTATTTCTAAAGTTTCTAAAGACAATGTCTGTCGGGTTCCCTAGTCACTAGTCAGCCTATAATAACTAATAAGCCTATAATAAGGGTTAAGCAGAACAAGGCCTTTACAGCCGCTGTGGATGATTTATACCGTATTTTCAGAGCGAAGTAATCACTCCTCAAATACTGTAGTGCCTGGGACAAGATTTTAAATGTCCGTATGTGGTATGGCGAAGCATAATACGGCATTCTCGCAATATAGTTCGCCTAGTCCAGACTCCAGAGGAATGAGCTGGGAGTTAGGACTAACCATGTGCGGGTTACCTCCTTGATGTTTTCCTTCACCGTACGAGCGTCCGTATTGTGTACTGAAGAGAAAATGTCTCATGGGTACACGTCTCCACCCGGGATCGAACCTGCACCCTCTCGAGTGCGAACCATAGGAAGTTACGGATTAACCCTTAATCAAATTAAGCAATTGCCTAGGGCATCACGTCTGAGGGGGCACCAGAAGAAGGACAAAAAACATCCGTCCTTAGTCCTCACTCTCACGTCACCAAAAGCCACACCAAAAAAGTTTCTAGGAAAAAAGTAATATTTTTAGGTGGTAAAAGTTTAAAGACCGATTTTAGTTGACATACGAATAGGGGGGAGGGGGGACACAGGCATGGATTGCTTAGGGCATCAAGTAGTCTTAATCCGTCACTGACCATATGACTGCCCACTAAGAGGCATAGGTAATAGACAAAACCATGGTCTCTGATAAGAATAAGCCAACTTTCAAACCATGATTTAAGCACATTCAAGTATCGCCAATATAATGTCGCAAAATGCAACAAGTTCCAATCTGTTGAGTTTCCACATAATGATGTAGAAATTTAAAATTAATAACGTGTCAATGGCGTGGTCATAAAAACGATGTTTTAGTTTTATTTCTTTATTTAGTTTTATTTGCTACTAAATCTGGGTTGCGATTTTTTATACATATCATACTAATAGTGCTAATATTGGTCAAGAACACGCTGTGGAGTTTCTAGAAATTATCTTAAAAAATTAACTGATTTAATATAACGCATTATTGTAGATTTAGGCCTCGTAGTTAGTATACTAGTCAGTATATAGTCACAGATTACTAAATATAAATAGTTACTACGTTAGTAAAGTTTACAGAATTGTAGAGTTATATATCTTGTAGAGTATTGCGCAAAAGACTTCTAGAGCTTCTAGGGCAAAAACCCATTAGATGAAGTTTTCATTTCTTTGCCTCTTCTTCATCCAAAAAGTGTTTGGCATTTAAGCTAAACTAGGCATGACTAGGCTTTACATTAACATAGGCTTTTGCTTGAAAAGTAGCGTTCCTGTAGGATATTGTAAAAAGGTAGTAGGTACTATCAGAGAAGTTGGTTCCCAGGCAGATGGGGGACCTACGTAGTTTAGTCGCGTTACATCAAACCCAGACACAATTATTGACATTAAATTGACATGACCCGACCAAATGTCATTGGTTCGTCAACTGCCTAGGAATCAATTTCCTCGATGGTACAATAAACACTTATTCCCTCTTGAGCAAAATAGTAAGTTCTATAGTGTGTGTAAAGCTATACTTTTTAAAATAATTCAACGATTCTAGTTTGTAAATAAAAGAATTACCTAGTTCTTATAAAACTGTTTAGTGTAGTATGACGATCGATTTAATTTTAGACTACGGAAATATTTTTTTCACTGACACTGTTGCGAATTTAGTACTTAGTTTTTTATTGAACGCAAAAAGTATAGTATTTAAGTTGTTAATATTTATTTCCCAGAAATAGGAAGTCAATATTATTATCTAGTTTAAATATCGCTGACATTAAATTTCCCTTCTGGGGTAAAAGATTTTTTTTTTCTCAAAATGTTTTTTAAAATTGTTAAAACTCTAAAGGCACCTCTAGGCCATAGGGAGCGAAGAAATAGAGGAAAATGTGGAAAAAACGGGAGGAAATGATTTGAAAGGGCTTATTTGAACGCGCTAATCTCAGGAACTACTGATCCGATTTGTAAAATTCTTTCAGGGTTAAATAGTCCATTTATCGAGAAAGGCTACAGGCTATATTTTATCACGCTACGCCTAATAGGAGCGAAGAAATAGAGGAAAATGTGGAAAAAACGGGGGAAATTATTTGAAAGGGCTTATCTCATGAACTACTGGAGCAATTTTTCTGTTATTTGGCACATATAAGAAGTAGACCACGTAAAGGATCATAGGCTATTTTTTGTGAACTAATTTGTCTGTGAAATATCTAATTTACCCGGGCGAAGCCGCGCGGAACGTCTAGTGACGAATATTATGCTAACTTTATGAACGTATTTAACACGTTATAAAGTTAAATACGTTCCTAAAGTCCAAACAGTAAATCGAGGCTCAAAACTTCTATACATAATATAAAACAAAGTCGCTTTTTTTCCCTCATGTCCCTTTGTTCCCTTTAATCTTTAAAACTACACAACAGATTTTGATGATTCCTTCAGTGTTAGATAGCCCATTTATCGAGGAATGCTATAGGCTATATTTTATCACGCGTAGACTAATAGGAGCGAAGAAATAGAGGAAAATGTGGAAAAAGCGGGAAAAATTATTTGAAAGGGCTAACTTGAACGCGCTAATCTCAGAAACTACTGGTCTGATTTGAAAAATTCTTTCAGTGTTAGATAGCCCATTTATTGAGGAAGGCTATAGGCTATATTTTATCACGCTAAGACTAATTGGAGAATGTGGAAAAAACGCGAAAAGTGACCTCTATTACGTAAATATTTTTAGGGTTCCGTATCCAAAGGGTAAAAACGGGACCCTATTACTAAGACTTCGATGTCTGTCCGTCTGTCCGTCTGTCCATCTGTCTGTCACCAGGCTGTAACTCAAGAACCGCCATAGCTAGACTTCTGAAATTTTCACAGATTGTATATATCTGTTGCCGCTATAACAACAAATACTAAAAACAAAATAAATTATATATTTAAGGGGGGCTCCCATACAACAAACGTGATTTTTTTGCTATTTTTTGCTCTTAATCAATAACGGCAACACATAGGCAATTGAAATGTTCACAAAATACTTAATTGTATTTGTACTTTAATAAATATTAATAAAATTTTAATACATTAAATAATTAAGGGGGGCTCCCATACAAAAAATACAATTTTTAGCCTGTTTTTGCTCTGTAGTGATACGGAACCCTTCGTGCGCGAGTACAGCTCGTACTTGGCCGATTTTTTAAGATTAATGTACCATCACATAGAAATCGATTAATTCCCAGGGTGGACATACGATATTTGGGCGGGTTATGTCTAGTCCATGTTAGTCGTAAGAGTCGTCTACTGGGATGGACACTTGCAACATCAGAGGAGATGCAGGTGCGTTGACGGCTTTTAAAGAGAGAATATACGCTCTATTCTTGAAGGTATTGCAGGTCCGGAAATATTGCTGGCGAGTGGCGACAGTTCATTTCAGAGTTACAGTGCGTGGCAGACAATGACGCGAAAAACGCACGGTGGATTGTTTGTCTGATGTACCATGGACCATGGTACATTCCAGTAGACAAATAGTCTAGCGTTAGGAAAATCCCACAGCTCGCAACTTGCAGCAATAAATCACTTTTTTACTCGAGCGTACTGCCTTATAAGAAAGTAGAAGAGCAGCCAGGCTGTCTGCCTCACCCGAACCGGTAGGCTCTACGTTTGCTTCGTGATTTTATTTCTTATGTCTTTGACATAAAGGTTATATTAGATGCAAAATAAACCTGAACGGGCAAGTTTCCATCATGGCTACATAATGATTTTCTACTGCATTTCTTTAGGTACTTCCCTCTAACGAGTTAAGTAAATTATGCGTAATTAGAGCTATTAGAATATGATTGCTAGTGCTAACTCGTGGTTTAATTGTTTATAATTTAAAACATAGTATTAAGTTTATTAATTAAAATGTAACTACATACACTTAATACCTAACATTTTTCTTTTGCTACGCAAGATCAAACCAAATTAATGTAGACACAGGAAAGCTGGACTATTGCATTTTGGATATAAGTAGGTACTTATCCCTTAATATTTTCAGAAATAGTAATTCTGGATTCCAAGACTGGGATATCTTTAGAAAAAAGTGAAGACACCTTTTTCTTTGAAGTTCTGCGATTGTTAATAATTTCACATTAACATCCTTGTTCTGCGGTTCAACTTTTGTGCAAAACATTTTATTTACCTTACAGTTCCGTTGTCAAGTACAATTCAAAATATAGGGTACCTTACGAGAAATCTCCTTACTCTTTACTCACTTTCGTAGTAATGGCTGATCAATAAACATAGCTTGAAGCACATTTTCCATGTATTTAGAACACCGATTAGACTCAAGACGATTTCCTTTACATTCACTAATCAGTGGCCACCAAGTGCGTTTCATTTTAAGTCTCTGATATCCCTAAAGTTGTATTTTAAAAAAATTACAAATTAAAAAGAACAACCACCCCCGTGTCTGTGCCAAATTCCCCACAAAAAAACAGCCACCAAAATCAAAACTTTTGTTCTCTCTATCTGTGTCTAAACACACCATGCCGAAATTCCGCGGTGGAAGACTGGAAGTTCGGTATGATTACACCTGCAATGTATTTTAAATTACCGATGAAACATCGTGCCGAAATTACGTCGCGATTGTATGCGTTTGACATTGCTGACGTAATCAATAATCATGCCGAACTTCCGCAGCGGAACTTCAATGGCACAATAGACATAACTAACAGTATTTCGACTGCAAAGAAACGGACAGGTTTCAATATCTGTCAAATTCGTCGGGTTTCACTAGGATTATGAACGGAATGTGCCTCGCGCTGGCTGATATAATTTATTTTTAAATATTTAAAATAAAGATTTCAAAATTGGATTCTGACAATTTTAATCGAATGTGCCAAAACACAAACAACAATACGACCAAAGAGGAACACGTCCAGCGAATATGTCAAAGTTTTAAATTCGTAGGTAACAAGTCAACAACCCTAGCGACGATTTTCGTCATAATACGTCAAATTTAAAAATTTCAACATCAGTTCCAAGTCGGCATACTCTATAATTCTGTCTACTCTGTCGATGGTGTGTTTAAACGATGGACGTATAAAAAAAGGCGGACGGAGTCCCACCATACACAAAACTGTGTCGTTCAGAGTCGGCCAGCTGGCTGTATGTACACGGTCCGCACGCACACATTCTTGCGCTAGTCCATACCATTTGACAGGCGTCAGAACGTGTGCGTGGCCGACTCAGAAGAAAAGTGAAGACACAGTTTTGTATATGACAAGACTCCGTCCGCCTTTTTTTCTACGTTCATGGTTTAAACAATAAGTAACAGAAATCGATTATAATAGCTTTAACACAAAAAATAAAACCGGCCAAGTGCGTGTCGGGCCACGCGCAATATAGGGTTCCGTAATACCGCTAGGTTTTTTTTTAATTTTTGTGTGGTCAATGAATGTACATTTATAACGTGTTTTATACTACTAACAACATCATCTCAGTTACTTTCAAAGGAATTTGAACGAAAAATTCCTTTATACTTCGCCGAATACATTTTTTTTAGTTGATCGACTATTTCTCAATAACTTATGAAGTCTTCTTAGCCGTGATAGTTTTCCTTTTAAATTCAGCATATTTCCTACTCCCGTGAATTTTTTCACATTTCCAGATAAGCAACCGTTTAGCTGGTAGAAGGGGGGGGGGGGGAGGGGGACACTGGACTCTAACGATTTTTTCCACTTTAAAAATTAATATTTCACAAACGGATCCCTAAATCGGAAAATGATCTATGAATACTCATTGTTACAAATTGGCACAATAGATATTTTAGAGGATTTATTTATTAATGTCAATTGCCGAAAAAGTTACTATTAGAACAAAATGGGAATGACAAGAAAAATGTGTGAGAAACGACGTGTCTGAATGTAATATTGGTTTTGAACCTGAAATAAATAAGAATAATTATTATATATTGTGTTTATTCTCAACACTCATAATAGTTTTAAAAAACCTATCCAACGACACCCCACACGATGGGGTGAACGCGAAAAAAAAATTTCATCCCCGCTTGATGTGTATGGAAGGTACCATAAAAAAAAAGATTTCATGTACCATTTTGTTGCCATTATTAATATGTGCATTCATGCCAAATTACAAATTTGTAGGTCCTATAGTCTCTGAGCAAAACTGCGGACAGACAGACAGACGGACAGACGGACAGATAGACGGACGGACAGACCGAAACTAGAAGGGTTCCTTGTTGACTACGGAACCCTAAAAAAACTAGACCAAAATCGGTTCACCTGTTTGAATGCTATGATACGACAAACACACACATTGACAAACAGAACTACCTATAGCACCCCTCTTTTCCGAAAGTTTAACTAGTACTTAGACAATGCAAGAAAGTCAAGGCAGAGAGAAAAAAAATCACCTGGGGGGTGAGCCAAGATCTTTTCTTTATGGTCGCTTCTTTAGGGCCGGGACACAAAAACACGACGCGACGTCGTGCGACGTCGTGTCGTGGGAATCTGCAACGTGCGTCGTAGGAAACCGCGACACGGCGTCGTACGGCGTCGTACGACGTCGCGTCGTAGAAACTCATCTTTGTATTTCTACGTGAGTTTCTACGACGCGACGTCATACGACGTCGTACGATGTCGTGTCGTGGTTTTTTACGACTCGCGTCGTGGATTCCCACGACACGGCGTCGTGCGGCGTCGTGCGACGTCGTGTCGTGTTTTTGTGTCCCGGCCCTTAATCTTTATAGAATCGCCGATCAAAATGTAATAAAATTGTAATAAAATTGAAATGACATATTAATTATTATTATAAGAGTTAAGACGAGTCGAACGTCAACGTCGTATTAACGAACGCCTATGTCAATTCCATACAATATTTTGATCGGCGATTCTATAACGAAGCGAAAACGAAAAAGTCTTGGCTAAATGGCCTGTTCTTTTATAATTTTAATTTTTTAATATAGTGGAAAAAGTGCACGAAAAATTGTGTTTTATTAGTGTTCACCTGTTCTTTCGTCAGTCGTGTCGGTTATTCTTCCCACTTGTGCTCCTGCCTGCCTCATTATGTGCTCACATGTGCGCACACACTTGGGCACCATAACCAAACCCCTACGTAGCCACTTTTAAATAAATTATATTATATTAAGAACAATAGAATAGAAACGAATATGTCCTAATATCATCCTATTGAAATCACCGAAGGCTTTAATAACAAATTGTGATTTCACTTTTCAGAAACCGAGACAACTTTTTTTCTAAAAAAATACTCAATTAAAGATTATTGATTGCCATAATTACTTGTTTATGTGATTAAGTGTAACAAATGTCGCAATAGTTTTGTGTCACAACGGTAATTGTGTTGATTTCCTTTTAGAAACACCGACAAGGCTGCATTGACCCTGAAATATTTTTGTCGAAACATCGGATATCATTGTTTGTTGTTTGAAGATTCAACAGATAGAATTTTTTATCCCGAATCTCTTTTGGCCACTGTTTGAAAATTCAACAATAAATCCATCCAATAAATCCTTGATATCTTTTTGGGATTTAAAATTTTCTAGCTGAGTTTAAAACATTCAAGAGAGTAGCTTTTCAATGATGTAGGGACTCTGCCATACATGGCTCAGTAATGCATTAAGATCATCATTTTTGGCTTAGGTAAATCATGATGGATAACTATGATTGTCACCATAATTGCAAAGGGGTATGAAGATTTTCCTATGAAGCCTGGCCGACCTACTGGCCGCCATTGTGTTTTTCCGCGTTCGACAATATTTTTTTCAAAAATGCTTAGCTAACATCAATACAAACAAAAAATAATCTTGGACAAAACCGTGTAAAGTGTCACATTTCGAAAATTTGAGCTGCCAAAGTTGCAATATATTAAATTGGTAAAACTTTGGCAGCTGATATCATCGACTCGTGGTTTTGTCCAAGATTAATTTTTTGTTTGTATTGATGTTAGCAATCCATTTTTGAAAAAAATATTCGTGAACGCGAAAAAACACAATGGCGGACAGTAGGTCGGCCAAAATCTTCATACCCCTTAGTTTTTAAATATTTAATATACATTTGTACATGTAAACATGTTTTAACTAAATATTATAACATGCACAATCGACCTCTATCATGTGCAATCATATACGAATATTATGCTCCTCTACATGTTCGCAGTTGCTTGTACTGATCATGAGCAAACATGGAGAGACAGAATAAAACGGCCCCATTTTCATAAGTCATGTATCACGATTTTCTTTTGTTATGCTCTTAGCTGATAGAATTTTCCGCACCGAACCGATTCTCTGAACTGTTTTCCTTTATGTTTAGCAGGCTGTTAAAAATATTTACACAATCATTTTCAGGATTTAATCAATATTTACTGCAAAATTAAATGGAACAACTTTATTTTTCCTTGTAGGCTGAAAGAAAATTCATTTTTTGGGATATGGGTAATGGAAGAATTAGTAGGAAGCAAAAATGTATTATTATATCATGCTGAAACCTTTCCATAAATACATAAATCTTAATATACTACGGAATGTAGAGAAATTAGATGATATACTTGTCGAGACACATTTTACGCTAGTTTTCTCCAAGACCGTCGTTTTAATTCAGTTAAGGTGACCTATTCTTGCTGAAAAAAGTCCCCCATTAGGTTGCTGTGTTAGGTCATAGGTTTCATATCGGAATTCTTTTGCGTTTAATCTTAGCTCTTAAGTGATACTTAAGAATCCAGTTTCTACAAATCTGGAAAAGTTTGACCGGAAAAACCAAATAAATCGTTAAAACACCAATTAAATACTTTCCGTTGTAGTATTGAGGCAATTTGTTTTTCTTAGAATTTTCATTACGGTTTTCCTCGTCATTGTAATTTATTAATCTGTGTCCGAATATCACAATGTGATATTCGCGGTTAACCCCTTAACACAAACAATGTTTATGACGTTTTTTGTTTAATTAGGTATTATTATATTACTAGACTGTGACCCATTTTTCAATCGAACAACGAACACGTCATAATTTTATACAATTTCATTCAACATTCATGTTGTGTTAAAATAATAGAATCGAGATGCACAACTCCACACTTATATTATAAATGCGAATGTGTGTCTGTCTGTTCGTTACCTCTTCACGCCAAACCACTGAAAAGGTTTTGCTGAAATTTAGTATAAAGATACTTTGAGTCCAAGAGGAAGAACACAGGATACTTTTTATCCCGGAAAAATGTGCGGCTCCCGCGCAATAAATGAACTTTCATCATCTAGTAAATCTATACTAATATCATAGCTGAAGAGTTTGTTTGTTTGTTTGTTTGAACGCGCTAATCTCAGGAACTACTGGTCAGATTTGAAAAATTATTTCAGTGTTTGGATGGGCTATCCATTAATCGAGAAAGGCTATAGCCTATATGCTATATTATATTAAAAACGGGGGGAAATTATTTGAAAGGGCTTATTTTAACGCGCTAATCTCAGGAACTGCTGGTCTGATTTGAAAAATTCTTTCATTGTTAGATAGCTCATTTATCAAGAAAGGCTTTATTTTATCACGCTAAGACCAATAGGAGCGAAGATGCAGAGGAAAATGTGAAAAAAAAACGGGGGAAAATATTTGAAAGTACTTTATATCTCACAAGCAATTTTTTATGTTATTTGACACAGATATACAGTAGACTACGTGAGGCATGGGCTATTTATTTGCGGAAAATGTACGGTTTCCCTAAAATTCTCAATTCACGCGGGCGAAGCCGCACGAAACGCCTAGTATATTTTTCAGAAGGAATTTCAGCTCCACAAAGTTGCTCGCAGCGTCTATCTCTATATAGAGGCATTAATGAATTATCAAGTAGGTATGCTACGTGGGAGTATTTCGGATGTAAGTGAGAGCATTAAGTTAATGTTTAATTAACGACCAAGATGAGTCAATAACTTTCACAAGGCTCAGCTGATGGGTTTATGTTTATTCGCCAAGTAAATCCGTCCCTAAAAGTACTAGTTGGAAGCCGGTGACATATAGGCGCAGCGCAGACGACAAGCTATCCGTGACGCACTTTTAGTCTGTGGGAAATAGAACCTATGCAGTTATATGCAGTAACGCACACGACGCGCTTAAAGTCCGCATATAATTGCATAGGTTCTATTTTCACATATCCACAGACAAAAAGTGCGTCACGGATAGTCTGTCGTCTGCTGCCGCTTCATGTCGCCTCAATCCGGCTAATCGTTAAACTGCCTTTTTTCAAAACGCCTCTGTTTTAGAAAACGGTTAGTCGTAATGTAATACATTCTTCAGCGAATTATAATATGATCAAGCTGCAACTAATTTTAATATACTTATATATATACAATATAGTTACTTACATTCTTTTGTGGATTAATTTCGCTCCCTCTACAAAACTACAATATACCGTAGAGCCAATACTAGGTATCTTAATTAAATATGCTCTACATAGAATACTGAGTAGGTCAAGTATTAGCTGTATTAGGTACTTATAATAATGAATATCTGCAAAATCACGATTGTGAATCAGTCTTCATTTTTCAATAAATTATAACAAACTAGTCTTAGCTCTGCGGCTGTATCCCAAGGACCCGTAAAATTTTCCGTTGATAAAAAGTGGAAATTTCCTTCCCATGTAGGTATAGTCTTTCAAACTGTGAACTTTAATAAGACAGATTAATGGTTTTTAAACCTATTTATGCAAATAAGCAAACTTTTCCTTTTTATAGAATAAACTTAGAAGAATAGATAGTACTATCATAAAAATAAATAAAGATTTATCTCGTACACTCATTTTAGTTTTTTTTTTTTTTAAGAAGGCAGGTCGCTGTAGCCCTGACGTCACTGCGACCCATGTGGATCTATTGTGACTCCTTCGCACTAGAGTATCAATCCCCAACCCAATACTGCTCATAAATTGAACGATATGGTTGGGGTTGGTGCCACGAATTTCCTCTGTGGATGAGTATTCGTGGCGACCAAGGTGCCTGTTCCTGCTCTGTAGTAGAGCAGGAACAGGCACCTTAGAGGTAGAGGTAGAGCAGGACAGTCGAGGAAAAGGTGAATAGGTGTTTCATCCTCCTCCTCATTTTAATACTAAAGTTAATAAAGTTATCCTTTTAAAACACACGACATAAAATTTCCAATCACCAATGTCGTAAAATAACTGAACAACTAGTCACTTTATGCAATCTATGTCAAGAGCTTTAAGATCGTTTCAAGCTGTGTTTTTCCTAGCGCATATTTTTAAAGGAGGAAAAACTACTTTAGCTCTAATTTTACGTTTTATTTAGGTACTAGATGACGCCCGCAACTCCGTTGCGCCAAAATTCGCGGCGGAACCGTACATTTTTCCGGGATAAAAAGTATCCTATGTCCTTTCTCGGGTCTCAAACTTCAAAGTATCCCCATACCAAATTTCAGCAAAATCGGTTCAGCGGTTTGAGCGTAAAGAGGTAACAGACAGACAGACAGACAGACCTTTCGCATTTATAATATTAGTAAGGATGATGGCTAGTTTTTAAGGTTTTTGACTGAAGTTTATCTTTTCACTAGCGTTGTTCATTGGCTAATAGTGGGTGTCAACCTTTAGTTCTATGCAAGGAACTTAGAGGTTCGACTCTAAGTTCCTTGGTTCTATGGTTTCTTGATCTATATTCGAAAAATTGCTCATGTAGAGATAAGCTACGATAGCATGGCGCGCCCCTCCAAATTACTGTTTCAATGTGTGTAGTCGCATCCTTATGAAAGAGTTTGTATGTAGTAACAGTAAGTATTCAACCAATCACAGTTCACGTAATATTTCACTTAATGTTTACCAAGATTTGTTGGTCAACTAATCATAACTTGCCGACCGCGCAAGACAACGCACTTCAAAGTTCAAACGTTTTGACAACGCACTTCAAACGGTTTGAATTTTTGAGGGGCGCGCCATGTTATCGTAGTTTATCTCTATCTGATCCATAGAACTTTTATACGGCCGGCATTCGGACTATAACGTGAAAATACTAAACGCTGTTAACAGAATTAATTCCTGTAAAAATACTTCAGAAACTGAGCACGAGTTAAATACGATTTAGGCTAAAGGTGCCGGTTGGCAGCGGACGACATGAAGCAACCGCAGACGACGTGTCGTCGCGACACTACTGGCTATTTAGCCGAAACTTTTTCGTTTTCGCTTTGTTATAGAATCGCCGATCAAAATGTATGGAATTGACATAGGACGAGTCGAACGTCAACGTCATATTAACGAACGCTTATGTCAATTCCATACATTTTCATCGGCGATTCTATAACGAAGCGAAAACGAAAACATTCTGGCACACCCCCCTGGTTTGTATGTATTTCTATGAAATACCCTGCGCAGCTAGCGACACCTTCATAGAAATGACGTGTGACGTATCGCGACGACACGTTGTCTGCTGCAACTTCATGTAGCCGGCTTCCAACTTTTACCTTTATATTGCAATCCCATGTCAGAGTAGACAGAATTATAGAGTATGCCGACTTGGAACTGATGTTGAAATTTTTAAATTTGACGTATTATGACGAAAGTCGTCGCTAGGGTTGTTAACTTGTTACCTACGAATTTAAAACTATGACATATTCGCTGGACGTGTTCCTCTTTGGTCGTATTGTTGTTTGTGTTTTGGCACTTGCGATTAAAATTGACAGAATCCAATTTTGAAATCTTTATTTTAAATATTTAAAAATAAATTATACCAGCCAGCGCGAGGCACATTCCGTTCATAATCCTAGTGAAACCCGACGAATTTGACAGATATTGAAACCTGTCCGTTTCTTTGCAGTCGAACTACTGGTAGTTATGTCTATTGTGCCCATGTCTTGCAATGCCATGTGCACTGGTATGACGGCTGCTTTAGGTACTCCCATGTTGTCAATGTCCTGTCAAAACAGTATCGTCCTGCTTGCAGCCGAATTATATTGTACTATCGCTGGTGTCATATTGTCAATTTCGCAAAACGTTCCAAGTCCCTAAATGGGTTGTACTGGGTGGTTATGACTTATGACAAATAGGTGTCACAAGTAGGTTTTATGAAGGGGGTGAAAATCTAGGAATAAACGCTTACGATAATATTTAAACTTACAGCATTTCGACGAAATGTTACCGCAATAATATTAGTATGCAGCGTCCTGTTCAAACGTAAAATCTTAAGAGCCTGCGGTCTTGAACTTAATACCGGAACTTCACAAAACATTTCAAGTGATTAGCAAATAATTTATTTCGTTTATGAATCAAGTGTCAACCGGTTTACATTATTGTATCGCCTATTCATAAATTCGCAAATAATATTATGTTAATTGAAATGTATTTTTCCCAATTTCTAAGAAAACTTTGTTTGTTTTGGAATTATATCCGGTACTGAATAATTTGTATTAAGTTGTTTTCATAATAAATAACAGTATTTATTTTTATTTTTGTTTATAAAATGTATTCAATGTGATCTGTTATTTTGGAATTTTTCCCATTTTGATAATATTGACAAGATGTAGAGATTACGTACAATAATTCATTTCAAATCATATTGCCGCTTTGAATTCTTATTCCTTCCTAAGATAGTTATTACTTATTATTTATTATTAAGCTAATTAAATTTTTATGTACATTTTACTCCAAGAAATGTAGCCTATGTCCTTCCTCATGGCATACTCCATATCTGAGCCAAATTACATAAAAATCGGCCCAATAGTTCGTGACATTAGCTCGTTCAAACATGCAAACAAACTCTTCAGCTTTACAACATTAATATTAATATTTCGCATAGATTCTTGCAGTATCATGTCTTTGTATGTCCTTCTTTTTTATACCTACTTCATAGTTCATTGCAACTATTCCAAGTACCAGGTAAGTACCATCTACGTGCAGTGACGAAGAAGAATCGGTTTTTTAGTTCTCACATCTTTAAAATCAGGGTAAATCCAACACTAACACTTAACCACATTAATATTATTAAACCGTTTTCCTCTAAGCGGCAAACATTTACTTTAACCAATGTATGAAATTGTTTTCTTTTCTTTAGTAGCTAAGAAGACTTCATAAGTTATTGAGTAAGAGTCGATCAACTAAAAAAAATTTATTCGGCGAAGTATAAAGGAACTTTTCTTTCAAATTCTTTTGAACGTTACTGAGATGATGTTGTTAGTACTCAGTAGTGTAAAACACGTTATAAATGTTTTTCATTTCGTTTCATGTCATTCATTGACCATACAAAAATTATAAAAATATATGGTTATAATATAGGGTTCGCTCCGTAGCTTAGTACCGCTGTATACTACGGAACCCTATATTGCGCGTGGCCCGACACGTACTTGGCCGGTTTTTCGTAGCAAAGATAAGAATAGACCAAACGTATCTACCCACAATAAAAGATTAAAGAAGTTAGCCCGAAGTTTAGCCAACTGATCGCCGAACTTCGATAATATGAAGACGGCACGAAATGATGATGATCAACATTTAACGAATAATAAAATGTAAGCAAATTAATAGTGTTAGGCATGTGTTAGGCCTACAAATTCCGTACTATTGAAAGTAAGTATAGATATTAGACATTCCAAAAACCCACGTGATTCTAGGTTAAGTTCACCGACTAATTACTTCCTTCATAACACTTAAATATACAAAAATATGACAAGTTATTAATGACTGAGGAAGTGCGTCTGATCCTATTAAGTTACTGCAGGCGTAGCATGGTCACTATAGATACGGCTTTTTCTACGGAAGAATAGACAAAGTGACAGACAATTCAAAGTGACAGTTAGACAATGGAAACCCGCCATTTTGTCGATAAAATCTGTCAGTACGTCGATTCTTTCCCAGCCATGTCTACTGTTGTTATGCTAGCCCTGCTGGTATAACCTAAAGCATGGACAAAATACAATTAATGTTATATGTAAAGGAAAGTACTCCATCATTGGCAGTCATCCCATAGTTCTTTTAATGTTATGAATGGCAATAATTGGATTTTCTATAGTATTCATAACTCTTATGGTGCCACAAACAACTATTGTGTTACCTTATAATTACGTACTATAAAGTGTCGTATCTTAAACTATAATATGACGTTATTTTTATTAACATCCTATTTGCTCATTAATACTTTTCCGAGAAACAAAAACCAAATATTGGTTGCTAATACAGTGAAATACTTTTCCAGCTGTATGCTAAAGCCTGATGGCTTCTGAGTTCTGCCTATTTGTATTGCACGGAAAACCCCTAGTTAAAGAATACTAGATACTCTATGTAGAGTTGGACATCAGAGACTAGGCAGTAAATGCTTACATTTTTGTGTTATAATAAAAACCGTTATTTTTGCGTAAGTTTAATATACTACTTACTGAATGAACATTATTTGAAAATAGAAAACGAACCACACAATATTTTGCCGCCAGAAATATATTTAAGCAGTTTTTCTTCTCTATCATAGTGGATACTCTATGCCTGTGCCGAATATTAAAGTCGGCTCAGGCAAATAAAATAATATCCATACTAATATTATAAATGCGAAAGTCTGTCTGTACTGTCTGTCTGTCTATTAACTCTTCACGCCCAAACCGCTGAACTGATTTTGCTAAAATTTGGCATGGAGATACTTTGAGTCCTGGGGAAAGGAAGGTTCCGAAAAAATGTACAGTTCCCGCGCGATTAATGAGTTTTGGCGCAACGGAGTTGCAGGCATCATCTAGTTAGGTATAATCCTTTCTTGGTGCATTTTATTAAAAGAGCATGGAACAAAATATGGACAACTTCTAAAGCAAGTTGCACGGAAATCTTATGAGATAATAGCTGTAAACTGTAATATAATTTGGAATGAAGTGATTCTGATGGTATCTTTCTTATCTCAGTTATGTTGAGGTTTGTTGGCACTTGGCAATTGACAGCAATACGGGTTCCACGAACGGTATATAGAGAGGAGGCAAGCGCGCGTGCGCCTAATCGTATGGTGGACGCGCGCATGGTGAGCGCGCGAAAAGTTCAATTGACATTCTAGTTCGAAATTTTAAACTCGTGAAAAATTAAAAAAACATTTTTTTTTTTATTGTTCCTAATTTATTGACTGTGACTGTGGTGTGTAAAATGTTGTCTGGGTGGCAGTTAATTTTGTCGAAATGTGAGTTGACATCTACAATTTAAATTTTTAAAATACTTTAAGTTTAAAAGCTAAAAATTAATTTTAACCCCAAAACCGATATAAAAGATAGTCTTCAAAATTATAATATTTTATGAAACTACCGAAATATTGAAGAAATAAAATTTTAATCTACTTTTTCATTCAACAAAACGTAACAAATAAATAATGGAAATATATAATTATTATGTTACAATTTTCCATTATGTATTAAGTATTAATATTTTTATAGGATTATAATATTAAAATGTTATGAATTAATTACCATTTAAGCAGGTGACGCGAAAAATAAGCTTTATAAAGATAGCTCCACTAACGAACAGGCCTAAAAAGCACCTAAAAGAATGGTAATTTTAAATTTATAAAGCTTTTATGTACTTACCTACTTAAAAGCTTTTTTTTTTTACTTTTACGTAAAAAGCTTTGGTAGAGTATCTAGGCTCATTAATTTCTAATTAATATAACAGAATACGAATTATGTGCCAATAATAGTTAATAGATTCCTAAATTAATAATAAATAACTGTCGCAATCAGAGACATTTCATAATTATTTAGCTTTATTTATTGAAGATTTTGACATAATATTATGTCAAAATCTTCATTAAGAGTCCGTATACGAAATTTTTCCGATTTTGCCGAAATTGCAAAGGTTCGCTAAAGAAATATTATTAGGTTTTTTCCCCTTATTAGACTTAAAAAAATATATATTAATTATTAGATTTAAAATATATTTAAGCGCGGAAAGCCGACTCGAACTTGCGGCGAGTAATATAATGTGAGATTTAGGTTGTTTTGAATCGTGTTTTTTGGCACAATTTGTTTTTTTTTTTTCTTTTTTCTCGAATTGGATATAATTTTATCTATAGATTATTTCTGTCGTTTTCTTTTTATGAATTACAGCTCCAAGTTGCCGAAATTAACAGCAATTCTTTGCCCATTTTCTCTAAAATTTTGCCGAGTTACATATTTTTTTACTCAACTATTTCATATTAAAGTGGTAAAAAGTAATTCCAACATTTTATAGACGACTTTCTCAACAGTACATTGTATTTTTTTCATACCGTTAAGACGTCAATACAATCCATAAACAGGTGATATTCTAAACCTTTTACAGCAAAAATCACAAAACTGTCGCGGGTTTGAGTTGGATTATTTAAAAATACTTAAAAAAATAAAAAATCTAGCTCCAACATTAGATTATAATTGAAATGATCTTACATGTTGTGCATTAAAACTTATAGAAATACTGTATTTTAACTGTTAAATCACGTCTGTAAAATCAGCGAAATCGGCAAATTTCGTATACGGACTCTTAAATAAAGCTATAATGTATGAAATATAAAAAAATATTATACTTCATACATTTTCTGTCAAATACTTTTTTAAATGAAAGTTATCAATGATTCTCTCTCAGTACGAATATTATGGTATTGTACGTAAGAACCCAATGTTCTAACTTCTAACATAGTGTTAGAGGTTTCAATTTACATACTTAGTACTAGTTGTAAGCTACAATGATCTAATGAAGTGAAAGGGCTATGTTAAAGACTTAACTTTTACCTTTGACCATACAAGCGAACATTAATAACAACTGATAATAATAATCGAACGTCATAATATTATAGTATTTCAAATTTATTTACTATATCTTAGGTAAATTTTTGCAATAAAGATACGTAAAGTTGTAAGAAATAATTTTGTAGCTCAAATAATAACTAAAAATATTATGAGTATTCATAGTCCATAGATCATTTTCTGATTTAGGAATCCATTTGTGATATATTAAGTTTTAAAGTGAAAAAAATCGTTAGAGTCCAGTGTCCTTTACCAGCCAAACAGTTGTTTCTGGAAATATGCTGAATTTAAAAGGAAAATTATCACGGCTAAGAAGATTGAGTAAGAGTCGATCAACTAAAAAAAATGTATTCGGCGAAGTATAAAGGAACTTTTCGTTCAAATTCCTTTGAAAGTAACTGAGATGATGTTGTTAGTAGTGTAAAACACGTTATAAATTTACATTCATTGGCCATACAACATTTTTCAAAAACTAGCAGCACTACGAAACCCTATATTGTGCGTGGCCCGACACGCACTTGGTCGGTTTTCATTTATTAAATCGGATTAGTAGTTAGGATGCTACAGAGGAAATAAAGAAACACAGATAAGAGAAAACCATTAGGTACTCTATCTTTTGGCTAACATCACAAATAATGCTGTAAAACAATCTTCGGTAACGTTTGCAAAAAAATCCAAAATTGTTACTTTGCAGAAGCTACTCATTTCCAAGTCAATTAGTCTTGGCATTAATTTGGCAAATTGTTTGACGATTATGGCGCGTCTGGGGAGTGTACCTGGAAACATTATCCCATTAAATTGTACCGGGAATTAGCGGAACTGGTTTCAGGGTTGGCAATAAGCAGTTTTTCGGACAAATGAAAAAAATATTTTCAGTAGCTACCTAATACTCGTATGTATAGTTACTTTATCGAAGGATTTAAGTATCAATAAATTAAAAAGTCTCAAGACTTGCCACCATACTGCATACTTAATTAATTGATAAGTCCAACCATCACTAAATAATATTATTGTTTACCCACGAAAACTTGACTAAATACCTCACTAAATACACAGAGGATTTGGCAAGCGCAAAGACGATACATTTTGGCTATTTTCTAGGGATGTGCCGATCATGACTTTGGCCGACTAGCCGACTAGCCGATTAGTCGGCTGCAAAGAAGCCGACTAATCGGCCGACTAGTCGGCCAAGCCGACCATGGTTTCGGGAGTTTCCGTAACGCTTTTTTACTACTGTTTCGCGGGTAAGTCGCACACGCCGCCTGCAAACGTGTCTCATTTGTTTAAGTTTATATTATATTTAAATTTTAATGAATAATAATTATATATTGTTATTAATGCTATATTATGTACACCGTAGTTGTATACATTAGAAATAATACAAATTGTTATTTTAGTTTTAAGTAAAAAATGTAAGCGATGTGGTTGTACTTAATTAATTAACTAGCTGTTGCCCGCGACTTCGTCCGCGTTAACATAGTATAATAACAAAGATGGATATGGTATCCAATAGTTTTTAATCAGTAGCCCAAACATAAAATTTCAAGTGTCTATCTTAAGAAATAACGGACTTTCATTCAAACTTTCAACCCCAATTTCACCCCCTTGGGGGTAGAATTTCCAAAAACGCTTAAATACGTATCCATACATTTTTTATCGGTAACCCAAAAATAAAGTTTCATGTTTCTAACTCAAGAAAGGACGGACTTTCATTCAAACTTTCAACCCCTATTTCACCCCCTTCGGGGTAAAATTTTCTAAATTCCTTCCTTAGTGGGTGTCTACTTAATAAAAAAACCCTACTCACCAAATTTCGTGCCTGTAACTTTAACAGTTTTTGCTCAGCGATGATGAATCAGTGAGTCAGTCAGGACATATAATTTTATAAGTATAGATAAAAATAACGTGTCGAATCGTGTTATGTATGTTTACTTCGCGTACGTTACTTTATTTTGTTTCTATGATACAGTTGATGGTTTTAATTAAATATTTCATGTACGATCAGAGAAGTTGATTCCTAGGCAGATGGGGGACCTACGTAGTTTGGTCGCGTTACGTCAAACCCAGCCGACAGATCACAATAAACATTGAAATTACATGATCCGACCAAATGACGTTCATCTGTCTACTACCCAGGATCAATTTCCTCGATGGTACATGAAATCTCGATTTAATAATACATACTTAATTTGTTGTTAAAATTATAATTTACAAAAATAATTTCTTTACTAGCAAGTAATTTCAGAAACACTTAATTTAATTTTAAAATGTGTAACACTGATTGAGTGCTATATGAACACATAAATAGTAAAGGTTTTTCTTTAATATAATTTGAATAATAGCAAAAAAGTAAAAAGCCGATTGGTCGGCGCTTTTTGCCGACTAGTCGCCGACTACAAAAGTGGCCGGATAGTCGGAGCTTTACCGACTAGTCGGCACATCTCTAGTATTTTCGTCTTATAAGTTATAAGCTTTTTTTGGGGTTAATTCAACATAGAAGTATAATATTATGAAAGTTTACAATTTACATACAAGCTTCTATATTAATCAACATCACCTAAGAATGCAACAAAACTATCTACAAGAAATGGAGGATCTAATTAGATTACAACAGTATACGTTGCTATAGAAGTTGCTAATTTGCTATTAGGTATTTGTATTAGTTATTACTTATTACCTAAT
Organism: Polyommatus iphigenia; assembly: GCA_963422495.1. Classification (NCBI taxonomy): domain Eukaryota; kingdom Metazoa; phylum Arthropoda; class Insecta; order Lepidoptera; family Lycaenidae; genus Polyommatus; species Polyommatus iphigenia. The sequence goes on from OY730177.1 coordinate 11,502,598, forward strand.
ACCTATTATGACGATTAATACCAGGTTTTCCTCTGGTACAGCCGTTTAAAATATGTTAAGTTTGCGCTCTTAGGTACTGCCGCACTCACCAACGAATATTAATGACTTAACTGTAATTAAATTAAGATTTTGACAAAAAATCCATTAACTATCTGTCAAACTCTTCATTTAATTACATGTAATTACTAACCGACTTCCAAAAAACGAGGAGGTTATACGTTCGGCTGTGGATATATATATTTTCAAAATTTTTGTTTCGTTGTATAAGGTATTACTCCAATTTGGTACCATGTTCAGAAAAGTGGTGACCTGATGATGGGATCCATGAGTAATCGAGGGAACTCCTCAAAATTCAAAAGGAAACATATGGTTTTTTGGTTTCATATGAAGTATTCTAGGCATATGTTACCAAAAAGTAAGATTTTGCACCAGGATATACCATGGTTCGAAGGTAGTGAACAGAACTCCTTACTCCTTATAGATACATGTTTGGAGGTTTCGGCGTTGTCTTAAGAACTGAAAGCATATACTACTATGCAAATTTCATTCATCATCATCATCACCACCACCATTCCACCATACATCCATGAGTAATCGAGGGAACTCCTCAAAATTTATATGAAAACATATAGTGATTTCGATTTTATGATAAGTATCTTAAGCATATGCTACCAAAAACAAGATTTTGCAATTAGATATACCATGGTTCCGAAGGTGCTAAGAGAACTCCGGATTCCTTATAAATACAAGTTTGGGGGTTTCGGAGTTGGTTTAAGAACTGAAAGCATAATATGCTACTATGCAAGTTACATTCATCATCATCACCATCATCATCATCATCATCATCACTACCACCAGTCACCACACCATGAATTATCTAATTATAACCCTATTATTGGTACTTTTAATCGTCTTTAAGAACGAAACCCGAATTTGTCGAACGATTTAAAAAAATATAATGTTATTTCAATATAAATGATTCGACCTTGGTGTTTAGGTTACCAAGTTATCAATTTGATCATAAGATCTATGAGGTATGCTACTCTCCTTAAAATATATAAGGACGATTATAGTTATATTTGCCCATAATATTATATTATGTTGAGCTGATGAGTTTCCATGAGTGTAATGAATAATGATAGAAAGAAAGTCACGGAACAGAACTTTAGAGCCTTTAAAGACAGGCGTATTAACATTAATTTTATCATTGCTTGAATAACACCAAGCATATACTTACAGTATATATTATTATGCTTGGAGTTGCTTAAGCAATTCTGAAGTAGTGATATCAGACAATGAGTTCTCATATCATGAAAGTGTATCCTGGATCCAAAGTCACTAAGCATAACACAATTTAGCCTGTACAGAAAACCAGAGCTAATAAATGACTAAAAAGAGTGAAATTATTATTTTTAACAAAAAATTAAAACCGACTTCCAGGGTAAAAACAATAATAATTTATAATGAACAAAAAAGTGTTAAATAATTCTTACTCTTTAATGTGCCTTATGCATAATTCTCCTAAACCTCAAATATTTCTGTACACAATCTTCATTATATTGAAGTCGGTACCAGTCTTAAATATTAAAAATATTTTGTCATAGAACTCGGAATTCTTAGCTGGTACCGTCTTCAAAATAATGAAGATTGTGTACAGAAATAGTTGAGGTTTAGGAGAATTATGCATAAGGCACATTAAAGAGTAAGAATTATTTAACACTTTTTTGTTCATTATAAATTATTATTGTTTTTACCCTGGAAGTCGGTTTTAATTTTTTGTTAAAAATAATAATTACCTTATAATATTCGTCTCTGAGTGCAGCAGCTACTCAATTTCTACTCTTCATTCTTGAAGAAATATTCGAATTATCTTGTTGTCAACCCTACGCCAGGGTCGAGAATCGTACGATGACGGAATGTCCAGTTCAATAGAAATCTGAACGACAAAAAGTTCTAACAGGTTTCACAATTCCGCTGCCAATTTAGGTAACCCGCTGAAACGTGCCCCGCCATATTGAAAACGCATTGTCAGACATATTCTGCCTCATCGCGAGATTTTTTACGAGACCTTTTCGGATGTCGGTAAGACAAAACTTAACAACTTTTTGGGCAACGACGGTTAAGAGACAAAGATGCTATGGCCTTGTTTCTTTGTGATGGTAGTCTGAGAACATACTCATATCTAAAAGAATTACAATTAAGATCATTTTCAAGATTAAACTTATCTAATTTGCATGGAAAAGCAAAACATATTGCTCATATTAGAAAGGTCAGCTCAAGCGGAAAAATACCACAGTCTAGCAGAAAATCTTATTACTATGTACCTACCTGTTTAACTGAATCCGTACTAATATTTAATTAAGTTAGATTGTTATTATTATTATTATATTATTATATTATTATTATAAATGCGAAAGAGCCCAAACCACTAAATCGATTTTGCTGAAATTTAGCATGGAGGTACTTTGAGTTCCGGGAAAGAACATAGGATACTTTTATCCCGGAAAAATGTACGGTCCCTGCGCGATAAACAAATTTTGGCGCAACGGGGTTATGGGCGTAACGTTATGTTCATGAAGGAAGTCAGGAGTGTAACTGCTGTGATGCGTGATGTGAATTTTCATAGGCACCGATAACCACTTACCATCAGGTGTTCCTTTGTTCAAGCTTATTACCTGACTGGATTTTTGTAAGACAAATCGACAATTTCTTGTTTGGTCCGTAAATACTAGGCCAATTTCCTTCTAAAAAAACTCTGACCCAGCGGCTATACCGTTCTTGATATTTATTTCACAGTCCAACCAATTCACAACTACAATGCATTGCATCACTGCAAGAATGCACTTCATTCACCCACTTCCGTAAAATCGACCTTCAGCCAACGGGAACACTAACGGATAACACCATTGTTATTATTCTGTGTTAGTTCTAAAACGGAAATACACCAAACAAGGTGGCAAAATAAAGTGTCCATTGTTTTGGACGAAAGAGAATTTATTAGACCAGTCGTCGCCCATTCATGCTTATGTAATATTTAATTTAGACTTATTTAATGATTCTAGTCATTAATTCGTTTCTTATATTGGCAACAGCTATGAGAGCTAAAAAGCGGCTGGACAAGCGATTCTCCCGAAGTGTTTGTGTCATCCGAAACGGCTCATAATATATTCTTCCACGTTTGTAGTTACAGCCAGCTATTCGTTAGTTCCTTTATCAGACTTTTAGAGATTTAACAGACTTCTAAAAAAGAAGGAGGTTTTATGTTCAGATGTTTTTTCTATTTTCTATATCTATTCGAATCCTTTGGCACCTGATAATCGGATTAGTAGCCTGTCGCTCACATACACTATCAAAACTACCCTTCTAGATTTGGCTTAACGTTGTAGGATAATTTACATCATTTCATCTATAATAATAGCTCCCACACCGGTTTCGGTGACGGTGGCCGGTTTCATTGAAACCAGGCCAGCTACGCAGGAGTGATTTTATAGTGCCCAAGTGTGTGCGCAGTACACAAGAGCGCTCTCTATTCCTTTACTCTCATAACCCAGTGGGACGGCAGACCGACACGACTGGCGAGAGATCAGGCGCAGGACCGACTTTTTACATGCCCATCCGACGCATGGATCATCTTACTTGTCAGACAATCAGGTGATCAGCCTGCATTGTCCTAACCAAACTTGGAAATATCATGTTTCCAACGCGGGAATCGAACCCACGACCTCTGAGTCAAGAGCCGCGCTCTATACCACTAGACCACGGAGGCGTTCATCATCATTTCATCTACTTAGAGTCACGCTGGGACGGACAGCGTCAGACCTTCGACTTGACCGGTGTATTGTCTGTTGAAGCAATTACCGTGTCCATATGGCATTGTTTATGTATTACGTCTATGTGATTAACATTAATCGCTCTAATGATCTTAATGATTCTACGGCTGTAATGATTTGATCTAATGATCCAAATGATACAAAAATATGTTCTGCAATTTGTGGTTTAAACTACATAGTTTAACGTCATTATTTTTAGAACGTTTTTTAACGAAAGATCTTGTTACCAGCTTATAAAGTTTATAAATAGAAAAAGGCTCTAAGAGAACATCAGGCCACTATAAAACATTAATTGGCCGATTTCAATAAACGGCCTTGATCTTAACTTATTTGCTTTTACTGTGTCGTTTTCGTATCTACATTCTAGTTTTTACGATATACTGTTGTTTGCATGATTAGTAGTATTTATTTCATTAATCTCCAGACTCTAGATACAATTTACTGCAATATTTTTTTATCCATTTTCTTATATAATTTTCCTATTTTAACAGCCATTTTATTACATAAACGATTAAAGAATGATATCAGCGCAACGTACTTTAACAATAACTACTTATTAATAATGATATCAACATTTTTTCTTACTTCTGCTGTATTTCCAAAATAGAGTAGGTACTTTTTGCTGATAAGCAAACCATTATAATGCTAAGTACTGACATACGGTTTTGCTCGATAGTTTTACTCCAAATCGAGCAATAACCACCGTGTGGACCGCAAAACTGACAGCTCGAAGGCTCGCTTCGAGCCGGCTCGATAGAATTACATGGAAGTTGCTTTACATCAGGTGACCCGTTTGCTCGTTTGCCCCCTTATTACACTTAAAAAAAACCAACATGCTTCTTTCTTCCAGTGTTCGTGATCCCGCAACGATGGGTGATGGCCATCATGGGATTCCTGGCGGTGGCCAACGCGTACGCCATGCGGGTCTGCCTCAACCTCGCCATCACGCAGATGGTGCGACGCCATGCTCTGACCCCGGGGTATGAGGACGGATCCTGTCCGTCGGCTGATGTGGATGAGGCGTTTGAGGATGTTACGGTATGTTACTGGATTGAAAGTATTAATGCTGACGAGCAGATGATGATTTTATAGTATTAAATTATGGGGTCAAATTAAGTGCTGCCAAACACACGGGCGCTGCCTGTCAGTTCAATATAAGTAATAATATGAGCTCGAACTTGACTGTCCACGCTCTTAATCTGTGTCTAGATGCCCAGTTAATCTCTACACCTCTTAATAAAAGTATAATATTAGTAAAGACTAGATACTCAAACACAGAAAGCCTTTAGGTAGCTAAGTAAATAAGATATTTACTTAGCTACCTGATAATTTATTATACATATTTTTACTGCGATAAGCAGATACAACTAATAGCTACGAGTATGCTATCAATCAGCAATGCTCTAATATTTGCCAATTGTAGAAGACGAAAGAAAGAAGAAATTAACTTCTCCTATCTTCTTTCTTGATAATTAGAAACCTAACGTTATTTAATCTTAATTTCTTTACAATTTTCCTCTTTGAAACAAGCGGTAATAGTTGATATGCCACAAATAAGGGATATGCCGATAAACATCCATGCTAATAAATTAATCACATATCGCTACCTAGGACTTGAATTTTAATAAATATGATGTGGGTTATTAACATAATATTATTGCAATCTCAATCGAAAGTATGTGAACACATAACACAACCCTGACATAATAACTCAGCTTAGTATTTTAGATTTCTAGCTTAGTATTTAAAAGTAATGACCGGAAACATTAGTGAGATTTCAATCCACATCCTAAATCGTAAAGATTTTGGTATCGACAAGTTTAGTTAGCGCACTATATGGAAGATCGCACACGTCACACTTTTTGTGTAGATTGTATGTATGCCGCAGACTCGATCACACAAAAAGTGTGACGTGTGCGATCTCCCTATGGCTCACTAAGAGACAATTCACAAATTCTTGGTTTTATAATTATTAATAACTAGGCGTTCCGCGCGGCTTCGCCCGCGTAAATTAGTAATTCACAGACAAATTAGTCCACAAAAAATAGCCTATGATCCTTTACGTGGCCTACTTCTTATCTGTGCCAAATAACAGAAAAATTGCTCCAGTAATTCGTGAGATAAGCCCTTTCAAATAATTTCCCCCGTTTTTTCCACAATTTCCTCTTTTTCTTTGTTCCTATTAGTTCTAGCGTGATAAAATATAGCTTATAGCCTTTCTCGATAAATGGAATATCTAACATTGAAAGAATTTTTCAAATCGGACCAGTAGTTCCTGAGATTTGCGCGTTCAAATAAGCCCTTTCATATAATTTCCCCCGTTTTTTCCACATTTTCCTCTATTTCTTCGCTCCTATTAGTCTTAGCGTGATAAAATATAGCCTATAGCCTTCCTCAATCAATGGGCTATCTAACACTGAAAGAATTTTTCAAATCGGACGAGTAGTTCCTGAGATTAGCGCATTCAAATAAGCCCTTTCAAATAACTTCCTCCCATTTTTTCCACATTTTCCTCTATTTCTTCGCTCCTATTAGTCTTAGCGTGATAAAATATAGCCTATAGCCTTCCTCGATAAATGGGCTATCCAACAGTAAAATAATTTTTCAAATCGGACCAGTAGTTCCTGAGATTAGCGCGTTCAAACAAACAAACTCTGCAGAATTATAATATTAGTATAGATTTACCATAATAGTATCTTTTATTGCTGCTGATTTAATATTTTATAAAATTAATCTTGTATTTTTCAATTTGAAAATTTGTACATGAAACTAAGTAATTGTTCGAATCGTACAGTAGCGTTGTATGAATATTGAATACCTAACCTAGATAGCTATTTGACTTGAGGCGACAAGCTGTCTGGCAAGCCAATTCTTAGATTTTCTTTCACCTTTGATATTATGTTGTGTAAGCACAGAATACATAATAATTTAACAACAGATTCCTCACTCCCGAAACCCGTTTAAAGAAATAACGACGCAAGCTACGATACTATAAAGTTGAAATTCCGACGCGCAATGCTAAATGGCCTACGGATAAATTTACCTACAAGTGCGCTCTCTTTCTATCGCATAACGCGTACCTTTTCTTAAGAAATCAAGGTTTTCGCCTTTTAGAAAACAAAATATTTTTTTAAATTACCATTGGTATGAATAGCAAACCTTTTTATAGTAATATCAAATTTCAGTAAAACAACCTATATTTTATAGTAGTTCTATATTGGATTATAATATTGCAGGAAACTTTTACAATTTAAACATAGTAACTTGTGTTTATTTCTGTGTAGTTTGTGTGTTTCTTTGTATGAAATTGGTTTATTTGCTATGTTTGTATAGTTTTATCTACTATTTGTATTTAAATACCTTATTCAAATATAATAGGTACATATTTCATTGGCTTTTTTAATTGTTCATTTTTATAAGATTTATAACGATTTTGTCACAGCGGTTAAATCAGTAGGTAATATATTGTATTAAATTCCTCTATGATCAGTATACAGTAGATACGCGACGAAAAATCTTGCGCGTGCGTCACCGCTCGCTTGTGAGTCCCTTATGATTTGCCACCCGCGGGTGGTACTTACAGTTCGATGCCTATACGCGCGAGTGGGACAGGCCTGAAGTGTAAGTCACTCTCACTTCCTCGGATCTTCTTCATTCTAAGCAATATTAATACTCGCATTTTATTCTATTTCTTTCTTCTATTTTTAAATTAAATCAACATTCCAAAACGAGCATGATTTGCACTTTATTCCGGAGTTGGCTTAGATTTAAAAATAAGTTAAGCAACTCAGGAAATCTTAATTACTGGCATATAATTAGTAATGCTTTGGTAAATTCAACGTTTCTAATGATTATAGACATGACGATCTCAATACTTAATCGCTTTCCTAAAATGGCAACACTCACAAAAAATACTATAAACATATCTGACAAAAAATTGATAAGAACATGTTTTTTACAAAAACATAATATTACGAAAACGCGTCATCAAAGTTAATTATAAAAACTACACTTTTATAAAAAATCAAAGAAAGTAGGGCATAAGATGTCACCTTGACGGACGCCTTGTAATGTTGATCCAAAAAAACAAAGTAGCCTGCTACTGCTTTTTGTGATTCGTAATTTATTTTAAGTGCCCAAAAGAAAAAAAGTGTCGAAATACCGCTATGCTTGCGGCATTGAATGAGCACTAAAAACAAAAAAGTTTAATGCTGGAGTGGTGCTTGCTGTTCATTTTTAAGCCAACTTAAAATCTCGGAAATATAAGCATATTCCGTGAGAATTTTATATAAATTTTATAGACATTATAAGTATTCGTATATAAGTAAAGACTCTCTAGTAGACTACCTGTCTACCAATCAATACACATTTTGACATTCCACCAATAACTCCAAAATCTTTCCAGGAAATCAACGGCTATAACTGGGATGAGGAAACACAGGGGATCATCCTCAGTTCCTTCTACTACGGGTACATAGTGACGCACTTACCTGGTGGCATGCTGGCTGAGCGGTTCGGCGGGAAATACTCCTTGGGCTTCGGAGTCCTTAGTACTGCTGTGTTCACTTTGTTCACTCCGTGGGTCGTCAGCGCTGGTGGGGCTACTGGGCTGATCATATTGAGAGTGCTGGAGGGACTTGGAGAGGTAGGTTTTATTCCAAGAGCGAATTCTATATTCTGTTGCTTTTAACTTACATGCTACACGGAGTATTGCCTTGTATTAGTGAGCTGAAATGGTTGTTTTCGAATAGGCTTTGAAAATAAATATTATACTGACTGATTTTGTTAAAATTTGGCACGTATGCCTGGTGAGTGGTGCCTGTAGAATTGACGGCAGTGGAGGACTTATATGCAATTTTTTGTCGCAAAAGGAGGAAATGTAAGGTTCCTATGGTACGGTATTATATCTTTAATACGGCAAACAGCTAGTAGACAAATAATGACAAACATTTTTACCATGGTTCTTTCAAAGTTTTCACTTAAAATATTTCACGAAAAATATTCTGCTTCTATTTATCAGAGGCTTCGCTGCTTGAATAACAATGAGTAACTTGCTGTGTCCATTTCTATAACAAAGGTTTATTTTTGCGTGCCGCTACATATTGTCTTTTCTCAATAGAGGAAACATAGCAAACCAATAGATAGACAATGCCATGAAAATAAAATCCATACTTAATACATAATATGAATACAAGTGTGTATGTCTGTTACCTCTTCACGCTCAAACTGCTGAACCGATTTAGCTGAAATTTGGTATGGGGATACTTTGAGTCCCGAGAAAGGACATATGATACTTTTTATCCCTTAAAATGTACGGTTCCCGCGATAAACGAATTTTGGCGCAACGGAGTTGCGATCGTCTTCTAGTTTTAACTAAACTATGTATTTCAGGGCACAACCTTTCCCGCTCTCAACGCTATGTTAGCGAGATGGGCACCCATATCCGAAAGAGGTCGTATGGGTTCCCTGGTCTTCGGCGGTGCTCAGATTGGCAACATAGCTGGCACTTACTTCTCTGGCCTGGTGATCAAAGAGACGGGGGAATGGCAGTCCGTCTTCTACCTGTTTGGCAGCATTGGGATTCTGTGGTTCATTTTATGGGTACGTATCATTGTCATCATTATTATCATCATCATAACTAAAACAAACGTGTTAATATGTGGTAGCAAGTATTCGTCACACCAATGAGTTGCGAATTCTGTTATCGTGTCAAACATTCTACCTCCAGCTCTATGATAAGTGATAACATACAATGTAACAGCAAGCATCTACCGTCGACCTCTGTGGGTTGTGGCTTAAATGCATATTATGGGTTCAAATCGCGTCGACAGAAAAAGTTTTCATTGTAGTTTGTACACAACTCCTTCAAGAACTAAGCACGGAGCCAGGCTTTTAAGGTGTGAAATGTCTATGGATATTATAGTATCTTCATTTTCAGGCTCTTCTCTGTTACAACGACCCTGAATCCCATCCGTTCATCTCAGACAAGGAGAAGAAGTATCTAGAAGAAGCTCTGGGAAGGCACCTGAACACTCAGCCATCTGCCATACCGTGGAAGGCTATTTTCATGTCCGTGCCCTTGTGGGCTCTCGTCTGTGCACAGGTACTTTGCTTCACTTACTTAAACACCGACACCTCAAAAGGAAAAAAATCATCAAACGTCAAAACGTTAACCAATAAACAATGTTCTTCAACAGATAATTAACTTTGTCATAACAATGTGAAGGTTTTAACGAAGGGGAATAAAAAAATCAAATTTTGAAAAATTTACGTGCGACCACCACTTGAAAACTGTAAGGGGTTTTCGGGGTAAGAGTTGCGTGTCCAAAGCGGGAGTTTAGTAAGTAATTTTTTGTCTGCTGTGTCTCTACCTCAAGTCGGAAAGCTATGATCAATGAGACAAGTAACAAAACTTATCTTATGATTAGCCTTTATTGGACTAAACTTGGACTAAAGTTCCTCTATACAATAAATAATTATTGTACAATACAGTAGAATTTTGTAGTGGCAAGATGATCTAAGTCTTTCCTTAAACAATTGAGTTTTGTTATAATATATGCTTTGAATAGTAATCAGAGGAACCATGTTGAACTATTAATTCCAGTTTCCACTGTTAAGACTGTCAATAATTTCAGAACCTACACATAGATAGATCCTTTTATAACATAGCTTGGAATCAACCCAATTTTTTCCAACTCGGGAATGGTCTTCGGATCGATAATAACCATTGCTCTGTGAATCCCAATCTTGATTCTTGTGATTAATGCCCAGTGAAATTGACAGAAATCTTGATAAATGGCTTTCGAAAAACATGTAAGCCAACCAACAACGCAATCTATACATATTAAAAAACAAAGTAGCTTTTTTTCCCTCATGTCCCTTTGTTCCCTTTAATCTTTAAAACTACGTAACGGATTTTGATGATTCTTTCAGTGTTAGATAGCCCATTTATCGAGGAAGGCTATAGGCTATATTTTATCACGCTAAGACTAATAGGAGCGAAGAAATAGAGTTAAATGTGGAAAAAAGGGGAAAATTATTTGGAAGGGCTAACTTGAACGCGCTAATCTCAGGAACTACTGGTCCGATTTGAAAAATTCTTTCAGTGTTAGATAGCCCATTTATTGAAGAAGGCTATATGCTATATTTTATCACGCTAAGACTAATATGTGGATGTGGAACAAACGGGGGAAATTATTTGAAAGGGCTTATCTCGCGAACTACTGGAGCAATTTTTATATAATTTGGCACAGATAAGAAGTAGACCGCGTGAAGGATCATAGGCTATATTCGATTTTAATCATTTTTTCAGTGGCTATATAATATTTTATACCCGTGCGACGCTGGGGCGGGTCGCTAGTTGAAAATATAAGATACTGGTTGAAACTCCTACAAACTCTACCAACTCCAACTCAATTTCCAAAATAAAAGTTTTTACACTCACTGACCTCAAAGCTTTATGCGTTCTGTTCCTTTTTCGCTCACATAGGCAAAAATATGCCTATAACATCCACAAATCCTCTTAACTCGACTAAATCTCTCTCTCTATTTCAGATAGGCCACGACTACGGCTACTTCACCATGGTGACTGATCTACCCAAGTACATGACCGGTGTTCTCAAGTTCGACATCCACCGTACGGGTACCCTGGCTGCTCTACCGTACCTCGTCATGTGGATCAGTTCCATCGTCTTCGGATGGATCTGCGACAAGATGGTGAAGAGGAGTTGGATGAGCGTGACCAATGCTAGGAAGACTTTCACTACTATTGGTAAGCAATATCCACTTCTTCTAGGTTTATGGGCGTTTCTAGAATAATGCGGATTAAAGTTTTACAATGTTTATCCATGTCGATATTTACAAATTTGAAAATTCGTCTGTTATCTGAAGAGAAGGACGTAAAACCACTGTGCACGATGACATTTGGTATTGACTTTGAGTCTCGGGAGAGGGCATGACAGTTATCCCAAAAAAAAAACGGATTCCACGCGGTATACTCATATCGCCATAATAAAATTGTGGTGATTTGATAGACTGTACCTATTCATACTAGGTATATTACTCGACTGCGTCAGTTTTGAGGTAACTATATTTTCCTGTAGAAGTCCAACAACTACAGAGTCACTTCTCTACCTACGATGGTACTCGTAGTTTAATTTACTTTCATAGGCAACTTTCTGGCATGACTAACTGAATGTACATTCTGCAGATAACTGCATAATCCAAGTCCGGGACGGCTACGTAATCCAAAATTGCTGCTCGGATCACGCTCAAGGGCTGGAATACAAATGACTTTGAAAGCGTGTCATAACACCTGTGATATGTTCCGGCATTTCTCATTAGAATCAACAGGGCTGCCAATGTGAGATAAATAATATCCTGGCTAAAATACATCGCACACAATAACTTACGCCCTATTTGGAGTCATGAGTATGAGCTTAAAAGTTAAGCCCCTGCGTGACCAAATCGAATAAATATAATCCACTTCTGTCAGCTTTAATCTAGCTAGGAATTGGTTAGTGTTGTCTTAGTAAACCATTTTAGACCGACTCCAAAAAATAACCTATGTTCGGCTGTGGATTTTTTTCTCAAATAATTACACGTTGCCATCTTACAACCTTCCTTTCTGAAATACTTAACAAAGACGAATATGTCTTCAAAGGTTCATTACAGAGAACTTACTGTTCGAGGCTATTTCAAGACGCCTGGCAGCCCTAAAAAGCGTGGCACAAATAAAAGTGAAACCAGCATGTTGACACTTATTGTTCGATAATATCCTTTCGTGGTTGACCCACTAACATTGTATGGTTAGGCTGGGTAATGGGTATTCAGATTTCTATTGTAGACTCGATCTATAGGTACGTGACTGTGTAGGGTAGGCAATAGACTTAGGTCGATGTGTCAATCGCGATAAGTTTTGCGAAAAGACTGTTTATGCGTGAGAGAAGACGAGAAATGCAAATAAGGCAAAAACGCTGAGTTGGATCTTCGTGCCATAAGACTTGCTCAAATTCCACAAAATAATAAAAGTCCATGCCACCCATAACCAACAGAAAAGACGTACTTTTCTTGGAGTTTCGTTTGACGTTTTGGTACGAAAATACTGCTACAGTTCATATTTTCGTCAGCAAGAACAAGAAGCAACGCTCCTCTAGCCCCCTAGTGAGCTACTTTAGACTTTCTAACAACACCATCTTCTTCCAGCCTCCGTCGGTCCGGGCATATGCATGATCCTGGCCTCCTACTCCGGCTGCGACACGGAGACCGTGGTCATCCTGTTCACGGCTTCCATGGGTCTGATGGGCGCCTTCTACCCTGGGATGAAGGTCAACGCGCTGGACCTGAGCAGCAACTACGCTGGCACCATCATGGCGATTGTGAACGGCATTGGCGCGATTACTGGCATCATTGCGCCGTATTTAGTTGGACTGCTGACGCCTGATGTAAGTGTGCTTGTTTGGTTTTGTTGACGCCAGAGCCTTCAGTCAAGACATTTTCTTTACCGCTTCTTTATAGAACCGCCGATCAAATGTATGGAAATGACATAACATGAGTCAAATGTCGACTTTATCGAACGCCTATGTCAATTCCACACATTTTAATCGGCGATTCTATAAGCAAGTGATCAAGAACGTGTGTATGGTTTTGATTGACAGCTAGGGTAAGCGGTAATCTAGTGAGTGCTTGGACTGAATACCTTGTTACAAGTTAGGTGTACTTATTATGTTACAAGACATATTTTGTAAGCGTTTGGGGACTAAATAATAATTACCTAGGTCTTAAACTTATATCAAAATAGCTTACACCAAAGTCGTTAGATTTGTGTTTAGGGCTGAGTAGGACGGTCGATATCTATATCAAAATGTGTCAAAACATGCCGTTATGTTGGGCCGATACACTACTATGTGTTATTAAATAATACAATTCTGTTGCATTACTTTAGATTCAATAGGCCACAATCATTATGTAATAATATTAAATACAATAATATTATATAATTAGATTATGTGTACCGTATTGCATAAAACAATTCAGTATAATATTTCATGCAACAATATTTTTACCAAAATATAATTTTAATCTTTACTGCATTTTTTCTATTCCAGAGCACTTTAGTCCAATGGCGTCTAGTATTCTGGATCACACTGGCCGTATTCATCATCACCAACCTGGTATACGTAGCCTGGGCGTCAGGAGATGAACAGTGGTGGAACTCATCGTCAACAGACCCAAGGAAGGAGGCCCAGGCCAAAACTGACGCAGCTCCAGCAACCACCCCAGTGACGAACGAAGTTAAAGTGTGATAAACCAACTTCAGAGTGCTGGAGTAAACTAAAGTTTCTGTGAAACATCTAAGAATATTTAAGTTTGACCTCCAAAAGGACCTTTACACCACTTATGGGCATCTCGTAAAGGTGCGAGGTATAATAAATTTGAACGAGTTCTGTCTGTGTACAAATTTTAGCCATGTATGAATTTGGGTTATGTTGCCAGTCGTTAAGAATTTGATGCTATTCGATAAAATTGGCAGAGGCTCCCAAACTTTTCTATCTTGTAAATACAATATCAGAATAACTCGAAATAAAATAACTTCCGTACTAATAGAAGGAAGAGACCTAAGTTTTCTACAAGGTGTAAGTACAAGGCTATAGTTTTTGTCAGTGCAAATATTAACTAAGACGGTACACTGATTCTAAAATTTTAATGCAGCTTCATGCAGCCTATAGGCTATAACCAACAGACAATCAGAATCAGGAGGCTAGAGACGCCACATTTGATATTATAACTAGTCTAGAAGTTATAGGAATACAGATGAACATTTCAGATCAAAATCATAACCCTCCTTTCACTAAGCCGTAGTTGGGTAAAAATGTCAAACCCCTAACTATAGAGTAATAAAGTCCATGCCCTAACTAATAAAAATATATTCTATGAATAGTATTCAAGGTCTATTGTCTGATGTCTGTCATGACGAAACCTTGTATAATTTCGCTATGCAAATATATTTTTTATTAGTAGGGGGATAACATAATAATTATATAAAAAAAGTTTAACACTTGGTTTGACATTTCATGAACATTTTTTAACTGTTTCATATGAAACGAGTTCTCAAGAAGAACGATGCTGCATTAATATTGTATTAAGTTAGAAGAATCAGAGCACTGTTTTCAATGCCATTGTAAATATAATTATTAAGAGGATGTAGATTTTGTATCTCTTCCGTGGAATGGTTGTTAAGACTTAAGTGTATGTAGGTTAGTAGTAAGTATAAACTGTACAGTGAATTGTGATAGTATTAATTTGACTAAATTATTGTTACAGGTAATTTTATACTTTTTTTTCCTGTAGTTTGATTTTGCAAAATAATCTTATAATAATACAATTTTAGTTCGATGGAGTCTGTGCATAATTAAAAACAACAGTGACAAAATTAAAATAATTGATTATTATAGGAATACTATAGCTTATAAAATTCGGACTGGTTAAAACTGCATTAATGTTGGATTAAAAAATCGAAGTACTTATCATACGTAATATAAGATTTTTTTCAGATAAAAATATACAAGTTTTCTGATTGGTAGATCCAATAAAGCCCGCTGTACACATTGGGCCAACGTGTCAACGCCTACTTAGTACTTGGCCATAAGTTGGGAGTAACAACACTGATAATACTTTTATAAATAGTGTATGAGTCCCCCTTATTGAGTTCAATGTGAAAGTCAGCGCTGAAAGAGCTTTTTTTTACTTTTATAGGGCAAATTTCTGACGCACGGGTGCTTACTACTTGCCCATACAAATCAGAAAAAAATGCTCTTTTAGCGCTGCTTCTTTCGCAGTGAACTCTATATAAGAGACACATGCACACCCCTAAAGTATTATTACTTAGTTTTGTTACACCCTGTATATTCTACAAGTTGGCCCAATGCGTTGGCCCAATGTGTACAGCGGGCTTAAGAAAACTTGAAAACATACAGTGAAAGTTAATTATTTGAAAGAGTTACATAATGTGAATACAGAGTTGTGTAAAGTATTAGTAGTGTGTATGATTGTGAGAGTATTTTGTAAATAATTATTAGATATAATTGATGTAAGATTAAAAAAGCCAATACTTTTACTCATGTGGTTGTATTGAGTGAGTACAAACTAAAGTTCAAGTTAGAACGCGTCAATCTTAAGTAAACAAAAAAAACATAATAACAAATGACCCACCATCATTTTTAACTTATCAACAAAATTCACTACTTCAATTATTATTATTTATTAGGAGATTCATAATAATTTGTTCACTTTTTATCATATGAAATTTTATTAAAATGGCTGTGAACATTTTTGCATTTTTAAGTATTTTTCATTAAAAAATAATCTTTGTAAAATTATTGCGCTAGATCTTAAATTGAGCCAATATTATACAAAATCTGAATTAACTGTTATTAAATAAACATTTTACATAATAACATGTACTTAGAGGCAGTTAGCTGTTAAAGTAATCATATGGGTATATTTTTTAACTCATTTTACGAAATATCAACGCTTGTTTGACTTTGAATAATCATTCCTATTGACTGTAAATAGATATTATTTTTATAATTATTTTAAATATTGTCTGAGATAATAGATCATATTTTGTATTGCTGTCGAATTTGATATTATGCTGTTAAATAAAAAGTAATAAAATATGTTTATAATTTTATTTAAACACCAATTTTTCGTCATTCAAGTTTTTACATATTATAACACACTTTTTTCATGAAATAAACGAGTAAGGCAAATAAAATTTTATAAATTAACAACAAAAATATATTAATAACAAATTATCGAAAGATTCATATAAGTATCCAAAGATGTCATTCCATTCTCATCTCCGAATAAACAACATTTAAAATAAATGCATTTTTCTTTTGCTAGACATTCACTTTACATTTTAATCGAAGCAATACATTAAGACATTTTACGTGACCGAATATATTCGAATAATGTCAGTCATAATTTATTTGAATAATGTATTAAATAATCGATTATTCGATTTTTCGTACATATATAATACAAGAATGTTGCGTAAACTTTATTCTTAACTGGAATGTTATTACGTGTTACTTATTGAGAAATTATTAATTTTACATTTTTTTTAATCAGCTGAAGTCTTTTTAAGAAGGATTTAACTGTCAATTTGTATTTTACATTAATTTTTTTCAAGCTTTGCTTGGGATAAAGTACGAGCGATTAAATTCGTACTTCCTACAAAAATAATATTTAAAACTCTAGAATCAAGTGTATGGACCATTTTTAACGGTCATTCACTTGCTTCAAGATAATATTATACCTTAAGTATGTTATGAGACTAAATTCTACTAATGACTATGATACATACACTTAAAGCAGTGTCTTCCAACCCTTTTCAGCCACGGACTAGGAAATCAAGCCCAGTTTTCACGGACCCCCTTAATGAAATAAACAGCAAAAAATTCGGATTAAATTTTATAGTCCAGAGATGACACCACGGACTTCCATACATATAATATACTAGCGGAACCTTGGGGGTCCGCGGACCACAGGTTGGGAAACACTGACTAAAGTATATTGTGAGACAAAAAATCTACTTACTATTGCAATGCGTATTTCCAGAGAAGACGGGAGGTTTACACACCTCCCCCTTCGAAATTTCAGAAAAGCTCCATAACATACGACGGGGATGCGTTGTCACTCAAGTCTGTGCGTTGGTTGAGGATTCTGAGCGCCTCAGGGGCGGGTAAAGTGATGGAGGCGGCTAGCTCTGCCCCTGGCACCGCCCCTGGGGGGGCCCTTGCGGGCAGGGGCCCCCGTGCTAACGCGGTGCGAACACGCCGCGCGTCCTCGTAGTCTAAATTGAGGATACGGCAGGCTTCTTGTAATCTGAAAGTTTGTGATTTTTTAATATTAGTCCATAGTAAAGGAGACTTTAGGACGCTGGTATACAATAGACTACCACCACCAGCCGGTCTCAGTCGGACGCAAGCATTAGGGTGCGTTTCCACTGAAGCGGAGCGGAGCTTAGCGGTGCCCGAATTGACCAATCGTGCTATTCCAGCGGAATAACAGCGAAGATTTCGAGCATGGTGATTGATCAATTCGGCACCGCTAAGCTCCGCTCCGCGTCAGTGGAAACGCAGCCTTTACGTGATAAATTATTGTAGTTATGTAAGTGTTAAGGCGCTGACAACTGTCAATGACCTTGATCTCGCATCACTCTCGCACCACTGTCGATTTTCATGCCAGAGAGACAGAGATGTGAAATGTTCACTCGGTAGCGTGGATACATTTTACGTTTTTCAGAGGAAAAAAATAAATATTATGGGAAATCTAGATGTCAGAACCGAAAATTAAATCTGGCAATCTTTGGATTTTTGTAAAAGGTATCAAATAAACAAATTTTTAAAGCATAGATTGTATTATTACTTTAGTTAGAACTGTTTAAATAAAGTTCCTGAAAGATGTGACTGGTATTTTTTTTGTTCATCCAGTAGGAGTACATTATTTTATTATTTAAATTATATATATATATATATATATATATATAAAAATATGTGATTTTTGATTATATTTGGAAAAGCTTGTCTAATTTATATATATATATATATATATATATATATATATATATATATATATATATATATATATATATATATATATATATATATATATATATATATATATATATATATATATATATATATATATATATATATATATATATATATATATATATATATATATATATATATATATATATATATATATATATATATATTTATATATATATATATATATATATATATTTATATATATATATATAAATTAGACAAGCTTTTCCAAATATAATCAAAAATCACATATTTTTTTTTGTGCCAATCAATGAAATACATATATAACTAAACAGCTGCCAATACAAAGATGTCGAATTGGCAGCTGTCTTCGCCTTAAGTGATACACGCGAATAGCACATCAATTAGTATCAACACAAAAGAGACAATTTAATGAAATCCATGACTGAATTAGAAATTGGACTGCGCCTTTCCTATTGATTTTTGCTAAGCGATCTTTTGGTTGTCGCACAACTAAAAATCTTGAAATTGAACAAAAAATATTTATTTTCAATAACTTTTCTTTATTTAAATAATGTAAACTTACCTAAATTTTTATAAAGCATCCATTACACACATATTTCGGCTATTACACCATATTATCACAAGTCGGAAACAGTCCTTAATGTTTTTATAGATTCCTTTTTAATGCACCATGCGTTTAAATATAAAAGTATACATCCCAACAATATTATTAACAACTTATTAGTTATTACGAACCTCGGCAGTATTTTAAGTTTTTGTGCGTTCTTGTTTGGCGGCGCGAAGGCCGGCACGAGGTTTCGTTTGACGTCGTGAGTTAGCTGCAGCGTGCCGCCCGTGTTGAACCAACTCTCTAGTACCACCTCCTGGAAATAAAGAAAAGCAAATATAAATAAGAAATTTACCATCTAATCCTACGCCCACAGCTGCACTGGATGATGCATTAAAAAAATGGCAATAAAAATTTTACTTTACGTAACTACACAACAAGATTCACGCTTCTTAATTTCTTTACAAAAGTTCAACCGTCAAGCTACACATCGCGAGGCCGCCGCTTTTGCAATGAGTGATTTATTACCTTGTATTGTAAAAAATGTAATTAAAGTTCAATTTTTAATCGCTATTATATCGTTGCGTCCCGTCTTTGTAAGTTGTTGTCAAACGACAACGTACTACAACGTCGCGTCTTTTTTCGATGAAAACTATATGTTTATGTATTTATATTTTCTTCGACGCTGTATTATTTTGAACTTGACCCAATCGTGTTTAACCTACTAACCTCATACAAATGTCTGTCCACGTGATCAGCTAACAGTGCACGCAGTCGCGCCGCAAGGGGCGGGGCGAGCGCACGCGCGGCGCACGTGGTGCGTGCACACAGCGCCGCCAGCGGTCCGCATAGCGCCGTTGATACGCAGAGAGCTGAATCCTCTACCGTTACCATGGCGTGCCATCTGGCATTTAAAGAGTGTTGGTTAGTAATTACGCCAAGTAAAGGTTGTGGTGCAAGCATATTTTGTATGCTGGACCATCAATCAGGAAAAAAATATGGATCCGAGCGAACACATTTAAATTGTAATACGGATTACAAATAAGTGTTATTGATTAATTATTATTATTGGTGTACGAACAAATAACGTGCAAATAGAAGTTGACAATAACATATGTTTGTCATTATTTCAAGCAAAAAAAAACTATCATATCAGAGTCTAGCGCGCCGTCATCGGATATTAAATCTGTTAAACTTACTTCTGCTTCTTATAATCCCGTATAGTGGCTTTGAACTCCAGTAAGAAGTATTCTGCTAGCAACGCCAGGCCAGCGTTACGGAGATGTGCTAGCAGACCGCTCATTTCAGCGAACGCGCCGTCGTCGGATATTAAATCTGTTTAAACTTACTTCTGCTTCTTATAATCCCGTATAGTGGCTTTGAACTCCAGTATAATGTGTTCTGCTAGTAGCGCCAGGCCGGCGTTTCGGAGATGTGCTAGTAGCCCACTCACTTCAGCGAACGCGCCGTCGTCGGATATTAAATATGTCTAAACTTACTTCTGCTTCTTATAATCCCGTATAGTGGCTTTGAACTCCAGTATAATGTGTTCTGCTAGTAGCGCCAGGCCGGCGTTTCGGAGATGTGCTAGTAGCCCACTCACTTCAGCGAACGCGCCGTCGTCGGATATTAAATCTGTTTAAACTTACTTCTGCTTCTTATAATCCCGTATAGTGGCTTTGAACTCCAGTAAGAAGTATTCTGCTAGCAACGCCAGGCCAGCGTTACGGAGATGTGCTAGCAGACCGCTCACTTCAGCGAACGCGCCGTCGTCGGATATTAAATATGTCTAAACTTACTTCTGCTTCTTATAATCCCGTATAGTGGCTTTGAACTCCAGTATAATGTGTTCTGCTAGTAGCGCCAGACCGGCGTTTCGGAGATGTGCTAGTAGACCGCTCACTTCAGCGAACGCGCCGTCGTCGGATATTAAATATGTCTAAACTTACTTCTGCTTCTTATAATCCCGTATAGTGGCTTTGAACTCCAGTATAATGTGTTCTGCTAGTAGCGCCAGACCGGCGTTTCGGAGATGTGCTAGTAGACCGCTCACTTCAGCGAACGCGCCGTCGTCGGATATTAAATATGTCTAAACTTACTTCTGCTTCTTATAATCCCGTATAGTGGCTTTGAACTCCAGTATAATGTGTTCTGCTAGTAGCGCCAGACCGGCGTTTCGGAGATGTGCTAGTAGACCGCTCACTTCAGCGAACGCGCCGTCGTCGGATATTAAATATGTCTAAACTTACTTCTGCTTCTTATAATCCCGTATAGTGGCTTTGAACTCCAGTATAATGTGTTCTGCTAGTAGCGCCAGACCGGCGTTTCGGAGATGTGCTAGTAGACCGCTCACTTCAGCGAACGCGCCGTCGTCGGATATTAAATCTGTTTAAACTTACTTCTGCTTCTTATAATCCCGTATAGTGGCTTTGAACTCCAGTATAATGTGTTCTGCTAGTAGCGCCAGACCGGCGTTTCGGAGATGTGCTAGTAGACCGCTCACTTCAGCGAACGCGCCGTCGTCGGATATTAAATCTGTTTAAACTTACTTCTGCTTCTTATAATCCCGTATAGTGGCTTTGAACTCCAGTATAATGTGTTCTGCTAGTAGCGCCAGACCGGCGTTTCGGAGATGTGCTAGCAGACCGCTCACTTCAGCGAACGCGCCGTCGTCGGATATTAAATATGTCTAAACTTACTTCTGCTTCTTATAATCCCGTATAGTGGCTTTGAACTCCAGTATAATGTGTTCTGCTAGTAGCGCCAGACCGGCGTTTCGGAGATGTGCTAGCAGACCGCTCACTTCAGCGAACGCGCCGTCGTCGGATATTAAATATGTCTAAACTTACTTCTGCTTCTTATAATCCCGTATAGTGGCTTTGAACTCCAGTATAATGTGTTCTGCTAGTAGCGCCAGACCGGCGTTTCGGAGATGTGCTAGCAGACCGCTCACTTCAGCGAACGCGCCGTCGTCGGATATTAAATATGTCTAAACTTACTTCTGCTTCTTATAATCCCGTATAGTGGCTTTGAACTCCAGTATAATGTGTTCTGCTAGTAGCGCCAGACCGGCGTTTCGGAGATGTGCTAGTAGACCGCTCACTTCAGCGAACGCGCCGTCGTCGTCCAAATCGTCTTCAGCTGTAGTATCCACGTTTAATATCTGCTCCGCTATCAGTCTATCTGTTGCCCACTGAAATTTTATTAAAACTTTTATTCTAGTACTACAAAATATCACCAAAGTATATTATGTAAGTAGTGTTAATTTTACTATAACATAATGTTATTATAATAATTATATTATGCAAAAAGAGTTTCTATCTAGTTTTCAAAATAAATCCTGATAATGTAGAAGATCTCCCACGCAATTTGCTATGCTACAAATCTGCGTCACGGGCACACTCAATATGATACGAGTGCCTTTACTCTTCGAATTTCAAACATACAGCATGAATCTTCGCATCTCTTCGAATCATCATCTTATCGAAAATCTTCCATATTCAATTTTGTGAATATTAAAATAGTGAAGAAACTAAAACAAACTAAAATAGACATACCACGTCATTCTGTTCATTCTGGTCTTGCATGGTTTCCGGTAAAACGGAACTCCTCCTCGTCACCTCATTCAGAGCTAGCCGCTTCGCCTGAATCTCCACTTCACTCAACGACATGGTTTCTGCTATTTCTGGCTCTGAAAGGTTTTTCAAATATTAAAAATATCTATATCTATACATATTATTATAAAACAAAGTCGCCTTTTTTCCCTCATGTCCCTTTGTTCCCTTTAATCTTTAAAACTACGCAACGGATTTTGATGATTCTTTCAGTGTTAGATAGCCCATTTATTGAGGAAGGCTATAGGCTATATTTTATCACGCTAAGACTAATAGGAGCGAAGAAATAGAGGAAAATGTGGAAAAACTGGGAAAATTATTTGAAAGGGCTAACTTGAACGTGCTAATCTCAGGAACTACTGGTCCGATTTGAAAAATTATTTCAGTGTAAGATAGCCCATTTATTGAGGAAGGCTATATGCTAAATTTTATCACGCTAAGATTAATAGGAAAATGTGGAAAAAACGGGGGAAATTATATGAAAAAGCTTATCTCGCGAACTACTGGAGCAATTTTTATGTTATATTTGGTACAGATAAGAAGTAGACCACGTGAAAGATCTTAGGCTATCGATTTTAATAGTTTTTTCAGTGGCTATATATTTTATACCCGTGCGACGCCGGGGCGGGTCTTCTTACATAAGTCCTTACATTGATATTTATTAAAACTAGGCTTTCAATATTGGCCGCTAGGGAACAGACCTTACAAAACACTAAGCGCCATCTGATGGCGTCATAGTTTCTAGAGATGTTAATTCGCTGTCAAACATTCTGTTTGACTTCTCTGTAATTTGTTTATGGAGTGTAGATGAAAGGAGAACTATCTTATATGGGGGATATTTGAAAAAGTGTCCAGCTGTACGCAGTAAATAACAGTTGAAAAATCCTCCACGAGTGGCGCTAGCTGCAGCCAAAGGGTATGGAATGAATTATGGAGTGTAGGAATTAATGTAGCCGTTGGTGACAAAATATAAATTATTACTGGAACATAAATTATTACTAGAATTACTGGGTTAATACCAATATATTTTGAAAAATATAACCTAAAATAGCTGAAATAAAAGTTGCTAAATGATTTAAAATTTGCCTTGTTGCTACTGTAGCGCCACCTTAGTTTAGTTTAGTTTAGCTTTAGTTTCACCCTAATTTAACGCATTTCCGGTGACACTTTTTACATACAGAGATATTCCTCATCTATCTATAATCCATAAATTTGTTGGGTTTTTTGTTATAAGCATATCTCTCAGGTGTCCCAAAAAAAATCTTACTAATTTTAGTCTAGTTTTAAACCCAAAAGAAAGAAACATATCGCTATATATTAAATCCTTCGCCAAGACATTATCTAAACATCTCCAATCATACAAAACTATCATAAAATCAAACTTTTAGCGCCTCCACCGTTTAGAACTTGACGGTTTACCTTCTCTGCCATCTTCTAGCACGACGCTGCCGACGGTGGACGGCGTGTCTTCTGTTCTGTGCTGCTGCTGCGTGAAGTGCTGGAACTGACGCCTGTAGTAGTGCAGCTGAAGGTAATGCTGTAAGACAAAAAGTATAGATCACAGTAAGTGTAGATCACAGTATAAATGCTTAAAAATTTGCACAGTTTAAGAGTAAGTTTATGTCACATTTAAAAATATTTTTTTTTTGTTCGAAAGTTTCACCCACATGAATAGGGATGCGTGCATGGTGCGCGTTGCATCGTTCGCGGCACGTCGTGTCACGATAGCGGCGTCGTGTCGTGTTACGGTGACCGCTCCGCACCGTGTTTGTGGGGACGCGGCCTTAGGATAGCTATGGTGACTATTCACCATCACCGTAGTCGCGGAGGTCTTGATGTTTCCATGGCTTATTGTCGGTAGTATTGGAGTGGCGGCGCTCCAACAGTACCGACTACCGAGTACCGACCTTGCCGAAGTTTAGCCTTTAGTAAAGGCTTAGTTTAGTAAAGTAACTTAGTTTTTGTGCCTCCGTTAGTATTGCGTCCACTTATTACCGCAACTCTTCGGGTACAGACAATACTACATAGCATACGCGGTAGGAGTTCCCAATGCAGAACGGCATTTTGCGGCAAAAAAAGTACAGTTACCAGGGAGTGCGCCCACTGCACCAGCACAGCGCGCGTGTGGTGCGCCGCGTTGACGATGGCGGGCAAGGGTGGGGCTCCGCCCGCGGCGAGCTCCTGCGCCGCAGCCCCCAGCAGCTGCGTCAGCCGCACGCGCCACTCCTCCACCAGCTCCAACTGGAGCTCCAGGAACTGCAGCCTGACGGTGTAAATGTACTATCAGAGACATAACCCGACCAAATTACAGGACGCAGGTCCGTCATCTGTCTATGAATCAATTTCTTCGTTGTGCGATTAGTAGTCCAGACACGAGAGGAGAGATTTAATGACTATTAAGCTCCGTTTCCACTAGAGATGTTTTGCGAGGAGTGTGTTTTGAGAACCAAGAATCGCTTCATTGACGTGAGCTTGCCATGACATCGCTCAGCGCGGCGATGCTATTGGATCTTAAAAACACATTCCTCGCAACACATATCTCGTGGAAACGCAGCCTTACCGTAAACGATTACTTGTTGGACCGCTTGTTTTTAAGAGAAAAAGGTGTACCTAACCAATTTCATATTAAGTAAACAAAATCGGCCAAGTGCGAGTCGGACTCGCGCACGAAGGGTTCTGTACCGATACAGAGCAAAATAGGCTAAAAATTGTGTTTTTTGTATGGGAGCCCCCCTTAAATTTTTATTTTATTTTAATATTATTATTGAATATTAAAGTAAACATATAACAAAAGAATGTGTGAAAATTCAAGTGCCTACATTTTGCCATTATTGATATAGAGCGAAAAAGGCCGAAAAAATCACGTTTGTTGTATGGGACCCCCCTTAAATATTAATTTTATTATGTTTTCAGTATTTGTTGTTGTAGCGGCAACAGATATACACAATCTGTGAAAATTTCAGAAGTCTAGCTATAGCGGTTCTTGAGATACAGCCTGGAGACAGACAGGCGGACAGACAACGAACAACGAAGTCTTAGTAATAGGGTCCCGTTTTTACCCTTTGGGTACGGAACCCTATAAATGATATTTATTTGTGTTCATAAATTATTTATCTATGTCCATGGGCGACGGTAGTAGCTTTCCATAAGGTGACCTATGCTCATTTTCCCCCTTGTTTTATGTAAAAAAATGCATGAAACCCTAAATGTAATTACTAAGTATGAAACCCTAAATGTAATTACTGACCTATGTCCAGGCTGAGGGAGCGCAGCATACCGGTCTTCTACAGTCTTGAGCAGCGTCACGAACCAGTCAGCGCCACGCGGCACCCACAGTAAAGCGCCCACTGCCGCACCCACACCCGCTGCCACCGGTTCCGTCCACTGCTCGTTGTCCAATATATCGTCCATCTTCGCCAGAGCGTCTGTAGGACAGATCAAAAGGTAAAATATTCTTTAACTAGCGACCCGCCCCCGCGTCGCACGGATATAAAATATATAGCCACTGAAAAAAATATTAAAATCGATAGCCTATGATTCTTCACGTGGTCTACTTCTTATCTGTGCCAAATAACATAAAAATTGCTCCAGTAGTTCGCGAGATAAGCCCTTTCAAACAATTTCCCCCGTTTTTTCCATATTCTCCTATTAGTCTTAGCGTGATAAAATATAGCCTATAGCCTTCCTCAATAAATAGGCTATCTAACACTGACAGAATTTTTCAAATCGGACCAGTAGTTCCTGAGATTAGCGCGTTCAAGTTAGCCCTTTCAAATAATTTTTCCCGTTTTTTCCACATTTTCCTCTTTTTTTTCGCTTCTATTAGTCATAGCGTGATAAAATATAGCCTATAGCCTTCCTCGATAAATGGGCTATCTAACACTGAAAGAATCATCAAAATCCGAGGGAACAAAGGGACATGAGGAAAAAAAGTTTTTTTTTTTTATATTATGTATAGACAAGTACTATCAGACAAGTTGATTCCTCGGCAGATGGCGGATCTAAGTAATTTGGCCGCATTATGTCAAACCCAGCCAAATGACGTAGGTCCTTCAACTGCATATGAATCAATTCGATGGTATATTGCTGGTGATATATTGTGACGTGTTGGTCTATAATAAGTCGTTATATAGTCTGGTCGAATGCATACGCTTACAAAACATCTTGGGAACCTTGATCTTCGCAATAGAAAGATTAAAATTCAATTTCTGAGCAATACAGTACAATTGCGTACACTCACCTATCGTTATTAGGTCAATGTACGCAATTCTACACCCTTCTAGAGTCTCCATGTAAATAATAGTGATAGATATAATTATACTTGAACTACGAAATCGTTATTATTGACAAATGACAGGGTTTATTCAGTTAAATTTTTGATGTTTCACTAAACTTACATTTCCTTTCAATGGCGAGCCAATGCACAAACGTTTCAGCTTTAGTCAGCACAGATAATATATTACTCGCTTCGTTGCCCGTCACCGTGACCAATTCTCTATGGAATCCCAGGGTTTCATCTACAGCGTGCGCAAACGCAGCATCAACGTCCACACCACCTTTCGACCCTTGCGTGTGGTACGCTGCGAGCACTGTATGTAACCTCTCAGCGGCTAACACTATGAGTCCTGTGTTGAATTCATTCTGCAAATGAAATTTTGGTCGTAAAAAAAGAAGTAAATTAACGCTGACCTCGCATGATTCTTATGGACGTAAGTTGCAGGCATTTTTATTGAAAATATTAGTATACTTTCCTGAAGCGCTTTTTATATTAAGCGATAAGATACCAATACTTATAACATGCAGATTGCTGAGAGATTTTAAGGTATTTATACATGGTTTCCTTTTCTGACATCCGGCAAAGACCTGAGGTTATATTGTGTTTGAAAGTCTGTACTTAATATTATAAATACTAAAGTGTGTCTTTTTATCTGTCTGATTATACCTCTTCACACCCAAACCGCTGAGCCGATTTTTTCTGATATTTGGTATGGAGATACTTTCATCTCGGTAAAGGATATAGAATAGCTTTTATCCCGGCACCGTACATCTCGCGCTATAAACAAATTTTGGCACAACGGAGTTGTGGGCGTCAACATGTGTATAAATTAAAGGTACAAGTTAGAACCGAGCGACAGACAATGGTTCCAACTGGTTTCTATGTATTTCTATGAAATACCTGCGCAGCTAGCGACACGAAGCTAGCGACACTTATTCATAGAAATACATAGAAACCAGTAGTGTCGCGACGACACGTCGTCTGCTGCCGCTTCATGTCGCCCACTGCCAACTGGCACCTTAAGAAGGTTTTTTGTAAAGTGTAAACATTACTTACTACAGCATCAATATGTTTCATTTGTAGCTTATCAGCGACTGGCTGGACATTATTTTTGACAAAAGCCTGATGATCCTTTATCCAAGTCAGCGTCTGAGTTAGAAACCATTCCGGCCTGTCTATACGGGCGGTCTGTCTAGAACCAGTGAAATGGAACGCAAATCTCTTCTTTAATGGCCGTAGAAGGATCTTGATTGGCAAGCTTGGGTTTTGATCTGGAAAAAATAGGTAATAACAAATTAACGAAAAAGGGCATAACATAGCTGTTGTTATCCAGGAAAAAATACAAGATCCAAGCAAACAAATTGTGGGCATTATGCAGAACTAAGTTGCTGGTAACATCGATACTAATATTAAAAAACCTTCCTTCACGCCCAAACCGCTGAACTGATTTTGCTGAAATTAGGTATGGTTATAGTTTGAATCCCAGGAAAGGATATAGGATACTTTTTATTACAGATAAATGTATGGTAGGTTAGGTTAGGTGCGTCATCTAGTCTATAATAATGCTAAGTAATCACATACGGTTTTGCTCAATCGAGCAATAACGTCGACAAACCCCGCGGCTCGGGCTTTCGTCCACACATTCAGCATTGCTTGATAGTTTTATTCTAAATCGATTTATTTCATTCCATCAATCCGGCTCGATCCGGTTATATTAATCCTTCGAGCGGCTCGATGCCAGCCTTCGAGCTGTCAGTTTTACGGTCCACACAGTAATTATTACTTGATTTGGAGTAAAACTATCGAGCAAAACCGTATGTGAGTACTTAGCATAATATTTTTAATATATTATATGAATTTAAATACTAGTCACCATTAAAATAAAAATCCAAAAGTTGAAAAATTACATTGACTACTTACTGCCTCATAAAAAATGTCCAAAGTTGGATTGCATTCCAGTGGTGCGTCAGGTTAATGTGACCGTGTTGTACTGTATATGTTTTTAATTGTAATTTTCCATCTTTTTAGCAAAAGATGGACCCGTGCGAGTTTCTTACGCCGGTTCTTCTCGACGGGTTAGTTCCCGAACCGGTGGTAGGCACCGTAGTATCGACGTTCGGTAATGTTTTTGTAAAAAAATTACTCCGAATAAAAATATTTTGACTTGATTTGATTTGATTTGATACTTAAATATATTAATATTTCTTATTTTTACCTTGTGTAATATCAGTGGGTAATGTAGCATTCACATCTTCCGGTTCTTGTATAAGAAACAAGTGTCTTGTAAGATTTGTGAACTTGTTCATAACTTCTTTTGGTAACGGTGAATTTTCTGCTCCAGAAGTAGTTAAAGGCCATTTTATCACTTTCAGATGTTCTTCGTAATGCCTAAACATAGAAATACCCATTATGTATAAATACAATGTCATGTCAGAAAAATATCTAAACATGTTTCTTTAAGAAAAAGAAATAACAATCTAGAAATTCATACTAACATTATAAATGCGAAAGTTTGTCTGTCTGTTTAAAATTTAAATGAAAAGTATGGAAATGCTTTCAGTCTCGGGAAAGAACATGGGATAATTTTTATCTCAGAAAAATATAGGAACATGCTTTCTTAATACAGTCTATTAATTCCTTGATCGTGGATTCTTGGAAATCTATTGTTTACACAGTCGAATTCGACCCCTTGGGAGTTGAAGCATTAATGTATTATGTAGATACTTACTTAGTAAGGTTTTCTTTTAATATATCGTGCCAGTAGTGTGTGTAGTCTTTAATGTATGTGCCCCTGTGCCCATTCTTGTATTTATTGCACATAGCTTTCATTTCCCCATAGAGAACCACAAGTTGTTCATCGTCCTTGCATTGTTTCATTTGCGCACTAAAAAACATGATCATATTAAAAATTTATACTTAGGTGAATGGTTATGGGTTTATTATTCTACTTTTCAATTGTGAATAAAAAATAAATGTAACAAAGAGAATACTAGAATAATCGGCCAATCGCGCACGAAGGGTTCCATACCGATACAGAGCAGAAATAGGCCAGAAATTGTGATTTTTGTATGGGAGCCCCCCTGAAATTTTTATTTTATTTTAATATTATTATTAAATATTAAAGTACACATTTAACAAAAGAATGTGTGAAAAATTCAAGTGCCTACCTCTTGCCATTATTGATATAGAGCAAAAAAAGGCCAAAAAAATCACGTTTGTTGTATGAGCGCACCCCTTAAATATTAATTTTATTTTGTTTTTAGTATTTGTTGTTATAGCGGCAACAGATATACACAATCTTTGAAAATTTCAGAAGTCTAGCTATAGCGGTTCTTGAGATAGTTTGGAGACAGACAGACGGACAACGAAGTCTCAGTAATAGGGTCACGTTTTTACCCTTTGGGTACGGAACCCTAAAAAATGGTGTTGGTTCAAAAAAGATTGAACCATAACTTCATAGGGTATCACAAATTCAAAATAAGAGGCCTGAAAAAAAGCAACCTACCATAGTTCTTCAATTCTTGCATATGATTTCAAGTAAGCTAAAACTTCTTCCAATTTAGCCATGGCTGTAAACCTTTTATCCAACTCTCCCATTATAGGTTCAGTTCTTTGAATAAAGTCATCTACTTTTTCTTTCAACAGCACACTCTTTTCTTTGAGTGTTTCAATATACTTTGAATTACTTTCTGCCTTTTCAATAGCGGAGGACAATTTTGTTGGAACTTCATCATTACATGCATGAAGCTGAAATTAAGAAAACAGTATTAGTGTATGATGTATGCTGTGTCATGTATGTGTCGCAGTCATCTGGTTCAATCTGCGATTCGATTGAATGACTAGCGCATTCATTGAATGACACCATTCAATTGAATGACTCGGCCGAACGTCGATTGAACGATCGTCCTTCAATGTTCAACTAGTTAGCGATTTGTAGCATAGCGTTTTGAAGATAGCGGACATGAAATCAGTCAGGTAATTGAACGTATTTCATTTTCTTCCTACTGCGGCGCTACTAGTAACTAAAATAAATATGGCGTCAAACAGTTCACACAGCTGATGGCACTGTGTTGATATTTTATCGATTACATTTACATTAAAGTGCTTTATTTGTAATAACTATAAACTAATAAAATAATATGAAAGCGTGGATTTACTACCCAAATAACTACCCCGTCAACGGCTATTTGAAAAAAATAGCATCCCATTTAACGACTTCGCTATATGACTTTTAGTCAAGATGTTAAATGTTACAGTCAACGTCTTGACTAGTTGTCCTTTAGTCATTCAATTGAATGCTGTCATTCAATGAATGCGCTAGTCATTCGATCGAATCGCAAATTAAACCAGATGACTGCGACATATGCAGCACTTGCAGCAGGCCTACTACGAAACCGTTTTGAGACTCAAACAATCGGCTGAGAATGCCGCGTCCCGCTCTAACAACGTCATTTCACGTTTGTTAGAGTAGGACCCGGCATTCTCGTACGATTGTTTGAGTCTCAAAACGGTTTCGTGGTACGGCCCCCAGTATGTACTGATGGTAGGTAATAATCTTGAATATCACTTACACAGCTTTGCAAATGTTTTCTTTGCTCTGCCAATTCACTTTCCAAATCCAATGTACTAGTTAAACTGGTAATATCATTTCCAATTCTAAAATTAATATCTTGTATGATGTCTTTCTTAGATTTTTCACACAAGCCTTTCATTTTTATTTATTGTCAATTCAAAACCTGAACAGTATCTATTTAGTCACTTTGAATTTTTGTAAAAATCCCAACTTTACACCTTGAATTTTTATTCTTTCATTTAGAATTTGTTTGATAAAATTGTTAATATTATTTTTGGATAATGCAGCTGAGTTCTTTCTTTCTTTTTCTTTTTCTTCTTTTTTGGCAACTTGACACAAAGGATGTGTATGTTGTGCCACAGACAAGGTAAAAAGGTAAGAAATATGGCGGGAAAACCATATTCCTCCTATTATAATTTTCATCATCGTTTTCATGTATTGTCAGGTCTAAAGTCTAGTTAAAGTCTAAGTAAAAGCCAATACAGTCACAGGAGTTAAGTCGGTCGATTCAGTAAAGTGGTAGATGCTTTAATTACTGAAACTTTCGATGGAGTTTTGGAGGGAACACAAAATAGTACGTTTCTGGATATTACATCACTTTCCTACACTTGTGCATGAACACGAATATCTAATGGTTAATATTCTACCAATAATACACATTAAAAACCCAGCTAACACAATTTTAGGAAAATAATACAAAAACACAACAGCACTCTTTCACATGCCCGCCAAAAAACCCAACTCATGCAGCTTTTTCTTTCTTTCTTTTTCTTTGGCAACTTGACACAAAGGATGTGTATGTTGTGCCACAGACAAGGTAAAAAGGTAAGGAATATGGCGGGAAAACCATATTCCTCCTATTATAATTTTCATCATCGTTTTCATGTATCGTCAGGTCTAAAGTGTAGTCAAAGTCTAAGTAAAAGTCAATACAGTCACAGGAGTCAAGTCGGTCGATTCAGTAAAGTGGTAGACGCTTTACTGAAACTTTCGATGGAGTTTTGGAGGGAACACAAAATAGCACGTTTCTGGATATTACATCACTTTCCTACACTTGTGCATGAACACGAATATCTAATGGTTAATATTCTACCAATATTACACATTAAAAACCCAGCTAACACAATTTTAGGAAAATAATACAAAAACACAACAGCACTCTTTCACATGCCCGCCAAAACTCCAACTCATGCAGCTTTTTTTTTTCTTTTCTTCTTTATATATATATATATATATATATATATATATATATATATATATATATATATATATATATATATATATATATATATATATATATATATATATATATATATATATATATATAAGAAAAGAAAAAAAAAAGCTGCATGAGTTGGAGTATATATATATATATATATATATATATATATATATATATATATATATATATATATATATATATATATATATATATATATATATATATATATATATATATATACATTTTTTTTGGAATATTATATTATTATTACTTTTTTTTCGTTATAAATATCAATAATTAATATTGTTATTGTGAAGTTATAATTTTTATCATTATACTGGCTAAAGTGAACTAAAAGTATTTTGAAATAACTATGGCAGAAAGGGGTGTAGATTATATTGCCGGAACATCTGATTTCATATTATGATATTAATCTTTTTTCAGTTGAATAAACTCTTTTTGCGTATGGTTAGATACTCGTACTTAAGGAGTAATCTCCAGTCGTGCGTCGGAGCTGACACACTTTTCTCACTTTTTTTTTTGTAATATAAATAGTTCGTTGCTATTGACACTATTGCCCCACAAAATAACTCCGTATCTCAACCAAGAATATGCATATGCATAATATGCTGAAAGAGCTGTTTTTGTATCCGTACTATGTTTTGAATGATAGAGTGCGTTGGTAAATTTTGATAGTTTTAGTTTAGTTTTTTCTATGTGAGATTTCCAGTTTATGTGTGTATCAATGTTTATTCCGAGTAAATTAAATGTTTCTACTGTTTCTAGGTTTGTATTTTGGAAGATGGTATTTACATTGAGAGGGGGTTTTTTGTATGATCTAAATTGAATAGTTTTTGTCTTGCTATAGTTTATTTCTAAGTTTTGGTCTTGAAGCCAATCATTAATTTTTTTAGCGTATCTTGAAGTATAGTTCTCAATTTACTATTATTTTCGTATGTCATAAGTATGGATATGTCGTCTGCAAATAAAATTGTTAAAGCTATCTTTCTGTTCAAAATTTTAGGTAGGTCATTTATATATAGTAGAAATAATATGCATCCTAGCACACTGCCCTGTGGGATGGAACAGTTTATTTTCTGTTTTCGCGATCTTATTATTTTGATTTCGTTAGTTTTGTCGTCGTAATGCTCTATTTGTACTATTTGAACTCTATTTTCGAGGTGTGATTTAAACCAGGAATATGCCAGTCCCCTTATTCCAGAGCCTTGTAATTTTTTAAGGAGAATATCTTTTTTGTCACGTCTAATAGGACACCTATGACATCTTTTTGGTCATTAATATGCTGGAATGCCATTTGTACATATTTATATACAGCTAAAGTTGTGGACCTATCTTTCCTGAAGCCATTTTGACTGTCATCCAATATGTTATTTTTCTCTAAGAATTTATATAATCTATTGCACATAGCTTTTTCAAAGATTTTTGAGAAGGTCGGTAAAATTGCTATAGGTCTGTAGTTACTTGGAGTGTGGGTGTCGCCTTTTTTATGGATGGGTTTTATTAAAGATATTTTTAATGGATCGGGGAATTTAGCTTCTAGGAAGCTTTGGTTAATAAGGTAAGTTCATTGGTATCGAGAGATTTTCAGCACAGTGTTTCAGCAGGGTGGGAGGTATGTCATCCACACCACAACTATTTTTGTTCTTAATAGAGCGAATTATGTTTGTAACATCTTTGCGGTTTACAGGGTTCAAGTACATTGAACACATCGGAGAGTCAACTACTGGTCGGCCTTCCGCAATATTCTTGTTGTTCTTATTTAAACCGACTGTTGCGAAATAATCATTAAAAGTGTTTGCGATATTTAATGGGCAGTCTATAGTTACATCTTTGATTTTGAGTGATATATTTTTATGTATGTTTGTTTTTGTTTTAGTTTTACCAGTTTTTTGGTTTATAATGCGCCACATTGTTTTTGTTTTATTGTCGGAGTTTTCCATTTGTTTTATATAGTTTAGTTTTTTTGATGTTTTTATACTTCGCTTGAGTATTTTAGTGTATTTCTTGTAATATTTCTGAATTACATCATTTTTTGTTTCATTGACCATTTTTTTAATATTCTTTTTTGTGTGCAGGACTTTTTTAGCCCTGTTGTTAGCCAAGTTTTAGCTGTTACATTATTAACTTTTATTTTTTGTATTGGTATACATTTATCGAGGGTTACGTTTATGATAGAGCTGAAAGAATTGTAATTTTGATTTAAATCTAATGTTTCATTAATCACTTCACC
The DNA here is from genome assembly GCA_963422495.1 of Polyommatus iphigenia. Lineage (NCBI taxonomy): Eukaryota > Metazoa > Arthropoda > Insecta > Lepidoptera > Lycaenidae > Polyommatus > Polyommatus iphigenia. Next base: position 11,537,514 of record OY730177.1, read on the forward strand.
CCATTCTATTTTACTTAGTGCATTTTTAAATTCATTCATTTTCTTTATCGTAAATATTTTTTTTTATATGTATTGGCTTTTTATTTTTAGATTGTAATTCAAGATTATTTATTTTGATATCTAAGGCTTTATGGTCAGAGAGGCCATAATCTTTTACACAGGACTTTTTTATGAGTGGTTCGTAGTTGGTGAACAATAAATCTATGCACGTAGAGCTTTTAAGTGTTTCTCTTGTTCGTTCCTTTATTATCTGTTTGAAATTAAAGGAGGCCGCTTGTAAGTTCTTTTTTTTGTTTAGAGTTGGTAAAGAAATTGATATTGAAATCTCCTCCTATTAATATGTATCTATTATAATACTTTGTGTTTATTCTATTTAAAACTTTTTCGAATTGTTCATAATATATATTAATTTCTCTATCTGCTCGATATAATCCTATTATAATACAATTTAACTTAGTTATTTCTATAGCACTAAATTCTATAACAAATTCTTTAGATAGGTCATTTATATAATTTCTTTCTACAAAGTCTCTATTATCTTTTATAATTATACATACTCCTCCACCCTCGCGAGTTTCACGACAGAAAGTAGAAGCTATTTTATAGCCAGGTAGAGTTATTAAATCGCAAAAGTACTTATTTTTCCATATTTCTGATAACAATAATATGTCTATTTTAAAATCTAACAAAAAATGTTCAATTAAGTCTAACTTATTACCTAGGCTTTGAATATTTTGGAAGATAACATTTAATTTAGAATCGAAACGTCTGGTTTACTTTAGTTTTAGATCGAATGTCAGTAGTTGTTTGTTCCTCTTGAGTCTGTATATTTTCGTCTATTACATTTGTGTACCTTATAAAATCACTATCTTTTAGTACCTGTTCATTCGTCCTTTGGTTTTCGTACTCATGATTGTTATATTTTAGATTTGTTTCTTGTTTTTCCCCATTTATATATAATATATTGTTCTTTATAATAGCATGGTTTCCATTTTGCCTTGCTTCTCGTAGTTTTTCACGTAGCGTGTTCCGTTGTTTAATTGTTAGTTTGTCCATAAAAGGACTTACGGCTAGTCCAGAATTTTCAAATGTTCGTGAATTTTGAGTTATATATTTAGCCATTCTTTTGTTCATTAGTTCAATTGCTAGCGGTCTTTTGTTTCCGTTTTTACCGATGCGTCTTACATTTTCTATATAGGGGTTAATGTTTAAATTCATTATGTCGTGGAATGCTCTTGATATATTATTTATAATATCCTGTTCAGTTTCTTGATGTTCTTCTTTAATTCCATAAAGTACTATTTTTTTAACTATTTTTGATATCTTCTAATTGTTTTTCTATATTTTCTATCTTTTCGTAAAGTGCATTAATTTTTTCATTCATTTCTGTTTGTTTTGTAGTAGGAGTATTATTTGTAGTTGTGATATGAGTATTATTCATTGATATATTTTCGACTTCAATAGGTTGTTTTTCTGTTATTTTGTTGAATTCTATTCGTATGGTATTTCTTACATCTTCTAAGAGGGATGCTTTAAAATTCTCCAGTTTTTTTGTCCAATATCGAGCTTATATTTTCTAGTGTTACTTCTGTCGTTAGACAGTTGGCTACTGCGTAGGTTCTTAAACGGTCCATTCACTATCCTGCATTACAGTCCTGCTGCAGTCCGCTGTGCAGGCCTGCAACACCATTCACTATCCTGCGTGCAGTCCGCCGGCTTATGCAGGATAGTGAATGATGTTGCAGGCCTGCACGGCGGACTGCAATGCAGGATAGTGAATGGACCGTTTTAGTTTGCGTTAATATTGTATTTCCTATTATATCATCTAATGATTGGTCGAAAAAACTGCTTTCTTGTGTTACGCGTTTCGTTTTACGTTTCATCTTGATTTTTTTTCGTTTTCTTTTTTTTTTGTAAGTTTGTTTCTAGTAGATAATTTTCTTAGTTAAATAATAATTATTAATCTCGTCGAATAAGGCTTAAAAAGACAATGATAAATTCTATCGGGGATCCCAGGTTCGAACAGCTTTCTGCACACTACGGCGAGCTTCTTCTCAACTGTGCCATAATATAGTCTTTTAGTTATGATAATAAATTTTAGTTCACACTGTAACTAGGGACCATCGGTCTCAATAATTCTCGTAGCATAATTATTATTATTATCAAAATAATAGGATCCTAGCTTTCTAAATGTTATTCCACTTGACAAAATTTTTTAGGATCCTAGCTAGGACTTCCTAAATAGGACAAGTGGAATAAGCGCTTTAGCATCAATGACATTTTGTGCGCAACAGAATAGAGAACCCATGAACCCAGCCAAGAACCCAAGAACCCGTTGAATAAACCAAAGTTCGGACCACTGCTCTTATGTCAATAATATTTATAAACTTAAAACTTTTCTTTTAACGTCAAAAAAAATTGTCTATGGTTGGCGTCTCGCCCATTGACTTTTATTGAGTGGACTCGGCATAATGGTCTATGTCAGCGGCTACACAGTCAATTTTTCATCAATCTGATCCATCAATCCGGTACGGATTGACGAAAATTTGATCGTGTACGACTCGGATTGATGGATTGATCGTATTTTTAATATGAATTTTTATAACTATCAATATTCCGTCAATCAGATTGATGGATCAGATTGATGAGAATTTGACCGTGTAGCCGCTGACTTTACCAAATCAAAATACTGTGGCCGGTCCGCCATTTTATGTTCCGGTTGATTGGTTGACGTTTAGTGATGTACTTTTTTATCGAACTTAAAAAAATATAAGGTGAAGAATCTGCTCATATAATATTTTAAAGATTTTAACCTTAATCCGCCTCGTTATCTGTTTGACAATACATAATCATAACAAAATCAATGTCATTTCAATAGTCACTTTGTTTTCATTCTAATTATAATAATTTTACTCATTATGTAAACATCAAACTTCTATAACCCAAATTAAAAGTGATAAGACGTACATCAGTTTATTTAAAGCATCGCTGTACTATAGTGTTTGATGTTAATTACACTTAAAACATAATAGTTTGTCGATATCCTCGACAAATATCAACCGAGTGTCCCATCACTATAGACCGCCATGTTTAGTTCCAGGCAATATGGCGCCGGCCACACTTTTTTGTAGTTATGTCACTTCCATATCACATATGTTTTCTTATTCATTGGTCTCGCCGCTGAGTTGCGATATCGTGTGTTCAGTGAATTTTTTGTAATAATTGTAGATAATTTCTGTTTAAGTGATGTGAATTGCATGAAAAATCTTCTAGAAATATCCTTTAGGATCTCAGTTAACGAAGGACTAATATAATATTATATTGTGATTTAGAGAAATAATCATGCTCGCGTTCATATTAAAAAATAAGAACGATATTATTTATTTGCTGCTACTCTTATTTAGCATTTTTATTGGGCCCGTTTATAGAAATATTAAGACAGTTGATTCTAAGAAATGGATCGGCACAGCGTTGGGCCTTTTATTGATAATCACGGTGTCTGGCTACGATGCCGCGCATCCTATTATATCAGGGGCTTTGGGAATGTTCGCTGTGAAAAACTCTCACATTAAGTAAGTTAATTGCCACTTTTTACGCTATTCATATTTTTTTAAATGAAATAAGGGGCAAACGAGCAAACGGGTCACCTGATGGAAAGCAACTTCCGTCGCCCGTGGACACTCGCAGCATCAGAAGAGCTGCAGGTGCTTTGTCGGCCTTTTAAGAGGGAATAGGGTAATGGGGAGGGTAGGGATGGGAAGGGAAGGGAATAGGGGAGGGTAGGGAAGGGAATAGGGTAGGGGATTGGGCCTCCGGTAAACTCACTCACTGGGCGAAACTATATATTATAATTTATGTCTTAAGTTCGCTCTAAAATATATTGTTGATTTTTGTAATAACAGAATGATTCTTTATTTTTGTTTTCTTACAGATCTTGTCATGTGGTGGCTTTCTTTTTCATGTTCAGCTACTTATTTGTGTTCCGAATTGGAGAGAAGTTTGGTATGAAATCTCACTCCGGCCATACAAATCTTGTTGAAATGATCATTGTGCTGAGAGTTGTGGGAGTAGCTTTTGAAATGAATGGCTCTTGGTTAGCCGCTAATCAACGTGACAAAGAAAAGAAGGATGGAAAAGATGTAGAAAAGAAGGATGCAAAAGATGTAGAAAAAAAGGATGTAAAAGATGAGGAGTTTCCGGAATTGATCAATCCAAATTTAGAAGATCTTCTTCATTATTGCTTCAACTACATAGGCTTACTGACTGGTAAATATGATTTGAAAATTAAAACCATTGTATGGTAAATTATGCTAATAATATTCAGTAAAAAATATAAAGGAAGTGCTGATACTTACTGAATGTAGATAGTGTATAAAATGTTAACACAATTCAAATTCATTTTTATTGCCTTCACAATTAATTTTTTTTCAAGTAAATTTCTTAGCCTTTTTTTTCAGGTCCATACTATAGATACCGCACTTTCGATGACTATTTCTACCGACCGTACAGCAAGTATGCTGACCATATGGGCTTCACTGCTGAGAACTTGAGAATTGTTCCTCTGTATGTCACTTTATATATCGCATTGGCGAAATTCTTCCCACTCGAAGTAAGTTACAAAATCAATAGTAAACAATACATCCATTTTTTTCTTGCTAAAATTAAATATTTACATACAAAGCAAAGCAAATGCTAAAATGTTATAATGCTAAGCAATTTGCATAATATTCTGTCTGTTATTTTATATCTATACTGTAATATTCAAAATGCCCAATTAAAATTTGTTTATTTGTTTTGTCCTCTTCTCAAACAGCTGAGATGGATTTTTGGTTGCTTTCAATTGAGATCAAATTCTGTTTATTTAAGAAAGTGAATGAATTGAATTCCTGCACGCAGTGGCGTAACTATAAGATCCGGGGCCCGTGGCAAATTGATGGGGCCCTATCAGTAAAAATCGTCATGTTAATAATAAAACAATGTATAAAATTTTTTTGGTCTCACGGCCTCTTGGGCCGGGGACCCGTGTTAATTTTGCCAGCCCTGCCACCCTATAGTTACGCCACTGCCTACCTTACGCCACGATAAACAATATTGTGTCTGAAAATGTAGCCAAGTAATAGGCTGCCTTCACACTAGCGTTTTTCCAGGGTAGGCGTTCGATGAACGTATGTGCAGCGCAGACGCCGCGACAACGCGGCGCGTACGTTGTCGCCGCTTCTCTACTGGAACAATCAGTACGCTGCGCTAGTGCCGCGTGTGCGCAACGTATACGGCGCGTTACTGCGGTGTCATGTAATGTACCCCTGTGCACGCGTTGATTCTTTCATTCGCAGACAAGCGCCCGAAGTAATGTGACGTTAAATGAGTTCAACTACAGAAAGTACTTTTGACATCGAAATGATTGTACATGACGCCGCAGTAACGCGGCGTATACGTCGCGCACACGCGGCGCTAGCGCAGCATACTGATTGTTCCAGTATATGGAGTGTAGATGAAGGAGAACTATCTCTGTATGTAAAAAGTGTCCGCTGAAATGCGTTAAATTAGGGTGAAATTAGGGTGGCGCTACAGTAGCAACAGGGTAAATTTTAATTCATGAAGCCCCAAGCAGCCACATCCGGCCGTGATAACAATGAAAAAGCTATTGTGTCTCGTTTTGCCACGATCGATGGGTTAAATCATTTAGCAGCTTTTATTTCAGCTATTTTAGGTTATATTTTTCCAAATATATTGGTATTATTTATTTTGTTATTTATTTTATTTATTTATTAAGTATTTTGTCACCAACGGCTACATTCATTCCATACCCTTTGCTGCAGCTAGCGCCACTTTCAACTGTTATTTACTGCGTACAGCTGGACACTTTTTCAAATATCCCCCATATAAGATAGTTCTCCTCCATCTACCCTCCATATTCCAGTAGAGAAGCGGCGACAACGCGACGTACGCACCGCGTTGTCGCGGCGTCTGCGCTGCGCATACGTTCATCGAACGCCTACGCTGGACAAACGCTAGTGTGAAGGCAGCCATAGATGTATTATTGTAATTTTTTTTCATTTCAAAATGAAATATTAAAATAATATTTTGCTTCATTTCAGTATGTATTCTCAGACGAATATGCGAACAGGACATTCTTTTACCGCATCATGTATCCATGGATGTTATTTGCTACTTTCCGCACCCGTCTCTACTCTGGTATGACACTGGCTGAGTGTGCGTGTACTGCGTGTGGCTTGGGCGCATATCCTGTTGATGGCAAGAACAGATCTGGCCATGGACCTACAGTTGGATATATGAAGCTTAAGAATATGTAAGTTAATGTTGTTTTATGTTACTTTGGATTATTATTAATTTGGATTATTATTAGTGATGTGCCGATCATGACTTTGGCCGACTAGCCGATTAGTCGGCTGTAAAGAAGCCGACTAATCGGCCGACTAGTCGGCCAAGCCGATCATGGTTTCGGAAGTTTCCGTAACGCTTTTTTACTGCTGTTTGCGGGTAAGTCGCACACGCCGCGCCGCCTGCAAACGTGTCGAATCGTGTTAAGTATGTTTACTTCGCGTACGTTACTTTATTTTGTTTCTATGATACAGATTACAGTTGATGGTTTTCATTAAATATTTCATGTACATGAAATCTCGATTTAATAATACATACTTAATTTGTTGTTATAATTATATTAATTACTTACAAAAATAATTTCTTTACTAGCAAGTAATTTCAGAAACACTTCTTTAATTTTAAAATGTGTAACACTGATTGAGTGTGATAATATGTAGGTAAGTACATATATACACTCGATTATTATTTAAGATGTGTAGGTACACATTATAAATACCTAATAATCGACGTTTTTCTTTTATGTAAGTAATTTCAATAATAGCAAAAAAGTAAAAAAGCCGACTAGTCGGCGCTTTTTGCCGACTACAAAAGTGGCCGGATAGTCGGCTTTACCGACTAGTCGGCACATCTCTAATTATTATGGCATTGTTTCCAACTGACAAAAATTTTGGTGATGTAAAATTTGTAATTTTTATGATTTAGATGTTTGTTTGTTTTCGTGACAACCCTAGCATATAAAGGGATTTTGCTATTATCAGGATAGGTCTTCATCGTAAAGTGCTGGTACAAGACAGTGGCGTGGGAAGACGGGCGAGGAGAGAATTTATTTTAATTTTCACAATGAAACTGCACAGGACCACTTTACACTTTCGTCTTTCACTAAATACGTCACAATAATTATCACTTCGCAACACACTTTAATCACTTCACTCAGCACAAATAGCACTTAAACGAAACTAGGGACAGTTCCGGAACGTGTTGGCTAGTTGGAAGCCTGAACGAGACTGATCTTACTTTCTGGCGACTGCCCAGGAGGGGACGTTTCCCTCTCCATCTCTCCCACTCCGACACGCCCCGACTCTGTCAAAGCGCGCTACTAGATTCATAAAGATGGCGCACATAAGTTCCGTTTCCGTTTTTGACCGGATGCGACAAATACAATAAACATAATTATTTTGTTATTGCATGTTTAACACATTTATGACGACCTCTGTAGCTCAGTGATGAGCGCGTTGGTAGCTCAAGCCGCGGGTCGCGGGTTCGAATCCCGCCGACGGAACAAAAAAGTTTTCAATGTTCCCGGGTCTGGATGTGTATTAAATATGTGTATGATATAATAAAAATCTTAAGTACATATATGTATAGTATAAAAGTATTAAATATATTTCCGTTGTCTGGTATCTGTAACACAAGTCCTTTAGGTACTTAGCACGGGGCCAGACTGACGTGGTGTAAAGCGTCCATAGATATTATAATATTATTAAAATTTGTTTAATGTGTCACCCCTGTTAACACAAATATCCCTTTTTTCAGGTCTGATGAAGAAGCAAGAGTTGCTAAATATGACTTCAACACTATTGAGTGTATGGATGTTTGGGGTTGTGAGACAGTAGTAACCCTTCGTGACTCCATGAAAGTGTGGAACAAGGCAGTGCAATACTGGGTCGCTATGGTCGTCTACAAACGGTTCCCTATTGTGCCATTGAAGTAAGTAACCAATTAATAAATACCTATTTTAACCCTACGTAACTAAACTATATTTGTGGTTACATAGTAACTAAACTTTCGTCTGAGGGACTACGCAATAAAAAACTTGAAATTTATCAAAAGTATTTATTAAAAATGGAAACTGGTTATATGGCAATTTAGTTTGGTATATTAGAATCTAAATTGAAAGACATAAAACAAAAAATATCTATTCCGCACACCTAGTACACATGTCAATATTGTGAGATCCACAATTGCAATGTTTAGTTATCTAGGGTTAAAGTAAACAGTAAGCAGCATGAACTGTGTCAATTTTATGGATTACATTGTTACTAAATATGTTACATTTGTTGCTCATGTGTGCTAAAACCCCTAATTTTTTTAAATGGTTCTAGTTTAGTAACATAATATTTTTTAACGATAATAATCGTCGTCGTTGCTAGATTTATCCAAGCATACATTACTATTGTTGATAAGATTGCGAATTTGTCATGTAGCCATTATATTCAATGCATTGTTTATAATAAATTATTTTTAATTTTCAGAATCCATGCTGCATTATTTGTCTCAGTGATCTGGCATGGTTTCCACGCTGGCTACTTCTTCTGCATCTATTTCTGTCCATTCTACCTGATGGCCGAGGATATATTCTACAAGCTGTACTACAAGAATGCTACTGGGATGGTCTGTATTTCCTTTTTGTCTTGTTTTTGTGACCTTAACGTATCTTCTACTTGTTTTCTTAAATTAAATTTTATCTTATATGCTAGCATACAAAAATACTGCTATCTTACTCGTATTTATGTCATTACAGTAAAGGTAGCAATTTATTAAGCTATTGCATAGCTTTTATCGTGGCATTTGAGCGCGGCGGCCGAATCAAGAAATTCCGTAACGAAAAAAAACCTAACACGCCCCATGACCGGCACAGCGGTGCGGCGTTTCCAGACTTCGGCATGTTGTTTGCGTGCATGCGACTAGTCGTATGCGAATTATAATTGCATAAGTTGATAAAAATGCAATGCAATAGCTTTACCGCGGCGGTCCCGAGTGCCAGACATTTTTTTTTTTGGTTCTCGATTTATAAATGGAGCAGGGTAGTATGAATTTCTTGATTCTCCGCAACCGTACTTTAGCAGATGTATGTGGTTGCTATTTAATGCTAAGGGGGGTATTACATTATCATTTATATTGGATCATTTATAGGATCATATATAGGATCCAATAAAAATGATCATTTGATCATAATATCTGCATATATTACATTATCATATATCATTGATCCTATTTTACGTCATATGTGGTTTCAATAGCTAATGGGGAGCGCTAACGCTGACAGGTATGTCAATACCTGTCAATCTGAATGCAAAGCTGATGTCAATCAGTGTTACTAGATCTCAGAGAATTCGATTTGTAAAAAGACATCGTCATGTCTAATATGGCTTGTTTTTGTTATTTCAGCAAGATTATTCAAGTATATAATTAGAAAAAGAATTACATTACATTATTTGAAACATATTAACGAACAAGAAATTAAAAACTCTTTTTTTATATTAAATAACTGGCAACACCAATTTCTATGACCGTATTGGATCCAATCTCTCAGCAAATGTCAAAAATCTATGATCAAGGAAGAAATGAATTATTTATCTATATTACATTATCCAATATAAATGACTCAATGATCTAGGATCTAATATAAAATATGATAATCTAATACCCCCCTAATGCACATTTTGTTACATAAACTATTTACAATCACGACATGTTATTATGGACATTTCTCGTGTCCTTACTTACTGCTTTTATTATCGGTTTGACATTGAAGACATAATAACTTCTTATAACTTGAATTTGTTAAATGTTTTCATGTTGAAACCACTTTATGAAATCTCATAATTCATGAAGCCCCAAGCGGCCACATCCGGCCGCGATAACAATGAAAAAGCTATTGTATCTCGTTTTGCCACGACTGATGGGTTAAAACATTATCAAATATATTTATTCTTTTAGATTCGTGATGCCTGCTTTAAAAGATAAAACTATTTAAAGTATTTTTTCCAAATATGATGGACAAGCTAAACGGTATACTTAGTTAATAACTCAATTGGCGTAATTAATATTGAGTATAATATAGTTTTGAAATATGTACACCAAGGAAACTAGGATTTAAATAATAAATAGTTTAAAAAACATAAAAAAGCTCTTTTTTTCGTTTTTTTTTATTATTGCATTGTCATTGGCTCTTAATATGTTTTATATTTGATAGGTTAAAATCATGCTCAAAGATTCCGTTAACATACAGCCCAAACTTATAAAAGCCTGTTAAACTTTTGAAATATAACATTCTGAAAATATCTATTTTTGTATTACAGAAAAAGAAGGTCATCGGTTTTATAATGTGGTTCCTGCGTTCCCACTCCGAGTCGTACCAAGCAGCGGCATTCCTGCTTCTGACATTTGACCGTATATGGATATACTATTCTTCGCTGTACCACTATTGGTATGGTGTATGGCTTGTTTTCCTCATCCTTGGACTGATTTTGAAGAAAATACACAGGGCTTAAGAGTTACGATAAATCTTGCAATTTATAATTATCGTGAGTTTTTCTAAGTATATTTTTTATGAATTTATACCTTGTGTTCAAATGTTATTAATTTATGTTGTTATTTTTTAATTTTAGAGATTTTTCATTATAATATTTTTTGTAATTTTTGTAGAGTTAGTTTTTAATTGTTAATGTTTTATTGCAACAAAATCAATGCAACAAAAATTTACGTGGCCTAACACATTTTTTTGAGGGTTAAAATCAGGACACAATTTTGTTTTCTAGTTTTATCCGTATTTTATGTTATGGGTCCGTTTCATTTACTTATGTAATTTTTTTTCCATTAGTCATATTTTAATGGTTGATTGGATCCTTTTGCATTTGCTCAAGGGGACTCTTTTATAGGGTAGTATTAAGGTGACTTTCCGATCTCTCCCGCGACCGACATAAAATGCAACTTAGGGTGAAGCCAAACGAGCGTAATTTGTAATTTGTGAGTCGCAGAATTTCGGCTGGCAGAAATTCTGCTGCATTCAGTTTCATACAAAAGTCCTGTTTGATTCACACGAGCGTAATTTTGTGAGTCATGATTTGTATGAAAAGATATTTACCTACGCGACCGAAATTCTGCGACTCACAACTCACAAATTACGTTTGGCTTCACCCTTAATGACATGGCCTAAGCCCTAATAGGTTTCATTTCCTACCGACATTGGCCTAGCGACCCATGCCACCGCTGCTTGTAGTTGCGTAGACCAAAATGAAACCTATAGCCTATGTCATCAGTGGCATTTTATTTGAATTTTTGTCGGTTGCGGTCGCTTGCCGTGTTGATCGAAGCGGTATGTTAGCGTTAGGTTTAAGGCCGCGTTTCCACTGAAGCGGAGCGGAGCTTAGCGGTGCCGAATTGACGCAATCACCATGCTCGAAATCTTCGCTGTCATTCCGCTGGAATAGCACGAATGGTCAATTCGGGCACCGCCAAGCTCCGCTCCGCTTCAGTGGAAACGCACCCTTAGAAATGGGGTACAATCTCAGTCTGATCGAAACCTTCATGAATTACTAGCAAAAATCATGGGGGCGCTATTAGTGCAAAAGATTATGTACTATTTTTTTTTCTATACAGATAATACAAGGGTGTGCTATAATACCTCTTTCAAGGTCTGTATTTTGTCACAAATTCTATATAATCTTTTACAGTAATCAATATAAACAACGCGGGATTATTTATAATAATAAATGTTGTCAAAAAATTCGTTATTTTACATAATTTAATGCCTTAGAGTAGAGTACCAAAACATGTATTACAACTATAAATTTTTTGCTTTGAAATTGTTATCATTTTTGGGTCTTGTTGATTTTTTTGCAAGGGATAAAAACTGATCAATATATAAAAATGGAAACGTAAGAATGATTACAGGTTAAAATAAGACTAAAGTCTATAAGGCTACATAATTTATGAATTTAGGGTGTTTTAAATCAATGTTAGTGTTAGGTATCAATATACCATCCAGGAAATTGATTCCTATGCAGTTGATAGACCAACGTTATTTGGTCGAATATGTCAATTCAATGTTAATTGTGATCTGTCGGCTGGGTTTGACGTAACGCAACCAAACTACGTAGGCCCCCGATCTGTATAGGAATCAACTTCTCTGATAGTACTTTGTCATACTAAATGTTATAAAAAGGCTCGTGGGGTATTGAGATTTCGATATTTGAAATCTATTAAATGTGGCGACAGAAAAAAGCTGTAGGGTGTAAGGTTTAGAACAGCTTGGCCATAAAGTGTTGGCAAAAAATGTGCTAGTGTCTTTTTTTTTTATTTTTGACAACTTTGTATGGAAAATTTCTAGTTCCACTTTAAATCATCAATTTTACACTTTTTGGCCAGGCTGTACAAACATAAAATAAATCGAACTATAATTATTAAGGTCATAACTTCATAACATTAAATATAATATAATAGCTCTTACTAACTATAAATTATTGCTGAGTTAAAATCAAAACTTGTAACACCTTTTTTGCACTGGCATCAAATATTTTTGGTGTTGCCAGTGTAAAAAGGGATTTGTGATTGTTTTAGATGTCTATTGAATATTGACATTTTTATATTATAAATGGCAAGTCTTTGTAAAGTTTCGGGTTACATTATTATTACTTGGTGTTACCTGCAACTATTTCCTTAGAAACTAAAGTTTCTCAATTAGTGGTAAACGTGCAATTCATATTATCTGTCTGAACGAAGATATTGTGTATCTTGTATGTATTGTAATATACACTCATTTATATAATGCATTTAATGGATCATGACTTATTACGTATTTTATATTTAGTAAAAATAAATGTCAAGAGAAATTTTGAATCTTTTATTTACTTATTTTCCTTATAGTCGTGTGCGTACAAGACAAAAAAACGAGGAATACGGCTTTTGCTGAACCAAAGATTTCCTTTGGTAGGATTGATCTTTATATCCCTAAGATGGGTTTACGATGTGGAGCCACCTGAATATTTCATGCAGGTGGGGGAGGGGTTTTTTTTTAGTTTAACAAGGTAAGAGGTCAATAACTGCGTGGGATTTAGGTATATAGTCGAGTTTGGTATCATTTTCGATTGAATCGAATGTTTAAATGCCAGTTTTGGAATAATATTTAAATAAAAGATAGTAAAAATAAAAAAAAATAAAAAAAATAGAATATATGATTTTCAACCAACGAATACGCTGTTGATAGGGCTTAATTAATATAAGGAGGCTGATAGCCGCATTATTCTGCATGCCAGAGACATGGTGATAAATGGAGCAATAAATATAATAATAATACTAGACGTTCCGCGCGGCTTCGTCCGCGTAAATCTGAAATTTCACGGAAACCGTATATTTTTCACAAATTAATAACCCATGTCTCAATATATTCGTATCAAATAACATAAAAATTGCTCCAGTACTCTGTGAGATATTAGCCCTTTCAAATAATTTTCCCCGTTTTTTCACATTTTCCTCTGTATGTTGCTCTTATTGGTCTTAGCGTGATAAAATATAGCTTATAGCCTTCCTCGATAAATAGGCTATCAAACACTGAAAGATTTTTTCAAATCGGACCAGTAGTTCTTGAGATTAGCGCGTTCAAAGAAACAAACTCGCTAACAAACTCTTCAGCTTTATTTTCACATTATCCTCTGTATCTTTGCTCCTATTGGTCTTAGCGTGATAAAATATAGGCTATAGCCTTCCTCGATAAATAGGCTATCAAACACTGAAAGATTCTTTCAAATCGGAAGTAGCTCCTGAGATTAGCGCGTTCAAACAAACAAACTCTTTAGCTTTATAATATTACTAGACGTTTCGCGCGGCTTCGCCCGCGTAAATTAGTAATTCACAGACAAATTAGTCCACAATAAATAGCCTATGACCTTCACGTTCCTACTCTTTATCTGTGCCCAATAACAGAAAAATTACTCCAGTAGTTCGTGAAATAAGCCCTTTCAAATAATTTCCCCCGTTTTTTCCACATTTTCCTCTATTATATTCTTCTCTTAGCGTAATAAAATATAGCATATAGCCTTCCTCGATAAATGGGCTATCTAACACTGAAATAATTTTTCAAATCGGACCAGTAATTACTGACTCATACTAAGATAAGCGCATTTAAATAATGCTTCTTCTTCTTTTTACATTGTATAACATATTTATCGTGCAAATATGAGTCCTTAAATGAATTTAGCATTCTTAAGTCATCCGAATATGGTACCGAACTTGGAATAGTACCATAATTAATGCCCCTATACAGATTGAGACTCTATTTTCCTCCAGAAAAGAAGCTGCTAAAATTTAAAAAACTAACATCAAAAATCGCGGTGGCTCCACATCTTAAATCCTTCCTTGGGCCATAAGGACCAATCCTACCAAAGGAAATCTTTGGTTCAGCAATAGCCGTATAATTTACCGTACACACGCAACTATTATTAAATATTCATAATATAACCTAGGTATGTTTTTTTGTATTTTTATATTTTTTGCCTGGATCCAGCCAGCTACTGCATATTTTTTAAAATTCTAATAACAAAAAAACTTCAAACCAGGCAAACTATATTAACCCATCATTCACCAATCCCCAAGCGGCAGCCGGCTGCCGCATAACAATTGAAAATCTATTATGTCTGCGATACCCACGAGGTGTTAAAGGCTAGTAACAACACTGGTATATAATTATGGTAACATTTATTAGAATTAAACAAATATGTTAACTGTTAAGGCACAATAAATAGTATCAGACGGTAAGACACTGGAAGTACTGTTGTATGAGGAACGTCACAAGCATTGTCACGCTGAAAAAAAAAATACAATATAATGGTATTAGGCATGGCACCTGAGTAACTGGTATTGAGTATTACGATTAAAGCTTTTTACTTAGTATTCTTATAGAAAGTAACATGTTTTCTGTGTCACTTTTGCCATGGAAAATAAGGAAGCTACTTAACCCCTTACTAAAGGGCGTACCCAGGATTTCAGCTTTGGGGAGCTCATACCTGTTTCGAGAAGGTATTTTGAAACAAAAAATCACAAAAATTGACTTAGTTAGGCCCAATTTCACCAACGACTGTTAAAATTAATGCTTGAATTAGTATCACGTTAGTTCTTTCGTTTTTCATATGAATGACAAAGACGACATTTTAACAAGCTGTTAACATTAACAGATGTTGGTGAAATTTGGCCTTAATCTGACTGAAAAGATATTTTGTTTACAACACTTCATTTTGCGCAGAGTA
The DNA here is from genome assembly GCA_963422495.1 of Polyommatus iphigenia. Lineage (NCBI taxonomy): Eukaryota > Metazoa > Arthropoda > Insecta > Lepidoptera > Lycaenidae > Polyommatus > Polyommatus iphigenia. The sequence continues at coordinate 11,552,882 of OY730177.1, forward strand.
GGTAGGCAGCTGCCCCCCTGCCCCTAACTGGGTACGCCCATGGCAAGATTATTACCCTCTACTTACTAGTAAGGCTAAGTAAGGACTAAGTTCTTCTCTTGTTGGTAACAAAATTATTTCCATGAACCAGCCTCTCAAAGTTATATTTAATAAATAAAGATGATAATCTCTGTTGCACTCTTGAATTAGTTATCCAAAAACAATGTGCTAATATTTGTGACCAGAAATCTTGTGGTTTAAAATAATCTCTTAAATCATGACTTAAAATGTTCAAACATAAAAATATTCAGATTTTTTAAAATACCACTAGTAAAACATTGTAACAAAATATTCGTGCATATTATTAAAATTATATACAGTGCAGACTTGACAACAACAAAAGCTAGCTTTGCAAATAACAATAATAATTGTAAAGTGTAATTTACCTGCAGTGCTTCTGAACCCTTGATATTAAGAATCTGTACAGTAACTGATATTTTTACTTACTTTTAAAAGTATACACTGTTAATAATATTCACATTAGCATTGCTATAAAGGAAAATACATGACTGACTTGTTGCTGATTGGTTAGACTTAGAAAATAACTTAAGGTGCTCCCAGACAGAAGTTATATAACGTTATATAACATTTTTGTATAACAATTTTTTAACAATTTATAACAAAATACACGTTTATTTTTTGACATGTTGTAGCGTATGTTACACGATGTTATAAAATGTTATCGTGTTACACAATGTTTTATAACGTTATATAACTTCTGTCTGGGAGCACATTTAGGCATATAAACACGGCTAACTTATTTGGCAAGTTACACAAAAAGTGAAATACATATTATTTTTGGTAGCGGTACAAGCTTATTCAAAAATTTTAGATCCTTTGAGATTCATACATAATATTACTGGATATTTTCATATACCTTTACAATATTAGTTTATAAAATCAAAGTTATTATTTTATAACCAGAAGTCCCTGTTATTTTGTTACAGTGCTACATAATTATTAATTTGTTACCTTTCACTTCACCAAGTTAGAGTTCATTTGAACAGGCAAGTCGATTGATAGCGAAATGATATTGCAGTGTTACAGATTTTTACATTTCTGTGCGTGATATTATAAATAAAAAAATAGTAATAAGAAAAAAAAAACAAAAATAAGCACTACATAGATAATAAAGCTAGGTTCGGCATTAGAATACTTGGCTGTCTTAAAATTAGTGGAAAATAAGTCTAAGCAGATCATGCAATGCGTGGATAGAGAAGCCTCGCCTTAAACACAGGGTATTTACCCAACGTTCCAGCCGTAGGAAACCGGCTTATTAGTGGTGGCCCCACTGTGTTGGCCGTAATTCTTGTTGTAATTCTTATTCTGGTTGGGCTGCTGCACCGGCGGGTTGCCTGATGGAGAATTTCGGGGGTTAGAGTATGACGAGTAGTTGGGATTCTCCATGATGGGCCTGGTGTTGAAGAGGCTATTCAGATTGCCGCTTTTGGACAAATTACCGAGGACGTTGCCGAAGATGCTGGAGAGGGATCCGCCCTGGCCACCTTGGCCCTTGGCGAAGTTGTTCAGCGTGTTCAGGATGCTGTCTACTGGGCTCTTGCCTCCGGAGCCTCCAAAACCGAAACCACCAGTGGAACTGGAGCCTCCGTGGTTCGAAGATCCGCCGTAGGGGGAACTGCCTCCGTAAGGCGAGTTTCCACCGTAGGGGTTGGAGCCTCCGAATGTTGAGCCCCCTGTGCCACCGTACGGGTTGGAGCCTCCAAAAGTGGAGCCGCCGCTGCCACCATAGGGTGAGTTGCCTCCGTATGGAGAATTGCCTCCACTTGAATGACCTCCATACGGCGAATTGCCTCCGTAGGGGTTGCTACCACCGTAGGGGTTGCTTCCGCCATAGGGGTTGGATCCTCCGAAGGTGCTCCCCCCGCTGCCACCATATGGGTTGGAGCCACCGAATGTGCTCCCACCGCTGCCACCGTAAGTGCTCCCACCGCTGCCACCATACGGTGAGTTGTTGTTGTTAGTGGGCGGGGCAGGGGCGGGGTAGTGTGGCGGAGAGTCGTCTCTAGTCGGTGACTGCGGCACTGGCTTCGGTTTAGCTGGCTCGGAGTGCGATCCTGAAAGTAGGAAAGACCTTATGTATAAAATTTGTAGTTGGTAGATATTTTTTTAAGTTATGATTGCGAGTAAGTAGGGCAGACTTCCCCGTACTCCCAATACCAACGATAGTATGAAATTGTAGTATGAGAACTCATCAATTGCCAATAATTGAATTTTACCTTAGTAAAAATCTTTCGATTGACCTACTATAGTAAAAGCTCGTGCATTGTATTTTAGCGTTGAACAGATTCGTGTTATTGGTTCAAGGGCTCGCCTCACCTACCATACATACTACATACCCCAAACCATTAGTAATTGAGCTTACAGCTAACTAGCACATCGCAATTTACTGAATAACACACTCCGTCATCGTTATTTTGTAGACTATGAAATGACACGAACATCACACCTTCATAACAAGCTAGAATGTTTCATAGAATTTGCGGTACCTACTTCAAATCTCAATCATAGTTCTAAACTTTATGAGTTGAATCCTTATTTTGTAATTATTTTTTTACTTTCTCATCTTTTGGCCAAATGGGCCACCATGCGAGTTTCTTACTCCGGCTGTTCTCGCTGGGTTAGATAGTAGGCTTTATGTAGACAATTTCGAGAATGTTAGTTTCTAATTTGGAAATAAAACAAAATTTTTGGGTCACAAGTTTCTATCAGAGGTACTAATAACTCTGAACTTACTTATTATTATGATAAAGTTACTTACCTTCCACTTGGGACTTCTTCTTGCAGGTAGGATATGTTCCACAGTTGGAGGTCTGTCCGAAGGAGCATGTGTCCTCTGCTAAGACACACACTTCGCTATTAAGACACCCAATGTCTCTGCAAGTGCGCCCATATTCTGGAAAAAAATACATTAATTAGGTATTTCAACTTTCAAACTTTGCTCCGATTTTATCATTACAAGATTAGGCGCAGCGCAGACGACAGACTATCCGTGACGCCCTTTTTAGTCTGTGGGAAATAGAACATATGCGATTATTAGCAGTGACGCACACGACGCGCAAAAAGTCCGCATATAATTTCCACAGTTGTCTGCGCTGCGCCTTATTACACGTTAAAATATTTAATGGTTAGACTATCTTTCTTGTTCTGCGTATTGATGAAAGAAAAGGTATACGAATGTATGTAGGTACATTGTACATTGTATCTATTGTAGGTACAAGCGGCTGATAAAAACAGGCGAGAGGAAAATTGGCACTTTGGCACAATAATTTATTAAATAATAATTAATAACTTGTTTACAACTATAATATGTCCAATGTCCATCCTCCCTCAATATGACAAATTGAATAAGTTTACTTTATATACAAAAACTTATCACAAGAAATGTTGTGGTTCCAAGAAACGGATCATGAAACCGACGGAATCAAAAAGGAAAAATCTCGCAGAATTTCCGATCTCTCCAATAACTCCAATTCTAAATTCCCGTATGCATTTGGATTTCCGAATGTAAAATAGTAATCACATTTGAAACGGATTATTTCCAATAACGTGTTCGGAATAACCACCACCTTCGGAGTATCATGAATATATTTTATTTCCTGAAAAAAAAAAATTCCTTCGATGCCGTGACTGGGAATTTGTAGGAAAATTTGCATACACCAGATTGGGTTCGCGTCGCGAGTTAATATTACACGAGCAACGAACAGAGGGGCCATTCTGAAAGGATATTTCCAGACCAAATTATATAGAGTATCAACTATCAGTATCGATATCGGGAGTATCGATGAAATTAATGCGAGCCAAGAGACGAAAGAGCTTGTCAAGATAATAAAATTACGGCTTCATTCAGAGATGATCACTTAACTTTAGTTTAATGAAGCGTAAACTTATCATAAAATCCATACTATAGTAATAATAAATGCGAAAGTGTGCCTGTCTGTCTGTTACCTCTTCACGCCCAACCACTGAACCGATTTTGCTGTGGTATGGAGATGTTTTGAGTCCCAGAAAAGGGGATACTTTTTATCCGAGAAAATGTACGGTTCCCGCGCGATAAATGAATTTTGGCGCAACGGAGTTGCGGGCGTTGCGCGTTGCGGCTCACTGAGTTGTTGTCAAAAAAAAAAAAAACTACAGACTTCAAGAATAGCTACTGAGACGCAATTTTTTGAAGTTTTTCCGTGCATGTTGCTATGCTTTTGAAATAAAATCCTATATTTAGCAAAATTCACCACATTGGAAAACCTACAACAAAATCCTCAATATAATATCAAGTTGCTATCGCCACTTTTTCAAATTCAAGATACTTACTCTTCGTATACATTGGACCAATATATCTCCCGAACTTAGGAGTTTTCGCCACCAAATTGTTTTTCTCCCTTATCGTTAAACTTGGTATATTACAGAGGTTCCTGTCACAGAACTTGTAAATTACACTCTGCACTCATAATTTAAATGATTGAGGAAACTCAGGGAGGCTAAATAAAAATGTTTCTTTATTATTTTTGCGAGTACAAAAGAACGCTCCTCCAAACTTCGAAAGTAAGACGATTTGCAAGAAGGTAATAAAGCCAGCTGCAAAATGGTATTTACGCTGCCCAATTTTTTTAATTTGTGCAATGACCAGTGAACTTTAAACTACAGGAAGAGTAACTCCGTCAAAAAAAGTGCACCAAAAGGCTACAAAATGTGACCCGAATACATGTATACTTTATGCATGTGTTCGGTACACATTTTTCGTGTATATATACACGAGTGACATTCAACCAGGTTGACATGATAATTATTGTCAAACTCATTTTACAATTTGTTTACTTACTTTTTACGTAGCTTTTTACAAAATTTTCGTTGTTAAAATGCCTAAATGCCCTGTGAAATGGTGTAGAAGTCATACAGATACGACTTTTAATACAGGAATAACCTTTCAAGTTTCATCAGTAAGTGATTTTTTTAAAATTATGCTTAGGTAAAGTTCTTGTATTTTTTCTAACCCAAAAACATGCCCAAAAAGATGGTTTATTTAAGTTGGATGCCAGGGTATTTGCGTAAAATTAAATTGGTCTCTTTGTGTTAATCTTATTAAGTTTACATGTTATTGTAAAAATGCAATAATCAAAAAATAATATAATTACAAAATTTTTACAAAGTCGCCATGTGGACAGTGTTATGCAAGATGTAACAATTTAATCATAATTCATAAACGAGGGTCTGACTGACATCAGTATGGAGTATCTTATTTTTATAATGCCGTTCGTACTTCGTTTAGTAAGAAACGAACCGACTTGGATGCCGAGCCAGATTACTCATTTATGTAGCATACACTTTAATAGTCATGATATATTTTGTATGAGTAATGACCGAAAATTAAAGAGATTACGAAAATCTGCATTTGCACCGTAAGTTTTTTATTTCAATTCTGTAATAATTTAGCACATAGATTTTTGTAATCTGAAAACGTCTTGTCTAGGTGCTCTGGATAGTTTTAAATTCGCCCGAGTCGTACAAAGTTTGTTCAAAATTATTCATTATCATGTATTATTATTATCGATGATTTAAGGATCAGAGGAAAATGTTTGATTTTAAAATAATAATTATGTACTCCTTTCTTCGTGATAGTAGATATGTTTGGTGTATACTGCATAATGCCATCCGCTTTTGACAATTATTGTCCACGGCTTTGTTTCATAACTGTGACAGTGACAATAACCGCGCAGGCTGTCGTCCAGCGCGCAATATTATGATACGTTACCTGGGAAACGACCTTGGCGAGAATCTGAATTGTCATATTTTAGTGTTCGAAAAGGAGCCAAATTTAAAACGGTTGAAGTATGGGAGTTACGTTTCCTGTAGTTTTGTTATTCGTAGGCAATGACGCAAGCGGATATGTTTTAGGGCGGGAAAATTAATGAGCATAATAAACAAAGTGTAACATGAGTGATAATATTTAAGGGTGAGTTTGTATTCCTATTTCCTTGTAATGTATAGAGTTCAAAAATGTAGTAGCGCTTAAAGAGTTTACCTATTACATTATTAAATTATTGGATAGTCAAAATTAAATGTTGGGGCAATTGATTGGGGCAAGAATGTTGGGGAGAATCGTAAAAGTAGCAGCGCTGAAAGAGTTTAAGTACATTCTTTAATTATTATTGGATAATTTTTAAGGGTGGGTTGCACCAGAGACGTGGTTAAAGTTATGGTCAAAGTTAAGGTTATAGTTAAGGCTAACTTAACTTTAACTTTGACCACGGAATTTGACAAATGAATGTTGCGTTTATTTTTTTGTTAAAGCTACAGTTACAGTATAAAATATGAATTATTGTTAAAAATCGACAGGAAAAATATTTGTTATAACAACACTGTGAAACATAGTTCAAGAAAAAGTTTCGGTATAAAAATGAGCGGTTATGGTTATATGTAGTTATAGTACATATATGGCGTCCTTAACCAAAGATTTGACATTTTGCACTGTAGTTATAGTTAAAGTTATAGTTAAAGCTACAGTTATAGTTAAAGTAAGTTGGTGCAACTCCCTCTAATCACAATTTAGCTTAGCTGATTACACTAGCACTACACTACCTTATGTCCATCCTACGCCGATACTTCGGTCGGTCATAGGATATGACACTATCAAATACACGACCCTAAAATACCACTAGAAGACACGTAAAGAGAGGTTGGTAAAAAGGGCATTAGCCAATTAAATCACGCGGAATCCAAAATAATGCCAAAATATTATACTTCATCGCTTTTAATGCGCAAACGCTCTTACGCCAACAATAAAGACGGGACGTGTCTTTCCAATACACGAAAAATACATAAATGTAAAAAAAAAATTACAGTGTACCCAGCGTGATATATTTCGGGCCTTTAGGAGGGTGAAAACTCAGCAAGTGTCTCGGAAGGCAATAAAATGTTATAAAAAAGTGTCATAAGACGCCATAACTCATTGTTTTGTTCGCGCGCTTTATGTGCCAAGTAATGGCATGGAATGCCTGGGAATGGGAATGGGAATTTCGACGTAATCATCTTTTATCATCGGGATTAAAATGATCATTGATTTTATCATTATCATCATGTTCATCCGGCCGCACTGAGACACTGATGATGATTAAACTTCAATTTAAGGCGTCCATTAGACGGTCATGCCCTGGTCAGTCAATTCCACCAATCATGGCTTTTGTTTGACTGTTGGTGAGTATTGGGATTAATAATTTTACATTACACAGTCATTCCGACTGATTGTCAGTCATACACAAAACTTCACAAAGAATCATAGGTACACGTTTTTACGCAAGATAATTATGGACGACTGACTGACTGACGCGTGATTGACGAAATGCCATTAAACGTTTACTCAAAAGTCATGATTGATGGTTGCATGACATAAAAACCAAAATATCCAGATAACTGTCAATCAATTTCATGCATCAGTCACTGCATTACACGGCAGGTTATTCAACACTCACACTTCACAGTCATGACTGTGGTAAAACTGGCAGCAAAACCTACCGTGTAATGGAAGAATTTGACAGATTGAGATGACAGGCTTTAAATGCAAAAATCTTCATATTTTAATTACAGTTAAGTAATAATATTCGTCTTTAAGTGCGGCATGTCAGTATGTTATTCTTTTATAGCCTGTGTAACAAGACTTTCATTATGAAATTGTTTGCTTCAATAAAACCTTTGTCGCGAAAAATGTATGCAGTAGCCAGTAAACGTATAGAATTTTCAATCTACAAACTAAGAAAAACCTTGTCATATTATACGAATATTGGATAGAAAACGCTTTTAGCCCATCAAGCCCAATAAGGACACCGGTGACCGCGACAACAATAGAATAACAATAGATTTCCAAGAATCCGCGATCGAAGGATTAAACGATTATGGGAAATTTCACAGAGATGTAGAGTAGACCACGTGGAACGGTAGAAGGGTTTAAGGCAGAGACCAGACATTTCCTTAGTCTATGGTTTAGGCTACTTTTATTGCGGAATATGTACCGTACCTGTGGGATTCTATTTATCGGGAACCAAGTCATAGCTATCACATGTACATTTGATTCAAAAGGACAAAGATACTAATAGTCAATGTTAAATTCGTTCTAAAGGTCATTGTAAAGGTCACAAGGTAATAAACGAGACCACAATACGAGACGCAAGTACATAACAGGAAATGTTTATCTACAATCTACATTGCCGTACGTACATAACATAGGTATCTACTATCTATATTATATTATGCGAGCTGCTCAATTCTCGCGATTAATATTTAACTTGTAGTACTGTCTTCATTTACCGGCCTTAACACGAAGAGTTTAAATCATATTTCAAATCTGCAACTAAAAATAAGTTAAAAAACAAGTCATTCACAGTTTAGTTTCATACCACTCCCACATTTCCCTCTCCACAACGAGTTAGAGTAGGAAAGTGGGGAGAGTAGGGATGGTTCTCTCAGTAGCCTTCGGATTTCATTATGTTTTCGTGCAGCGGCCGCAACACGTAAATTACGGAAAATAGTGAAATAGTGCAGTGAGTGAATTTAAAAGCTTTGAAGATGGGAAAAAGGAAAAGGAGTAGTGATACCGAAGCGTATTTACTTAAGAAAATTCGGAAATTGGAGAAAAAAGTATTGAAAAGACGTTGCTCGAGTGATTCAAGCAGTCTCGGTAAGTCTTTTCTTTTTTGTTACAGGTTTTATTGCTTTTTCGAAAAGTTTATAATTTTACGAGGACCTAATAATTAACATATTAGTAAAAAGTGATGCGAACAGTACGTTATTAATTTAATATTGGGACTGTTGCCTTCACGGATAATTGATGCGAATGGTTTTTGGGACCATTACCTTCAAATTTCAATAAATAAATTGATGCGAATGGTTTTCGGGATCATTACCTTCAATAAATAAAGTAAAACTGATATTTTATTTGCACAGTCATGTTATACGTAACAAAAATTATTTTATTTCTTCCTAGATTCTGAAAACGAATTTATGCCGGAAAATGAATCTCGGTCAGGAGGATCCTATTGTGCCAACTACTCCTCAGGATGCGGAGTCAGCTCCGGTCCCAATTGACAAAAATATTGTATCGGAACCGGAAATAAGCCTTGATGAATCTCCTTTAGGCAAAGATATTCATAAAGATATAGCTACTAGATTTCAGAATATTATACAAAACGGTTTAAAAAAGGAAGATAAACAAAAACTTAAAGAAGATTATCCAATACCCGGAAATTGCTTGTTATTTACAGCACCGATTTTAAACGCGGAAGTAAAAGCCGCAGTATCAAATGTTTTGTATAAAAAAGATTTACAATTTGCCGAACGTCAATCACAAATAGGTGTCGCACTATCAGCGTTGACTAACGCCATACAGACGCTGGCTTCTAATACGTCTGATACGAACCAAAGTATAATTAAGCATATAAGTGACGCCTCTAAGATTTTATGTGATATTCATTGCATCGACACTAAGTTGAGACGAAATTTTATGTTATCTGCATTGAATGATAAGCTTAAGGATACTTTGAAGGATGCGAAACGTGATAAGTACTTATTCGGTGAAGATTTGGCCGAAAAATTGAAAACTAATAAGGCTATACAAAAATCGAGCCAAGACTTAAAAGGTTTCCAATCTAGATACCATACAGCAAAAACGAATCCTCAGCCTTCTACGAGCAATTTAAACTGGAAGCGCCCGCAGTCCAAACCTCAGGCGAAGAACCAGAGGCCAGCTTCGACTGTACAACGACCTGCGGGCCAGACGACGTTGCCTCCACATCAGGAGTCTACACACAGACACAACTCGAGGAATGTCAGTCGGGGCAATGCCCATTACAAAACCAGGAAGTCTTAACGTCACAGGTAACCACTTTATCTGGTAGACTAAGATATTTTTCTACAGTTAGGCGCAAGCTTACAAAAGATCCTGTAATATTGTCATATATTGAGGGTTATGAAATACCTTTTACAAGTGCTCCATTTCAAATAAATTATCCAACAAATAATTTTAATCAATTGGAAAACATACAAAATATCCAAATTGAAATTAAGAAGCTCTTAAATAAGGGTGCTATTTAACCTTGTGCTAGGTCAAAAGGTGATTTTTTATCTTCAATTTTTCTGATACCTGAGCTAAATGGCGAGCACAGGCTAATTTTAAATTTAAAGAAACTCAATCTTTTTATTAAACCGCCCCATTTTAAAATGGAGGACTTAAGAACTGCCATAAAGTTAATAAATCAAGATAGTTTTTTAGCGTCGGTAGATTTAAAGGACGCTTATTTTTTAATTCCTATACATCCACTGTATAAGAAATATTTAAGATTTGAATTTCAAAAATTAACTTATGAATTTAATTGTTTACCATTTGGCCTAAATACAGCACCGCTTGTTTTTACTAAGCTCATGAAACCGGTTATAGAACATTTACGTTTACATGGTTATATTTCTACAATATATTTAGATGACATATTACTGATAGGTAATACCTATAACGAATGTAAACTAAATTTAGACAATACTATCCTATTACTAAGTAATTTGGGCTTTATAGTTAATTACAATAAAAGTAATTTAGTACCTAATACTTCCTGTAAGTTTTTAGGTTTTATTATAGATACCAAAAATTTTTGTGTGAATTTACCACAGAATAAAATAGAGAAAGTAAGAATACAATTACATAAATTTAATTCTCTAGATAAATGTAGTCTCAGAGACTTTGCTAAGTTTATTGGTTTACTAATATCTGTTTGTCCTGGCATTGAATATGGATAGTTACACACAAAAATATTTGAAAGGCACAAATATTTACATTTAAAAATACATAATAACTATGACTATAATATACAATTAAATAAATCACTTATTAGTGAAGACCTAGAATGGTGGAGTAAGAATATTGATTGTTCTGTAAGTCATATTAGGAAATCTCATTATAATTTAGTCATATTTTCTGATGCATCAAATACTGGATGGGGTGCTACATCTAAAATGGTGTCAGAGCTAATGGTTTCTGGACGAGTGACGAAAAAAGTTATCATATTAATGTTTTAGAACTATTAGCAGCTTTCTTTGCATTAAAAGTATTTGCAAAAGATATTTGTAACCGTCAAATATTATTTCGTATAGATAATACAACTGCTGTCGCGTGCATAAATCGAATGGGTAGTGTCCAGTTTCCACATTTGCATAAGGTTTCGAAAGAAATTTGGAAATTTTGTGAAAAAAGGCAATTATTTATTTTCGCTTCATATATAAAATCTACTGAAAACTGTATTGCAGATTTTGAATCACGTAGAATAAAATCGGATACCGAGTGGGAACTCGCTGATTTTGCTTTTTCGCATATAGTCAAAAATTTTGGTACACCTCAAATAGACTTATTTGCCAGCCGTTCTAATACAAAGTGTGATAAATATGTATCGTGGAAGTCAGACCCATTCGCTTTTTGCATTGACTCTTTTACTATAGACTGGAGTGAATATTTTTTCTACGCTTTTCCTCCGTTTGCTATAATTTTAAAAATGCTTAATAAAATCATTGCTGACCAGGCTACTGGGATTGTTGTCGTGCCCTATTGGCCTACACAGCCCTGGTTTCCTGTTTTTAAACGCTTAATAATATCCCAAATTATTTATTTTAAGCCAAATAGTAACCTGTTACTATGTGAATATTCCAGGTATCCACACAGTCTACACCGAAACCTTACCCTGGTTACAGGAATATTATCAGGGAAACGTTGTTAAGAAGAAGCGTACCTCCTTCTTCTATAGATATAATGATAAATTCTTTAGCTTCTAATACTCAGAAGCAATACAATTCTCACTTTAAGGAATGGTTTAACTTCTGTAACTTGCAAAACATAGATTATTTAAACGCATCAGTGCCTAACGTACTATATTTTCTAACTAAGTTGTACAATGCCGGTTATAGCTACGGCAATCTAAATTGTTGTAAATCTGCTTTATTTTTTTTATTTAGTTCTAACATAATGAACGACGATCGGATTTTAAGATTTATGAAAGGAATTTTTCGATCCAGACCCCCAAAGCCGAAATATGAATTTACTTGGGATACCTCTATTGTCCTAAATTATCTTTCGACTCTGTATCCTAATGATGATTTAAATTTGGAAATCTTATCAAAAAAGGTTATCACTTTGCTAGCTCTCGTCACTGGTCATAGAATTCAAACCATTTCAAACATTAAATTAAGTAACATGTTGTTTAAAAACGATCAAATCATTATCAAAATTTCTGATATAATTAAAACTACAAAACCAAACATGAATCAACCTATACAAAAAATACCGTTTTATGATGTTAATGAAAATATTTGTCCAGCCCGTGCATTATCTAGTTATCGATCTAAAACTGAGTATAACAGTAAAATTGGGGTACTGGTTATAATTTTTAATTTCGAAATAAAAGAGGAAGATACCATATAAAAGGAATGCTATATTACTCTGAAAAAAAAACAATATTTGAGGACATACATCATGCCAACAAGGCTTTGATTAAAAACAAGGTTCTCTATGTTTCCTGTTTCTCTATTTGTTTCTTAACTCAAAGGCCTCGGCAGATATTAAATGTGATGTTTAGTGCGAATATTAAGAATTCAGGAAAATGGAATTTATAATCTGGAATTAATTTCATCTGTAGGCTGGTTCGAATAGTAAAGGTAGACGTGGTTATAGTGGGTTTTTGATATTTTATAATAGAAGTTTACTTACCTACTCATTACCTACCGCTTTTCCTATGCTTTATCGAAAAGTTAACCAATGAAAAACACAGTCTATTATAATATTATAAATGCGAAAATTTATCTGTTTGTCTGTCTGTCTGTTACCACTTCAAGCTTAAACGGCTAATGGCTAAACTGGTTTCGATGAAAATTAGTATATAAAATAATAATAGTATCTGACTTTGAAGTCCCAGGAAAGGATATATAGGATAGTTTAATTTATCCCGAAAAATGCACGGTTCACAGTTTACACTACGATAAACTAATTTTGGCGCAACGGAGTTGCGGGCGTCATCTAGTTGAAGAGATAAGGCTCAGTCAAACTTTCAGAAATCGGGCATATTATGTAATACCTCGATCGTGAGAATCGCAGACACAATAGATTTTCAATTGTTATGCGGCAGCCGGCTGCCGCTTGGGGATTGATGGGTTAACGTAACTTACTATGGAGAAACTGGGTTTTTACTCCTAAGCGGCCGTTCATAAAATACGTCATACACACGTACGTTCATAAACACTATTTATAAGATAAATCGCCGCCCCCACCGAATAAAATCGTAATCAAAAATCTAAATTTTACAGGAAGAAATAAAAACGGTTTTTGGCTCATAGCTTTTTAACAGGTTCACACAGGAAAATTATTTTTATACCAAAAGAAAGCTAATTTTTTTTGCGATATCTTAATGTTTTTTATAAAATATAATGATATTTCTTACTGATATTGTAAGTCAAAAAGTATAATACCGAAATTTAAATAGAATTTTTGTCCGTAACACATCAATACGATATTATTCGGGTAAATTGTCGACAACGAACTACACAGTAATAGTTGGATGCGATCCTATTGGCTGTCTTACAGATATGTTTACTGGCTCTGTAATCGACTGTTACCAATATATTCGACGCTAAAAGTAAGTCACATGTTAATCGTAAAATATATTAACTTTATTATTCCATGGCAAGCGAAACATACTATATATATGTAAAAATATAATACAGAATTTAAAAAACATAAAATATATTGTAATAATTAACTGGATTCTTAAATAAAACCATTTTTTATTTTTATTTTAAAGGTATTTTAATAATTTTATAACAAAAGGTAAGTATATAAAATTTTACAGTAAAATAACAATCAGTTATACTTTTTTCATACCTCCGAAGCCTCATCTAGGTCTAATTCATCGAGATCGTCTAACTGTGTCTGTTCCGAATTTCCACAACAGACAAGTGAGTTGTAAAAAGCGTGATAATGTTTAGGAATGTGTTGATTAGCACATAGATCAAGTAAATCATCATACAGAGGCTTAGGCAGGGGCAAAGGCTGGCGATAAAGGTGTGTCAAGTCTGTATCTAAGTTTGTAGGTGCCAAATTTTTTGGGCGCCGCCCACGTTTTGATTTGTTGCCATCAGAATCAGTATCTAAGTCAATGTATTCCTCATTAAAATTATATTTCAATTGCAACACATGAGATCTTTCTTGAGACACCTTTATTTCCATTACTTTCGACCATGAAATCTTTTTACCCTGTGTATCTTTAAGCCAGTTTTTATTGACAATGAGGCGTTTTAAATCAAAAAAGTTATTTTGCTCCATTTCTTTTGCAATATTATATTTCTCGCCTTTTACCTTTGCATTTTGTATTATGCTGTAGACTTGGTTAGGGGTGTACAAAACTTTATTTTTCATTGCACGTTCAACACACGAGTGTTCATTACATCAGTCATTTCATAAAGTTATTGAACATTTTAATTCTGATGAAAACTAGCCAAGTCAAATCTAATCTAGTTAAAGATCTCACATTATTTAAATAACATCAATTGTTATAGATATTCAATAAAGTAAAGGAATAGACTCTATTATTTGTTCATAATGTTATTTGGTTTCTATACGTACATAATTCGATTTCCCATGGAACTTGGCACTCATTTAGATCTCCATCCTTTTTACGGCGAAGTCCATAGACAAGAAATATAATGTTTGTATGGAACTTGGCTCAGCATTTTTACATTTATGTTTTCGGTGGGATATCACTTCCTTTTTGCAAAGAAAAATTTCCGAGCAAGGGTGGACACCTTCATCTTCCCAGTTCAAACATCCATAATATTCGACTATATTCAATCGCAATTCGCAACCTTAAAGTGCCGTTTCACTACTTCCCGACAAGTGTCGGATATGCTATCCGCAACTTATCTGACAGATACTTCATTTATCAGATAAGTGTGGATAGCCTATCTGAAACGTATCAGGAAGTGGAGAAACAGCCCCTAAGCCTTATTGAGACTTGAGTATCAGACGAATAAAACAAAGAAAATCCAAGCGAATGGAAAATACAGCTATCATCAGAAGGCATTGGAATAATACGGTATAACACAAGTGTATTTCCAACCATTAACTATAGTGTACAACTTACTGAGCGGAAGTTAAGTAGCTATTATTATAATAGCTGTCTAACAGACAGACAAACAGACAAACGGACGGACGAACAGACAGACGAACAGACGTATTGAAATAATTATATGTCTATTCTCGGGACTCAAACTATATCTCCATACCAAATTTAAGAACAATCGGTACAAGCAGTTTGGGTGTGAAGACGTAACAGACAGACCGACACATTTCATTAAATCGCCTTCTATTCATTTCCTAAAGTTTTTTCAATTCAGAAATAAATGTTTACGGGGAGCTCCAAATTCCCATACAATAAACGTGATTTTTTGGCCTTTTTTGCTCTAAATCAATAATGGCAGCTGATATATACTTGAAATGTTCACAAAATCTTTAATTATATTTCTTCTTTCAGAATTAATAATAAAAGTAAAATAAAATAAATATTTAAGGGGGGTCTCCATTTTGCTCTGTCCGACTCGCACTTGACCGATTTTTTTTGTTTTTTGATTTTTTCCTACGCTTACACACTATTACCAAGCTGGATTCCAAATTTCAGCCTTCTAGATCATCTAGAAGTGGGTTAGAATTTTGATCTATAGGTCAGTCAGTCAGTGATAAAAATTTAGATTTTCGGACATTAATATCTTAATAACCGTTTGAGCTATGCTTATGAAATTTAGAGCATGTATTTATCTCGCAGGTTTGATTATATGAGCCAAATTTGAAACGTTTAACAGAAATAGTTTATGAATTATGAGGGGGTCAAAAGTAGCTGCAAATGGTTCGTGTAATATTACACACGGTGCATGCTTACCATTCTGTTATGCTGGAACTTGGCTTGACACTCTACCGCGTGTCTAGATCACAAATGAAGATAATGTAAACAATTATTATTGCTTGACCTTCGAAACACGTGGCGAGGTTAAGGCTATCACTTTCTTTTATATGCCGACAAAGCGAGAGCAATGTATAGTACTTTTGATGCAAGCATTAGCAAATTGTCGCAACCTGTAAACACTTGTCGCAATGTACGCAAAGTACTATCGTGAGATGCATTACTACATTACGAATAATATGGTAATGTCCTGAGTCCTGACTGACATCTGTTTTTAGCCGCCTTTTGTTTTTTGGTACCGGAATAAGATCGCGATATCAGTTTGCCATATTAGTTTGGTCATTCAGAAATTAGTAATATTTTATTGTTATAGTGTTCGTCGTAAAGTTTGTTGCTTATGCGTAGGCGAATAATACATGTATGTTTATTACAAAATATCTATCTCAAAAACTATCAGTCCGACTGCTATGAAAAAAATTCACGAGGTGGAATTGGCCTTCAAAAGCAATAATCCGTTATAAAAGCACTTCTATAGTAATAGTCGATTACGATACTATTCGGTGGGGGCGGCGAAATTTTGATTGATAATACACAAATTTTGATATTAGAAAAAATATATATTTTTTTATTTTGATAATAAAATTTAAATCAATTAATAAATATATTTAATAACAAACAAATAAAATATAATATTTCTATTTATCAGCAGTCCAAGGATTCTGTAAATGCTCCGAAGACCGAAACATCTTTATTTAGTAATTGGTGACTTCTATTATTACAAAATTGAATTTTTTTTTAATGAACGGTGAATGTCACGCTGCCGTAGACCCCTGTCCCCCCTTGTCACACTCGGCAAACCCCCCCCCCCCCCTTGTATGCGAACGTATTTTATGAACGGCCCCCAAGTCTACGTAATTTTTTAAACATAAAGTAACAGAATACTCACTCGAAAATCCATCAGCGAAGTATATTAACGAGAAGAGAAGTAAGGAAGTCCTCCAGTCCATGGTGTACCTGAAAATAGAAATATTAAATTAAGTTACAGCAAAACTTTATTCGTACTATACTGTACTCGGCGAAACATGGCGGTAGCGGTCATTGACTCCTTGTCAAAAACTTTCTATACAAAGCCACGATTGACAACATTTGACACTTCATTGTCAATCGCGGTTTATATAGATAATGACAAGTTTTTGACAGGGAGTCAATGACCGCTACCGCGATGTTTCGCCGAGTACAGTATAGATGTTCAAAATTCATACAGGACCCATACATTTTTCTTATCCCTATACTTTCCCGGACTCAAATTATCTCTATAGTCTATAACAAACTTCATTAAAATCCGTTCAGAGGTTAATTAAACGTGAAGAGATAACAGACAGACACACTTTCACCTTTATAATATTAGTATGTAATTAGTATGGATGGACTAAAGTGAACGTAAAACTTCAGATGGAATATAACCTATCAACTCCCAAGCGGTCCAAGTGGGCCGCGGCCCGCGATAATAATAGATTTCCAAGAATCCGCGATCGAAGGATATAGAACACTTTTAATGACAAGGGCATAGGATATCTGGGGGCTCGGTAGTGCCCCAGCCAAGTCTAAGGGCCTGTTTCACCACTTTCTGATAAAGTGCCGAATAGGCTATTCACAACTTTTTTGACAGATTCTCCATACTTGATCTGTCAAGTTAAGTGGTGAATAGCCTATTCGGCACTTATCAGGAAGTGGTGAAACGGGCCCTGTTAGAGTGGCACGGCCAGAGGATACTTTTTTATCGGATTCCAAAAAAAGGAGAAGGTTCTTAATTCGACTGCATTTTTTGTAGCAATGTTCCAGCGACACTGTATTTCTTTGCAGCATTCAGTTTCAAGTTTATACAGCTGATATTCCATTACAAATTATTAAGACTATAAAAATTTTACTTTGACACATAAATTACAAACGAACAAAGTTGGGTTTAATTATCTTAAAATTTCTTTGTCTGGAGAAAAAGTTAGAGAATCCGTCTCTGTTAATTAAAAGCAACGCCCGGATTGAATTTACTGTAAATTGTTAAGTATCAACGGCACTCGGAAATTCCTTGGAGATTTTTCGATATTGGATAGAGTGCTGGGTATGGAAAATATTTAAATAATTAAGAAAGGCAACTGCTGTAGCAAGGAGAAGGGGTGTTTTATGCCTAAGACCGATGTAGACTCTATTATGTCTCATCTATTGCTCTATACACTACAGTCTACATCATTTACATCCTGTGTTTACATCACTACGGTAAAACGATTCCATTTTGATACTAAAATGTAGTGAACGACGATTCGATTTTTATCAGAGACGGAAGCCATTGTTGCACTATTGACTATACCTATTGACTTATCAATCCATCAAAAAGTAATTCTCACGCTAGTTTATAGCATTTGAGTCAACAATAGATGCAATTTTCACACAATACATAATCCATACTTCTTACTTCCATACTAATATCTATTATAATGCGAAAAGTGTAAGTGTGTGTCTGTCACATCTTCACGTTTAAACAACAGAACCGATTTTAATAAAATTCGGTATGGAGATACTTTGAGTTCCGGGGAAGGAGATAGGATACTTTTATCTCGGAAAATGTACGGTTCCCGAGCGATAAACTTTCTGCGTAATGGCGTTGCAGGCGTCTTCAGCACCGGTAGCATAGCTACAGTTATAGAGATGCGAAAGTATAGACCATAGTTTCTCAACCTTATTTTGCTCACCGCCCACTTTGAGAATATGTTTTTTTCTAGAGCCCCCCATCTTAATTTTACATACCATCTGTCGCGAATTTAAAACAGCTATTGCCACGATTATATTTAAACGTAAGATATTATATTATGGTCGTAAGATAGGAATATGACTCCTATTTCTCAAACGCCCACAAGGGGGCGTTATCGCCCACGTTGAGAACCTATGGTATAGACCAAGGCTGCTCAACCTTTTTTACAGTGGGGCCAAACGGTGGATTCCGACATTTACAACGGGCCATTAACTTAGGTTTAATTAAATATAATACCAATCAAACTTTTTGCAGTTGTACGACTTTTAACAATTTATGTATGACTTTTAACAATTTATTTATGTTGGTTGATAAATCTGATGTTGACAGTAGCAACAAGTCCGAAATATGTTGCCCAGTTAATGATGTGCGGTATTTTTAACATAATTAAGGTCTGAAAACAATTTTTCACAGACATAATTATGTT
Organism: Polyommatus iphigenia; assembly: GCA_963422495.1. Classification (NCBI taxonomy): domain Eukaryota; kingdom Metazoa; phylum Arthropoda; class Insecta; order Lepidoptera; family Lycaenidae; genus Polyommatus; species Polyommatus iphigenia. Next base: position 11,572,143 of record OY730177.1, read on the forward strand.
GATCCAAAACTACATAAAAACTGTAACGCTAGATCAGTTATTGCAGGAAAGTCTTCTTTTGGTACCAATTTCCAGAAATCTGCAAAATCTTCTGAAGAATTTTGAGGTTTCGACGACACTTTTTCGACAAAAAGGGTTTTCACTTTTCAATGATTGATGATTTTGCAGTTCAACGAGTTCTAAGTTCTAACTAAATATTGGCAGGGTAACTAACTATGTCAGTCAAACTGATTAAGAAAGGATTTATGAAAATTTGTATATTATCCTTCGCGGCCAGGGCTGCCAGATGTAAAAACTGCGCGATCGTATCGATAGCTCTTAAAAGTCTTATTCTGTAGTAGGCTCAACATAAAAAGATCGTACGTATGAAACACTTTAATTATAATTATTATAAAATATTGTTTATAAAAATTTTAAAACGGAATTACTTATTTGATTTCAAACTAAAACACGAAGTAAACTTAGCACTCAGCTGCGGCCTGCGAGATGCGAGTTGCGACCGGCAATAACAAGCAGTTGAAAGTATCGGCCTGACCGGGCATAGCACCTCGCTCGGTCGGAAGATCTTCCTTTGGCCTCTACACTTACTCCCACTGTCAACAAGTTTATACTTTCAATCAAACATACATTAGAAAAGAAGAGTATAAGTACCAGAGTAATGCAAGCAATCCCAAACTTAATTCGATAATATTAAAGGTTAAAATCAAATAACAACTTGTCGCCCTGGGGCATGTGGAATAGTATAAGCATAGTATAAGGAGGGGAAGTAAGTTATCTTCATACAAAGGCACCGCGCGCGGCTTGTATGTGTGCGCCATAGTATCAATGCGTCGCCGCACGCACACTAATAAGTGTGCGTGCGGCGATCTCGTCGAATCTCGGACCGTTTTCGGACCATACCAGTCGGGGCTACTTTACGCTGCGCGCCCGCGTCGCGCCACGCCGCGCCAAACGAATCAAAAATGTCCGATCATAATCGCAGGAGTAATAAATATTGCTGTGTGTTTGGGTGTTTTATTTAGTAATGCAACAATTCCAGAATTTTCTTTGTTTAAATTACCAGTTGAACAGGAAAGGTAAGTACTACTCAGTTATTCTAGCATAATATAATTTTTACTTGATGATCAGATACCTACTTACTTCTTTTTTTATTGTACCTATTAGTTTTCTATCACACAAACTTTCCCACTAGAACATAGTATAAAATATAAGAGAATGTTTTAGGTAAGTACTTTTGATCAGTCAACTAATTTGCCGCTATTGCTTTGTTTACGTTTAGTAATGCCGATTTCTGTGTATTGTAGGTATATTATATTAACTAGCTACTTACAGTCAATTACATAATTGAAATCGTAATTAAAAATAAGTAATTGACTAATTGTAAATCAGATATTAATTATACACATAAAGCAAAGTTCGAATCATAACAACAGATTTGTTTATAGTAGGTACCTACCTATAAGAGACAGGCGTTAGTTTTTAATGTTGCTTTAAAGGGTATATTTATAATTTTATTTAGACATCGGATTATATGCACGATCCAAGTGCCGAAATATGCATGCAAATATGCACGAAAATTGACCGAAATATGGACAATCAAGAGTCACTTATTATTATTAAAAGTCGGAAGACCGCGACGTCGCGTTGCCGCGACGAAGCGCGGACAGCCGCTTGCCGCTCCCACATCACAACGCCGCCGCGCCGCCGCCGCCCAAAAATTGACAACCCTAAGACAGTAGGTAATTAAATCGCGGATTGGGCCGGAGTTAACCTACTTCCCCTCCTTTTACTATGGTATAAACATGAATATGTTTATGGTAAAATGTTGCCAGGACACATCTAAATTAAAATCAAAATCAAAATTGATTTCAAGATTATGATTTTTAATTCGAGATTATGCACAGTAAAAAAGTCGTATGTTTCATGTACGATCGTAATCTTACAATCGTACAATAGTAAATTGTACGTAAATAATCGTACGAGTACGATTTAAATCGTACATAATATGGCAGCCCTGTTCGCGGCAGCCAATTAGGCGGGATTTCTCAGTTTGGCGGGATATTCAAAAATTCCTTGTGCGGGCCATTTAAAATTCTTTCGCGGGTCATAATGTGGCCCGCGGGCCTGGGGTTGAGCAGCCTTGGTATAGACAAACTGCGGCGATAAACTGAAGGTGCCGTTCCGATCTTCGACAAAAAATCAAATACATAATAATATAATGCCACTTTACCTACTCTGACTTTACGACATAGACTATAGTCCTAAATCTACTTTATGACGTAGTATATAGTCTATGTCATAAAGTGGCATTTTAACATTTAATGCGGGCTCTACACTCGCGGCGCGAATTGCGGCCGCGATTCACGGATGCTACGCGCCGTGAACACGATGCGTACAAATACGAAGCCGCGAAGCGCAAACACGAAGCTGCGAAACCCTCCACACTCGCGGTTAGCGGCATTATAATTCCCGCATTATAATTGAATTTTTGTCGATCGCGGCTAGCCGCGGTAAAGATCAGAACGGCACCTTCAGTTTATCTCCGCAGTTTGTCTATACTTTCGCATCTCTATAACTGTAGCCATGCTACTGGTGCTGGTATGCAATAAAGCATTGACGTATAAAGGACAACCAGAAAGAGAAGGATAGAGAAAGAGATGGTAATATCAAATGTATGCGGTATGCGGTATCCGTGTAATAAGACGCCAAGCGCCATATAGCTTCCGGTTACTAGCAATGGTGAAAATGTATTCAGCGAGAGATTTTTCAAATACCAGCCGTAGGTAATGGAAATTCCGCTGCGGCTTATGCCTCAAGTTATAATAGAAGCCTCCGTCGGAATGTGGAATTGAAAAGGCAACTACAATAAAAATGTTATTCGCATTAAGAAGCCACAAACAGGGGTTATTTATGCAGTTATAGATTTGTGTTTTAATAACAATATTTAGCTGTTTTTGCCCAGTTTGTGAGGTGTTTTGACGGGAGTAACTTTTTAAATGTTTAAACTTTAACGACAAATTATTATTATATACCGATCAAAAATTTTGAATAAACGCCTGTCAGCAGAACTACTAAGCACAAGGCATGAAAAAGGCAAAAAGAGTGGTAAAAAAACGGTTCGCAAACGGCGGAGTACCTATCTAATCATTGAACATACATAAAAAAAATCCACAGCCGAACGTATAACCTCCTCCTTTTTGGAAGTCGGTTAAAAATTTGATCAATTCGGTGCTGTTTTGAGTCAATTTGAAATTTTAAGTGCGAAATGAAGATTTTACGCACATATTATTATTGCTGCCAAATATCCTTTTTGAAAATTTTAAATTAAAGGTTCATTGCAAGAAACCTTATCAAAATACTAACGCCTTCAGGTTTTGTGAGGCACAAGACTTCTGCGTTGGGACTTAGGCTAGAGAACGTGATATCGATTTCCACTTAAACCGGTCTCGCACAAGTCTTGATGTGATATTACGCCCGTTGAGACTCAAAGCTCGCTACAAAGGAGCCACAGTGTGAACGGCGAATTCAAACCGTGTCTATATTTTTGTTTTCTTATTTTGCATTACAAAAGCAAAAGTTTCACCGGTAAGTGGCTGGAAACCAGAAGCTTCGTATGGAACAGAATAGAGACGTAATTGTGGGTATATGTGAGTATCGTAAAGAGGGTTTTACTACAGATTACTAAATAGTTACTACACAAGTTTACCAATAATTCTTGGAAATATTTGGAACCCATTTCACTGTAAGCATCCTTAATTTTTCCTTGAAATGTATTGCAAATTGTTATTTTTTGCAAAGTTAAAAAAGGATCACATCATCATCTTTACTTAGCTCTTTTGTTTCGTGCGAACGTCGTGAAAAATAACCCATCATCACTTATTGCCTTCGATTAAATATTTCAGAGATATTTGATCGAAGTACATTGCTGATCGTCCCATGCGTTCGGAAAACAAAACGCCAGCGTCACATAATTGCCGCACAGCGTTGTACATTGCTCAGTGTCAGATTGGTTCACTTGAATATCGAATCAGCCATTGAGCGATGGCATAGGAATAAATCTACGACGAGCAGAGGGTATAAATCGCTGTGAGCGACGACAGACAGCACTGCCGATGACATAATAAATGTCGCTCTACCGCACCAGCAAAAAGTGGCATTATGTGGGAAAAATCCAAGATTAAGGCACAGGCAACATTACGTCCGAGACAACGTCACGTGTAGATAATGCGAAGACGCGAGATAAGAATTATGCATAGAGGAAAATAATACACGGAATTATGGTTGTTATGAATATAGAGTGGAAGTAAAACGCATCTATCGTATAGAGGTGTTTGTTATAATAGTAATTTATAATAAGCATTTACTAGAGCTTAAATTTACCTTTAATATCAGCATATTGCTTCTTAATAATTATTTATTAATAAGTAGCGACCCGCCCCGGCGTCGCACGGGTATAAAATATATAGCCACTGAAAAAATGATTAAAATCGACAGCCTACGATCCTTCACGTGGTTTTTTTTATTATAAAAATTGCGCGTTCGCGAGATAAGCCCTTTCAAATAATTTCCCCCGTTTTTTCCACGTTCTCCTATTAGTCTTAGCGTGATAAAATATAGCTTATAGCATTCCTCAAAAATGGGCTATCTAACAGTGAAAGAATTTTTCAAATCGGACCAGAAATTCCTGAGATTAGCGCGTTCAAGTTAGCCCTTTCAAATAATTTTCCCCGTTTTTTCCACATTTTCATCTATTTCTTCGCTCCTATTAGTCTTAGCGTGATAAAATATAGCCTTCCTCGATAAATGGGCTATCTAATACTGTAGGAATCATCAAAATCCGTTACGTAGTTTTAAAGATTAAAGGGAACAAAGGGACATGAGGGAAAAAAGCGACTTTGTTTTATAATATGTGTAGAGAGCACAGAACAATAAAAACAGGTAGAGATATAGAAGATATAGATAAGAAATATTTAAAATTACATTTCTGCTTTAAACTAAGTATGCTCTATTCTCTCTGAAAGTCAGCAAAATTTTCAATCAGAATTTTCAAGGCGTTTCCAAGTTTCAACTTTCGTTCATTCATTCCTGCCCACGAAAGTGAACTATCGACCAAAAGAATGAAGTTTTGTTAATCAACTCCAAGTTTCAATCACGCTGAACAATTTTGAGCTACATTTCAATTGATTACAGGAAAACAAGGCAGTAGTTGCTAATTAAATTTGCATGTTTTACGTACCGGAGCCTAGAGGCATCTCGCTGAGATTTTAATAAACCAATAGGAGCCTCTTGTTATCATCTTTTATATGTAGTTTATATTAAATTTATAAGAGCAAGAAATTTACAAAAAAAATGAGTAATCTAGCCGAGATTATTGAAACATGGGTAAAACAATGTTTTGTAATTGTAAATCTTAAAGGTACAATTCCGTGCATCGCGATCGATCGCGGTCGTGCACGACCTACGACTGTCGTCGGACGCTCACGACCATAGTCAACGTATGAAAATGTATGGCACCGCTTCCGAGGCCCGCGACTGACGCGCGCGGCCTACGACTGTCGTAAGCCGCGCACGATCGTGTCTTGAAGTTATGACAGTCGCGCACGACCGACGACAGTCGTAGGCCCCGCGCGACCGTGTCAAAGTTAAGGTACAATTCCGTGCATCGCGATCGATCGCGGTCGTGCACGACCTACGACTGTCGTCGGACGCTCGCGACCATAGTCAACGTATGAAAATGTATGGCACCGCTTCCGAGGCCCGCGACTGACGCGCGCGGCCTACGACTGTCGTAAGCCGCGCGCGATCGTGTCTTGAAGTTATGACAGTCGCGCACGACCGACGACAGTCGTAGGCCCCGCGCGACCGTGTCAAAGTTATATGGCACGATCGCGCGCGGCTTGCGACAGTCGTAGGCCGCGCGCGTCAGTCGCGGGCCTCGGAAGCGGTGCCATACATTTTCATACGTTGACTATGGTCGCGAGCGTCCGACGACAGTCGTAGGTGGTGCACGACCGCGATCGATCGCGATGCACGGAATTGTACCTTTATATGGCACGATCGCGCGCGGCTTACGACAGTCGTAGGCCGCGCGCGTCAGTCGCGGGCCTCGGAAGCGGTGCCATACATTTTCATACGTTGACTATGGTCGCGAGCGTCCGACGACAGTCGTAGGCCGTGCACGACCGCGATCGATCGCGATGCACGGAATTGTACCTTAAGGGCGAGCTGTCACTTGAGACGAGGCAGTCTTAAGACAGGCTAATCGTAATACAAAATGGTAAGTATTTGTTACATGTGTGCGTTTCGTACAGCAATATTCTGTCAGACTGTCTTGTCTCAAGTTAGCTTAGCTCTAAAGCTTCTCTGCAGCTAATTTCGTTATGAAAATCTTCCATTTTAACGAATGGGTAAATATTTCCTCTTCTACAATTCAGCATCTAATGAACATGCTTGTATTTAAATAATACCTCCAACTTAATATAACATCTTGACAAAGTTTGAGCAGTGCATGCAGTGGCGTAGTTAGGTAACCGAGGACCCCGGGGCAAGAAGTAAAGTAGGGCATAGTCAGAGGCAAGTGGAGACGCAACTAGAAAGACGTATATTTCATGTGGGCAAGGCTGTCCGATTAGAGGCGAATAAAGAAACTTTAGGTCCAGTACTCCAGGTATTAACTTAGGAAATTTAAGGTCAGTTTATTAATTTTGCAATTTAAAATCTAATTACTTGAACACTTATTACCTTACAGATACCTCTTAAAAATTGCGACTACGAAATATCCAAAATTTATTTATTTATTTTATTTTCTTTGGAAAACTTACAGCTAAATATTATTAATAACTACTTACCTCGATCGTGGGAATCGCAGACAATCGATTTTTAATTGTTATGCGACAGCCGGACGCCACTTGGGGATTGATGGGTTAGCAATGGAATAATTAGATTGTAAATGAGAGATTTCCTTAAATAACAATGCAAGAATTAGATCGTAAATCAGAGATTTAGGGGCCCCGGGGCGCCACCCTACCTTAGCAAGCCCCTTAGTACGCCACTGGGTGCATACAAACTAACCGACGACACATGTATTGCACACGTCCGTCGCCAAGTTTATGACACCCCTGGAGCAATTTCGTCCGAAACTGCTCGCATAACCTTGTTACCAACTACTGGAAGTAAACGTTTTGCGGATTATGGCCAACTTGTGTCCTTATTGAAACCTGTTTCTCCTTGTTTTTGTTCATCAGCAGTCACCAATCCGTTTTAGTTGCAATAAGGATCCTTACGAAATATTACCAGACGAGATGCTTTTGAAAGAGAGACAGGTGACCTTAAAACAGTTTGAAAAATATGTATTATGCAAATAGCTTAATGCTGAAATATCGTGCTGATTAAAGGACCCTTAATGGCTTTGAAACTGGATGCAGATGGTATAGAGATGAGTATAATTGTGTCTTTACTGTGGCAAAATACCAGAATTTAAAGAATTTTTGATATCTAATGATACTCATTTTGAATACTGAGAGGCTATTAAATAACATATCCTAAGATCCGACCGTAAAATCCTGCACGAATCGTTTTTTTCGATCAAATATATTTTAAAATAATCTTTAGAACGTATAGAATGGATTAATGTTGGGTTGCCTTGTTAAAAGTAGCCGCAAGTACCTCTAATTGAGCAAAATGAAAGCCCGTAATACAAACTTGCGTGTTATACTGTATACAATAGAAAAGTAAGAACTAAGAAGGAATGACATTGAGGAATGACAGGACACTACGCATAAAAATAAGAACGCCTGTTAAATAAAAATAGCAATCTTGTGGGTTCTCGACGTCCTCAAATCCTGCCAGGCATAATAATTGTAGGCCTGAACATTTGTCATATACAAAAGTGATGGTAACCCCAGTTTGCGGCTATCGTGCAACAGGCAACCATGGATATTCATGTACAAAATGCATAAAACTTTAATTTTGTATAAAAATTATAAAAAAAATTCGATGCTTCAATTTTGACGAAGAACTATGTCTGTTTACGGGCTGGCAACCCTAGGTTGCGGCCGACTTAGAGCTGGCAACCATTTATACCTTATTTTGTCTCGTCATTTCCTTTCAAATGATGGAAAATTTATTGAAAAAAAAGATACATGCAAATTTATGCATTTATCTCATGAACATTATACTTAATTAGAGGTACTGGCGGCCACTTTTGACAAGGCAACCCAACATTAATCAATTCTATACGTTCTAAAGATCATTTTAAAATATATATGATCGAAAAAAACGATTCATGCAGGATTTTACGGTCGGATCCAATGTTAACATTTGCTACCAAAGCTGACGTCCAGCCGATACGGCCTTGGCGTATAATATTTCGTGGGATCAATAATTTCCAAATCAAACATCATGAACCCAAAGCATGATTCGTTTATGCTTATTTTGAGCGAATTTTTTTTGTAAGGACTGAGCAAAAATGGGATAAAACTTGAGTGATATATACAATAAACATACATGATATAAATAGTAGTATTTGTATTAATACCAGTTACAACTATATCGACATACATACAATTATTGTGATATTCTTATAACTCATTGTCTGCGACTAAACGTGCTTGGTCACAATTCGATATACATTGTTGACTTATACCATGTCGTTTCTGGAATTTTATCAGCTGGGTAATTTGTAACGTGCAATATGACTAATTGTTATACAGAATTCAGCCTTGGTAGTTGGTATCCTCATTGAATCATTTGGTAACACACAAATCATAAAAGGCTTACGGTAAGAAAAGGCAATTTTACACAGAAAATGTTATAGCCTTATGCGGCTCCTTGACGTTGGCTCATCATGAACTAGTGACCGACCGAACTTTCGGTTTCGGCCAGTTTCGGCCAAAAAATCTAGTTTCGGCTATAGTTTCGGTTTCGGCCAAAATATAGCCGAAACTTTCGGCCCCGCCGAAACTCATGCGTCGTTCGGTAAACTTCATAGTTAACTCGTGCTTGCTTGCCAGCGAGGAGCTTATGTTTTCCAGAATAGTCCCAAATCAAAAATTAGCACTTCGTTTTATTTTCATTAAATTGTCTAAACTTACTTTTATCAAAATTATATTATTGAATTTTATTTCTACTACAAACGCAGGCTTATTTAATATACACTAGCTATTTGACCGAGCTTTGCTCGGTATTCGATAAAACACGAATAAAATGACATTTTCTAAAAATGATTCCTAGCTAGATCGATTTATTACCCCCGAAACCCCCTATATACAAAATTTCATGAAAATCGTTGGAGCCGATTCCGAGATACCAATTATATATATACAAGAATTGCTCGTTTAAAGATATAAGATAACTGTTGGCAAATTACGTGCTATTTTAACAATGTTTCCCAAACAAACGATTTAGTACCTAAATGCTATGATAAATTGATTATATTACTGTGTATGAACTTTATTTACTTAAGAATTTTGTTTGACTGTAAGTTTATACGATATGATATTAGGATATATCTTGCGAGATTTATCTAGTAAATCATCTCGCCTCACTCTTTTCCTTTTACCACGCGTTTAATATTTAAAATTAACTATTAATTACAATGAACACACAATCTCTTAGACCGATCTTAAAGTAACTTCTGCTCTTGTTTCTTAGGGTAATCCTTCGTTGTAATACATTAGGGAAAGTTCACCAATCACATTTAAAACTTTTTTTTATCAAACTTAAGTTCTCATTGAACAATGAACTCGTTTATATGGCGACGTAAATCTCGTTTCAAATAGATTTACATTCTTCTTTTAATCGTGATTAATAAATCTAAGTTTACATTACGTCAAGCGATGATTTTTATATGTTTTTATCAACTTGGAGCCTTGTCACGTTGTTTTATTAACAAAATAGCAAAAAACGATAAATAAGCTAACCAAACGCATCTGTGAAAACTATCATCTTAACAATTTTTTCTTCTGTTTTTCGATCTGTCATGATACTACACTGACAGGATTTAAATGTGGTTAATGAAGTTAAAACTTATATTGGGCGTTCAGAAGATAAAAATCGGATTTGCTGTGAACAAGTTCAGTTAATATGTTGGTGAAATGCAATTGAGTGTTATAAACGTGTTTGTACGTTTAGAACCGGTTAGGGTGCGCTAAGCGCGTTCAATTTCTTTGGTGAAATCGCACTTACTTGGAGTCGTATAAAAACGGAATATAGTACAAAAAAGTTTCTAGGGAACATATATTTTGAGTCCAAGATTAATAATATTTATTTTAAGAAATGTCGTAAAAAGTAAAAAATTCAATGTGGTACTTTTTCTTTGGTTTTAAAAGTTGTAATTTATGTTAAAAATCAATAAATTTTAGTATTTAATCGTAATTTTAAATGTTTTACCAAGTTTCGGTTTCGGTTTCGGCCGAAACTGACAGCAAGGCCGAAAGTTCGGTTTCGGCTGAAAAAACAGTTTCGGTCGGACACTATCATGAACCAAATCAAGCTATAAACGCCATTGAGCATGCACGACAGTTTCCCAACCTTGGTTACCCATCATGGCCCAAACTAGAGCATTAAGTACTTGTACGTAATACTTCCGAAAGTACCTGCAATAACACTCCAGGTAGGTTTGATATCATACCGGACATAAAGGGTGCGATAAACATAAAATTAAATCATGCAGAACAGAGCCAGGGGTCGCCCAAAATCCCACCACGGTTGGCCACGCCACGAAGCCGAAACGGCAGACCGTCCTTTTAAATAAAACCTCATATTTATTGCCACCAGTTTTAATAGAAATCCGATCCATAAAATGTCTAAGCGATGACCGGAATTTATTTATGATTTGGGAGCGGGGGAGTGAACTATTTTTAGAGATTTCGAAGTTGAATGTGAAGTGTGAACTACAAAGGACAATAATCGCGTTTTTAGGGCAATCGTAGTACAAACACTAGCAAAAAGATGTAGGAACCTATTCTTAACTATCCGCATGAGCAGAATTCCATAGTTTTAAGTTTTCATCAAAATCTACCCAAGCATCGCATGAGAACTGTCTCTTCAAGAATGTATTAGGGTTGCATGAGTTCTGCTTAAAATCCTGAACTCATCGAAGTTTCTGTACCAGGAGCGCATAACTCGCTGTAAGTATACCGCATGAGGCTTTAACTCTAAAAGTCTAATTACCACGGGGTCCCAGGTCTCTTGGTCTTGAGTCTTGACTCTTGTTCCATTGTGTTTATTGCAACTTAGATAGTTATAAAAGCTCAGTAATTATTCTGAGGAGCTTTATTGTGCTTAATAAGATAAATTGCGTAATTATCTCCCTGTTCCAGGAATCTCGAGACTTCCACTTTATAGCTTTGATTTTGTTTGGGAGCTTAATGCACACGTTAAAGGACGTTTATTCAGAAACTCTTGACTTTCTGAATAAATGTCGGTTCAGAATTTATTAAGACACTCTTGAATTTCACGAATATATGTCGTTCCCTTCAGCGATTCCAATAAATACTTAATTGCATGGGACTCAAGACAAAAAGTAGGATGAGGTAAAACAACAGACATTAATCGTTGCTAATGGCAGAATTCAACAAAACCTATTACCTAATCAAAAAAACTAGATTGAAAATGGCGGATTACATAGAGCAGGAACGGGGTAGATACGGGAGATATATTGGCCGGCATAAAAAGTCGCACTCGCTAAATTCCCTATTTCCGCCAGCCCACTTGCGATTCGCATTTGGGTCCTTTTTATCTTTTTGCGAGCGCTGAAGTGACAGCGGCACCAAGCCACTCGTGTGTTCATATATCACTTCAAGTTACGTGTTAACTGCCCGTCTGTCCGTTCTATGTTTTTCGCTGTATCCGAAATTTTCATTTCTTTGCACGTTTAGATATTGGTTGAGCATTTTTATAAAGGTGTTATGCGTAATTATTTGAAACTAAAAAGTGTTTTATGTACTCACTAACATGTGTTTCAGTTGTCAAATTATTTTGTTTTTAGTTTTAATGAGCGTTTCGTCTTCTTACGTCCTATCACGATTATTATAACCTTATTTTCAATTTCAAAAAGTTTTTTATTTACTCACTAACATATTGTGTTTCAGTTGTCAAATTATTTTGTTTTCAGTTTTAATGAGCGTTTCGTCTTCTTACGTCCTATCACGATTATTATAACCTTATTTTCAATTTCAAAAAGTTTTTTATTTACTCACTAACATATTGTGTTTCAGTTGTCAAATTATTTTGTTTTCAGTTTTAATGAGCGTTTCGTCTTCTTACGTCCTATCACGATTATTATAACCTTATTTTCACCTCGACGTCGTAGTCTGTACCACAAAATAAAGTTTTAAGAGGCCGGGTACCCTTGGAATTTCTCATACAAACGTAATTCCAAAATCATTTTCTCATACGAAAATATTTAACATGTTTGAGTTATTTTTCAGTTTAAGATAGTAATTACCTAGGTTCCTACACAAAAATTTACTTCAAAATATTTAAACAAAAAAAATTTTTTTTTGTTTTAAATTTTTTTTAGTAAATTTACTACTAAATATTTAAACACTAAAAATAGAGTAAAACACTAAAAAATATATAAATAAATAGTAAATTTACTACAAAATATTTAAACTCTAAAAAATATTTTTTAGTATTTAAATATTTTGTAGTAAATTTACTATTTATTTATATATTTTTTAGTGTTTCACTCTATTTTTTTGTGTTAAAATATTTAGTAGCAAATTTACTAAAAAAAAATTTAAAACAAAAAAAAATTCTTTTTGTTTAAATATTTTGAAGTAAATTTTTGTGTAGGAACCTAGGTAATTACTATCTTAAACTGAAAAATAACTCAAACATGTTAAATATTTTCGTATGAGAAAATGATTTTGGAATTACGTTTGTATGAGAAATTCCAAGGGTACCCGGGCCCTTAATCTCTATAATTCTTTATTACGCCAATGCCTAGGTAAAGTACGAGTATTATGTCAGCCAGTGTATTAGGTGTCGTAGTTCAGCTTAATGACTTTATGGCGTGCGGTCAACAGAGTATTTTTAGATGTGGGTTTTTATACGCACTTAAATTAGTAGGTAGTCTTTACAATTACTGCAGTCAAGCTAAACGTATCATGAAGCTACTAAATAAATAACAGAGTAACGTTAAGGGTAGGCGTGCTTTGCAGACTGCAATTGATCGTTTCGATGCTTCGCAATTTGCAAGTAATCTGGGGGCCGGGGTGTGCCAAGATCTTGTCTTTATCGCTTCTCTATAGAATCGCTGATCAAAATGCATGGAATTGACATAAGACGAGTCGAACGTCAACGTCATATTAACGAAAAACTAAAAAGCTTGTGTCAATTCCATACATTTTGATCGACGACTCTATAACGAAGCGAAAACGAAAAAGTCGTGGCTAAATGGCCTGGTATCATCTAGCAGTCGAATTCGACCGCATAAACAATAGATTCCCAAGAATCCATGATCGAGGGATTATTAATGACGGTTTCTTGTATTTTCTTTCTCAAAAACCAGTTCATATCCGCTTTTTTCGATGCATCGAAACTATCCGCCTGAAGTACCATGCATTCTGTCATTATTTACAAGGCCATCGCTGTTATTAAGGTTTATATTCGTTATAATGGTGAAAATATATCCATCAGCGGGACCGTGAAAAGCTCCCAAATCCCACGTCAAAGATATTGATGGATTGACAGGAAAGTAGTTGAAACCCTATACGTTGGTTCACCGTAACGTGACAAGGAAAACGTCTAATAGAAATCCCAGATTGTATGACCACCTACAATGTATAGAATATAGATATAAGTATTCCGCGTAGTAATTATTTAGTATTTAGTAGTTTACTAGCTGTCTCGGTGAACTACCTGTCACGTAAAAGCCTTCCCTGGATTTCAAGGATTATTTTATTTAAGACTAAAATTAACAGAATCGGTTCAGCCGTTATCGAGCTATAGCGTTAGGTACTATAAACACGATTATTTGAAATCCATTTTTATATATATACTAGCGACCCGCCCCGGCGTCGCACGGGTATAAAATATATAGCCACTGAAAAAATGATTTAAATCGATAGCCTACTTCTTATCTGTGCCTAATAACATAAAAATTGCTCCAGTAGTTCGCGAGATAAGCCCTTTCAAATAATTTCCCCCGTTGTTCCTACATTCTCCTATTAGTCCTAGCGTGATAAAATATAGCCTATAGCCTTCCTCAATAAATGGGCTATCTAACACTGAAATAATTTTTCAAATTGGACCAGTAGTTCCTGAAATTAGCGCGTTCAAGTTAGTCCTTTTAAATAATTTTCCCCGTTTTTTCCACATTTTCCTCTATTTCTTCGCTCTTATTAGTTTTAGCGTGATAAAATATAGCCTATAGCCTTCCTCGATAAATGGGCTATCTAACACTGAAAGAATCATCAAAATCCGTTGCGTAGTTTTAAAGATTAAAGGGAACAAAGGGACATAAGGGAAAAAAAGCGACTTTGTTTTATAATAATATGTATAGAATTATATACTTAATATATATACTCTATACAAGGTGTTATAAAACAAAGCCATAATATGTACTTAACTTTACTTAAGTTGACTTAAGAGTATTGTATGTATCCCTTTTTAAAAATTCACCGTGAAAGAGCAAATTTTTTTTGATTTGTAGCAAGCGCCTCAGCGTCATGAATTTTTCCATACAAAAGTAAAAAAAAATACTCTTTCAGCACTGCTACTTTTAAGCGAACTCTACACCCCCTAAAACCTAGAGTACTATCACCACAGAATACATATAAGTCTGATATTAGCTATCACGTCTTAGTTTTGTTATACCCTGTATAAATAAATATTTTTTTTGAAATTTTGTTAGTCTTGCCAAAACTCGAGAACGGCTGAACCGATTTGGCTAAGACTAGTTGTTCGAGGTAGTCCAGGGAAGGTTTACATCCGGAGAAAAGTCAAGTCAAGAAGAGAAATGTCAAAATGGACAGTGATGGACACGGCAATTAGTTACAAATCCCATTATGGAGTAAAGACTCAGGAGTTTTCATCGAAAAAAAAATACGGTTCATTAAACGAATCTCGGTCATCTTGGCATTCATTGGGAGAGGCCTATGTCCAGCAGTGGACGTCGAATATAGGCTGATATGATGATGATGAAACAAATTTCGGCACACGAAGTTGCGGGCAACATTCAGTTTGACATAAGTCGCAGACTAATCTACAGACAAGCTATGAATGTTCAAGAAAGACTTACGTCTTGACCTTAGATAACTAAGTTGTAGCGATATCTAACTTCGCAGTTAGCGTAGTTTATTTGTGGGGCAATAGTCTTTTGTTTAGAAATCTGATTGTTCTCTTTCTTTTAATTATCACAGTTAAGAACGATGTCCGTATGTTTATGTTCTTGCTTGTTTTGCATTGAATAGGCTTCAGAACTTCTGGACAGATTTAGATTTAATCTGGTATGCCAAATTTCTAGCTAGACAGTGTGCAGGACATTTAAATTTAACATGAGCAGTTTCCATCATCCGTGGGACTTGGTTTTGCGCGTAAGAAATCGGGGCACATAATATTATCTTGTAAATTATAATTTTGTAGACTTTTTTTGTGACCCATCAAGCCCCGTACGAGCGACGGTGATCGCATATACGCGACAATAGAATACAATGGCAATTCCGACAATCTCCGATCGAAGGATTAATAAAAAAGGGGGCAAACTAGCAAACGGGTCACCTGATGGAAAGCAACTACCGTCGCCCATGGACACTCGCAACATCAGAAGAGCTGCAGGTGCGTTGCCGGCCTTTTGGCTAGGGTTGTGCTCCATGGAAATAGCAAAATTCTAAAGACTTAAATTTAATAAAATGTATCTACTCTTGATAGTTCAATAACATCCGATCTTCGCAGGAAATACGTACGTATTAATAGAAATATGTAGTGAACTGTCTGGCCCTTCATCTATTTTTATGCAAAAATCTCGTCCACCTTACGTTGATATTTTTAACACGATAGAATAATACTACGAACTAAAAATTGCAATACTTCACATGTTTAACCACAGCTTAATAAATTATACGTAGGTAAGTATAAAACCCAAAAGTCAGCTAACACGTACTTATATTAAAACGAGCTTTTGCCCGCGGCTTCGCTCGCGTTAATAAGTATTTATATACAAACTTTCACCCCCTATTTTAACCCCTTGGGGTTGGAATTAATCAAAATCCTTTCTTAGCGGATGCCTGCGACATAACATCTACCTGCATGCAAAATTTCAGCCCGATCTGTCCAGTGGTTTGGGCTGTGCGTTGATAGATCACCATGTCAGTCAGTCACCTTTGAGTTTTATATATATATAGATTGGTAATTGGTATCAATAAAATAGCTTTCCATTTAGTTTACATCAAGCCCAAGATAATTTTAACAGAGAATACAAAGGCAATAACATTATATTCGCATATGCATGCTCATGTTTTACAAATGCACGTATTGTTCGGAATACTAGAATAAGTGTCGCGTTCTTGAATTTACGCCGAAATCAGAGTTCCATGCGAATAGTGTAAAATATACGAAACCTTTCTGGATCGCTTTTAGTTTTGCTTACATATGCAAAATTCTGTGAAACGAAAATGTTTTCGGTTGGCGCAAATTGTTTTTGGGAGTTGTATGAAACGCGGGTTGATGACGAATATTTGTATGGAGAAATGATGGAGGTATGTTATTTTTACCCGACTGCCAGGAGGGTTATGTGTTTAGCGCGTATCTTCTATGTATGTAATATTCTTTATTACCTCGTATCTTCAGAACGGCTAAACGGATTTTCACATTTGAGGTATCGTTAGATTTGTCTTAATAGCCCGAGTGTTCTTAGATAGGTGACATTAAGAAATAAAAAACCGACTGACATTAAGAAAAAACCAAAATGGCGGATGTTTGACGCCATATCGTGAGGTAAACAAAAATAAAAATTTACCAAGCTTATCGAGTGGGGTATCAAAATAAAGGATTTTAAACACTAATTCGAAATATGTATATAACTTGCAGTTTTAATATTAAATCGAACGATAAATCTACACTAATAGTACAAAGAGGAAAGATTTGATTTTTTGTTTGTTGGGCTCGGAAACTACTGGACCGATTTGAAAAATTCTTTTACCATTGGAATTCTACATTATTTTTTCTGAACATAGGCTGAATTTTATTTTGGAAAAAATAAGGTTCCGTAAGATACTCGTATTTGGGTTCTTCGGACGCAAGGTGTAAAAAATCAACCAGAAAAGTTACTTATTTTACGTACGCTGCTTAAACTATAAAAGATAGAACTATAAAATTCTAAGTAATTGTAGAACTTACAAATATCTACAAAAAAGTTCGCGACACACTATACCTATCTATGTCGAGTGAGGCACAATAACCATTTTTTTATTTAAAAATCTTGAAATTTGTTTGGACTACATTTAAACGCGTTTATTTTACTCATTCTTTTAATCCTTATCAAAATAAATTATTCCATTACTAAGCATAGTTTATGTAGATAATATTTGGTCTTTGAATGAATAAAATTGGACATTTGGTTTTGAAATTATGGCGAAATTAAAATATTACGATAGTTGGAGTCACAAGGCGGGTGCGCGTGCGGGAGGAAGACAATCTGTGCAGGGTGCAGCCTGCGTATAATGACTGCGTCGTCGATGTCAGTGTCGGAGTCTGTGAATTGATCTGGGAATCATTTTGCTGACCGAGTCTTTCCTGGGTATGCTTTTTGCAGAGCTCACCGACATCCACGTGGGCGGAGCCGCGGCCGAACGATAGTAATAAAATAAGAAAAAAACAAAATCCGCCTGCATGGATAAATCCAATATTAATTAAAAATTAACTGACATTACTGAAACAAGATGAAAATTCAATGACAAAGTATTAAAAAAAAAAACAATGATTTGGTACTTAAAACTAGAAACATACATTGAAACAGTACCAAACCTATGTACAGACCTATTATAACGTATTGTAGGTACACTTTTCTAAGTGTACCTACGATATATGATTATATCAGCACGGTAGTTTTTCAATTTTTTATTAGATTGATTGTCGAAATGGTTAGATGACTACAACTAAAAAGTCGCAAATAAAATAAATTAATTAAAAATCAAAAATCCCGATTGCAAAAAATGTTAACTAAAAAGAACGAAACAAGACCTAATTCTGCCGGAGGCATCGAATCCATGTTTTAATTGATACGACTTTTGCTTACGAGTTTCATGCCAGGATAAATAGAAGGTTACATAGAAAAATGTAGAAGAAGAAAGTGGATAATAAAATGCAGTCGGAGGCATAATATTCTATTTAGTTAACATTTTTTGCAGTCGGGTTTTTTGATTTTTAATTATTGTAAATAGTGTAGACTAGAAGCAGTGAGTGAGTTGTAAATTCTAATGGAAACAATTTAGTTGAATTTTGTAAGTAAATTGAAAATATATTTCATAAATACAGAGTAGTAAAAAGAAAAAGGTGGAAAGTAAGAGATTTCTGTTATGCTGGGGCCAAACTAGGGAATGCAATCCCGCAAGAGAATTTCAATACCGGTATTTGCGGGATTGAACCATCACAATCCCGCTGGATCCCGGTATTTGCGGGATCCCGCTGGGTGGATTTAAGCTTTTAAAATAAATCGTTATAATGACTTTCCTTGATAGACCCCGTTTTATTCTTAGAATCTCAAATAAAACAAACTTTGTCGGACACTTTTTTCAAGGGTTTAATTATTAACACCTCCATACTTCAGATTTTATAAAAAAATGAATGAAAAACTAATATTTTTTTTGGAAATGGCTTCGTAATAATAATAGTTAAAAAAAACTAAAAAAAAAATATCGCTATTTATGTCCATCTTTTATCGATTTTTTTTTCGAAATATAGGTAAAAATTGTGCCCAAAGCTTCCGAAACGGTTCCTGATATTCGACACAAGGTAGCTAGCAGCTGGAAATGCTCGCTCAGTTAGTTAGTTCAATTGTCATTTAAAGTGAATTATAGGTGAATTGAAGCTAAATTGCCAGTTCACGCACCCCCGCGCGCAAAGTTACGCATATGAATCACATTTCTTTATAATCCCGCCAGTCTCGCGGGATCCCGCAAAATTTTCGACCGGGATAAGTCCCGCATAATGCATGCGGGATCCCGGTATTTCGGGATCCCGATATCCCGGTATTGCAATCCCTAGGCCACACTAACGAGAAATGCCATTAATAAAATGCGATAATTCTATACCATGTTATAGCATTATCGCAATAATTAACCTATCAAGTCCCATAAGTTCACCGGTGATCGCGACAACAACAGATTTCCAAGAATCCGCAATCGAAGGATTAATGGCATTTCTTGTTAGTGTTGCCTCAGCATTAGAGACAGCCAGACATAAATTGTAGGCATACCTGGTATTACTCAAAGCGAACATACCGACCAACTTCAAACTGTAATAAACTTCTGAAACTACTCAACTTCATCACAAACTCTATGTACGCATCTTAACTACATGTTAAGGATGGCGAACCTATGGACATGCAGTATGCTTGCCACTGGTGGCAACTGGCAAACGTGACGCGACAAAATACATTCTGGGCAGTGGGCACGCCAGCGAATCACAAAATCTTTTAATTGCTGTACAAATCATTTTATCATTAGAATACCTTTCTTTTTTAATCGACTTCAAAAAAAGGAGGTTATCAATTCGACGCGTATGTATGTAATATGTATTTCCAGAACTGCCCAGTTTTTGTATAATATGTTAGTCTATATCAGCGTCTGAACAAAAATGTGCCAAATTTCAAAAGCGTATGTATGTATGTAGGTATGTATGTATGTATGTATGTATGTATGTATGTATGTATGTATGTATGTACGTATGTATGTATGTATGTAATATGTATGTATGTTTTTATGTTTGTGTTCGCATATCTCCGGAACTACAAGTCCGATTTCTGTAATTCTTTTTTTGTTGTACTAGGTATTGTAAATTGTTCAACTTAGGGAACAGTGCAAGTTTCATCAAATTCGGTTCATTAGTTTTGGAGATAGGGAGTTTTAATTCTCAATTACGTACTATTTTGAAGTCGGTTTTATCTTTTTAAAATACTTACAGTTATTTAATCAGTCTTTGAAGTCAAACTCGCTCAACTCAGAGAGGAATGAGGATTGAGGACTCTAAAGTTATCTGAAATCACGCTTATGTGTGCGATCAAGCACGTTCTAGTATGAAGATAGTCTTTTATATTCATACTGTGGCTGTACCATATTCATTTCGTTTACTCGCATCCATGACAGCCTCATTTGCTGCACATTATTTTGAACATTTTGGCAAAACGTGACTTATATCTGTTCGTCTACCGCGATATTAGCAAACTGTCGCTGGCAGAGCGCCATAATGTCGGGCACTGGGCATTTACTACTCAAAAGGAAGTATTTCCTCACAAAGCTAGACGTTTTTATGACCTATAATACTTTATGAATGAAGTACGGTTGCACATTTAATATTACAGTTAAGTATATAAGTTACTATTGTACCTAATAGATAAAAATATTGTCATTGATTTTCTATTTGTTAAACCTAGCTCAATCGTGCAAAAATGTTCCGATCTTAAGTCTAGATTAAGTTAAGCTATGGCTCTTGCGTCGGTAGTAAGATCGATTCGGTATAGACCATAGGACATTTTTTTTATAAAATAAAGGGGCAAACGAGCACACGGGTCACCACTACCGTCGTCCAGGAATTTAGGATAGGTACTCGAAACATTAATAGCGTAAACAATAGAATTCCAAGAATCCACAATCGAGGGATTAATAGAAGAGCTGCAGGTGCGTAGCCTGCCTTTTAAGAGGGAATATTATGTTCTCTTCTTGAAGGTTTGCAGGTCATATCGCGATCGGTCCGGAAATACTGCTGGTAACAGTTCGTTCTAGAGTTTTACCGTCCGCGGCAGAAAGTTACGCGGAAAACGCACGGTGCGCGTGGAAGACGGCCACTCATCAAGGTGATGAGGATGGTATACAGGGCCCCCGTAAGGGCTACTGGCGCGGCCTGTGTGCAAAAAAAGGATTTTGGCGCCCCATTAGGCAAATTTTTTGGGTTCTTGGTTTTGGCGCCCCTAGAGGATGGCGCCCGTGAGCATTGCACACATTGCACATATGGTAGGTAGGCTCTGATGGTATATTTTTCGCGTGGAGCGATGGCGAAAAGTTGCAGGAGGTATAAATCCGAACAATTCCTCAGAGCACTCCCCGGGATACATCATACAACCAATAGAGGATGCACAGTAAAGCTACATCTTAGCGTAATTCCAAGGGGTCCAGCCTGTTTGAATTTTGAAACACTATGGCAGTCAACAATACGAGCGGACATAAAAAAATATTGTTTCCAAGTTTCATTCAAACAATGCCGAAAGAAGATGTAATCCTTGTTTAGGATGAGCATGTAAAAGTTGATCCTGAAACTGAACTCTTTGTCAGCAGTGGCGGCGCAAGACTTAAATTTTATGTGGGCGAAATATATTTTGCGAGGCCCCCTGATGGATGATGCAAGAAGACAGATTTTGTTGAAAAAATTTTTTGATACTCGTAAATCCTAAATAATCGGCCAAGTGCGAGTCGGACTCGCGCACGAAGGGTTCCGTACCGTTACAGAGCAAAATTTGTGTTTTTTGTATGGAAGCCCCCCTTAAATTTTGATTTTATTTAAATATTATTATTAATTATTAAAGTACACATATATTTAAGGCCTTTGTGAAAATTTCAAGTGCCTACCTGTTGCCATTATTGATATCGAGCAAAAAAAGCCAAAAAAATCACGTTTGTTGTATGGGAGCCCCCCTTAAATATTAATATTATTTTGTTTTTAGTATTTGTTGTTATAGCGGCAACAAATATGTACACAATCTGTGAAAATTTCAGATGTCTAGCTATAGCGGTTCTTGAGTTACAGCCTGGCGACAGACAGACAGACAGACGGCCAGACGGACAGACAACGAAGTCTTAGTAATAGGGTCCCGTTTTTACCCTTTGGGTACGGCACCCTAAAAAAAAGCGCTGTCCAAGGGGCGCGAGGCCCTAGGACCGCGAGGCCGAGGGGCGGTCGCCCACACCGCCCACACCTTACGCCACCTCTGTTTGTCAGTTTATGAACATTTGTAACTAACACAACTGACAAAGAGTTCCTAATGGATAAGCAATTATAGAGAATGCTCTTTTATGTGTCAGTTTAAATAAGACATTGGTTGGGTACCTACGAATAATAAAAACTAAGGAAGAGTAACTTCGTCAAAAAACATGCTCCAAAATACTTGTCAAAAAAAATCGGTTGTCTGTAAAGTCGGTTTACTTATGACGTTGTCACGTTCAACTATCCTTAACCCCTTAACCCTCGCTTCCGAATTTCTATAAATAGAAACAAACTTTTTCGACTGTGACCTAAAGTTATTTCGATGTATTTCTTTCAAATGATTGTCTAAAAATATTTATAATGAGTAAAATAAACTATTCGCAATACAAAACGCTACATACATTCGAACAAAGACGAAATCCAGTAAAATCTTCGAACAAAGCACAAGTCATACCTTGACACGTAGGAAATAGAGCACAATTTTAAATAGCCGAAATAATACTAATAGCTCAAAGATTGTTTATTTATTTTTCATTCAGAGTGTGGTCGATGTATCAAAGGTCATAACTAACCAAACTTCTTCATACAAAAGTATTCTCTAAGTCATCGAAATACGTAATATAATCGAAACAAAGAGCGCGGCCCAGGTGGGTTGAGTACGGTTGCTGAGAGGATAAGGGCCGATTCACACCGGAATGGCAGAGGCGCGGCGAGCAGTTTCAGTGTCATATGATTTTAAACTTTATCTTCATTAGTGTAATACATAGTATCGCTTGAGAAATCTACGGCCGCCCGTGGACGCTCGTGGCCTCTCGTGGCATCTTGCGGCCGCCGGCGGCGTCGATTTCTCAAGCGATACTATGTATTACAATACTGAAGATAAAGTTTAAAATCATATGACACTGAAACTGCTCGCCTCGCCTCTGCCATTCCGGTGTGAATCGGCCCTAAATGGAACGCCTCAGAGCAGCTGTCAGCGAGGCAACGCCGCATGAACTGTCATGTTTTTCGGGCGCGCACCCCATATCGAATTAGAAAATTTAGGTGGCCTTGAGCGGTATAAATGCTAACGTTACATGACAGTTCGAATGGAACCAAATTTAAAACGGTAATAGTATGGGAGTTACGTTTCCTTAGTTTTTATTATTCGTAGTTGGGTACTCATAATAAAGATGATTTGATAATAAACAGTATGTCCTATATTTGTGAAGGTTTCAAAAACTTATTTAAAACCATGTTTATTAAAGGAGAATAAAATGTTAGTAAAAACTTTTTTATGAGTGTTTTAAACTTTTTACTGCTGTTCTTAATACTAGTGGCATTTACTTGTGGCATTACTATTACTCATAAGCACATAATACACATCACAACATAAATTATATCTTTAACCTATGACATGCATCAAACATAATATCTGTAGATGTTGGAAGTCCCATTGTTTGTTTATATAATACATGTACATATTGCAAACGTCTTTGTTATTTTAATATGTAAAATGTAAAATTACCAACAAGAAACATGTTAAAAAAGAAAAACAAATACATAATAGTACGACAATTTAATAAGTCTATTTCCAGGAAAAGAATTGATCCACCATTTTGTTATTCTCTAAAACTCAAGATTGGCTGAACCGATTTGGCTAATTGTAGTCTTGAAATAGTTGTAGACTTCCAATGAACGTTTATATTAGGAGAGAAGTAATACAAAGTTTATGGTCATCTAGTGAATCTGTGATGACAACCTCTGTGGCTCAGTCGGTGAGCAAGTTGGTAGCTCAAGCCGGGGGTCGCGCAGTTGAGTAAAATCTATAGTCTCAGCTTGGCTTAGAGTTTAGACTCTTGATTGACTGAGCTACATTATTTTGAATCCAAATTTGAAATAACTCAGTTTTTTATAATTCCACTTTAGATGTCAGATATTCAGAACTCAATAAATAAAAATAATGGCAAATTATTCCTTCGAATGTGGAAAAACGAGACACAATAGCCTTTCTATTGTTATCGCGAGCACCAGTGCTCATACGGGGCTTGATGGGTTAACACTAGAAAGACCAAGGCAGTCAATTTGACCGCAAGGCAATTTCATTCTTAAATATTTAACTATGGTTTTATTTCTTTTCATATTTTATGACTTTTCCTAATTTGCTATTGTTAGGCTAAATCTATATTTAAAAAAATTTACTACATGTTGTTTATGAGATTCGATTACATATACCTGCTAAGACCGCGCACCATCAATTTGACCGCATACAATATAAAGGCAGCATGGAATAGTGAACAAGGATCTCTTCAAACTAAAGTGGGTATTTTTGTTTTTGTTGAATTGAATTCTGAGTAAGTTGTTACTGATTAGCTTGTTTATATTTTATAGTAGATATTGGTTTCGAGCAGTCCTAAAGAAATGAGTCGCCGCCTCAAAAGTTCTCAAATAGAACAAGAACTGTTGCGATTTATGGATATACAAGATGATGTGTTGGGTGATGAAAGTATTAATGATATAACAGGCAATGTTAGTGAAAACCATGATGCAGAATTTCAGCCGTAGCAGGTCACTTCTTCATCAGAAGTCTCTGAAGTAGATTTATCTGCTACAAATTACGATATTATTGTAAATTCGCCCAAGTACGCGGGGTATCTGATAGATCAATTAGCTGCGGGTGAACAGCATGCGGTGGACGATTAGTTAGGACATCTTCAGTACTGGAAGTCGGTATGTTACAAGTAGCAAGTGACAGCACAGAATGGACTTGTATTCCTCCAGACGCTAGAGGAGTAGGATGTCATTGCCAGCAAAAAATACTTCCTGGCCTGGCCTGTTCACGTTTTTTGCAATATACTTGATTCAGCAGCTATCAACCCGTGAATTCTATATTAAAAAGTCATAGGAATAAAATTTCTCGTTATGATTTTATCCTTGAACTAGTGAGCGAAGCAGGTACAGAGTATGTGAAAAAAAATCCACTTCCACTGCGATTCAAAGACAAGAAACTAATTCTAAAACAAGTTAACCATGTAGTACAAACAATAAGAGACGGCAATATCAAATCAATAGTAATTGTAAAAAAAATAAAACATGTGAAAACAGCTCTATCTGTAAAAAGTCTCTATGTGGAAAATGTACAAAAAAGTTAAAAAAACTATATTACTTGCTACAAATGTTATTCAGTTTAGTGCTAAAATTGTTTATTATTAATAAAAAAATAAATTTATATTATTTTTATGTAAAATATGCAATAATTTCATAAGTATTCTGGCTTAATCTCTAGTGCTGTTAAATTGACCGCCGCGGTCTTTGAAGGTATAGCATAAAGCCCGGCCCTTCTAGTGTTAATATGGTCAGGTTCTATGATTTGAAATAGAGCATTCAATTTAAAGGAGGATAAAGCCAATCTTGACTTGTTTATTCTTAGACATTTTATTGAGGAAGCAAATGAATTGCATTGCATTGTTTTACCATGATTTTCACACAATTTGCAGTCCATTTAGTAATTAATGATTGTTAAATTTGTTATGAATGTTTGTAAAATGTTATCATTTATAAGTAGTAAATGTTTGTACAGAAATATAAATGTAAACTTAACATTTGCAATTGCTCTGAAGATATTTTAATGATTGCTTTAATTTTAAAAGAGATTTTTTGGATTTTCACCTGAAGTTAACATTCATTTAACAGTGTCTAAATGTGATAGATAAAAAACTAAAAGTGAATTATTACAATGGGTTTACCAGCTGACATAGTAGAGAGTTATAATATGAATTATAGAAGAGAAAGTAAGAAGTTTGAAATCTCAATGGAATCACAAGAATAGTTTATAGGTTAAAGTAAATTGTTTACATTAAAGAGATGACGTCATTCCAGACGGGTTTTTTCTATGAAACCTATGATTTAATTAGTGCTCCGTATAATTTCCGTATGAGTAATAAAATATTCCACATAAATCTAGAACTTGTAAATAACTCACCTGTGATAATAATCTTCTCACAGAAACACTATTGGCAGTTGGTTGTGTTTTTCACTGACATCTATATTGTAGTAACTGTTTGATACAAAAAATAAATAACATACGACCACAAGGTCAGTTTCTTGTGTTGAAACTAGATTTATTATCAAAACCACAATAAATTTATTGTACCTATCACTGCGAAGTGCGACTCACAGATTAAATATTAATACACAGCTTAAGGTGCGACTGTGCAAATAAGACAGCTGACTTGAAAGGCGTTTCTTTACTGTTCCTAGTTTACTGTAGTGTGATCTGACGTCTCGGTAGCCAATCAAATCTCGTCAAATCTATCATTTCGTACGAACTACTTGTACTTGTCAAATAAAGGAACACATTATTAATCCAACTGACAGCTGTCAATAGTTCAATCAGTTTGACACTTACAAAGCCTTCTGACGTTAATATTTTTTTAAGTCATTAAGGCTTGCACCTTGCACTGACAATCTGTAGGAATCACTTAATGGGAAGCGAATAGCGATAATCATCGCGTTGCCCAGGGACACTGGACAGCCACAGCCACCATAGTCCACAGCTGCTATCGTCAGTTGACATCCTTCGGTGCTTCGGTGACGATTTAAGAACATTACCCCAGTGCCGTAAATAGTCTTATTCGCGCCCTGTGCGAGTTTCAATAAAGTATCTGATACACGGTCGTCAACCATTCAACCTAAAAGTATAAAATATATTATACTTCTAGCATTCAACACTGTGGTTGACATAACGTTGACAACAGTGTGGCTGGCAACGCGCATACCCGTTTTTGCTGTTGACAACCGCCGTTGACGACCGTCGACCGTGTATCAGATATTTAACTGCGCCCTTGTTTTTTTAGATATTATAGGTGTCCAGAGCACTGATGGTCAATCTCGCGCCCCCCACGCGTTACTCTACGTTTACGTCTACGCCCTGTGCCTGGGTACCGGTGGCACCGCCCTATTTACGGCACTGCATTGCCCCCGCGTTCCATTAAGCGTTAAATAAGATCAAAACGCTCAAAATGCCTCCTATTTTAAGCGTTTTAATGTTTAATGGAACGCGGGGTTAGTCTACTAGCCTGGACGTATCTACTCCATATTATATTCTGCACATTTTTTAAGCAAGGCCTGGTATCATTTTGATAGTAATGCAACCTACCAGCTGCAGCTGTTCTTGTCGACGTAGTACGAAGCAAGCAGCTTTTGTAAGCTAGGTACTATCAGAGAAGTTGATTCCTAGGCAGATGGCGGACCTAAGTAACTAATATTTTGGTCACGTTGTCAAGCCCGAGACCGATCACAATTCACAGCTCATTGAATTAACTTATTATGTCGACCAACTGTTTTCGGTTTTCCTACCTTGGTCCTAACTCCTACCAATATACCTATTTACTTAGGGAGCGTCCACAAATTACGTGAGGTGTTTAGGGGGGGGGGGGGAGGGGGTCGAGTCAAATCTCATCTAATCTCACGTTGGGGAGAGGGGGGGTCTCGGCAAATCTCACGTAATTTTTTTCTCAACAAAATAATACTATTTTGGTCCATTTCATCCAGATTGTACGTACGAGGGCTGCTATTTATGTATCCGGAACTGGCCACTTACAAGAACAATATTTAAAAAGTAATTACAACATTTGAAAATAGAACTCTTTGGTTGAAGAATACATTTTGTTTCATGTGACTGTCAATTATTTTTCCATTGTGGCGTCATTTTGAAAATTGCGTGTCTTCATTTGCCATGGATTTAACGCGTGAACATTTTCGTGCAATGATTTACTACGATTTTCGGCGTGGGCTAAATCAACAACAGTGCTTTATTCAACTCACCGCAACTTTTGGAGATGAAGCACCATCAAAAACCACTGTTTATCACTGGTACAGTGAGTTTAATCGTGGGCGGTCTATGCTCACGGATGAAAATAAAGAAGGTCGCCCAAAAACAGCTGTTGTCCCACAAAATATAGATGCTGTGCGGGAACTAATAATGCGTGATCGTCATGTTACATATCGCGAGATAGAGGCGTCCTTAGGCATAAGTATGACGAGCATACATATTAAGATATTACACGAACATTTGGCTGTAAAAAAAATATGTTCGCGTTGGATTCCGCACAACTTGACAATCGATCAAAAACGGGCTCGTGTCGATTGGTGCAAAAAAATGATAAAAAAATACAACCGTGGTACGTCAAAAGCCGTTTATAATATCTACACAGGTGATGAATCTTGGATCTATGCATATGACCCCGAAACTAAACAACAGTCAACGGTGTGGGTGTTCCAAGATGAGCCGAAACCAACAAAAGTTACTCGTGCAAAAAGTACTTTGAAGCAAATGGTCGCCTGTTTTTTTGGAATTAATGGACATGTGACTACAGTGCCATTAGAGAATCGTAAAACGGTTAATTCTGAATGGTATACGACCATTTGTTTACCAGAAGTCTTTGAAGAAATAAGAAAGGACAACCGACAACGCAGAATCATATTACATCACGACAATGCTAGCTGTCACACCTCAGCTGAAACAACTCAGTTTTTGGAGGGTCAAAAGATCGAATTGACTGGTCATCCGCCGTACAGCCCTGATTTGGCACCTAACGATTTCTTTTTATTTCCATACGCGAAGAACAAATTACGTGGTCAACGTTTTTCGAGCCGCGAAGAGGCTGTTGATGCGTTCAAAATGCACGTTTTGGAGATACCTCAATCAGAATGGAAAAAGTGCTATGAAAATTGGTTCCAGCGTATGCAAAAGTGTGTCGATCATCGCGGCGAATATTTTGAAAAGCAATAAAACCATATTAAATGATATATGTTTGTTTCTTTTTTTAATTCCGGATACATAAATAGCAGCCCTCGTATGCTTAGGATTTAATCGTAAGCGTAATCGTTATTAAGATTAAGGATCTTTCACAAATTCGTTCGAAATAAAATCTACTGACTGTCAAATCAAACGTTTACGTAAGAAACCCATATTTTGAAAATCTCACGCGTGATTTTCGGTTGGGAGGGGGGTTGAATAAAATCTCACGAAATCTCACCAGAGGGGGAGTGGGGGGTCAAAAAATTCAAAAAACACCTCACGTAATTTGTGGACGCCCCCTTAATTGAACTGACGTAACGACTCCACAAGTGTAGGTCCGTCAACTGCAACTAGGAATCAATTTCCTCGATTCTATGAGCACAATGCTGGGAACTCAAAAAAAAAAAACCGTCTTCATACCCATACGGATGCCCGGATCGGCAATTTGTATGGGTATGAAGACAGTTTTTTTTAATTCCCAGCATTGTTCTCATAGAAAAAGTTGTTCATTATGACGGGCTCATTTGATGGTTTCAAGGACAACGGTGTTTACACAAACATCTTGTTTAACAAGGTTTATTGCTGTGGCAGGTGGCCTGTGTCGCGAATCGTGAATCGTGATCATAGATATTTTTCGTCAGTATTATCCTCAGGGAACTAGGTCGGTTCCATTTAGATTTTTAGCTAATAACCCCCTCTATAAAGTTAATAATACCCAGGTAATCTTCTTTTCCGTCTTGGTTGCTTAATATGAATACCTATTTACTTAATTGAATTTATTAGAGCAAGAACTTTTGACGAAGGAGATTAATTTTAAACTTTGCCTCGTAACTATATGTTATTCAAAACTTACAAGTAACTATCAACGACTAAACTTTTCTGTGGCTTATCATGGGATCCTTTACTCATACCAGCTTATTAAGTACCTACTTAACTATCTTTCTTGGCGCCTCCGTTACCTATATTCCAGTGGTTTAGAGCTTGGCTCTTGACTCTGAGGTCGTGGGTTCGATTCCCGCGTTGAAAACATGACGTTATTTCCAAGTTTGGTTAGGACAATGCAGGCTGATCACCTCACTCCTGCGTAACTGCGTTACTGCGTACTCCTGCGTTAACTGCGTAACTGGGCTGATTTCAATGAAGCAGGCCACCGACACCGATACTGGTGTGGGAGCTATTATCTTTCTATAAGCCTAGTTAGTCTGTATTTATGTAGAGACTAGAGACTATTTTCAATGTTTTGTCAAATTCAATCTCCGTGGTCAAGTCACCAGTGGCATAACGCTGTTTTTGACTTGGAAGTTTTGGTTTCGAATCCCACTATTGGCTGTCAAAAAAGATCTCTCGCCAGTCGCGTCGGTCGTCCCACTGGGTTTTGATAGTAAAAGCACTAAGCAGAGAGAGTGCTCTTTACTCTAGTGTGCAGTGTGCACACACTTGGGCACTATAAAGACTACACCTGGTATTGTCAACTATAGTTTATTAACTATTAAATGTGGGAGGCTTTATCGAAGGAGGCATAGCTATATGTTGTACTTATCGGATGCGTCCCTCTGTTAAGTACCACATTAGCTATAAATTATGACAGATAGTCAATAGCAACAAAAACCTTTTAAACTTTCCACAGACCGATAAAGGGGAGAGCCATGCTTCGGCACGAATGGGCCGGCTCGACCGGAGAAATACCACGTTCTCACAGAAAACCGGCGTGAAACAGCGCTTGCGCTGTGTTTCGCCGAGTGAGTGAGTTTACCGGAGGCCCAATCCTTTAACCTATTCCCTTCCCTACCCTCCCCTATTCCCTTCCCTTCCCATCCCTACCCTCCCCTATTACTATTCCCTCTTAAAAGGCCGGCAACGCACCTGCAGCTCTTCTGGTGCTGCGAGTGTCTATGGGCGACGGAAGTTGCTTTCCATCAGGTGACCCGTTTGCTCGTTTGCCCCCTTATTTCATAAAAAAAACATTAATAAAGCGCCATATTAAAAACGTATCAACCAAAAAACAAACTATTTATATGGAGCTTATTAATTTCGCAATCTCATAACCCGCGGCCGCCCGAGCACAAAATAACCCTGAAACTAAACTAATATTCCGTACACGTTCTTCGCAACTATTATACTCGTAACTGACGATACAAAGAGACTGGGGAGCTCGTATTTTCTTAGCGTTTCGGTTTTTGAGAAAAGTACGGGCTTTGAGTAGGTGAATAAACAAGTTATAGTGTCACGAAGTTCAGCCTGTGTCAAGTGAGGCAAAGAATTCAAAGCGGCGAAGTGCGTTGCGCTTACAGAAGTGGGATCCGCAGTTTTTAATTTTTAGTAACCTTGATAACGGACTTATATTTTTTATGAGTGTAGACTGTAGACGGTAGGCACTTTATTTCTGTCGACCCATGCACAAAATCTGCCATCCTAGGCCGCGGCCTATACAGCCTATTTGTAAATCCAGATTCCAGGGATTGATAACCATGTTGATTTAGTTTTTTATTCTAGTTGCCATGATGCTCTTATTATATATATTTTTGTAATAAAGGAAAATACAAAATGAGAATAAGATTTAACGAGTTTACGTAAAGAGTTTCAGACAAATTGAATTTACTCACCGAAAAAATAGGCCGTACGTATTTACATGGACTCTTTCGATACCTATTTAAGTAAACGTGTTATACCAATTTTTAGACGTAACTTTGTTTTTATTTTATAACGTAACATAAAATAAAAGTGACCGAAGTTTTAGACCTCGTCCGCAAATGGAATGGTCGTTCTTCTATTTTAAACTCTTAAGGGCGCTCCACATTCTCAAGAGACATTCACACGAGAATCTCCGGAGATTCTCAGCGAGAACTATAGCGAGAACTTCTTTGGGTACACACTCTCACAAAGTTCTCAAATAGTTCTCACTACAGTTCTCGCGCTCGATGACGATGGACGCAGAAGCGGCTGCGACAAGTTTATTGTTATGCGCATTCGCTTGCAAAATATTCTAAAAATTTCAACTCTTCTTCTTCTTTACAAATGGCCTCCCTTGAGGAAAAGTTCGTTTGTCCAAGTTACGCTCATATTGACGCCACGCGGTACACAATATACAACCGTTCAAGTCCGCGGCTCGCGCCATATATAAAAAAGTACTCTGTGGCTCGCGCGCTACTGAGAAAGTGAGAAACATGCGAGTGTGGAGTCAATACACGTTCTCGACTGTTCTCACGTCCTCGCGCTCCTTTGTCTCGCGTCAAAAAACCGACAAAAAGTGGAGAAAAGCCGGAGAACAACGCGAGAACTTGAGAAGAGTACGCTTCCACATTCACGTTTTTCGCATGTTTCTTGCGTTCTCGCGAGATTCTTTTGAGAATGTGGAGCGCCCTTTAGAAAAATATTTGCACAGCGCACTATACTCTGTGTCTACTTGTCTATGTCTGGCATGTTGAAAAGTCAGTCACACGAAAAACAAAGACAGCAGACGCTGAATAATAATAATAATAAGCTGCGGAAATATGATTACAGTAATTTGTAAGTGGCTTATTAATGTACTTAGTCACTTTAGGTTATCATGGAGATGTGAAAAATTCACATTGATATCCTGCCGACTCAAAAAATTACAGAGGTCAGATAGTCGCGAAAATCAGTTTTTCGCACTGGACTTTAGGGTATCTATGCACCTATATAGAGTTCGCTGTGAAAGTAGCGATGAAAGAATAACCTTTGGAACGAAGTTCCTTATCGCGCGTTGCAAAAGGGGGATAGAAGGGAAAAATTCATACGAAAAGTTGTAACGATATTTTTTGCCAAGATGCGCGGGCTTCGCGGGACATGCGGTTTCTATCTTGATGTATGTCTGTGATTTTTGCTATAGTTGTAAGTCGTGGGGTAGCGCGTGTTTCTCTTTCTGTCTCTCTCTTTTTTGTTTTTGGTTGTTTTTTTTGTTGAGTTTAAATGTCTTTGGTATATACAGGTTTTTTGTACATAAGTACTTAGTTCCATCCAGACGTCCCTTGACGACATTTTTATCAAAAAAGAGGGGTGTTTGACATCCATTACACAGTAGGTTTTGCTGCCAGTTTTACCACAGTCATGACTGTGATTGTTGAATAACCTACCATGTAATGCAGTGACTGATGGTTGCATGAAATTGATTGACGAAAATCTGGATATCTTGATTTTTGCTTCACTGTTTTACCACAGTTTTACCACAGTCATGACTGTGATTGTTGAATAACCTACCATGTAATGCAGTGACTGATGGTTGCATGAAATTGATTGACGAAAATCTGGATATCTTGATTTTTGATTCGTGACTGATGGTTGCACCATCAGTCACGATTTTTGAGTGAGTGTTGTCATATCTGACAAAATAGGAAAAAAAAATTAGAAACGTATACCTTTGAAAATTTTGGCTTTGACTGACATAAAACTGAAGAGAATTGAGTGACCGTCTAATACCATTCGTCAGTCCATCAGTCACCATCAGTCAAACATAATTCATGATTGACGGAATTGACTGTCGCTTGCATGATCGTGTAATGGATGCCTAAAAGTTTTAATATGTATGCGCCTTAACACTCTGACTGCCATACGGTCCGCCGGCGGGTCGTATGTTTTCGAGTGCGGCACGCCGTCTATATGTTACACTAAGCGAGACTAGCAAGCCGTACGGGCTGCCGGCGCACCGTATCTTTCGCGCCAAATTCTTACAAAATTTCAGTTATGATTTCAAACAATTGACAAGTTTGTCACGCCACACCTAATAATTAATTAGTAGCCCACCGGCCGCCCGCACGGCTTGTAACAGTCGCATTTTCACGCGCTTTTTGTGGAATCGCATTGTTTTCTTATGCATTTCGCTAATCGAAATAACCAGGATAGCTCTGTTAGACGAAGATGCATCCACTGCTACGAAAAGAAGAGAGAAGAAGGTTTGACAAGTACATATGCATGCAAAGTAGTCAAAAAGGTCAATACCGTTTGCCTAATTTGCCCTTCAAATCCAAGTGTGTGTTCCGAATTTTTTATGAGCCTATGCTGTCCCACTGCTGGGCAAAGGTCAGGTAAGGGAATAATTGTGTTATTTTATTAATAAAAACTAATTTTCCTTAATTTTTGATATCTTTTTTATGTTTGTAATAACCCGCTTAGAAATCCTATAAATTTAAAGATGAAGCCATGATTTTTTTTGGATTGAAGGTATAGAAGTAAACTTTTAATCTGGTAGCTTTACTTTTCTATAATAGCAGGCCACACACTACAAAATTGATATGAAATTACGAGGTCGTAGCGGACCGCACGGCGTGCTGGTGAAAATAAACAGTGAGCCCGCCCGCGTTACTGAATATTCACCTTGGCCTGCAAGGGTAGATAAAATTACGGCCGCTGGCGTCCCGAACGGCCTGCTGCACTGAAAAAATCTGTATAAGGGTGGCAGTCAGAGTGTTAATAACTTTAATGCCTGTTGTAGATAAAATAGCTAGTTAAACTTTCATACTGATATTATATTGTGCTCCTGAAATTGTTTGATGTTATGAATACGTATATTTCTACTAATTTCTTTAATTTATTTTGTAGCTACTTATTATTTCGTTTTAAATAGACACATCTTGTTCATCTGACTGTATTTAATGTCAGCACTATTTTGGATATTAAAACAGTTTAAATTTTTAATTAGTACCTAATCTACATAATTTTATTAGTAAGTATTCCTAGTCTTTTTTCAACTAAATGCTAAATAATTGTGCCAGCGTTTAGTCTTGCCGTATCACAAACTCAAACTTTCTCAAACACAGGTAACGTTTAATATACGTAAGGGCACTGTCACAGCATATCTAAGTGCCCGTCACTCTGCGCCCAACTTGTGTCGATAGAGCAATCTCATATTATTGCTCCCATATCAATATGCACCACAAAATCCACCCCTATCACCTCTGCGGTAGGTGCAAAATCGATCGCCACGTGTAATTTTCCACATATAATTTCCTACCAGAAACAATTTCCATTTATTCAAGAGGAACTTTGTTACAAAGAAAGTGTTTGATATGCAAAGTGGCGCAGAGAACGCGTCCCGATTATTTCATCTTGTAATATTTATATCTAGAAGTTGAAACTTTGTCTATGGTTGGAGAAAATATTTGTATGTTTCCATAGTGTGATGAAAAATTTTAGAGTTTTCGCAGACCTTCCCGGGCGGTATTTTCATACTTAGCTGTCGCTTGACACCACCACGGGTTGCGTGATGCATATTTTTAAATGCCGTCAAACGCGAAAACGAAACATCAGCAGAAATACATTGTTGTCATGTTGTAGGAGCCACCATTGATTATTTTAATACTAAGTAAATGACAAAATTCATTAATCGCTTGGGAACCGTACATTTTTCCGAGATAAAAAGTATCCCGGAAAAATGTTTAGATGTCCTTTCCCGGCAATGATGTTTTAATTTATAATATTATATCATAGTTTCCCGGTACTAAAAGTATCTCCATACCCATAACCCAGCAAAATCGGTTCTGACGTTCAGTGGTTTGGGCGGTTGAAGAGGTAACAGACAGACAGACAGACAGACATACTTTCACATCTTTGGTATTAGTATGTATTTACAGTAGCGGTTCTAAAACTTTTTTGGAACCCTTTTGAAAAGTAAAATTTGGAACCCCAAAATAAAAGAAAAAGTTAATTTCTAGTGCATTCTGTAATTCATTTTTAAATTAATATTTACGTCGTTATTGTAAAACTGACATAAAATAGTTTTATTACATTTAAAACATTTAATTCATTAAAAACAAAGCATATTTCGAGATAAAATTGCGGAGGTGTCGGGGCATAGTTTAAGCTGTTCAAAGCTATCCTCATGAGAAATTAGTGCACCATTACTTTTAATTCACTCGCCGCTTCATTATTTACACTTAAATAAAAGTATTTGAGAATTGTGCTCATTTTTCGTGAGCTGTGATAAAAGTTTATGATATTATTACAAGCCTAAAAATATGTGTCAGGGTCTAGCCAAATATTCTTTCTATAGTGGGTTAGAGTCCAGTGTTTCCCAACCTTTTTCAGCCACGGACCCCTAAAAAATCATTCACAGTTTGACGGACCCCCCTTAATAAACCGGACGGACCCCCCCGATAAAATAAACAGCAAAAAAATCGGATTCGCCATGCTAAATAAGCGTAGCGATTATGAGATATTGGCATTCATGTATGGTCCAGAGATGACACCGCGGACCCCCATACATATACTCGCGGACCCCCAGGTGCAGGGGTCCGCGGACCACAGGTTGGGAAACACTGGGTTAGACGGTTATAATAAAAATAACAGCAGAGACTGGACACAGAATTTCATACGTTTAACATTTTTTATAAAGTTTTGTACTCTTGTTTTTAAAAAACTGTCAATAATAATTTTCAGAGACATCATGGAGCTTTACAGAGTGTAACAAAACTAAGTGATAATGCTTTAGGGTGTGCACGTGTTCCTTGTAGAGAGTAAACTGTGAAAGTAGCAGTGATAATAAACATGGGGAAACTCGTGAGTCGTGACGCACCAGCGCTTCCCCATACAAATCACAAAAAATCGCTCTTTCAGCTCTGCTACTTTCAAGGTTAATAATAATAATTACTCTCATCAAGGAACGTCGTACACTCATAATATCAGTTATCAGTTATCACTTATCACTTACTTTCATTACACCCTGTATAGCCAACCAAACCAAATAGTCCAACAAGGCATATCGTGTTCTAAAGTCGGGACACGTCTTAAACTTAAAATCGCCATTTCTTCCATAATAAAACAATACCAATACCAATACATCATCATTCATTTCAAGATCAAGCATTTTCAATCATCATTTCTGGACCGACACGTCACACGACCTGCAAACCTTCAAGAAGATAGCGTATTCCAAAGACTGACAACTCACCTGTAGCTCTTCTAATGTTGCGAGCGTCCATGGGCGATGGTAGTTGCTTTTAATCAACTGACCCGTTTGCTCGTTTGCCCCCTTATTTTATAAAAAAAAAAATCCTCCTTTGTCGATGCTTATAAAATTTACCGTTTGTTCACTGATCTATGGTATTAAAAGTACGTGAAATCCGCATTTTTTGTAATAACCTGCACATATTGAACTGCGCCACTGATGCGTGACGCCTGTCGCATTCACAGATGTACGGCGTTTTGTTATTAAAAATGTCCACGTTATTCCAAAAATAGTGTCAATGAAAATGGTAGTGTGATGGGCAAATATTTTGATTTTTAAAATAGCATTAACTTTGATCCACTATTTAACTCCCTTAGGGGTAGAATTAAAAAAAAAAAAACCTTTTAGTAATCAATAATAATGTACTTATCAATGTCTGATATACCCTAAGAATAATATAAGATATACCTTATAATTAATATTGTATGTCTTCTAATAGGTAAAAGCGTCTCTACTACTCTATCATTTAGGTCAAATGTTTCAGACACAACAGATCAAAATTATGTTAACCTGAACTATAGTTAGTAATATCTCTGAAGAAACCTCATGTACAAAGCTTTTCTATTTGGACGTTTAGTTTTTAATTTTGCATATTAACCTACAATTATAATGAGCCAAAATAATGTTTGTGTATCCCTCCATTTAACAGACAACCGGGGACCCATAATTTTAAATAAGGTGCCATACAATTAATATTTTGACATAAATATTAAATACATTTTTTATACCATTTGTATAGACATGAGCCTTCCTTACATTCCTTCCACTTTCAAATATCCCGCCAATCGCGTGCATTGCCTCTCGCCCAATCACAAGCGCGGGAGCAGACTCGAAAAATGATGGCCGCTTGAGAGACATGGCGTGTGCGCGTGTGTGACCAAAAAATAAAGAACTAAAAATCTAATAATCTCGTTAGAGGTTTGCTGACTGAATTGTGCTCAATCTACCGTGGTGAATTTGTGGTGCTATAGTTTTACGCCCACTAAGGTGTCTTCGAAGGGTTTTTCCTTTGCCGGCCGGCGCGGCGACGACCCGAGTTGAAGAGAATCTCCTTCAGTCCGAACCTTTTCCAGGTGAGTGTTTGTACTTTTCTACCGCTGAGAATTCACTAGGTATTGAAGCACAAGCTTCAGGGAAATGTAGCTGCCTCTCCAGCGACAGTCATACACCATTCTTTAAATGACTATATTACGTCTTATTATATTCAAAATATCTGAGTGTGTTATATTGTTACTATCAAATTGGACGTTGATTGAACGCAAAACTGCCTGTGAAAAAGATTATAAAATTTTACTCTCGTTTATTGAAGTTCCATCAATTGATAGATATTATATCCGCTCTCAGTGAACCGACTACCCGACTAAACTGAGTTAGGGGCGTTTTTCTCCATTTTCCTAAGAGGCGGCGAAGTCTTGAATTATTGGACTTACTTTATTTTATAAAACGATTTTTCCTCTAGAGATTCATGTTGACTTTGTACGCTTTCGCCGTTCTGTTGTACTTTTATGTACTTACGTAAATTTAATTTTATTTACCCCTTCATTGTATTAATATTTTGCTCTTTTTATGTTTTCATTTATATTTAATTCGTTAATGTTTGTCTTTTCATTAAATTTCGTATATTATAGTAAGTATATAATATACGATAATTTCAAAAATTCAATTTCTATAAAAAGCAACTTTCATAGACTTGGAGATTTTGAAATGTTGTTACTACTTACTAAGTTCCAATCTTCATTCCAATATTAGCTAATATCAAGTATTTTCACAGATATAGATTAGTTTTTTTATAATAGACATGTCGTATATAATATTACGAGTATGTAACATAAAATATAGTACCTACTTGTATCTCAGTGCAAAAAGCGTGGTCAATTGATTGGCTCCATTTCGAGGTCAAAATTGTAAAAAATGGCCCCAAAAATGGCAAATTTTTTTCGATCATTTTTACAATTATGCAGATGGAAAAACTTTTCCCATGTATTCAGATTGTTTCCTTTATATATCTTAGATTATTTTACTAAGATAATATTATGCACTAGCTTGAGTAATAAGTAGCGTACCTAAATACCTTGTGCTAAACTCCCAAAAAAGAAAGGAACGACCAATAAAAAGAGTAATGAAGCCTGCAGTAGTTGGCACCTTCGCGCACAGTGTTCAGAGTGACATTACTTGGGTGATTCTAACCCTTATGGCGCTGCAATAAAGGTGTTGCTGGAGGTAAAATAAAAAATAAATTTCGGGTTCCCTTTCATTAACCCAGTACTGGACGTAAAGTATTTCAGTAACACGGAAAATACCCACACGTCAAATGTAGTTAATGTTTCTAAACGAAAAATATTCTCGCTCTATATTGTGGAGGAAAATAAAGGTGTTCTTTGAGATGTGCTTCTCGAATTTTCTGCCAATTGGAAGACTTGGACATTGGTAATATGGATATGCTTTGAATTTAGAATTATTATATGTTTGGTCTGGATTAGGGAATGCAATACCGGGATACCGGGATCCCGAAATACCGGGATCCCGCATGCATTTTGCGG
The DNA here is from genome assembly GCA_963422495.1 of Polyommatus iphigenia. Taxonomy (NCBI): domain Eukaryota; kingdom Metazoa; phylum Arthropoda; class Insecta; order Lepidoptera; family Lycaenidae; genus Polyommatus; species Polyommatus iphigenia. The sequence continues at coordinate 11,611,564 of OY730177.1, forward strand.
GACTAATCCCGGTCGAAAATTTTGCGGGATCCCGCGGGACTGGCGGGATTACAAAGAAATGTGATTCATACGTGTAACTTTGCGGGCGGGGGTGCGTGAACTGGCTACAGACAGCCCGCTAAACAATTTACCTTCAATTCACCTATAATTCACTTTAAATGACAATTGAACCAACCAGCGTGGATGCTGAGCGAGCTTTTCCAGCTGTTGACTACCTTGTGTCGAATATCAGGAACCGTTTCGGAATCTTTGGGCACGATTTTTACCTATACATATTTTGAAAAAAAATTTGTTAAAAGATGAAAATAAATAAGCGAGTTTTTTAGTTACCTTTAATTATTATTATTACGAAGCCATTTCCAAAAAAAAATAGTTTTTCTTTCATTTTTTATTAAGCCTGAAGCCATACTTCAGGTGTTAATAAACCCTTGAAAAAAAGTGTCCGACAAAGTTTGTTTTATTTGAGATTCTAAAAATACAACGGGGTCTATCAAGTAAAGTCACTGTAACGATTTATTTTAAAAGTTTATGTCCACCCAGCGGGTTCCCGCAAATACCGGGATTGAAATTCTCTTGCGGGATTGCATTCCCTAGTCTGGATGAATCCCAAATACATTTTCTAGGATTTTGAGTGAAATTTATCGTTTACTATTGCTATTAAAATCATTATTAACTTATTGCTGAAGTGTGATTTCAGAAAACGATGTCATATTTTATGAAAAGATCGGTTAGTGAAATACAATTTGGACACAACTTAAGGCGGGAACGTACCTATAAATAACTAGAAGACGCCCGCAACTTCGTTGCGCCAAAACTCGTATATCGCGCGGGAACCGTACATTTCGGGAAAAAAAAGGTATCCTATGTCCTTTCCCGGGACTCAAAGTATCTCCATGCCAAATTTTAGCAAAATCGGTTCAGCGGTTTGAGCGTGAAGAGGTAACAGACAGACAGACAGACACTTTCGCATTTATAATATTTAGTATGGATAACTTATTATAATGGCTGGCTTACATTAATCCAACCCTCGCGCTCTTTTTGCAAAAATTGCATTCCAGGCTCCAGTGCCCGTTTAAATTCAGCAATCCAGCGCTGGATTACTGACTTTTGAATATTTTGCATCGAAACCAGTTTAATGGCAGAATAAGCCGTGGTCCGTTTCTTTAGCATCCAAAATAATAATTCCAAAATTATTAGCATTTACAACAAAATTCTATGTTTGACTCACAATACATGACTGACTGTACCAAGTTGTCGCATCGTAACAAAGTGTATGAAAGCCATGTTGGCATTTTCTACACAGGGAACTCGTCTATGTCAGTCCGAGGATGTAATGTAAAGGATGCATCGGGCTGAATCGAATGTATTCATGCAATCGAAACAATAATCGAGATGTACAATGCCTGTTTAAAAAAAGAACGGTTTAAATGAAAGAGAAAATAGTATACGAAGAGAAAGATAGATACAGTTTAAAAAGTGTTCTTAGATAATGAAAGATTAAAAGTACAAATTGAAATTTAAAAACAGAATGACCAACTAATTCCCAAAATGCCTTGGTACAAATCATAATAATATTCTTCTTTTTCTTCTGTCTTACGTTTAATCGGTCGGGTCACGTATTATTTATACGAGTTTAAAATTTTATACCCATTTAAAAAAAGTGCTCAACGCCGAAAAAAAACCGAAACCTCGAACAAGTTAGTTTTACTTTATCTATAACTAACTTTGCAAGAAGTAGGTAGGTATACTATATTGAGTGTGTGAATTTCCTTCTATCGAGTGAGGAAGTCCGCACATTCCAGACATTTCTGCCGGTGCCATTACTTCTATTCCTTTGAGATTAAAAATCTCTGCTACCATCCGACTCCTGCCGTGCAGAGTTCTATAAACATAGACAAGGCATGGAGATTATAATTAAATTTCATGCGGCTAGAAATTAGAAAAGAAAATAGAAACAATTTATTTGCCGAACTAAGATACAACATGTTGTTACAGTTGGCTGATCAAGCATTTATATTTTGCCTTAAGGTTGTTCGAAATTGCACGTCATATTTAGGTAATTAACATAGATTCAACGGCTATTTAAAATACTTCCCAATAAAAGTAAACTCAAGCTATAAACATGGTTGTACTATCATTCATATTGTGGAGATACGTAAGTATATTATGTACTTTTTTTTTTATTGTTGACCGGCCATTTTGGTTCAATGGACGTACCATCATACGTAGGCCATCATGCAGCCTACAAATTATTAATTGTATCCCCAAAACGACCTTGGCGATACAAATCGCAATAAAACATAAAGTGAGAGAGTGTGAGATTTCCGTTGTCATTGCTACATTTGATGCAAAAAAGGTAAAAACATTTAAATTTTTCTTTTTTTTAAATATAATAAGGGGCCAAACGAGTAAACAGGTCACCTGATGGAAATCAACTATACTGTCGCCCATGGACAATCGCAACATCAAAAGGTGCAGGTGCCTTAAAAAGAGGAAATACTTAACGCTCTCTTCTTGAAGGATTGCAGATCGTTTTGATCCGGAAATATACCTGCCACGTCTACTCTTTTCTTACATCTGCTGCTATCGTACGGGTTTAAAGGGTCGCATATAAACTGGGAACATTTTATTGTAAAACGTTTATTCGCGGACAATTTGACGCGGTCGGTATTGGATATCGTATTATTTTCTATGGCTTTTGTACTTTGTACCATCAGCGGAATCGTTTTTAAATGTGTTGTATTGGATCTGTATATGTCACTGTAAAATCGTAAAGGTACAAGTTGGAATCGAGCGACACGCGACAACTGCAGACGACGTTTCGTCGCGACACTACTGGTTTCGATGTATTTTAGGATAAAATTGTTCTGATTGCCATAACACAAGTTTTTACTTAGCATGGGATTAGACGACGTGATGTACGCTACCTAGCTTTTATACAATTGTATATTATTATTAATAATAATAATAATATTCTTTATTGTGCACACAAAGAAGAAAAAAAAAACAAATATAACAATTATAAACTTATAGTGTACCACAATGGCGGCCTTATTACTAATAAGTAATTTCTTCCAGGCAACCACAGGCAAAGGACAGTATGTTATTGATATTTTGATGAATGTGCAATATTACTTAGATAAGGATTTAATATTTATTATAATACATACACAAATACATACATACATTATAATATTAAATTAAAAGGTGATAAAATAAATAAATAAATAAATATGTAAATAAATAAATGAAAAAAAAAGACATAATTCAGAAGTTGGAACTTGAAACTACAATTTTATCATCATTTTCGAATTTTAACTATTACATGATAGTCAATTTTTGGAATGAGTATTACCACTAATATATAGGAAATGTTCTTTTACCAGCATTTTGAACCGATACAGTGTAGTTGAAATTCTTATATGGGTAGGTAATGAATTCCACAGCCTTATTCCCGTAGCAGCAAAAGAAGAGTTATAGTACTTTGTATGTTGTAAAGGCACGTCTAAAAGGTGATTTGAGGCAGAACGTAACCCTTTGTCTGCTTGCCGAAACGAAAAGTTATCCTTCAAGTAAGATGGCAGATACGGATCATGTATGATGGAGAATACAAGTGACAAAATGCGAGCATCGCGACGACGACGAATTGGTAGCCACTTGAGTTTCCTTCGGTATTCGGATACATGATCGAACTTTCTAAGGCCGAAGATAAATCGTATGGCAAGATTTTGTAGCCGCTCCAATTTGTTGAGCTGATCCTCAGTCAGGTTGACGGAACAAGTATCAGCATAATCGAGAGTGGATAGGAACAGAGACTCTGCTATCTTTATTTTGGTCGGTATGGGAAGAACGTAACGCAGTCGTGAAATGGAGTACCACGTAGCAAATACTTTCCTGCTAAGTTCTTTAATTTGTTGTCCCCACGACAGGGTTTCATCGAGGAAAACACCAAGGCTCTTAACCGTCCGACTGAATGGTATAATCGTACCATCAACGACCACCGGTGGTAGGCTACCCCAGTCAATCCTAGATACCAGGCCAGGACTACCAATAACTATTAGCTGTGTCTTGGTTGGATTGATATGTAGACCGTGACGCAAGGCCCAATTAGATATAATCTCAATATCCCTATTTAAGGTGTTCAGGGTAACATGGAGGTTATTTAATGTCGATTGAATATATATCTGCAGGTCGTCAGCGTAAAGATGGAAGGACGACACAATATTTTTAGTGATGTTATTGATAAAAAAAGCAAATAAAAGGGGGGATAAAACACCACCCTGGGGAACACCGGCAGAGATATCAGTCCAGTCAGAACAAGAGTTGCCCAGCTTTACTCTCTGACGACGTCCTACAAGGTAACTTCGGAACAAATTGATTACAGATGACGATAAATTTAACGTCTTTAGTATTCCAATCAACACATCGTGGTCGACAGTGTTAAATGCGCTGCTGAAGTCAAATAAGGCTAGAACTGTAAGTAACTTGTTAACCATGCCAAGTCGTATATCGTCAGTTACTTTTATCAGCGCAGTAGTGGTACTGTGTCCACGTCGGAAACCTGACTGGAAAGCGCTTAAAAGATTATTTTTCATTACGTAATTAGTAAGCTGCTGACAGACTAACCGTTCAAACACTTTAGAGAGAAAAGGTAATATGGAAATTGGACGGTAGTCTGAAACCAGCTTAGGTCTAACAGATTTAGGTAACGGAATTACGCTAGCATCCTTCCACGCGCTAGGATAAACTGAGGAATCAACAGCATGGTTAAAAATATCAATGAGTATGGGCAAAATAATATCGAGAATGGGGATGATCATTTTTCGACTAATACCGTCATCGCCAACAGCATTAGAAGAGATGGATGAAACATATTTTCTGACATCATCCTCATTGAACTTATTTAGAACAAATGAAGGAAAGTCGTGAGAGGGTAAATTTTCAAGATTGTCAATAGTTTGAGACTTTAATTGTGAGCTAAGTGAAGTTAAAGGAGCAGCGAAGTGACAATTAAGGGTGTCTGGGTCTAACGTACAGGAATTATGATCCGTGCTTTTGCCGACACCCAAGGATCTCAGAAATCTCCATACTCGACTAGGGTCCCCATTCTCCACGGACGAGTGAATGTAACGCCGCTGAGCGTCTCTACACATTCTGTTACATCGATTTCTTATTTGGACATACTTCTCTCTGTGCTCCTCACTGTTGGAGTTTTTGTGTTTTGTTTTCGCAGCATGCTTTTGCTTTATTAGTAATTTGATATCCTCAGAAAGCCACGGCGCTGGAGTATGTTTTAATTTTACGGGTCTTACTGGAGCATGTCTGTCATAAAGGCTAGTGAGAAGTGAATTAAAAGCATTCAATTTATCGTCAACGTGAACAGCATGAAGGACCAAGGACCAGTCAATGTTTTTTGTGTCATTCCTTAATTTCTCATAGTCTAGTGCAGCAACATTTCGCTGCATTAAAATCTTCCTCTTAACTTTAGGAGGACGCACACTATAAGAGAGATATATTAAATCATGATAGGAGAAAATATCAGCGGAACACTGTCCATGCCTGTGAACAAGATTAGGGGCGGACACAATCATCAGGTCCAGTAAGGAGGGAGTACAACCAGGGGACATATGTGTGGTGTTCGTCGGAAGCAAGTTCAAGTTATAGCTTTCTAAAATTGAGTTGAGTCTCCTAGATCTATAGTCGCCCTTAACCATGCAGGTATTGAAATCGCCCATAATAATAGTATGCTGGTAGTTCGGGGTGTGTGATTCTAGCAGTTGCTCAAATGCTGAGAAGTAGTCCATCTGAGATGAGGGACAATAGCATACGCCAAGGAGAACTTTATTTGTAATCGTTAATTGAACCTCAACGAACAAATATTCTGGAGAGCTGGATGCAGGCGGCTGAGCAGACGAATTAACGAGTGAAAGAGTAATTATTGTATGGTTAATAAAGAATTTGAATTTGAATTTCTATGAAATACACTCCGAAGCTAGCGACACGAAGCTAGCGACACATACATTTCATAGAAATACATAGAAACCAGTAGTGTCGCGACGACACGTCGTCTGCTGCCGCTTCATGTACTAGCATTACAAGCGGGCTTCCAACTTGTACCTTAAATCTCGTTAAATCCATACTAATATTATAAACGCGAAAATGTGTATAGTCTGTCTGTTACCCTTTTCACGTCCAAACCGCTGAAAAGTTTTTGGAGTTTGGTATGGGGAAAATGTATGGTTCCAGCGCGATCAATGGATTTTGACGCAATGGAATTGCGGGCATAATCTAGTAGATAATAAAGGCTATGCTATAGAAATCCTCACAGAATAAAACTCACTCATAACATGTACGTTATAATATTAAAACATAAAACGGATATGAAAATGAAGGGGATGTAATGTATTAGGATTCATCACTTGCGGCGAGCGTATCCTTTGGTCGGCAAAGCCGCTAATCCATTTAGCCCGTTACCATGGCAACGGTACGGAAAAACGCGCGCTATTGCTACATTTTTTTAACATAGTGTTCTTTTAAGTACTTACTAGATGACGCCCGCAACTCCATGGCGCCAAAATTTGTTTATAGCGGGGAACCGAACATTTTTCTCGCATAAAAAGTTTTATATTATGTCCTTTATCGGGATTCAAAGAATCTCCATATAATATCAAATTTCAGCGAAATCGGTTCAGCGGTTTAGGTGTGAAGAGGTTGTCTGGTACCCGTAACTACTTGTACTATTATCTATTCTGTGCCGTAACGCAAGTTTTTCAAGAACTTAGCACGATGCACTGCACATAATATAAGTCTAGCGGCCGCTGACGGCCGCCGGCGGCCGCGATTTCTCAAGCGATACTATGTATTACAATAATGAAGATAAAGTTTAAAATCATATTATTATGACACTGAAAGTGCTCGCCACGCCGCTGCCATTCCGGTGTGGCGCGGCCCTAAGTGCTCTAACAAAGAGTTACTTCACGAGAAATAGCTGCAGATATTTTATCCTAATTTCAAGCACTACAAGAGTTATTGATGAAGATACGAATTACACAGCCATCTGGCGCGCTGCCAATTTCTTCTTAAAACGAATAATCTTGAATGCAGTTCATATAAATCTCGTTTAGAAATGAAGACAGTATTGCATAAATAGTGGCTGTCTTAAATTCTATTTTAGAAACTTGTGTTTCAATTTTCGTGCTTGGTTTACTTGAGTAGTACAGTCGTGAGCATTAACTTATGATGTGAAAAATATAAAGTTTCATAGCTCGCTTATCGCTTTCCAGTATGTGAAACAAAATAATGTGATAATACTTCAGGGTATGTATGAGTCCTACAGCCCACTTTCCTGTATAGAGTTCACTATGAAAGTAGCTACGCTATTATTTTATTACTTTTCTATGTTGTAGTTATTAGTAAAAAAATATGATTTTCTTGAGAAGTTAGTAATAAAATTTTGAAATAACAAAAAACATTAAAATACATAGGTACTTAGTTTAATGTCAGCTCGTGAAACTGACATTAATAAAGAGCTCAAAGCATAATACTTTGGTCAAATTATTTTTCGCATTGCGATACATTCAAATAGTCCATTCTTTGTTCGGGCTTAAAAGTGTTTGGTGGACATTTAAAAAAAGAAGCCGGCCAAGTGTGAGTCATTTGTACGTACACATAGGGTTCCGTACCAAAACATCAAATGGAGTTTTGGCGGGCATGTGAAAGAGTGCTGTTGTGTTTTTGTATTATTTTCCTAAAATTGTGTTAGCTGGGTTTTTAATGTGTAATATTGATAGAATATTAACCATTAGATATTCGTGTTCATGCACAAGTGTAGGAAAGTGATGTAATATCCAGAAACGTGCTATTTTGTGTTCCCTCCAAAACTCCATCGAAAGTTTCAGTAAAGCGTCTACCACTTTACTGAATCGACCGACTTGACTCCTGTGACTGTATTTACTTTTACTAAGACTTTGACTAGACTTTAGACCTGACGATACATGAAAACGATGATGAAAGTTATAATAGGAGGAATATGGTTTTCCCGCCATATTCCTTACCTTTTTACCTTGTCTGTGGCACAACATACACATCCTTTGTGTCAAGTTGCCAAAAAAGAAGAAAAAAAAAACATCAAAAAGCTCCACACAATTTACTTTTTGTTTTGGTTACTACAGTAGCAAAGGAATGAAATTATTTGTAAGTGAAGTGCTAATATAATTTAAGATCTTTGCGTGATACAGACGAACGGACAATATACGGAGTCCTAATAATATCTTCGTTTTTTCCTTTGCCAACGGAGCCCTAGAAAAAAGATCACATGAGTCCTGATTGTACGTTTTCATTAAGCGCAGAGAACTTTGAATTTATCGCTCACAAACGCCACTTCTTCATAAATTCATTTTGTTCATAAAATGTAATTTTGAAACTCTCATGGGGCGCCCTCTAACTCCATTATTTCATATTATCTCGATGATATATTTTTATCATGCTAGGTGTGTGTAAATTATAATATTTATCTTTCACAAAAATGTGATAATCTAGATTTAGAATACAATATTATACAGGGTGCAAGTAAACCTTCCTGCCAATTTTTTTCCAGGGCTTAGGTATCATTAGGAGAGTCCATTTAACCAACAAAAATTGGGTGTTATTTTTTATGACATAATATTTTCTCCCATTTAAAATAGTTGCAGAACGGTCACTAGCGGCGCGGGGGAATGAGCGGGGGTGACGCGGGGGGAGGCGCGCGCGCGGGGGCAAGTCACGCACGGGCGACGCGTCGTGTCCATTATTTGTAGTGCTTTTTAGGATAACTTTCGGAAGCTATTTCTCAACATTTTAGTACTGAATGATTATAAAAGAAAAAATATGTGTATTTTAATTTTTAACAAGGATCAATATATCAAAATTTGGCAGGAAGGTTTAATTGCACCCTGTATTATATACATGGTTCAAAACAAGTCTTGTACAACAATAAAAAAATAAGATAAATATTGAATCATTACCTTATCTGATAACACGAAGAAAAAATGCCAGAAACGTCCACAAAATGATAGAAAACATTTGTGTAAGTGAATAGAAAGGATAAAAAAGGGAAATAAATTGTAAACGTATGTTGTACGTGGTACCACAGAGTCGGATTGTGTAAACGGCACACGTCCACGCCGCTGACCGGCCAAAACGCGGCCATCTTGCTAATTGCACCATAAATTCTAGATTTTTAAAAATATAGAACGCTTGTTTTTTTAAGTTCTAATGTTAGTGGCATTAGTTTGTGTACAAGATATCTTGCTGGTGTCAAAAGTTTGATAGTACACAAATAAGTTTACATTGCTTTTGTCAAAGTTAAATCAATGAAAATAGGAGCTAAGCACTTTCAATTGCTACTTTACAAGATTTCGAAATGCCAAATGTCGCGTAGTTTTAAAACTAAAACCAATTCAAGCAAAGAAAACATTGCAGTAAAGCTTTTTTAATAAACAATATTTTTACACAACACTTCCAATTTTAATAAGGCTGGTATGACCACTTGTGTATGATGTATGAAGACTGATTGTATATTACCATGTTACGTTATTATTAAACATTCAATTTAAAATGCAATAATGCGGGTAAAAACTTAAGGAATTCAGCTAATGAAATTTTACTGAAAAATCATGAAAATTTTTAATTAAATTAAAACGTAATAAAATATATATAAGTAATAGTTATATTCCTTGTGAAATTTTCGCTAGTTTATCGCAATAAAGAAAGAAAAAGCATTAAATATTTTCGTTGTATAAGTTCTATCCCAACCATTTCTAAAAACGATTTATACACTAGGTGACGCCCGCAACTCTGTTGCGCCAAAATTAGTTTATCGCGCGGGAACCGTGCATTTTTCCGGAACAAAAAGTATCCTATGTCCTTTCCCGGGACTCAAAGTATCTCCATACCTAATAAAATTGGTTCAGCGGTTTGGGCGTGAAGAGGTTACAGACAAACATATAGACAGACCCATTTTCACATTTATAATATTATAAGTATATTAGTAATAAGTATGAAGTATGATATACACCCTTGCTGCCCTTACTCTACTTACTCCTATACTTGGGTCTTGGAAATCAGAACCCACCTTTTGTGATGGTGTTCACACAATATTATTTGCTTTAAAGAAAAATATTTAACTTTTACAAAAGTAAAAAAGATTGTAAATTCCATTTTTCTTCATTTTCGACGTCAGATCCAAATCATTAAAAGTAGTAAAGGTGATATTGGGAAATTTACAACACCTCTTTATACACTTGGATTTTTATTGATGTACAAATAAAACTGTACAATTATTTTACGATTGTCGAGGCGAGAAGCATATTTTTATTGACTACGTCGTTAAAGACTGCCCCAGTTTTTTCAGAATTTGAGAATCCTTACAAAATGCTGCTTTGCCTTCTGAAGTTTTTTGACAGGAGTTTATCTATTCAACACTGATTTTCATTAGCTTTGTCCACACTGTGCCTTTTTTTGTTCATCAAGGGCATGCGTTATAGCACAGTCAACAGCGAACGTGAGGCATGCCCGCGACGCATGCCCTCTGACCGTATCCAAAACTTTCGCTTGACAATGTTGGCGTTGCGTTCATTGACGCATTCGATTATTGAATGCGCCAATACGAAATTTGATATGACAGAAGATGACGAAAATTGAAGACGAAAGTGCACAGTGTGGACATAGCTATTGGTTTCGACCTTAGCCAAGTGAATAGTGTTCTAAAAGTGTTAACTTTGTTAACCCATTTGGAAATTAAATATTTTGATTTTGATTTTGAAATAGATAATTCATCTGCCAGCAACACATATGAACAAAGATAAATATTTTATCCGTTTTTAGGGTTCCGTACCCAAAGGGTAAAAACGGGACCCTATTACTGAGACTTCGATGTCTGTCCGTCTGTCTGTCCGTCTGTCTGTCTGTCTCCAAGCTGTAACTCAAGAACCGCTATAGCTAGACTTCTGAAATTTTCACAGATTATGTATATCTGTTGCCGCTATAACAACGAATACAAAAAACAAAATAAAGTGAATATTTAAGGGGGGCTCCCATACAACAAACTTTATTTTTTTGGTCTTTTTGGCTCGTAATCCATAATGGCAACATATAGATACTTGAAATTTTCACAAAATCCTCAATTATATGTGTACTTTTAAATGAAAGAATGAAATTAAAATAAAATAAAATAAATAATTAAGGGGGCTCCCATACAAAAACACCATTTTTTCCCTATTTTCGCTCTATAACAGTACGGAACCCTTCGTGCGCGAGGGCTCTGGCGAGGGGCACGAAGGGTTCCGTACCGACCCTTACGGGTCGCACTTGGCCGATTTTTATTTATATACCTTCCACTGATTCGTCACCTGTCTTGGTCGCAGCTTGATGTTTTAATATCACCTTTCTCAGTAAATAGACTGCAACATAAAAAAACATTCCAGTAGTTCCTAAGATTGACACGTTCAAACAAACAAACTCTTTGGGTTTGTAGTATAGATTGATGAGAGTCACAAACTCAATTTTTTTATTATTGTTAATAATATCATGGTAACATAACTAGGCTTAGGCTGTGCCAGGCTTTAATTCATTAAAGCCTGGCACAGACTATGAATAGTCCATGCACATTGTGCATGGACTATTCATAGTCCATGCACAATGCACATACAGTTGAGGTTATGTGCTCTAATGGGTGGTATAGCGGCCTGTATCGTCGAATTCATCTTGATATCGTGTAACCGACACGCGGGTATTCCCCCGAATACTATAACGATCACTTATGGGCTAAGGCTTTGGCTAAGCCTACGCGTCAGTAACGCGGGACGGGAGCATCTGCAACGCGAAACAGGCCCTGTAGACAAGTGGCAAAGCGCTAACGCTAACGTTACAAAATGTATGCGATTTGACATAAGTCATCGCTTCGCTAGCGAATACTAATGTCAAATCCATACATTTTGTAGCGTTAGCGTTAGCGTTTTGCCACTTGTCTAGGGGGGCTGGTATGCACACCTGCGCGACTATGGTGCGAAACCGTAAATAATTATTCCCGCTCTGCCAACGCGAACGTCACGCGTTGCAGACGCTCCCGCTTCGCAGTCGCCTTGGTCGCGTAGGTTTGGCCGAAGCTTAAATACTATTGAAGTGAAATGGATAACCTTTAATTAGTTACTTTACAACTTTAGTTTATAAGTGGCTATTATTGAGAGAAAACGTTTGCTCGCATAAAGTTTGTTGTAACTGTAAGTCAGATACGCAGAAGTAACAGAAGAGCATACTTTCAGATTTATAAAACTTGTATGGATGTATCATATAGGTCATATTTTAATACTTGCCCCGGTAATACACAGTATGTTTATATCATAATTGTATTAGGTATAACAATTTTATTGTACAAATCTAATGTATAAAATTCTCGTGTCACAGTGTTTGTGCGCGAACTCCTCCAAAACATGTCCAAAACAAAATTTTGTAGAAATTATGTACCGTCGAAGAAATTGATTTATAGGGCAGTTCCATGTAAAAGTCTACCATACACTAAGAAAATAAATACCTGATTTTGGTATTAAAAATACTTAATTATAATCACAACATTATGGTACTATTAAGATTTTATAGAAGCAACAATTTCTAAGCATTACTTTTCTAGCAAAACTGCCATTTATGAGATGATGTCGTGAGCTGGGCTGAGTGTGGTTGTGTGTGATGAAGTTCTGACTTAGTTTTCACGTCATATATTTTAAATTCTTGTCATATTTTGTTACACACTGATTGTTCAAACAATTAAATACCGACATATGTTTTGAGATTCGAGAAAATTCATTTTTATAAAGATATAATAGGCTTGTAAGATCACAGTGTCGAGTTGTAGTGTCGGTCACATAAAAAACATTACTTTACTCTTTAACTACAGTAAAATTAATTTTACATCAAAAAAATTAGAAACTTCCTTACGTGACAGCTTTACTCAAATGATGGCGGCATTAAAAATTTGTCCTCTTTTTTTATAACCCCTAAACTCTTAAAAACATTTTTGTAGTGTCAGTCACATTATAGAGTCGATCACCCCCCAAAGTAGCGTTTTGTTTGTTATTTTTGCTGATAGATGGCGAAAATAGCTATAGAAAGCAGAGAGAGAAGCAGAAAGCTACATTATTATTTTAAGAACCTACTAGACCATCTCAAAGTCAAATAAAATCTAGAATTTAGCGATGTCTGGAAATGGGAAGCAAATCTGGCAGTAGATGAGATTCTTTCAGATATTGCAAGAAAATAAGATAAAATTATTGCGCTTTATACTTTATTGAAGGTAAGGTAGACCTGCACAACTAGAAACCTAAAGCAATAGCGACCGAAACTCCATAGTGCTTACCTCTATAGGGCTCATATAAAGGAAAATTTTTAGCTTAAACAAACGACAAATGTCTGCCTATCGCTGGCTCTTGGGTAATTATGTTAATTGTTTTTGAGAAGATTTCGTTTTGAGTTATTTTTTGACAAACTATTAGTGATTTCGTTTTTGTGATGTTTAAGTTCAAAAAAAGCATTTTAATGAATTAATTTATTACTGATTTGCTTTCATATAATTTTAGAGTTAGTATTGTACGTGCTGAGATAAATAAATTTTAAAGTTTCATGTAAAACTACTGACTTTTACCTGGGCAAAGTGAGTGTAGTGTCGGTCACGTTTTCGGCTGTAGTGTCGGTCACAATTTCTTTTGCTAATAAATATATTTTTAAATAACTTACAGGTTATAGGTAACAATTTTGTAATAGTTCGTTTCATGCACTTTCGGTGAAAATAGTAAGTAGAGTTATTTAGCACACAAAGAGGAAGATTATTGGTGTTTACAAACACTCTCAGAAACGACTTCCTTTTGCATGTAGTGTCAGTCACGTTTATATTTGACTAAATAAATCCTATTTGAAAACAACAGTGATTACCATTTTTCTATATAAGTTAACTTGTTTAATCTGCTACAAAGCCATCTTAAAATTGATATTAACAACATGATAGTAACCATAATATATGACAAAATATCAAGTCGTATCAAATGTAGAGTCAGTCACATATGGAATTGGCGTATAGGCAGCTGACGGACCTACGTCATTTGGTCGAGTTATGTCAATTCAATGTAAGTCATGATCTATCGGCTGAGTTTGACATAACACGACCAAACTACGTAGGTCCGCCATCTGACTATAAATCAACTTCCATGATAGTACATTCGTTAGGCCTGAGAATAGGTTTTTATCTATTTTTTATATTGATACTAGAAATAATTTATATTTCAAAACAACGTTTGCTGGGTCAGCTAGTATTAAAAAAAAGTATTACACTGTGTGTAATACTTTTTTTGTGTAATACACACATACACATTCCATTACATAATTGACACAAATTAATAAGTATAGGGCGAATCCTCGTTTACGTCTTAAAAGCAAACATTGTAAGTGTATTAAGGCGAAGTTTAGAAATTACATTAACTAAGGACAAAGCGTTTTAACGTAATAGCGGTAGATGCGTCCCCCGACGTCACTTAGACGACGACACTTAAAAATCCACTGCTACCCTCATATCGTAAAACCTTACTCGATATATCGAACCTTATTCGATATATCGATTTAGCAAAGGCAATAAAATAGACCACACTTATAAAAATGTAAAAGTGTGTTTGTGCTCGTTATTATTATTATAGAGATGGCCCGGAGAACTTTTTATCAACTACTTCCTAATTCCTAAATATATAAAAGTTCCCTGGATCTCCACGAATATTTCAAGACCAAAATAATTAGCTAAATCGGTTCAGTCGATCTCGTGTTTTAGCGGGACAAACATAGTTAAAAATTAATTTTTATTTATTAAGATTAAATCCATAGATAAAGTATTATAGTATAGATGTAATTTTAGCCCGTCATCGCGTGGCCATTTTGTGCTTATTTTCATACAAGTAGTATGTGTTTATTTTCTTGAATATTTATATTTGTCGATCATTTCGAAGCACATTATAATACAGAAAATAAAGTCATTTAGTTCATGATATCGATAAACTATAGTTCAAGTAATGAGAATCCGTAAACACACGTAAAAAGCTATGCAATTCTTGTAGACAAATTATTAATTGATGTGACATTTTTAGCACTAATGCCTTACATAGCACGAATAAGGGATTAATAAACTTATAAATTATCTTTTTAGCTTACAAAAATACCAATTGGAAAGTCCAAAAAACGTTGTTCAAAACTTACGTATTTAATGTTAAATCCACGTGTTTGAGGCATTCTTTGGCCATTCTTATGGTTTATCGCGGAATATTAGCGGAACCACAAAACTCAACAATATCTAGCATAAAATGTTCACCAAAAATACCTTTATTAACACTTTTATTACATAAAATATGCAGACCGACTCCTTTGTTATGTCCTAGTAAGTAGGACATAACATTACACGCTGTTGACGCATATACACCGATATAAGGCTCTCTCCTAGTCTATAGTATCTCAATGATTAAATCGATAGTCTTACGAAAAGATGCAAAATTATTATTAAAAATAAAATATTATTTTAACAAAGTTATGAAAACCAGTGAGAATACGGTCGACACTAAAATTTCGTACCAAAACCTGAGTTATATGCAGCCAAAACTTGTTTTACTCCCCATAAACAAAATCCCCGAGTATCAGCTAATAAGAATTTTCATTTTAACACGGGATCAATAAAACTAAGAGTACGGACAAAGTGCACATAAAAGAGTCGCCATCTGTGAACAAATTCCATCGGACATGTGGGACGAGTTATACGAGTGATAGTGGGACGAGTAATACGAGTGATAGTGGGACGAGTAATACGAGTAATGCACCTGATACGCTGTGGTGACGTGACAGAGAAATATTTTGTCAGTACAATAACTAGCCGTGTATCTTTAACTTTATAGGTACTAGATAACGCTCACAGCTCCGTTGCTTCAAAATTCGTTGATCGCGCGGGAACCGACCATTTTCTGGGATAAATAGTTTCCTGTCCTTTAATGGGACTCAAAGTATCTCCTCACCAAACAGAAGAACGGTTTAGCGGTTACTTTAATATCATAAACGGGAAAGTGTGTCTGTCTGTCTGTTACCTCTTCACCCCTTTTTTTTTAACGCAGTGAAATGCTGTGACGCATTCGACGCAGGGGATGGGGACTCCCGCTGCGGATATGTGGGGCTCGCCGCGGCGAAGATGGTGAGTGCCGCGGCCCTACCCACATTGCGATGTTCCTGCCACCTGAAACTGGCGGATGCAGGGGTCCCGACGAGCATTACTCCATAGTTACCTCTTCACCCCTAAACCACTGGACCGATTTTACTAAAATTTGGTATCGAGATACTGTGGTTCCCGGGAAAGGAGATAGAATACTTTTTATTCTGGAATAATGTAGGGGTCGCGATAAACGAATTTTGACGAAATGGAGTTGTGAGAAAGAGTGTCATCTAGTTTTTAATATTCAGTCTTCAGTCTTATGTACTGTCTTCTTCTTTAAGTAAAGACAAACTATCGACTTTTGTATAATGGCGCATTTTCACTGGTCGATAGGGCCCGCATGCGGGGTGCGGGAGATTTCTGAAACGCATGCCACGACCAATGACTATGCGCCATTAGTTGTCAATTAGTTGTCATAGACTCCCCGCATACTGTATTCGGAACGTGCACGTCAGTAGTGACATATTTCAAACAAAGTTTCAGGGGCTTGTGTCAAAAAATGAACAACAAGAGTTTGTTTATTTTGTAAATATTATAGCAAGTAAAATATATTTAGAACAATAATTAATGGTATTTCGGTTATATTTAGTTAAAAACTACTTGTGGAAAGTGAATATAATCATAAAAAACTGGTTTTACACTCTGTAAAACACTCAATAAGTTTCAAGGCCCAATCTATGCTAAAAGGAAATAAATCGGTGTTAGCAGGACATGTAAGGAATGTAGAAGAGCTAAGAACTAATGGCAATGTTATTTAATACGAGCCAATATAATTCGCCGAACATCGGTGACTTTAGCAGCCTATAAAACAAGTTTAAACGTAAGTACTGAACCAACCAAAAACGTCACTAAACATTTGGATAAAGCAAGTCTAAACATTTTTATTCATTCTTACAGATAGATAATAATGCTTGGGATTGTTGCTGGAGTGAAATGCAGCTGCGTTTATAACCAGAGCGGCAAGTGCAAACATATTGATATTGCTACTTTAATATTTAAATGTTTAATTAACAACAAAACTACGTGCAATATACCTACTTTATACCTACTTGAAAAAAAATAAAAGGTAATGTTATTAAAAATCTTGTTTTATTTATTTTTTACATTAATAGGTACTCTAGAAGAAAATTGGAGTCTATAAATTTTTAATTTACTAAAACACTGCAAACATTCTTCATGTTTCTGAGTCTTTGCAGCATTAATACACTTTCAATATGGATTCTTACTCGAGCAATAGGTATCATAAGCCCTTTCGGTTTCCTCTTGAGAGTACTCATTTTGTTTTGCTCAAAATGGGGGCATAATAATTTAAACTTTTTTACACCTTTCATCTAAAACTTGCTTAACTGAAAAACCTATTCCATTCAAAACTCTATCTCCAGCTTCTAAAAGATCAGTTAAACCAGATGTAGTATCTGGTTTATCGTCATTTGTAAGTCACTGTTTCTTCCACCTGATACTATGGATTTAAATGAAATATTCTATGAAACTATCACTGCAAGTTTTGTCGTCGGGTTTTGGAGACCATGGTGATCCATCAACACTAAAACAATAGTAAGGTACGCAATTAATATCTTTATAAAATGCAACTCAAATAAAATTTACTTGACTGATAATGCAATTTTTGGTTATATCGAATCACATAGTTATTCATTTTTACAGCAGCTATCCTTTTATATCTGATCTAATTTCCTAGTGGATTTAGGAAAAACATTAAATTTGTATACCTACTGACTACCTATTTCTGCTGTTATTTTTACGATACAAAAACAATTAAGACCAATTTCTAAAAATTTCAAAACAAGATTGACAAGTTTGTTTGACTATTAGCTGAGCCCTTGTGATTGCATATTTTTGCCGCGGCAAGCGCGGCAATCGCTTTCTGTATCCCTTCCACCCACTTCGCACGCTCCGAATACCGTACGAGTTAACGACTAATGAAAATGCGCCCTAATACAGTCAGTTCACAGCTGATGATGATAGTTGCTCATTAGTATTGATGTAAATGTTATTTCCTAATGAAATACAAACCCGCTCATTTATTTAAGAACCTTTCCTTTGCGGCTATGATTTGTACGCAGATTTATCAAGATTTTTGTTGGCTGTTTATTACGTAGCCTCGGGGAAAATCTCGTAAAGTTATAACAAAAGACAAAAAATGTTAACTTTTTGCTGTATTTTTTTATCGTAACTAAGCTGAAAATTGTCTTGAGGGAACTAATTCTGGTATCTAGTTTTTATCCGTTTTAATGTTTATAAAAACCATGATACCATTTTAAGCTATTGTATAACTTTTATCGCGGGTTTTGAGCTCGGCGACCGAATTAAAAAATTCCGTAACGAAAAAACCTAACTTAGTTTTCTAAATTCAGGATCCTAAATTCAAGATCCTTAATTCAGAAACCTAAATTCAGTTTCCTAAATTCATTGATTCAACAACCTAAATTCAGAAAAGAAATTAAAAGAACTATAGGAACCTAAATTCAGATGGCACGACTATGTAGCTCGGCAATGTTGTAGTGGGAGTTTTGGCGGGCATGTGAAAGAGTGCTGTTGTGTTTTTGTATTATTTTCCTAAAATTGTGTTAGCTGGGTTTTTAATGTGTAATATTGGTAGAATATTAACCATTAGATATTCGCGTTCATGCACAAGTGTAGGAAAGTGATGTAATATCCAGAAACGTGCTATTTTGTGTTCCCTCCAAAACTCCATCGAAAGTTTCAGTAAAGCGTCTACCACTTTACTGAATCGACCGACTTGACTCCTGTGACTGTATTGACTTTTACTTAGACTTTGACTAGACTTTAGACCTGACGATACATGAAAACGATGATGAAAATTATAATAGGAGGGATATGGTTTTCCCGCCATATTCTTTACCTTTTTACCTTGTCTGTGGCACAACATACACATCCTTTGTGTCAAGTTGCCAAAAAAGAAGAAGAAGAAGAAGAATGTTGTAGTGACAATGCTGCACGGTAATGTTGCAGCGACAATGTTGCACGATAATGTTGCGGCATCCGCGGTGGAACGTGATCCCTGTTTTACATTTTAGAAATCCCAGAAAAGTGTACAATTACGCCGCAAAATAAGTTTATTCAGAATATATGAATTTGAAGCCAGTAGATTGATATCTACTGGCTTCAACACGGAGTTAAAAGTATGACATAAGGTCAAAACAATAATAAAAGTGTTATTTCACACCAATTTACAATTTTCTGTAATGCCAAGGTATTAAGGTGTATGTTAAAAAATGATAAAATATTTCAGAAACAAGAGCATCTTTATACTGAAGTTTCCAACAAAAATTTAAAAGCGCATCATAAAATACATAATGTATAAAGTGTCTAGATAAACTGCAGTTGATGTGGGGTGGATATACCGTTATTCTCGTAAGCTGGTAGTGTGTTCCCGGCTTATTGGAATTCCGGTACACAGGTATAATAACTTTAGACTGCACCTAAATAGGGTTTTCAAGAAAAACAAATGGTAAACCGTCTAAAAAAAATACATAGTATTTTTTTAGACTGTTAGACAGTGTTGGTTTGTCGTTAGCTTCACTTATAGTAAGTATCGACATTTTCCTTGATATAGAAATGACTTTAATGTAATCAGGACTAAGACTTATAATGTTGTTAAAAATCTAAATGTGCGGCATAAACTATTTATGGCGGGTGGCAGCTTTCGTTTAGGTTTTTTTTTTTTTAATTTTTCAATTTTCTCATATTAATATGAATGGTTTTATTTTTGTCTCAGTGATCGGATTATTCACAAACAGTAAGAATAAATATTATGTCGTCTCCAAATTCACTCATTGTTTTTTTTAAACTTTAACCCTAAAATGCTCATTTCAATGTTTTTAGCAAAAATCAGATTTCACTCGCACCTCTGACTTGTAATGAGCATATTTCAAATTTCCATTAGATATGCGCTCAAATCGGGGTTTTTCCGCCAAAAATCGGGCGATATATTCTCATTTTGATACTATAGCTGTCTGTTTTCCATTAGTGGTCCGACAAAAGAGTTGAGTCGATAAGAAATGTATTTTTTTATTAAGTATGATTCATAAATTACGGTTTGTACTTTGT
The DNA here is from genome assembly GCA_963422495.1 of Polyommatus iphigenia. Taxonomy (NCBI): domain Eukaryota; kingdom Metazoa; phylum Arthropoda; class Insecta; order Lepidoptera; family Lycaenidae; genus Polyommatus; species Polyommatus iphigenia. The sequence continues at coordinate 11,631,911 of OY730177.1, forward strand.
TTATATCAGCAATTAATTTCAGTTAATTAACCAAACCAAGAGGTTATATTATTTATTTTAATTATTGTCTTAAGCATGATATACCTTTTTGGGTAATAAGATCACATGTTTAAATAATTTAATTTAATTTATATTTTATGAATATGTAAAAAAGCCAGTCTTCCTAAAACGCCTAACAACACTAAAAATATCTATGCTCCAATTGAGGTTAAAACTATTAGTGTTTTTGGATAAAGTTCTTCTAAAAAAGTGACACTAAAAGGCGCCAACAGCATAATATTATTTTGTTTAGTGACGGTATGGTGACGGTTTGATTTTCAACGTGCGATTCTTCACCTTACCAAACATAATCCATTAACCACTCAGACAGATGGATATCTATTGCAATAAGTGACTGTCAGAAAACACGGGTGCATAGGAAATTGCATATTTTGTATGCCACTTGCATATGCATGCCGACTGCCACATTTAATTTAAGTAATCTCGTTCGAATATCAACTCCGGCATTTGGGAACGACTGTCATAAAAGATAACTTCCTTGTAATATGAGGGAATAAACGAAGAAGTTGAGAGAACATTTTTGGTTTAATGTAGGTAGTATTTAAATATTACAATAGGTATTTTTAGGCATACAATTTAGATATTAATGCACGTATTTAAGGGTTTCTTTGTTTATATTAACGATATGATGACGACCTCCGTGGCTCAGTGGTGAGCGCGTTGGTAGCAAAAGCCGGGGGTCGCGGGTTCGAATCCCGCCGACGGAACAAAAAGTTTTCAATGTTCCCGGGTCTGGATGTGTATTAAATATGTGTATGATATAATAAAAATCTTAAATATAATATTATGTGTGGTATGAAAGTATTAAATATATTTCCGTTGTCTGGTACATGTAACACAAGTCCTTTAGGTACTTAGCACGGGGCCAGACTGACGTGGTGTGAAGCGTCCATAGATATTAATATTAATTAATTAATTGTGGGAAATATGCGTGGAGGCCAAAGGAAGATCTTCCGACCGAGCGAGGTGGTATGTCCGGTCAGGCCGAAGCCCACGTGATACATTTCAGCTGTCGTATAACATATATGTCGCAGTCCACTGGTTAAAAATGCCGTTCAATCAAATTGCTAGCCCTTTGACTGAACAACGCCATTCAATCACACGGCTATACGTCGTTCAGCCGACTTGTTGACTGTAACGTTCAACACTACAGCTAGACGTCGCTTAGCTAACTGGTTAAATGGAAAATTAACTAAGCCGACCATTAGTTTAGTGTTATTATTACACAAGTGCAATGATAATGAGCAGAATAAATTGTATTCTAACTTATTTTGAACACAATTGGTGATGCATTTCATAATCCCGTAATTACTCCTAGAATATTTGTTTAAATTTTGACTCACTCGTATGTGCTCCCATAATTTCTTTCACTATAATAACACTTGTAATGTATATTATTTACGAAAAATATCTTAATACAATCACAAAACACCGGCTAGTTGACGCCATATTCTAAACAAAACGCACCTAGCGCTCACCACCGTGGCGCTAGGTGCGTTTTGTTTACAATATAACTCAGATGAGCCTTTTATATAATGATATAGATATATCATTATATAAAAGGCTTTGTCCTGAATGACATGAAAATGGAATCACGCTAGGGCCTAAACCAGTGATCGTAAATACTTGAAATTTGGAGGGAGTGTTCTTCGTATGACGTAGGCGTGCGATAAAAAGGGATTTTTAGAAATTCCTCTCCTAAGGGTGTGAAAAGGGGGGATGAAGTTAGTATGGGACAACTCGATTCCTTAGTCCGATCTGCTCGAAAATTCGCATCATCATTATTTGGTGTCTTTTATGGAAGATGTAATTCATAGTTTGTTGGAATTTATTCTTAAAAGTCGTTAAAAAGCATTAACAGTTTACAGCGCTTTACAGCGTTTACCAGCGGCTTGCGGCGACGCAGGGAGCTAGAGACGCCAATCATTGATTTTGCCACAATAGACATAATCTGTGTACTCTATTTTTGCCATGTAAGTTATGGCTGGTTTACACGTATTAAGTAGATAAGTAGTCAACTAAATTTTAACTTATGACTTTATACTTACTTAACTAAATTTGAACTTGCTAATTGCTACTAAATTTGTGTTTACATGCAATTAATAACTTAAAATAAAGTTAAAATTTAGTTAACTACTTATCAACTTAATACGTGTAAACCAGCCATTACAGCTCTTTTCGAGTAAATACTCTTTTGCTTATGAAATATAGCCACCATTCACGATAAAGCGATCTCATTCTATTTTCAAATTATCTAGATTTACAATCGAAATAGCAACTTATGAAGCCTATTATACTATCGTAACAATTAGTTGTTAAATCTAAATATTTGTAACAATTTATTGTTATTATAATATTATTGTTTTCTTATACTTTTGTAGAATTTAGAAAGATTGTCTTGAATGGAGGGCTTTACATTATGTTTTGTCATCATAATGTTAAAAAAATATTGGCATTCGAAATTCAAAATTAATTATTCCTGTACGAATTGGTGTTTTTTTTCCATTGAGATTTAATTTTATGCACAAAAGATTGTGTAAAGTGCTTAAAATTAAAAATATTTTTTTTATAAGAAATGAAGTTACACTTTTACTAATGTATTTAATTTATAATAATATATACATATTATCATAATATCAATAAAAGGCTTTGTCTTGAATGATATAATAATCATAATACTTACTTAATAATTTTCAGTAAGTATTAATTATAATTCATATACATGGTGAGGTATTAGTTTACAGTGTTGCCAGAATTAGTTTACCCTGTGTTTTAGGGGAAATCTAGGGTTAAAACAATTATTAGATATGAAAATGGAATTACGATAAAACCTAAACCACTGATCGTAGAGACTGAAAATTTTGGGGAAGTGTTCTCCGTATGACGCAGAAGTGCGCGGTGCGATATAAGAACCTGGGATGTTCATGTTTCGAAAAATCAAAATGTTATTAAGTTTTATAATAATACTTGCTGTCCCGGCAACGTTCTTTTGCCATATAAAGTATTATATCGAGGTGATTAATAAGTATGGCACCATGGCAACGTTCGTTGCTAGCCCGTCGCACAATGGTCGCCGACAGTCTCGAGTTGTAGAAATTTACTATTATTTATTCAACAAATCAATATAAAAAGTAGCCAGTAGCCAAGAGACCAGACATACTATTTTCTTAGTCTATGCAGTAGCCGATTCTCTGACCTACTGAATATCCATAATATAATATTAAAATCAGTGAAGCCGTTTCAAGGAGTACTTACGGTTTATAAAAGGGCCCATTCACGGCAGTCTGCCGTGCAGGACTGCAAATGGATATAGCTCACTCATTGGTTCACACGACCGGAAACACCGAGTGTGAACCAATCAGTGAGCTATGTCCATTTGCAGTCCTGCACGGCGGACTGCCGTGAATGGGCCCTTCTAACACTGTGACACGAGAATTTTATATACAGTGTGTAACAAAACTAAGTGATAATACTTTAGGTTGTGTACATGTTCCTTGTAGAGAGTTCACTGTGAAAGAAGCAGCGCTGAAAGACGTATTTTTTTCACTTTTGTATGGGCAAGGGCCCGAGCGTCACCAGTTTCCCCATACAAAAGTGAAAAGAAAAATTTGGTCTTTCAGCGCTGCTACTTTCACAATGAACTCTCTACAGTCTACGAGGAACACGTACACATCCTAAAGTATTATCACTTAGTTTTGTTACACCCTGTATAAGATTATTATTTTATGAGTAAATTATGTCTTGACTCTTGACTGACCTGACTAGCTGAAAAAAAAAGTAAGTAGCATTCTAAATTTGAAATTCAAATTTTATGCACAGTCAAACTCATTTTGAAAATTTTCATATTTTATTTTTCGATTTGCGATAACTTTCATATTTTAGTTTGTGTTATTTAATTATTCTGAGTGTAGATATTATATTAATTCCTTTATTATTTTAAAAAATATTTTTTTGTGTAATTATTAGGCAAATTAGTTATAAGTATAGGTTTTGAGTTTTTGTGTTCAATTTGTCAATTTAAGTATCTGATAATGATCCGATATAGATTTTTAATTTTGTAGGTTAACGGAGTATTTAACGTGTATAATATTATAAGGTAAGAAAGTTGTTTTTTTGGCTAAGGTTCACAAACCTACCCCAGCAAGTAGCCGAAATGACTGCCGGCGCCGTATCAAGCGCATCATTTTGATTTCATTTCATTATTAATGAAAAGACTTAACAGAAGGCCTACCTAAGAAAGGGGGGCTCGGGGGGCGCAGCCCCCCGCCAAAACAAAAACAAACACAATCAAGAAATTCCAAAAGTAGGTTAGGTTAGGTTAGAACTTAGACCACAACACAGAGGGAGCCGAGCGAGCGCAGCGAGCGTGCTGCGGCAGCAGTCAGCGACTATTATAAAAGAAAGGAGGGGCTCGGGGGGCACAGCCCCCCGCCAAAACAAAAACAAACACAATCCAGAAAGTCCAAAAGTTGGTTGGGTTAGAACTGTGACTGTGCTGCTGCAGCAGCCGGCGACCGTTACAAAACACGCTATGCAAATTGCCGAGAATAAAATACGATGTAGCCTCAGAATCTCGAAAATTTCAAAGGTGAGTAGGGTCTATGGTATGGTATGTATGTATGTCTATATGGTAGTATGAGTAGGTAGGGAGTAGGTCCAATACGGGGGGGTTTATTAGTGTGGATTTGGTACTGCGGGTGTTTCTTTCCTCTCCCCTCCCCCCTCACCCCCGCTCCCCATCAATTTTTGGGTAGGTTAGGTTAGGTTAGCCGAACCTTTACCGTTTTTTTAGTTATTATTTGTTTTAGTGTATATATTATATATCTATAGGTATATATCTATCTATATCTATACATATAACATATAATAAAATTGTAGAGGTAAAATTTTTGTATATCTATATTCTATATACATCTATATCTATACATATTATAAAACAATATATATTTTATCACGCTAAGACTTATATAGGAGAATGTGGAAAAAACGGGGGAAATTATTTGAAAGGGCTCAGTAATCACAGGGTATCGATTTTAATATTTTTTTCAGTGGAAAACTCGTTACCCGTGCGACGCCGGGGCGGGTCGCTAGTTAGTTATATAGTTCATTAACTAATTCAATCAAACGGCTGCTTTTGAATCAGCTGTAGTGTTGAACGTTTCGAGCGACTGAAATATTCAATTAAAAAGCTAGCCGTGAGATTGAATGGCGTTGTTCAGTCAAAGGGCTAGCTGTTTGATTGAACGGCTATTTTAACCAGTGGACTGCGACATATTATAATATTATTATACCGATGCGCTCAGAAAACTTCGATAGCGCGATGAACGAATGTTAGGCGAATTGTGGGTACCGCCACAATATTTCTTTACATTTTTTTGACAGAAGTTTATTACTTTTTAAGCTATCTAACCGAATAAAAGCGCTAGTTAAATGATTATTTGATTAACCTTTTAAAAATAAACTCAGAAACCGAGCATAAGAATATACCTACATAATTATACATAATATACAAAAATAACAATGATAGTCACTATCACATACATGGAAGTGTAAAATAGTTATAATAATATCTTTCTTACTTTTTGCAAAATGTTTAGCTAAGCAAATGTTTAGCTACTGATAACTGTTGCTAACTTTTGTTTTTTTTTGTGTTTTTGAAATACGAAATGTATTTAAAATAACATTATTTCGTAGTAATAATACAGGCTGAGCGAATTCGGGTATCGCAATACTTTATAAGTTTCGTCGAAATATTCTCTTGTCAAATTGTATAAATTACAACCTCGCTATCTCTACTGGCTAGAAAATTATTATAGGTCGACCGACAAAGAAAAGACATAAGATAAGAAGGGAAATTATTTAATCTTACTCGTAATTGTGTTAATTTTGTTTATTTTTTTATTAAGTATTTCGGACGGAAAATTTTTGACAGTGAATTTTTTAAGGTAAGTATTTTTTTACTATCTTACTAAATAATCTTATATTATATATATAAAATTCTCGTGTCACAATGTTAGTTACCGTACCCCTCCGAAATGGCTTTACTGATTTTTACCAAATTTTATATGCATATTCAGTAGGTCTGAGAATCGGCTACTGGCTACTTTTTACCCGACTGCCAGGAGGGTTATGTGTTTAGCGCGTATCTTCTATGTATGTAATATTCTTTATTACCTCGTATCTTCAGAACGGCTAAACGGATTTTCACATTTGAGGTATCGTTAGATTTGTCTTAATAGCCCGAGTGTTCTTAGATAGGTGACATTAAGGGAGATCGCACACGACAGACTTTTGTGCGATCAAAGTCTGCGGCTTCCATACAATCTGATGGCGCGCGCCACGCGGAATGTATGGAAGCCGCACACTTTGATCGCACAAAAGTCTGTCGTGTGCGATCTCCCTAAGAAAAAACCAAAATGGCGGATGTTTGACGCCATATCGTGAGGTAAACAAAAATAAAAATTTACCAAGCATATCGATTGGGGTATCAAAATAAAGGATTTTAAACATTGATTCTAAATATCTATACTAATATTATAAAGAGGTAAACTTTGTTTGTTTGTTTGTTTAATTGTAACGAATAGGCTCAAAAACTACTGGACCGATTTAAAAAATTCCTTCACCATTCGAAAGCTACATTATTTACGAGTAACATAGGCTACATTTTATTTCGGAAAATATAGGGTTCCGTAAGATATTTGGGTTTTTATGACACAAGGTGAAAAAAATCAACCAGAAAAATTTACTTATTTTGCGTACGCTGCCTAAACTATAAAAGATAGAACCATACAATGTCCTAAGTAAATGTAGATCTTTTAAATATCTACAAAAAAGTCCGCGACACACTATTCCTATCTATGTCAAGTGAGGTACAACAACCATTATTTTATTTAAAAATCTTGATTTTTTTTGGACTACATTTAAACGCATTTATTTTACTCATGCTATTAATCTTTATCAAAATGAATTATTTCATTACTAAGTACAGTTTATGTAGATAATATTTGGTCTTTAAATGATTAAAATTGGATTTGGTTTAGAAGTTATGACGAAATTAAAAATTGCGATTTACGCCCGTTTCGAAGTGGGCGCTACCAAGGCGGGGGTGCACAGTAGCGAAGATTATGACGGGCCCTGCAGCTGGTGAATTGGCTCATATACCAAGAATACCAATGATCCCTACTGATTTGGCCTATACCCTTCAAAAGACTCCAATTTCCTGTAAAAAAATATTTTGCACTAACGATAAATATTATGTAAATCCCAGGGCCAAACATTCAAATTAGTAGGAATAGATTTACGAAAAGAATGTTTTGCTCTATCACGAGTCGGGGCTCCCGACCATCAGTATATTTTGTTATCTGAAAATAACTTAACGTCAATTAATGTTGTTTATAGAAAAGCTCTACAATAATCGCTTTAGTTATCTATCCTAAAACAACGGGTTGCACTCCGGGACTACCGTCAGAAGTGAAAACTTATTAATTACATTTAAATATTCTCATCATTAACAACTTCAACATCCACAGAAAGACAATCTGTGCAGCCTCCGGAAAATGACTGCGTCGTCGATTCTGTGAATTGATCTGGGAATCATTTTGCTGACCGTGTCTTTCCTGGGTAGGCTTTTTGCAGCGGTAACCGACATCCACGCGGGCGGAGCCGCGGGTGACCGCTATCTATACATTATAATAAAACTGTAGAAATGAAAATTCTGTACATTAAAGATATTCAAAAAATAATAAGCGGGGGGTGTCACTACATCGCTATAGAAGCCAAAAATGTAGTTAGTTTTTTGTCTGTCTGTCTGTCTGTATGTTTGTTCCACTATCACACGAAAACTACTGATCCGATTTGAATGCGGTTTTCGCAGATATATTTGCCTTCTCCCAACTTAACATCTGGTGTGTAAAAAAATTTCCCCCCACACCTCTAAAGGTACTAAAGAGGGGGTCAGATTTTGTATAAGACTTTTGCTTTAACACGAAAACTACTGATCCGATTTGCATACGGTTTTCACAGATATATTTGTCTTCTTCCGACTCAACATTTGGTGACTAAAAATCGCCCCCTCCCCACCCCTCTAAGGGAACCAAAGAGGGGGTCACATTTTGTATCAAACTTTTTTCTTTAATGGACTTACTTTGACATATTATTAACTGTTTTTTCCAACTTAACATCTGGTGTATACAATTTTTTGCCCTACCCCTCTTAGGGGCCAAAAGAGGGGGTAAGAATTGGTATCAACTGATGAAGTAGAAATATTTTAAATGGCAAAACAACGTTTGCCGGGACAGCTAGTGTAATATAACTTGCAGTTTTAATATTAAATCGAACGATAAATCTACACTAATAGTACAAAGAGGAAAGATTTGATTTTTTGTTTGTTGGGCTCGGAAACTACTGGACCGATTTGAAAAATTCTTTTACCATTGGAATTCTACACTATTTTTTCTGAACATAGGCTGAATTTTATTTTGGAAAAAATAAGGTTCCGTAAGATACTCGTATTTGGGTTCTTCGGACGCAAGGTGTAAAAAATCAACCAGAAAAGTTACTTATTTTACGTACGCTGCCTAAACTATAAAAGATAGAACCATAAAATTCTAAGTAATTGTAGAACTTACAAATATCTACAAAAAAGTTCGCGACACTCTATACCTATCTATGTCGAGTGAGGCACAATAACCATTTTTTTATTTAAAAATCTTGAAATTTATTTGGACTACATTTAAACGCGTTTATTTTACTCATTCTTTTAATCCTTATCAAAATAAATTATTCCATTACTAAGCATAGTTTATGTAGATAATATTTGGTCTTTGAATGAATAAAATTGGACATTTGGTTTTGAAATTATGGCGAAATTAAAATATTACGATAGTTGGAGTCACAAGGCGGGTGCGCGTGCGGGAGGAAGACAATCTGTGCAGGGTGCAGCCTGCGTATAATGACTGCGTCGTCGATGTTAGTGTCGGAGTCTGTGAATTGATCTGGGAATCATTTTGCTGACCTAGTCTTTCCTGGGTATGCTTTTTGCAGAGCTCACCGACATCCACGTAGGCGGAGCCGCGGCCGACCGCTGGTAATAAAATAAGAAAAAACAAAAATCCGCCTGCATGGATAAATCCAATATTAATTAAAAATTATCGATTTAGCAAAGGCAATAAAATAGACCACACTTATTAAAATGTAAAACTGAAACAAGATGAAAATTCAATGACAAAGTATTAAAAAAAAACAATGATTTGGTACTTAAAACTAGAAACATACATTGAAACAGTACCAAACCTATGTACAGACCTATTATAACGTATTGTAGGTACACTTTTCTAAGTGTACCTACGATATATGGTTATATCAGCACGGTAGTTTTTCAATTTTTTATTAGATTGATTGTCGAAATGGTTAGATGACTACAACTAAAAAGTCGCAAATACAATAAATTAATTAAAAATCAAAAAACCCGACTGCAAAAAATGTTAACTAAAAAGAACGAAACAAGACCTAATTCTGCCGGAGGCATCGAATCCATGTTTTAATTGATACGACTTTTGCTTACGAGTTTCATGCCAGGATAAATAGAAGGTTACATAGAAAAATGTAGAAGAAGAAAGTGGATAATAAAATGCAGTCGGAGGCACAATATTTTATGATTTATGAATTAATGTTAAACTTGGTGCGACATGCCTCCGACTGCATTTTATAATCCACTTTCTTCTTCTACATTTTTCTATGTAACCTTATATTTATCCTGGCATGAAACTCGTAAGCAAGAGTCGTATCAATTAAAACATGGATTCGATGCCTCCGGCAGAATTAGGTCTTGTTTCGTTCTTTTTAGTTAACATTTTTTGCAGTCGGGTTTTTGATTTTTAATTAATTTATTTTTATATTGATAAGTGCATTTGTTGAATAAATAATAGTAAATTATGACAACTCGAGACTGACGGCGACCATTGTTTGTGCGACGGGATGGCGATGGACGTTGCCATGGTAACATACTTATTTAGTCACTTCAATAAAATAATATGGGTGAAGTACATTACCTATAAGTATGGCAAAACAACGTTTGCTGGGACAGCTAGTTCTCTATATATTTTTTAAGTTGGTTAAAAATAGTGCTCCTAAGCGCATTGTCTCAGCGACAGTACCGAGGTCCGAGAGAATGCTCAGACAAGTGGGCGCGGTCGGCTATCGTTTCTCACTTGCACTATTTATTGGCAGCACTATTTTAACTTTCTTCTAGATAGCTTTCTTATACACTTGTTCGATTCCCTTTCAACTAAAATGTACTAAGTTACAATAAAAAAAACTTTGACGTCGCCCATGATACCTCCCTCTTCATGTTCCTCCCTGGTTTTGAACTACACAATCAAGGTATTACAGACAATACCCCGATTGTCCAGGGAGTGTTGTCGTGATATCAATCGCCTTATCGAATAGCCGGTGCCTGTCACACGTGACAAAGACGTGACAATCACGTGACTAATTGGTGGCAGTGGCAATTGGATCATTGCGACGTGTCCCGCGTCTTGAATAATTGCACGCACTTAATATATGTAAAGTGATAGCTGAGCATCAACATAACCCAACAATAGTATTCAAGGAAATGTAGATGAGTGCGACTTTAATAACTAATAAGTAACGATTATTGCTTTTCTCTAAACTTTTTTAGCGCAGTTGACCTACTTCCTAGCGTTTTCGATTAGCTATATTCAAAACATTAACTAACAAAAAACTATGTTCAATCTAAGATAAACTAAAGCCGAGCACGAGAAGTTTAGTAGACGCCGGATCGAAGATATATTATAACGTATACGCAAACGACAAAATTATGATTCCTCAATTCCACCTACCTTATTCGAGTAAAAAAAGGCATAATAATAATATTTTTATAATATTTATAATAATATTTATGGACGCTTCACACCACGTCAGTCTGGCCCCGTGGTAAGTACCTGAAGAGCTTGTGCTACGGGTACCAGACAACGGAAATATATTTAATACTTTTATACTATACACATATTTAAGATTTTTATTATATGATACATAATATATTTAATACACACCCATGACCCAGGAACTTTGAAAACTTTTTGTTCCGACGGTGGGATTTGATCCCGCGACCCCCGGCTTGAGCTACCGACAGCCCACCCACTGAGCCATAGATGTTGTCAATAATATGTTGTTGAAAATATTTTAGCCAGTGAAGATGGTGTTACAGATTAAATTATTTTGGTATTTTCAGGTACTTCTAAGACATTAATTTTATTGCTATGATGTATTTAAAAGCTGCTCGAAATTTTGGTTCAAAATGGATATCATTGAAAAGGACCAATAATTGGGTTCATTCCGAGCCATCAAGCTAAATCGAAAACCATTCACCCTCAATCATAATTTTATAATAAAGTAACTTGGGCAATAAATATGATAAGACACTAATCAATTAGGGCACCCTTAAGGCGCCTTTACACGTCCGAACAAAGGGCCAGTGATAATCTACACTGGCACAATACCACCGAATAATTATTCAATTTGTTGCCCTTCGTCCTGGGCTTAGATAAAATGGCGGCCATTTAACTTTTCGCCCTTTGTTCCAAGGACCGCGCTGATTTCGACCTTTGATTGCCCGGTTCCACTTGAATACTCTTGATGTAATAAAACCCCGCACTCGGTTATATATTTGAATTCTTGTGTCGAAAGGACGTGGAATATGATTAAATACTTTTCAAAGCGTTATATAAAATTCTAAAGGTCTCCACGTTTAAAAAAAGTATTACTAAAATGTTTACTGCCCAGACGACTTCAAGTAGTTACGACGAAATTTGTATCTTCTATGATAAAAAAGTATGAATGACGTACTATGTGTAATTGTTAAGTACATCAAACCAGTTTCTGTTTAACATTTACACACAAAAACTTGTAATTGGCCTTCCTGAAAACAACTTGTTATTTTGCTGTAAGTTTAAAAAAAAATAGAAGTGTGGTAAATTGATATCATCAGCAGCATCTGTATCTTGGATTTCTTTTACCATAGCCTAGAACAGATAGTTACAAACAAAGCTGGCCGCCTAAATTCTATTCTGATGGTCCGATCCGAGCACCTACAACCCGAAAACAACACGGCACCAATGTTGGACGCCGCCACCGCCGTGGCCGGCCAAGAAAAAGATGGCGCGATGAACTGGAAGTTTACCAGCCAGGCTGGCCAGCGCTGGCGCAGGAGCGAGCATAATGGAAGACTTAAAGTAACACAACTAAATTAAAAAGCATAATACCTATATCACAGTGATTATGCTGTGACAGGAAAACTAGTTACAAACTAATACAAGTTTAATAAAAAACTATAACTGTGTGATAAAATTGTAAGACGGGGAAGTGTGGGCTTTGCTCTAAGCCTCGGTAGGCCGCGCCCCGCACGTTGGCTTATTACGGGAAAAAACGAGGATTACCGGGACAAGTTGCGTTGTTTATGTGGTTTAATTAAATGTAAGGTTATGTTTTAGTTTGTAATATGTAAGGTATTACATCCAATATCCTAATAAGAATACTTAATTTAACAATTAATTTGTTTAGCTTACCTACCTTTTTCTCCTGTTATCAGATAATAATAATTCATGTTAAAAACTATGTAGAGATGATATGCAAATTAACTAGTTTCTTTGGAAGCCAATTTAAGAATCCCCTATAAGACAAAACATTTAAAAGTACTAACGTTTAACAGCACCAATTGTATGTTTGGAATATCTCGTGAGAATCCTGTTTTTAAGGACCCGCTGGTCCAACAGAATTCTGTTGCTCCAAGTTCCATGCTCAGTGGAGCCGCTGCTCCATTCAAAGTCAATTATATATTTAAAATATTTAACGAAGACTGAGAGAAAATATTAGTAAATAACTCTATAAGTAACCTTTATTAAATACGTCTCTGAGTGCGCCAGAAAGCGTAGCGTACGACTACTTTGTCTGAAATTTAAACTAGTACTACCATAACATTCATACTCTTTCAGTAGTTTTTGTTGACTCCAATCCTCACTTTAATAGCAAGATTATTTATTAACAGATCATCACATAGGAACTAATGTATCAAATGTCTTACACGAGCCACCAAAGGCTTGGCATGAATAAAAGATTGCACCTGATTGGCTGTAACCGAGGGCATTGTCAAACAAGCTCGCCCGGCCGATTGGTACTCTGAATTACTTATCTACGATTAATGTATTGTTCGTGGCTTTTTATTTATGAGCCATTCGAATGATAGGATTTTAACTTAGTTCTGTTGTGAAGACACAATTTTTTCTGAAGATACGCTGAAAATTGTGAATACGATTAATACTCGTGGCTTTTTATGTGGAAGCCATTTAAATACATAAAATAGTAAGGATGTTAAACTGGTTACAAAAATAAAAAATACAAAATGTTTATTAATTTGATTTTATGTGTTCGGTAACTTTGCCTTGTTCGCATTTAAAATATGTACTTACTTTAATTATCAGAATAATAAAATTAATACTTACGAACCGTAAGAAAAGTGGTAAGATTTTGAAGTCACTTTTTGTGCAAAATTATTTACTAAAGCCAAAATATCCAAAAATATGCATACTTAACTATGTTATTGTTCGAGTCCTCGCTTACGTCGGCACTCTCTGAGTACAAACCGTGTTTTTTTAACATTGCACGTTAAACAATAATTCAAAAACTTACTTTTCCTTCCATATAGTCAAACAAAATTCTCATTACAAGGTACTTTCAGCCTGGTCGTAAACTCTTAGAAAATATTATAACTAGGTTACTTTGAGACCGTATTCTCAGACTTATACTCGTAGTAAGTCATAAAGCTGGAGTTACGATCAACTATTAGATCCTGTAGATTAAGAGTGCTGACTTCACACTGATATTAACTCCGATGTTTTTCACCGAGTTATCATGGCTCTTAATTTGAGGTGAATTTTTGTTCTTTATTCTGAGATTAAGAGATGCCTTTTGTGGTGAATTTGGTTAAATTCAAAATACATTCTCAGTTAATTTGAATCATTGTAAATCTATTTAAAACCATAAAATATGAAATCTATAACTTTAGTATCGCGATGCTCGTTCCCAAACTTCACATTTTGGGTTAGCTATTAAATTTTTATAATAATATGATTTATACTCAAAAGTCTCCACACTTGTTTCGATGTTGATGATTTAATAGAAAACAACCGCGCGTTATGATGACGACTAACGCAAAAAATCAAACATCGTTCTTCTCTCTTCACACTCACGCCCGTCTTTCATATGCCAGGTGAAAAAGGACGACGCGGAATCATCGCCAAGTTAGTTTTTTCTTAATAACTCGATAATTTTACAGCACTTTCAAAAATCCGCTAGGTCAGATTCTCAATGATAGAATTTTATACACTGTGTTAAAATAATTTTATTATTAACTTAGTGTAATGCACGGTTATGGCAATATATGAAAAAATCGTGAAAATTAGATGCATCTTTGTGATTTTTTCTATCGAGAAAATTTTAAGATATCGTGTTTCCGCTAGGTCGGATTCTCGGAAATATAATGTAGTATCTATGTTTAAAAAATGAAACAATTTGGGGCTTATTTTCAAGTATAAAAATCTATATATATAAAACTCAAAGGTGACTGACTGACATGGTGATCTATCAACGCACAGCCCAAACCACTGGACGGATCGGGCTGAAATTTGGCATGCAGGTAGATGTTATGTCGTAGGCATCCGCTAAGCAAGGATTTTGATGAATTCTACCCCCAAGGGGTTAAAGTATTTGTACCTATATTATAATACTTCTTAACGCGAGCGAAGCCGCGGGCAACAGCTAGTGAATTATAAAATCGTCAATTTTGGGTTAGTCGCCCCCTTGAGCGAGTACGCAGTCTCTAGCTCACAACTTCAAAAGCCAGTTAAATATGAACCAAGAATATCCGCGATTGTCTTTTCGTTTCCATCGCATCCGTCAAAGGCCCATACACATGTAAATCAGCTATTCATAAGTGTTCACTGGACACGGCATTACATTGTGAGGGTTCCGGACTTAAATCGACCATGAAATTGTCCGGTCAAATTTTATGCGGCCCCATATTTATCCGGCAACTGCCCGCTCAGCAGTATCTCTCACCCTTACCAGCCAAAGTTGAGGATTGAAAAGTGTTTTGGTCAAATGTGTTAAGGCAAATATTGTTATATACATGGCAATAATATTATAGTAGATGTCTGTGCCTATCATAATAAATATTGCTTAAACAATACATCGAGTACGAAACAGGTAATAAAAAAAAGCACGCGTGTACTATGTTTTCGTTCTATGTTTTCATTACCCAGTTGGGCAGGACACTTTTCTACAATCTAATTCACTGCACTAAACATTCAGGATAGGAATAAAAATTCACTACAACCACGTCAAAATATATATATAAATCTGAATAAAGGTGGCCGTGTATACAGCTGATATTTTGATAGGATCTTAATAGTTGGATGAAATGGAAGCAACATAATATTTAATAATATGTTAGCTTAACAAGATATATTTTGCTTACGTAACATATTAAATTTATACATTCGAAGCTGCTTACATTCATCTTATGTAAGCTATTAAAGTTTCCCATTGCTGCAGGATTAATTGCACGTGGAAATAGATTATGTTGGTCTGAATAGGCACTTAGGTAGGCAATAGGGTAAACTACAGTTAACTACTTAATAGAACCCGTATGTAAGGTATATTGTTGTGAATTGATGCGTTGCTTATGCACAAACGATTATGTTTGTTTGTAATATTACGTCGTATGGACATGTAAAAAAATACTCCCAGATGGCCAAGAGGTTTTCTTTATAGAATCGTCGATCAAAAGGTGTGTGGAATTGACATTATAAGTTATATTATAATTGTTCGATTATGAAGTCAACATTGTAATGTCAATTCCATACAATTATTTTATTATTCTTTTAACATTATAGTTTGTTTTAAATTTTGATCAAAATATTAAAAGGTGGATGGTTGTCTATGTAAGTATACCTGCTACTAATGCCACGTAATAAATTTATTACGAATTTAAATATTTATAGTTTAAAAACTTAATTTGCTTTAACACGGCAAAATTATCTCACTTTATCGTAAACTTTCTCCCATACAAAAGAAAGCCATCGAAGAAAACGGAACGTAAAAACCGAAAAGGTCTACAATGCCATAGGGTTGCCAATTCAATAAATATAATAAGTAATCACACATAAATAGCTTTTGTTCTATCAGCAAAACAATTTTTCTGCAGGGTATCCCTCGCAATGCCATTACTGTCCCTTCATACATGGAGTCCAATTGATCGCATGATATACCCTACTCCACACAATAGAAACCTTTTTTAGGTTGCCAATAAACCGGCACATTTATCTATCTTAGCCATTTCTGGGAAAATATTCAACGAAAATATCAATCTCTCCTTCCGGAACGTCGCAGTGTTATTAATTAAAGTGGCCACTAAATTAAGTAGCTGTTCCAATTTCACCAACATCTGTTAGTGTTGCCCGTCTATAAAGACCAGCGGTTCTCAAACGTTTTGGTGGCTGAACCCTTTTCAGAAGTGACATTTTTGACGGACCCCCCAGACATTTTAAAAACAAATTAAATGTCGATCGCGAAGACTCTACAAGGCCTTTGCGGAGCCCCAGTGCTCCGCGGAGCACACTTTGAGAATGGCTGGTACAAACGAACGGATAGAGATGGTAGTATAGCAATATAGAGTATTCTTTATCACAAGCATTGGTTACATTATTTAGAAGTAAACCTTTCCCGGGACACAAATTATCTTCATAACAAATTTCAGAAAAATCGGTTCAGTGGTTTGAGCGTGAAGAGGTAACATACAGACAGACAGACACTTTCGCATTTATAATATTAGTATGGATATTTAATTGTGCGTTGTATATCTGTGAAAAACCTCAAAATATTTTCTTCATATTATGGTATCTGTACAACATAGTAGGGACTTACGCGTTTTTATCAACAAACGTACTCATCAAATAAGTGTGCATTAGCATTCGAGCGCGATTCGGTAATAAAATAAAACACTCGTAAAACCTCATGTTTGTTGGACGTAAAGTCAAATCCAATGAAGACTGTAAGTTGTAACTGTGTTTGCTTAGAATTATTTACATTGAAACACTACTGTTATCTTAAAAGACCGGCGTGGGTAGGAATCAATTAGGCATAATAATAATAATAATAAATCGTTTATTATTTATCTCCACAAAATACAAGTTATAAAGTATTTAAAAACTAATAATTGTTTACGTACACATGTTATTGTTGTAACTTGTGGGAGATCTGGAGTCTAAACTAGGCCAAGCCTGTAATATAGATCTCCAGGCCCCCCCAAAACAAAATTATTATATTATCAGTGTACAGTTTGTGAACACCAGTAAGTTACACTCATTATAATATAAATTATAATATATTATATATATCCGTTGACAAGTGAATATTTTTAGTTTCTTAATATAAAGTAATAAGATAATCTTAATTATTTAGGTGTGTGAGTGGTGTGTGTGTAAGTTTTTGTGTGTTGTGAGTTGGTTGTGTGTGTATAATATGATTATTAAATTACAATGTTATATATAACTTATATCTTTTAAAGATATATAAATAAATAAATTTTACATTTTAGCCAATAATAACTTTTCAGTTTCTTCGTAATTAAGACCGAGTAACCACTTATAAATTATATTTTTGCATTCAGTTTTGGTACAGTTTGACATACAAAGATGTTTATTACATTTGTTATAGAGTGAGCATCCTTACCAGAAGCCTTAACTGGGCACTGCAAGCTCAATAAGCACCTTAACAGAATAGGTGTTAGTAGCATAACGACTTGCAGATTCTGTGAGGAGGACGAGACACCTATACACCTTCCCCTTGACTGTCCTGCTCTACTACAGAGCAGGAACAGGCACCTTGGTCGCCACGAATACTCATCCACAGAGGAAATTCGTGGCACCAACCCCAACCACATCGTTCAATTACTACGGGACGGTACTATCTAATGCGAAGGAGTCGCAGTGACATCAGGGCCACTTGACTTGCCTTCAGCACAAAAAAAAACTCATAGGGAAGTCTTCTGAACATAGTCAGGAGAATAAGAAAGGATAGATAGTTCTATAATCTATCTATACACTCATAACTATTTAGGAGGAGGTAAAGAATATAAAGCACAGCATCTTCATTTTTCATACAAGACCGCCCGAAATGGGCGCATGCATACAATATTAGCGTGATTCCAGATAACTTGAGATCGTAAAATAATGCATAACCACGCCGCGTGCGCTTACCTTATTAGGGTTCTGTACCCAAAGGGTAAATTAAAATTAAAGGTAAGTAAATCCCATACAAAAACACAATTTTTGGTCTAATTTTGTTATTTAATTGTACGGAACCCTTCGTGTGCGAGTCTGACTCGCACTTGGCCGATTATCTGCGTTGCACAAAATGCAAATGGAAAGAATATGGAAGAGTATAAAATTGAAGAAAAACGGTTGGCTGAAAAGAAAAACATGGAGTGCTTCTCAAACATAAAGTGTCATCCAATTTTTGAGGGCTCAAACATTTGAACAGCCGTTTCACCCCGTGTAAACACTCACACATAACAAAGACTCCCGCTTTATCATATTACTTAAATAAGGTACATTGTTTCATTGTGTTTGTGTCATTAGCGGGTATTGTGAACATTACAGTAACAAGCATTGCTAATTAACAGCACTGATACATCATCGCACTTTGACGCGCATATCGTCTAGGGCTGGCAAAAATAGTTTTGCTATTTGAAAAAAATATCTCTTTAAATTAAAATCTAGAATAGAAATACCCAAATTCTAGTAATTTTTCTAATTTTAGGTTAGATTTTAATAAATATGAGCCTGTTTGCAATATTTCCGGACCAATACGACCTGTTATTCAAGATCAGAACGTATTCCCTCTTAAAAGGCCGGCAAAGCCCCTGCAACTTTTCTGAGATTCCGAGTGTCCATGGCCGACGGTAGTTGCTTTCCATCAGGTCACACGCTTTTTCCTTTGCCCTCTTCATTTTACATAAAATACTACAATACATAAAGAAGTCATTCAAATTACTAGTATCTTTGGCATAAACCAACATAATATTTTCCCGTATCCTAATATCTTATTTAGTCTCTATTGGTAACAATAACACTTTTATCTATAATGATATAAACTATTAAGTTTATATCATGAATCTGAGTCATTTAGGATGTGATTATGCAAGACAATCTATGGGATATGGGATACGTCAAACCAATAAATTATATTTGGTATCGCGATGTACAATCTGGCAACCCTAGTGAGTTATCGCTACAACTAGGGAATGCAATCCCGCAAGAGAATTTCAATCCCGGTATTTGCGGGATTGAACCATCACAATCCCGCTGGATCCCGGTATTTGCGGGATCCCGCTGGGCGGATTTAAGCTTTTAAAATAAATCGTTATAATGACTTTACTTGATAGACCCCGTTTTATTCTTAGAATCTCAAATAAAACAAACTTTGTCGGACACTTTTTTCAAGGGTGTAATTATTAACACCTCCATACTTCAGACTTTATAAAAAAATGAAAGAAAAACTAATCATTTTTTTGGAAATGGCTTCGTAATAATAATAATAGTTAAAAAAAACTAAAAAAAAATCGCTTATTTATGTCCATCTTTTATCGAATTTTTTTTCGAAATATAGGTAAAAATTGTGCCCAAAGATTCCGAAACGGTTCCTGATATTCGACACAAGGTAGCTAGCAGCTGGAAATGCTCGCTCAGTTAGTTAGTTCAATTGTCATTTAAAGTGAATTATAGGTGAATTGAAGCTAAATTGAAAGTTCACGCACCCCCGCGCGCAAAGTTACGCATATGAATTACATTTCTTTGTAATCCCGCCAGTCCCGCGTATCCCGGTATCCCGGTATTGCATTCCCTAGCTACAACGATAAGGGTGTTCATCGCTTCGGCTGCATTAGTGGATTAGACCTTTATACCGGTATAATTATACTGAAATAGATATAATCCATACTAATATGATAAGTGTGAAAGTGTGTCTGTATGCTACCTCCTCATGGTCAAACCGCTGAACCGATTTAGTTAAAATTTGGTGTGGTGATATAAACTTTTGAGTCTCGGAACAGAATACTTTTTATTTCGGAAATAATATGTACTACAAAATTGCGGGCGTTATCGAGTAATAATAAAAAATATTACTCGTATAGTGACGAAAGCCTAGTATAATATTATTATCTTCTCAAAGAATATTACGTTGTTAATTTATAGACAAACTTAATTTTACAATTTAATAATATTATATTGTTACCAAAGTTATAAGTTAAAACGTTTGCTGCCGTACCTTGAAGTCATAAGGAACAACTAAAAATATTCAATATAACTTTTGTATAATATGGAAGTTAACATAGTTTTTTTTATTATAATAACATTAGATTTGCTGCTAAGTTTAATCATTGTAATACTTACCTTTTACTTTTAACAATACAGCAACAATGGAGTTTTTGGACACAATTGCATACTGCACGTGATATTTTAAATGAGTAAGTATAGGTCTACCAGAATCTGATGGCAAATTTTGACGGCAGATTTTCAAAAAATATCCTTGATCATTGGATAAAATGTATATAGATATTTGCATGTTTCACACACAGAGTCAGCTGCTATTAGGGTAAAAAAAGGATCAAATTTTTTTTTTATTAGATAAGGGGGCAAACGAGCAAACGGGTCACCTGATGGTAAGCAACTACCGTCACCCATGGACACTCGCAACATCAGAAGAGCTGCAGGTAAGTTGCCGGCCTTTTAAGAAGGAATACGCTCTTTTCTTGAAGGTTTGTAGGTCGTATAGGTCCGGAAATACTGCTGGTGACAGTTCGTTCCAGAGTTTTACATTGCGCGGCAGAAAGCTACGCGAAAAACGCACTGTGGAAGACTGCCACTCATCAAGGTGATGAGGATGGTATGTTTTTCGCGTGGGACGATGGCGAAAAGTTGCAGGTGGTATGATTCCGAACAATTCCTCAGAGCACTCCCCGTGATACAACCGATAGAGGATGCAGAGTGAAGCTACATCTCGGCGTAATTCCAAGGGTCCAATCTGTTTGAAACACTATGGCAGTCAACAATTCGAGCGGCCCTTCGTTAGATACGATCCAGAGGGAGCAGTTGGTATTTAGGCGCCCCTGCCCAGAGATGAGAACAATATTCCATATGAGGCCGAACCTGCGCCTTGTAGAGTTGTAGGCGTTGGTCCGGACTGAAGTACTGTCTCGCTCTGTTAAGAACACCAAGCTTCTTCGAGGCTAATTTATCCTTACCCTCTAGATGATATCGGAACTGGACTTCGCTCGATATGTTGACGCCAAGTATCTCAATTCTAGGGGAGATGGTTAAAGATGTGCCCTCGAAACGAGGATATACGACCATTGGTGACTTTTTAGTGGTGAACGCGCAGACTTGTGTCTTGGCGGGGTTGAATCGGACCAAATTACGTCTACCCCATTCAGAGACCTTCTCCAATGAATTCTCCACCTTAGACACAAGTTCGTTTCGACTCTCAGTGACATTTTGCCGAGAAATATTGGGGGAGCCGGTATATACAGCATCGCCTGTACTATCATCCGCATAGCAATGAATGCCATTGGTCTGTAACATGTCATTGATATGCAGTATGAATAGAGTAGGCGATAGCACACAGCCCTGAAGGACACCAGCATCAACAGACTGAGTTTCCGAGCATTCGCCGTCAACTACGACCTTAATGCTTCTGTCTGCTAAGAAACTAGTGACCCACTTACATAATTTCTCGGGCAGCCCGTATGATGGAAGCTTTGATAGCAGCGCTTTATGCCAAACCCGATCAAAGGCCTTCGCAATATCCAAATTAACAGCCAATGCCTCTCCCTTCGACTCAATTGCCTGAGCCCAACGATGAGTCAGGTACGCCAAGAGATCACCAGCCGAGCGACCCTTACGGAACCCGTATTGTTTGTCGCTAAGTAATCCCTGGCCGTCCAAGTATCGAAGAAGCTGGCTATTGATAATAGATTCCATTATCTTCGAGAAGAGAGAGGTTATAGCGATTGGTCTGTAGTTGGAAGGATTTGAGTGATCACCTTTTTTGGGGATCGGGTGCACCAAGGCTGTCTTCCAGGAAGCCGGGACGATGCCAGTAGAATAGGAGAGCCGAAAAAGACGCGTCAAGACCGGAGCCAACTCTGGAGCACACTTTTTCAACACAATAGGCGGGATTCCGTCAGGCCCACTCGACTTTTGGATATCAAGGGAACGGAGGGCTTTTCGCACAGAGCGCTGATGAAACCGAAATGTTTTAATTAAAGATTACCCCGGTATTGCTAGAGTCAATTTACTTTTTTACTTTTCGCCATCAGATTCTGGTAGACCTATAACTATTATTATCTTGTTTATATATCAAAATGAATTTGAATGAAGTATATCCAGTAATTTACAACAAACCTCATTTCGCTCATCCTCATTTTAAACTTTTCGCCGGATTTATTTTAAATCCGAAAGTTTTACTAAACGAATTTATACGGCGACGCAAGTTTTAATCCATAAACTAACGCCGCGACAAACTAGCTTAATAAACGTAGTTAAAGTCTACTGAAACTAAAATAACTTTCATAGCATGCTAATTAAGTTGCAACACTTCCTTACAGATAGAGCTATCTTTTGAATCTATAGCGATGCCTTTGAATCTCCTCCATTGATAGAAAAGGCGAGACTTAGAAAAATAACTGACTGTCGCACCCCGAGACGAATAGTAATTACTTAACTGCGACATTAACTGTAATGAAATGAAGATTTTGACATAAGCATTATCGTAAAACTCTTCATTAAATTGCCTCATACGTTATCTGTCAAACCATCATTAAATTGAAGTTCATTAGCTTTGTCCACACTGTGCCTTTTTTTTGTTCATCAAGGGCATGCCTTATAACGCAGTCAACAGCGAAGGCATGCCCGCGACGCATGCCCTCTGACCGTATCCAAAACATTCGCTTTGTTCTTTAATGACAATGTTGGCGTTGCGTTCGTTGACGCATTCAATTATTGAATGCGCCAAAACAAAAGTTGAATGAAAGAAGATGACGAAACTATAAGACGTAAGTGCACAATGTGGACATAGCTATTAATTCATGAAGCCCCAAGCGGCCACATCCGGCCGCGATAACAATGAAAAAGCTATTGTGTCTCGTTTTGCCACGACTGATGGGTTAATTATTTATTTAGCTAATCATCATTAAATTATGTCTCTGAGTGCGGCGGTAAGTCATAATATTATGCTTTCGCTAGTTTTCACCAACGATATCAATACGGACTATAATTCCAATAAAGGTTATAATTCTATGGTTTGCACAGCGAAGTTAGATGTGAAAAATGTATGGGATTTGACATAAAGAATCGCTAAGTGTCATGGCGTTTGCACCATGTAAAAATACCAGACATATTTTTTTTTGTATCTTTCATCGTTATTACAAGAGTATACAATTAGATTAAGCACCCAGCAAGTACTACTGAAGAATGAAGCGAAAGAAGATTTTTAAAAAGATAAAGAAACATAGATAAAGTAAAAGATATGTACTAAACACAAAGAGCTTATCTGTGCGAAAAACTTAATAATTTCTAACAATTTGCTAAGTCGTTTCTCAGTGAATTTTCCCAGATACTTATCAGTGCAATTTTCATTAAAGTGTATCCTCCAACTTCCGAGCTACTCCTAATATTTCTTGGTATAAATAGGCTTATATTTTACGACTGTCAACTGTTTCATAAAGGGCCAAACTCGAGTTTATCCTTAAGGGCTAAAGTTGTAATAAATGGCGATGAAGATACCCAGAGTTTTAGCTCTATTGACGCGGCCGACCGTGTTGAAAAAATGATATTTGCCGGTGCGCTCCATAGAAAATATTTACCTCTACGAGTACAGGGTGTAATAAAAGTATGTGATAATACTTTAGGGTGTGTATGTGTCCCAGTGCTGAATTCATATTTTTTATTAATTTAGGGCGCTTTATTTCCGACGCCCCATGTACGAAATCTGCTGGCCCCCTATGAACGCTGCTGCCCCTTGACTGCGGCCTATACGGCCTATTTACAAATCCGGGGCTGATGTGTTCCTTGTATACAGTTCACTGACGCCTCCGTGGTCTAGTGGTATTGAGCGCGGCTCTTGACTCGGAGGTCGTGGGTTCGATTCCCGCGTTGGAAACATATTATTTCCAAGTTTGGTTAGGACAATGCAGGCTGATCACCTGATTGTCTGACAAGTAAGATGATCCATGCGTCGGATGGGCATGTAAAAAGTCGGTCCTGCGCCTGATCCCTCGCCAGTCGTTTCGGTCGTCCGTCCCACTAGGTTATGAGAGTAAAGGAATAGAGAGTGCTCTTGTGTAAAATTACTCCTGCGTAACTGGCCTGGTTTCAATGAAACCGGCCACCGCCACCGAAGCCGGTGTGGGAGCACCTATTATACAGTTCACTGTAAAAGTAGCAGCGCTGTAAAATATTTTTGAAGTGAAAACTTCTTTAGCGTCGTTGAGCACTTTTGTGGGATGGGTAAAAACTGTGAAACTCGCGTCAGATTTTCGTGTTGATCCAAAAACCATAGAAAAAGCGTAAGACGGTTGGAGAGTAGTGTTTTGTGTCGAACTCGAACTCGAACGAGTGTTCAAAATGAGTTCTTTAGCAGACGCGCTGATTAAGGCCGTGTTTCCACCTGCAAGACAACTGTCGCGAGAAGTGTCTGACAGTCTGTCTGACAGCAGCTTTTTTTCGATTGTCGATATTTTTTAATCGATTGGAAGGGTTTCGATTAATTAATTAAAACGATCGTTTTTTATATTTTTTTTATTTTTTTTAAATCGATTTTCATAAAAAATGGGTTAAAAAAATAATGCACAACGTTAATAATCAAGTTTTCACTTCTGCCGGCACTCCCGGAGTGCAACCCGTCTTTTTTTTTAACTTCACTAGTATTTAGATGATACATAATATTAATGTTTTTATTAGAAAGGCCTGAGCGCAGACGGCATGAATTTAACCGTGCATAATTAAAGAAAAGTAGTTCCTTCAGCGCTGCAACATTTACAGTGAACTTAATAAGGGACACACACCCTGGCTACGTTTTGATGCTTGCCGAGCCACGGCAAGCCTCCACAAGCCACAAGCCTCCACAAATCTCGCTTTGCATTTATTAAGTCGTTTTCACGCTCGTGAACGGGTCAGTTTATTACGTACATCCAAGCATGGCGGACACGGAACTTGTGTCGGCTATTACGTTTGGTTTCCTATTATTTTTAATGCTCTTATAACCAAAAGTATCATCACATAATATAGTTTTCTATTAAATAAAAAGATAAAACTGACTTCAAAATTGTACGTAATTGAGAATTAAAAATTCTCTATCTCAAAAACTACTGAACCGATTTTGATGAAACTCGCACTGTTCCCTAAGTTAAACAATACCTAGTATAATAATTAAAAAAAAAGACGCGTTACACTCCGGGAGTGCCGGCAGAAGTGAAAACTTGATTATTAACGTTGTGCATTTTTAAACCCATTTTTTATGAAAATCGATTATTAACAAATCGATTTTTTTTATTAATCGAAACCCTTACAATCGATTAAATTTTTAACCCGTTTTTTATGAAAATCGATTTTTAAAAAATCGATTTTCTTAATTAATTGAAACCCTTACAATCAATTCGAGTTCGAGTTCGAGTTCGAGTTCGACACAAAACACTACTCTCCAACTCAAATCGGACTTGTAGTTTCGGAGATATGCGAACACAAACATAAAAACATACATACATACATACATAAACTTTTGAAATTTGGCACATTTGTTCAGACGCTGATATAGACTAACATATTATACGGAAATTGGGCAATTCTGGAAATATTACAATTTACATACATACGGGTCGAATTGATAACCTCCTTTTTTGAAGTCGGTTAAAATAAATTAATACACAAATGAACTTTATATCTTTATCCCTGGGGTTCCAGATACACGTTTCGGTTTGGTAATATTCCAAAAACGATAAACTCTCTTCGTTCGACCAGCCACTCATTTTGTGCATGACGTGCGTTCGTCGTGAGATCACAGCGGCTACTAAGCGCGAGCCAACGTGTGAACACGTCGCAAACGTTTGCCGCAAATGCCCTTTGATCTCTGTCCAAAAACCGACACTACTCCCGATCGTCTACAAGCGTCCGCAAGCTCACGCAAGCCAAGCCATTTTACCTGTTTTCACGCTCGGGCTTGTGGAGGCTTGCCGTGGCTCGGCAAGCATCAAAACATAGCATTATGACTAGGGCCCGGAAAAATATGTATTAAAAAATCCAAAATATGTACTAAAAATATGGACTAAAAAATCGAAAATATGAAAAAATATGGACTATAAAACAGAAATATGGAAAAATATGGAGTATAAAACTACAATAATTAAACATCGTTTTAGTGTAGATTTTGCAGCAGGGAAAGGGAGGCGGTCGACCCCTCGAGACGGCTAAGGCGGAGACTTGTGCGACGCCAGCACAATGATCCACCCTAGCCGGGGTACTCGTGGTGGCGGCGTGGGGATGCCGTCATCAAATTCGAGTCCCAGAGTGGGTCACGATGCACAAAACGCTCCGTGCATCGTGACACCAGAGAAGGCGGGCCCAAGCAAGCCCCAAGGGGCCTCTGTCGGCCTGCGGGGCGAGAAGCGCCCCCAAAATATGAGTGTGGTCTGACAAAGGTCGGACGGCCACTGACGGAGTTGCTTCCTCTTGGGTGGCGTGGCTTCGTCTTGGGTGGCGAGAGGAGCGTCGCAGAGTTTTAGTGGGGACGCGGCACATACCATCTTCGCCGCGATGAGCCCCACATATCCGCAGTGGGAGTCCCCATCCCCTGCGTCGAATGCGTAATGCATTTCTCTGCGTGAAAAAAAAGGTAACCCTTAAATATTTATTTTATTTAAATTTTTTTATCAATTATTAAAGTACAAATATAATTAAGGATTTTTAAAAATTTCAAGTGCCTATCTGTAGCCAGTCAGCAACAGGACCTTTTGCATCTGAAACTTTATTTTCTATTTCTTTATTTATCCTTCGATCGCGGATTCTTGGAATTGCTATTGTATTCTATTGTTGTCGCAATCACCGGTGCTCTTATGGGGCTTGAATCCTGAAGGAATAATCTTCTTTGGAAACAATGAATACGACGATAAAGCGCGAGAGGAACAAAATACGCAGCCGCATGGTGGCGGGAACGTATATTTTTTTGTGAAAATATGGACGATTGTGACATTTTCTTGCAAAATATGGACTTATCTTTGAAAAACCCTAAAATATGGAAAAATATGGAAAATAAAACTTGGTTTTTCACAGTCGAAAATCACGCAAAACAAAAATATGTATTAACATATAAATCTGGGCCCTAATTATAACTTACAAGATGACGCCCGCAACTCCGTTGCGCCAAAATTTGTTTATCGCGCAGTAACCGTCCATTTTTCAGGATAAAAGTATCCTATGTCCTTTTCCGGGACTCAAAGTATCTCCATACCAAATTTCAGTAAAATCGGTTAAGCGGTTTGAGCGTGAAGACTTGAAGAGGTAACAGACAGACAGACAGACGGACAGACAGACACACTTTCGCATTTATAATATTAGTATGGATTTTCGTTACACCTTGTATATCGGCCAGTGATTCTGAAATTGAAAGGATATTATGTGGAACTATAAGTATATTGGTGGAGCGTGACTGGCTTTTTCTATCAGATTTTGTAGTATTGCCGCCGGCGTAAATAACCTATATTGCCAATAACGTCTCCGCATGTATTTTTATTTTTATAGCGCGGTAACAAGTTTAGCGAAATGTATTAAATTCGTTTCGGATTTTTCCTATTGTTTTTGTGTATAGGTTTTTGGATTGCGGATTAACTAACAAAAGATTACTTAATTTATTTAAAATGCTATTTTTTTATTGTAATCATGTACAGGTATAGGTACAGGGCCCCCGTAAGGGCTACTGGCGCCTGTGTGCAAAAAAAGGATTTTGGCGCCCCTTTAGGCAAATTTTTTGGGTCCTTGGTTTTGGCGCCCCTAAAAATGGCGATTTGGCGCCCCTAGAGGATGGCGCCCGTGTGCATTGCACATTAGGGTGTGTCATTTTTTCCAACTTTTGATTTTTTACATGTAATAGTTTTCAAAAGTTGTATTTGTCCGTAAAAATAATAACTGCATTTATTTTTTCTACTTAAGTTTACGTTTTTGGCTCGCTCAAGGACTTTGAAATTTCGAAAAAAGCACAAAATCAGACATTCAATTAAGATTTTTTTAAATATTTGCAATTAAAAAAATAAAAACAACGGACTGTTTTAATATTATTAACAATGTAAACAACATCTAAAAATATTTTAGACGTTATACGACTGTTCCTTTATATTTTATACTTACATACCCGCGCCCTGTTTTATTTGACCTCATTCGACTCCTACAGTTTCAACTAAGCGGTATTTTTCAGTTATCTGAGTGGTTCAATTGTAATTTGTGAGCTAAATAATAGATAGGAATTAGTAATTCGTTTCGTTTAATGTGATAAAACGATTAAAATCACTTCAAAACCTAAGATAGACACGAGAGGGCGAACTAAATTACCATAGAATTATGAAAAGATATACCGTCGCATACGAGTAGAAGAGCATATAACAATGGTACAAAGACTATGTTTAATTTATCTGGGGCATGCAACTTATTCATCAGAATCTCCGAAGGCAGTTTCGGAAGCTATTATTTTATATTTGGCGGAAATCGACTAAATTGGATTTGTTGAACGCAGCCGGCTGTAATTTTGCCTTATGTTTAAACTACTTTTCTATAATTTAATGGATTAAAAATATTATTTTTACTTTCTTTAATGTATAAACATATAATTATAACTGATAAAAATTAATATTTATAATTTTAACCGACTTAAAAAAATAGGACAAAAATTCATTTTTTTGATATTTCAAGACACTTGAGCGAGCCAAAAATAAAAGAAATATGTAACTTTTATAACATATACATAATCATATAAGTCCAAGGCAACTTTTGATTCCTATTACGTAAAGAAATTTAAAGAAAAAAAAATCGCCCATACAACGTGACACACCCTAATTATGGCACATACTGCACATATGGTAGCGGGGGCGGTGCGTAGATATTACTAGATTACGGTTACCAAAATACGGTTACGGCGCGGGAACCGTACATTCAAATCTGCTGTTCAGTGTCGTGGTCATGAAGAGGCAGATAGACATGTCGTGGTCATGAAGAGGCAGATAGACATGTCGTGGTCATGAAGAGGCAGATAGACATGTCGTGGTCATGAAGAGGCAGATAGACATGTCGTGGTCATGAAGAGGCAGATAGACATGTCGTGGTCATGAAGAGGCAGATAGACATGTCGTGGTCATGAAGAGGCAGATAGACATGTCGTGGTCATGAAGAGGCAGATAGACAGACACACTTTCGCATTTATAATATTACTAGCTGTCCCGGCAAACGTTGTTTTGCCATTTAAAGTTCTACTTCATCAGCATGCAAAATCTTACACCCTCTTTTGTCCCTTTAGAGGGGTGGGGGGAAAATTTTTTATACACCAGAAGTTAAGTTGGAAGAAGACAAATATATCTGCGAAAACTGCATTCAAATCGGATCAGTAGTTTTCGTGTGATGCTGGAACAAACATACAGACAGACAGACAGACAGACAGACAAAAAAACTGACTACATTTTTGGCTTGTATAGCGATGTAGTGACACCCTCCGCTTATTATTTTTTGAATATCTTTAATGTACAGAATCGTCATTTCTACAGTTTTATTATATGTATAGATAAGTATGGATTACTTTTGTTACACCATGAATAATAAGAAAGTATTATACTCGTAAAATGTAAATACGTAAGTCACGAGTTAGGAAGGAAAATCGTTTAGCTAGCTGCCAGGTCAATCTCTTTCAATCGTTCGATCTTTGTCATCATTTACTTGCTAGATTATGTTTACGAAATAATATATTGTGAATGTATAGATTGTATATTCAGAGTTATAGTCGTGAAAATTGAATGTTAAGGAGAGCTTCCGATCCTCGCCACATGCGACCGCGACCGACAAATAATAAAATAAAATGCCACTTTATGAATTAGGCTAGAAGTTTTATTTTGCTCTACGCCACTATAAAGCAGCGGCGGCGTGGGACACAAGCGATGTAAACGCGCGTCGACAGTGCGCAAAAATACGTTATGTGAAGGGCCCTAAAATTACCCAAATCGGTTTGCAGCCGTTCTCGATTTTTAGAGAGACTAACAAAATGTAGAATTAATTTTTATTTAAATAGTTAGCTGACAGTAAATAAGTATTAAATAAACCACCCTAGTAATATTATCCTTATACTCAACATCTCAATTCTCAACCATCCAATTATAACACAATCTTGCTTGGGTTCGAGTTTTCGCGTAAATAGTCATTCACGTGATGTTGAAATTGTAAAGTTGTATGCAATTTATGTTCCATCTTGCAACTAATTTTCCGGATACGTACAGTTGCTAAGTGAAAACGCTATTTAACTAGCACCACAATATAAATACAGTAGACTACTTATTATACCATGAAACGAGTCGGGGTAGTCACGGACTCAAATGGCTCCTATGGCTCCTTCAATGCAACTTGCATAGGAGTAGAGTTTGTCCAACTTAAAATGACGCGCCCCTCTGTCGTATTTACAGTACTTCAAAATTTCTCATTTATATTATCAACTAATGAAGTGGTGGGGCATGTCATCTCAAGTTGAACAAGATCTGCCACCGAGTTTCAAGTGACTTGAGGCTTAGTTATTGGAACGAAGTTCCTTATCGCGCGCTCGGCGTAAAGAAGGCTAGGCTAGACAGAACGATATTTGACCTCGACACTTTTTTATTAGTACCTGCATGGTAAGGGCAGAGGGCGTTGATAGTATTCCTTTGCGTCAACTAGATAGCGTTTTTTGAGAATAAACAGCGACGCGTTGTTAGTATTCCTGGGCGTCAATAGATGACGTTTTTTTAATAATTTTTTGAGTGTATAATATGTATACCTACAGGTTTATTGAACATAATAAACAACTTGGTTCCATTATGGTGTCCCTTGACACCTCTCAAGTTTTTCTCAGTAAGATTTTCCATCTCCCAAGGGACGCAAAATATCATTTGGTTGGTTGGGTTGGTTTAGTGATGTGGTCAATTCACGGTGGTGAATTCAGGTAACTTAAAGTCACAAGCAATGCAAGCACGTCGCGTAAAACTTGTTTCGTGTTTGCGAGTTTGTTTTCATGGATAACGCCGAATTGCTCTACTGTATGCTATATATACTGTGCTAGCATAGTACATCAAAGTTGCAAGTTCAACCGCAGGTTCGCAATATTGTGGTCGTGTGAAGATTGAGAAATATCACACACACAGCACACTTCGCGTGAGAATACTTCAAGGAGGAAGTTAAGTTGGTAGCGCAAAGTATTGAGTTGTGTAATTCTACAGGATGGTCAGTTTTTTTATTCGAAAATAATTTAATACCGAATACACAATAGTAAGCATTTAATAATAGTAATTATAATATTTAGTAGATGACGCCCGCAACTCTTTTGCGCCAAAATTCGTTTAAGGCTTCGTCCACATTTGTAGCATTTGCGCGATCAGATCTCCGATCAGATCTCTGTCGCGTATCATCGAAGCATATCAAAACAATACGCGTATCATGATATGCCCCTATCGCTATTAACCGCGCTGATACGTGTCGTATCAAATACGCAGATGATCGGCAGAATGATCTAAAGGTGCGTCCACATTTGTATCATTTGCGCGACCAGATCTCCGATCAGATCTCCGTCGCGATCATCACGCCGTATCAAGTATGCGTATCATAGTGTGGACGCCTATTAGATCATTCTGCCGATCATGCGCGTATTTGATACGACACGTATCCGATACGCGGTTAATAGCGATTTTGATACTCTTCGATGATACGCGACGGAGATCTGATCGGGGATCTGATCGCGCAAATGATACAAAATATGTGGACGAGCCTTAACGCAGTTTATGAACGCCATCGCGGGTTTTTAATTTCGCAGGAACAGCACATTTTCCAGGATAAAATGGGACTCTTTCCCGGGATTGAAAGTATCTACATACTTAATTACAGCAAAATCAGTTTATCGGTTTGAGTACCTGTACAGGCAACAGACAGACAGACACACTTTCACATTTAAAATATTAGTATGGATTACCAAACTTAACATTTTTGTAACTACATTGTAGTGATATCGGTCGCACAACAAAATGTTCAGCAATTTCACCCAAGTGTTACCATTTATAGCTAAGATTTACATCGTAAAGTTTAGATGCCATAAATAATATCAGTTTATTGCTTTAAGTTTTACTTTTTAATCTCTTTTCGTACATTGTTTGAATTAATGCCAACTGCGGACATGCATGCCAATTGCCAACATCGAGTTATTCTCTTATTCTTTCCTTCCTGTCTTGCTACTACAATATAATAATATTATGTGAAATATTTTAATTTTGATTTTGTTTCTGTACGGTTATTGCAAGCTTAGTAATATGCTAAGTCAATTTTGATTAAAAGTAATAATATGATATCCCGGAAAATTTCTGCATGAACGTTATTGAGAATAAATGTTTTTTGTGATGTCATAAAAAGAAGTTTTCATGTTTGTAAAGTTGATTACAAGTTTACAAACTTGAAACTCGAAATAATACCGAAATTACTAGATTATTCTCGTTTTTTTTTATTGGGCAACTCGCCTACCATCCTACCTCTACAACATAATATTATAATCTTTTGAATTTATGATATTGTTATCTATTTATTTATATGGATTAAAAATCAATCCACTAATTGATAAATATAAAATCAACGAACATTATTTTTTAACAAAAAATTAAAACCGACTTCCAAGGTAAAAACAAAAGTAATACTTATTCATAATCTAAAAAGAATCAAATAATTCTTATTCCTTATTATAGTGGCGTCTTCAGACTTCGCCTAAACCTCAACTATTTCTGTACTCAATCTTCATGCTTTTGAAGTCGGTACCAGCCCGGAAAAGTTCTGAGATCCTTGACATAGCAATTACGCTAAGGTAAGCTGGTAGTTGGTACCGACTTCAAAAGCATGAAGATTGAGTACAGAAATAGTTGAGGTTTAGGCGAAGTCTAAAGACGCCACTATAATAAGGAATAAGAATTATTTGATTCTTTTTAGATTATGAATAAGTATTACTTTTGTTTATACCTTGGAAGTCAGTTTTAATTTTTTGTTAAAAAATAATAATTTTACCCTTTTTAGTTACATAATAATTATGAGACGACAAGGCTATATTATTATATAGCTTGTTGTCAGTTGTACAATGTACATATTACTAGCGGTCGCCCGCGGCTCCGCCCGCGTGGACATGCAATACGGCTGCAAAAAGCCTACACAGGAAAGACTCGGTCAGCAAAATGATTCCCAGGTCAATTCACAGACTCCGACACTGACATCGACGACGCGGACGCAGTCATTATCCGAAGGGTGCACAGTGCACACTGCACAGATTGTCTTCCTTCCCGCACGCGCATCCCCGCTTGGTGACGCCCACTATCTTAATATTTTAATTTCGCCATAATTTCAAAACCAAACGTCCAATTTTAATAATTCAAAGACCAAATTTTATCTACATAAGCTGTACTTAGTGATGAAATAATTTATTTTGATAAGGATTAATAGCATGAGTAAAATAAACGCGTTTAAATGTAGTCCAAAAAAATTCAAGATTTTTAAATAAAAAAATGGTTATTGTGCCTCACTCGACATAGATAAGTACAGTGTGTCGCGGACTTTTTTGTAGATATTTATAAGATCTTTAATTACTTAGAACATTTATGGTTCTATCTTTTATAGTTTCGGCAGCGTACGCAAAATAAGTAACTTTTCTGGTTGATTTTTTCACCTGGCGTTAAATATCTTACGAAACCCTATTTTTTCCAAAATAATATTTAGTCTATGTTCAGCAGAAATAATGTAGCTTTTGCTTGGAGTAGTTTAAATAAAGCCAAAATCTTCAAACTTGTATCTATAAGGATTCAAAAGTTCTGTTGGGTACCTTCAGAACCAGGGTACATCTTGGTGCAAAATCTTACTTTTTGGTAGTATATGGCTGAAATACTTAAAAAAAATCAAAATCACCATATGTTCCCATATAAATTTCAAGGAGTCCCCTCGATTCCTCATGGATCTCATCATCAGATCACCACTTTTGTGAACATGGTACCAACCTCGGATTCAACCCTGTACAACAACAAAAGAATCATGAAAATCAGTCCATAAACGGCGAAGTTATGGTTGAACATACAAAAAAAAAAAAAAAACAGACGAACATATAACCTCCTCCTTTTTGGAAGTCGGTTAAAAATAACAATTATGAGAACTCAATTACTTTATTTAATTCAACCGAAATTGCTATCGAGCGTTGAATGATGAAAGTTGAAATGTAATATAAAAAAGGTATTAAAAAGCTTTTACGCGGAGAACCGTCGACAAAGGATTTTAGGGATGTCAAACATGAATTGTGAATAAAACCTTTGAAAATTCCTATGATTTGATCGATTTTACAGTCCGCTCAGTCTTTTGAGTGCAAAGAGCGCAATTATGTTGCGTTTTGTGCCTTTTTGAGTTCGTTATAATTAAATGTAGGTCAGAGATTGAAGCTAAATGCCGTAGTTGCCGTGGGAGAGCCATGCTTCGGTACAAATGGGCTTGTTCGACCGGAGGAGTACCACGGGCTCACAGAAAACCGGCGTGAAACAGCGCTTGCGTGTGTTTCACAGAGTGAGTGAGTTTACCGGAGGTGCAATTCCCTGCCCCCCTAGAAATGCCGCAGTTTAAAAAAACAATTCGTTAAAACTAAATTTTATGCGTTCTCTCGGTGCTCCATGATGGACATCGCTCTTAGACTATTAAGGTCAATGAACACTGGTGCCTCGTCTCCTCATTTTGACATAACTATTAGACTTGGAGCATTGGAACAAATCCCTGTGGGTCACTTCACATTGCAACGCGACGCGTCGATGCGATCTGATGCATTCTTGAATGGCACTTTTTAAACTGAACTTTATTTCCTTGCTACACAAGAAACCCATATTGGATGCCTGTTTCGAATGGCCCAATTTTTTTTATTTTTTTTAATGAAATAAGGGGGCAAACGAGCAAACGGGTCACCTGATGGAAAGCAACTTCTGTCGCCAATGGACACCCGCAGCATTAGAAGAGCTGCAGGTGCGTTGCCGGCCTTTAAGAGGGAATAGGGTAATAGGGGAGGGTAGGGATGGGAAGGGAAGGGAATAGGGGAAGGTAGGGAAGGGAATAGGGTAGGGGATTGGGCCTCCGGTAAACTCACTCACTCGGCGAAACACAGCGCAAGCGCTGTTTCACGCCGGTTTTCTGTGAGAACGTGGTATTTCTCCGGTTGAGCCGGCCCATTTGTGCCGAAGCATGGCTGTCCCACGTATGAAAATTTATAATTTTAACAATACAAAACCGAATTCAAACAGTATTTCCTTATCATATAATTTCCTGTAAAGTGTTCTTATTTCAACGAAAATAGGATTATCAAAATTCACAAACGGCACAGATCCTCGAAGTTCCATTTTTGAAGTCGGTTAAAAGTGCATCGCATCGTCACTTTCCAATGTGAACTGACCCTTAGTTTAGTAACAGTTTAATTGTATAATTCCGTCCATCGCTGGTCGTTACATTAAAACCGGTGCTAATGAGCTGCAATGGGAGTTCGATTTAATTCCGATTCCATGCCGTTAGAGCGATATGTTATAATGAAAATACAGTGATTCTACTAGCTTTTAATGCAAATTAACTAGCACTTTTAAAGCTGATCGCACATTTGTCAGCACCGTTACGTACGCGCCGTACGCGTGAACGTACCACATAGTAGGTACACGAAAATATGCGGCGCGTACGGTGCGGGTGAATGTACGAGGTTTCACATCATTCAACGAATTCTAAAATACGGCACGTTCGGCGCATGCTTGCTGACAATTAATGTGCGATCCCCTTAAATGGGAAACGTCAAAATTACCAATACCACAGACACCTCTAAAGGGCCTAAGCTCAAAGTCAGTCAGTAAATACTTTAGACCCTAAAGTATTTACTGAGTGACTTTGAGTGAATACTTTAGGCCCTAAAGTATTTACTGACTGACTTTGAGGTGGTCTCGCATTGGAAAGCAACTGTCATAAGTGTCTGACAGCGGAAGACGAGATTTCTACAGAAGAAATTAAATAAACAATAATTGAGCTTTATACGTTATCGAAGGTCAGGAAGACCTTCAGAACTGGATACCTCCAAAAGTAACCGCGACCGAAACTCCAAAGTTGCTGGTCGTCCTTACCTCTACAGGTACAGGAAATTTTTCAGCTTTTATAGAACGAAAGTCTGGCTGTCACTGACTCTTGTGTTACAGTTATGTGCTTTTATCGCACTAAAAAACTATCAAACAAACTCGTGTTCATCTGGTTTCGTGTAAAAAATTGATAAATCTACATTATTTACGCTTTAAAAAGGCTGTGGTAAAAATTCATAAGCGATCGACATCTGGCAGAGAGCCAGCCTCCCGTCATGTTTCATAAGCCGAGTTTCATAATACGGGGTTGTAAATAACGGGTCAGGTTTTGAAGTGTGGCGAAGCGACGCTTCGTGTTGCTAATCTGTGCAATCAGCGGCTAAGTGATTATTTTTAGGGTTCCGTAACCAAATGGCAAAAACACGGAACCCTTATAGATTCGTTATGTCTATCTGCCCGTCCATCTGATTGTCCGTCTTATCTTATTATTAAATCTTAATATAGGTTTAAGGGAGTGTGGCAAACCACGTGTTTTAATCTTGGTGACTAATTAGGCCTGGGGGGTGAGCCAAAATCTTTTCGTTTTCGCTTCGTTATAGAATCGCCGATGAAAACGTATGGAATTGACATAAGCGTTCGTTAATATGACGTTGACGTTCGACTCGTCTTATGTCAATTCCATACATTTTGATCGGCGATTCTATAACGAAGCGAAAACGAAAAAGTTTCAGCTAAATGGCCTGTATTGACATCGAGATTATGTTTGATCGTTCTTGGGATTCTGTTGCAACTTGGAAGGTCACTCAACTACTTTCAAACTGTATTTGGTGACAATCAAGCATCCTATAGGTCGAAGATCTTTCTTTTGGGGCTCAACAGCATAAATAATTTTATTGCTAGTGACTAAAATAAGTCTTAAAAGAAATCGTTCATTTTTCCGGGATAAAAACTATCATACTATTATGTCCTTTCCCGGGACTCAACGTATCTCTATACCAAATTAAAACTAAATCGGTTCAGCGGTTTGGGCCTGAGGAGGTAACAGACAGACAGACTATTATGGTATGGATATTGGTTTTTTTTTATGAAATAAGGGGGCAAGCGAGCAAACGGGTCACCTGATGGAAAGCAACTTCGGTCGCCCATGGACACTCGCAGCATCAGAAGAGCTGCAGGTGCGTTGCCAGCCTTTTAAGAGGGAATAGGGTAATAGGGGAGGGTAGGGAAAGAAACAGGGGAGGGTAGGGAAGGTAATATGGGAGGGTAGGGAAGGGAAAAGGATAGGGGATTGGGCCTCCGGTAAACTCACTCACTCGGCGAAACACAGCGCAAGCGCTGTTTCACGCCGGTTTTCTGTGAGCCCGTGGTATTTGTCCGGTCGAGCCGGCCCATTCGTGCCGAAGCATGGCTCTCCCACGTAAAGGATAGGGCTTTAAATATTGCATTCGTGTCCAATATATTTTAACCAATATTTATCAACATTAGAGATTGAAAGCAACGATTTAACACACACCTGGGCCTCGGAGATTCAATAAAAAAGGCACAAAAATTGTTTTCGGGTAAAAATCGGTTAACGTCATAATGGTCCTCAATTTGTTAGGATTCGAGCGATACGTGCTGGTCACTCGTCCCACAAACAATTGTTTTATTTACCAGTTGTTTTGTTTTTCTTTTTGCAGAAGGCCGAATACGAGCAAAACATTACACCTGCGACATCAGAGGAGAAACGCTCATGTTTCTCCTAAAGCTCCGTTTAGACCAAACGAGCGAATGCTCATTCTAGTAAAGCTCTTTTGATGTAAACTAACAACGAGCATTCTTTCGTTGTTCTAGTGTGTTCGCCACGTGTTCGGCGGTAAATAGGTAGAATGCTCTAAGAATCTCGCTCGTTTGGTGTAAACGACGCAAGAGCGCTCGAGCAACTGCTTAGAGCGTTCTTTCGTGTTCGGACGTGCTCGCTCTTCGAGGCGGTCATTTCAAAGGGATTCTAGTGTTCTTGATATTTTTACTTTTTGGCGGCTGGTTTTAGGTAGTTTATCAAAGGTTATTTCATAAATATGGATTGGAGTAATAAAAAATGTTTACAAATGATAGAATTATACCATAACAAAAGATGTTTATGGGATTCAACTTTTGATGACTATAAAAATAAATTAACTACTTATCGTTGACGAATGAGCAATGAGCATTCGCTCGTTTGGTCCAAACGGAGCTATATGATTCTCATCTATAGAGCAAAAATTCTTATTCTTGATGTTCTTGTTGATTCGATTGGTGTAAACGATCTAAAGTATGTTGTAACGAATTATAGTTTACACTAAACGAATACGAAAGAATGTTCTTGTGCTGTTCTTGCTCTATGTTCTTTTGGTGTAAACCCACCTTAACATGAGGATAGGGACCACTGTACCCAACCTTTTTTTCACACGGGCCACAAACATGTTTTGATCTTGGTGTTGCGGGCCGCAACAAAAAAAAAATTAAGGTGTAGTGTACATATCTAAATTTCTTTTATAAAAACCTTTTTTATATTATTTTGTACTCTTTAGTTTATGGTATTTTGACTTGTTTACTTTTTGATAGATTTTGTCATGAGATTATAATAATTCATCTTGAACATCGAGTGCGTTATTTTACAAGATTCTCCTTTGCACCTTCTAAACTGAAAGTCGGGCAAGCGATTCACCTCGCAACGATGCGAGGACCGTGCTCACTTCATTGGTGACCCCGGAAGGAACACAGGATGGAGAATCTGAAGGAGAATGTAACCAGCGAACAAGGAGACGGCGCAAGACATCGGTGACCATACACGCCATCTCCATCACCATCACTCCCCGCCCCTTCGCACCGCGTCAGCCAGCATCGCCTCATCGGGTATCTCGTCCACTAGCCGCAATGTACCGCGGCCTGGGCGACTCCGCATCGGCATCATCGGGCTTTCTCACTACACCGACCGGTCAGCAAGCAGAGCACATCTCTCCTGGTCAGCACGTAGCATCGGCCCCGCACGGCAGCTATCCGACTCACTGGATCCCGTGCAGCAGCTTACAGTTCCGACTCACTGGGACTCACTGCAACAGTTCCGACTCACAGGAACTCTGGCGACTTAAGCGACAAGACTTAAAGATTCTACCTTCCGTCATGTAAAATTTCCGGACTATTATCGCCCTTGACGGTCTCTGGAGGGGGGTGATGTAGTGTACATATCTAAATTTCTTTTATAAAAACCTTTTTTATATTATTTTGTACTCTTTAGTTTATGGTATTTTGACTTGTTTACTTTTTGATAGATTTTGTCATGAGATTATAATAATTCATCTTGAACATCGAGTGCGTTATTTTACAAGATTCTCCTTTGCACCTTCTAAACTGAAAGTCGGGCAAGCGATTCACCTCGCAACGATGCGAGGACCGTGCTCACTTCAAGGTATTAAAATTACGTTCTTCAATTAACGATTTAAAAGTGAACAATAATTCACAACTTTAACGACGACTTAATATTATTTTGCCGGTGAGTGTGAATTTCAAAATGATTTAATATCACGCGGGCCACTGTTAAAGCCCCGGCTGGCCGCACGCGGCCCGCGGGCCGCGGGTTGGGGTTTGCTGGGTTAGGTCATATTATTTATACAGTCCGAAATTATGAGTAGGTACCTAAGCTAGGTAGCATTCAAAAGATATATGCTCATATTTTTTTTCCACTATGGCATTAATAGGATCAGTTCACTTTTTTTTATAAAATAAGAGGGCAAACGAGAAAACGGGTCACATGATGGAAAGCAACTTACGTCGCTTATGGATACTTTCAACGTCAGAAGAGCTGCAGGTGCGTTGCCGGCCTTTTAAGATGGAATACGCTCTCTTCTTGAAGGCTCGCATCTGTCGTTCGTATTGGTCCGGAAATACTGCTTACTTAAAAAAAGACGGGTTGCACTCCGGGAGTGCCGGCAGAAGTGAAAACTTGATTATTAACGTTGTGCATTATTTTTTTAACCCATTTTTTATGAAAATCGATTAAAAAAAAAACATAAATAAAAATAAATAAAATAAAAAAGTGTGTCAGCTCCGACGCACGACTGGAGTTTATTCCTTAAGTACGAGTATCTAACCATACGCAAAAAGAGTTTATTCAACTGAAAAAAGATTAATATCATATGAAATCAGATGTTCCGGCAATATTATCTACACCCCTTTCTGCCATAGTTATTTCAAAATACTTTTAGTTCACTTTAGCCAGTATAATGATAAAAAATATAACTTCACAATAACAATATTAATTATTGATATTTATAACAAAAATAGCAATATAAATTCATCGACACTGATAGAAACAAACAAGCCCAATAACATATAGTATATAGGTATAGTCGCCTATACAGCATACCATATGTAGTCTTAATCATAAAGTTAATATACCTATCGGAATATAATATTATATAAAATAATATAATTATATTCTTATATTATTTTATATAATATTATATTCCGATAGGTATATTACCTTTATGGTCTTAATACACTCACAGCCAAATTAGAAACTTGCGCACTAAAGGTGCGCACCAAAAACGTGACACATTTTCGTTACTTGTTAGTAGGTTTTACCCCTCGGATTTTTCTCATACCGGGCGCCTTATATATGAAAATCGATTCTTAAGGAGTAAACTCCAAAAAAAAAATAAAAAATAATAAAAAAATAATAATAAGAAAAAAAAAAAAAACGATCGTTTTAATTAATTAATCAAAACCCTTACAATCGATTAAAAATATCGACAATCGAAAAAAAAACGATCGATTGTTCGATTAATCGATTTCGATGTTACAACACTACTCTCCAACCGTCCTACGTTTTTTCCTTGGTTTTTCGATCAGCATGAGAATCTGACGCCAGTTTCACAGTTTTTACCCATCCCACAAAAGTGCTCAACGCCGCTAAAGAAGTTTTCACTTCAAAAACTTTTGTTTACCTTGTAAGAAAATTTATATTCTGCAGTCATGGACGTATAAAAAAAGGCGGACGGAGTCCCACCATACACAAAACTGTGTCGTTCAGAGTCGGCCAGCTGGCTGTATGTACACGGTCCGCACGCACACATTCTTGTATATAACAAGACTCCGTCCGCCTTTTTTTCTACGTTCATGTCTGCAGTTTGATAGGAAATACATACATCGAAGAAGGAAGATTCATTTCAAGATTAATTTCAGATTCATTCAGGAAACTGATTAAAAATTTATAATTTTTGGAGTTTACTCCTTAAGAATCGATTTTCATATATAAGGCACCCGGTATGAGAAAAATCCGAGGGGTAAAACCTACTAACAAGTAACGAAAAATCGTGTCACGTTTTTGGTGCGCACCTTTAGTGCGCAACTTTCTAATTTGGCTGTGAGTGTATTAAGACCATAAAGGTAATATACCTATCGGAATATTATATTATATTATTATATAATTAAATTATTATATAATTATATATATATATATATATATATATATATATATATATATATATATATATATATATATATATATATATATATATATATATATATATATATATATATATATATATATATATATATATATTTGGAGTTTTTTTTATTTATTTTTTTAATATTATTATATAATATTATATTCCGATAGGTATTTTAACTTTATGATTAAGACGTACATATGGTATGCTGTATAGGCGACTATACCTATATACTATATGTTATTGGGCTTGTTTGTTTCTATCAGTGTCGATGTATTTATATTGCTATACTCGTACTTAAGACCATACGCTAACACGATTTTTCAATACAAACGTATTCCCCAATTTATTCCCTGGAAAATGCGTGTAGACAAATGATTTTTTTATACAATATTAGGATCTGTGAAAGCTATGCCTGTACTTTCGATTTTTTTTAATTTACTAATAAATAAATAAATATGACCCTACGAAATTCACAAAAAATGAATGCCCCATACCCCGCCAATCGACCGATCATAAAACAAATTTCAAAGATCTTTAAGAAAAAATCAAAACGTGTAGGCATAGAGGCACTCTTCCTGCAGATATTTAATGAAAAAATAATTAGATAGACACAATTTTGAAGGAGGAAACAGAGGAATACGGTACCTTGATTTACGCTAAAAATGTGTCGGAAAATGGACCTGAGCTGCATCTGTCTCTATCACAATCTGCGGGGAAGGCAGGAAGTGAGGGGGGTATTGTCAGTGGCTACAGTGTTTTGTATACATGTATACTTATATACATTTACATCGCTGCATACTACGATCTGGCGCGGGTTTGCCTGGCGATTTATGATATTATCGCGTAAAGTACTGTATGAATCTGGTAAGAGAATGTTCAGTTTATGTACCATAGTACATTAACTGTACATTCTCTTACCAGTATATAACCGTATCTATTGTATTATGAATTTTACGTATAAAACTTTTTTCATCGCTCGAAATTCGAAAACAACTTATTTTTCCCAAAAAAACTGTCAAAGTTACGAAATGCACACAGATAAAATCTTGGTTAGGACTCAGGAAGCTAATAACTATCATAAAATATAATTTGTCTTTCATATAATTTATTTATTCTGCGACCATATTTTCTACTCTTTCTCGTACTGGTAAATTTCGTGGAATACGAAGATAATATATTTTACTGATATCCAACCTAGGGATTGCAAAAACCGAATTTAAAAACCGTGGGAGAGCCATGCTTCAGCACGAATGGGCCTGCTCAACCGGAGAAATACCATGCGCTCACAGAAAAGCGGCGTGAATCCCCTCAATCACCTACCATATTCCCTTTTAAAAGGCCGACAACGCACCTGCAGCTCTTCCGTAGTTGCGAGTGTCCATGACCCGTTTGCTCGTTTGTCCCCTTTATTAGTAGTTAATTTGCATACTATTAATTTAGTTGAGTGCTATGATCCTGTATTTTATCATGAAGACCATATTATTATCATTGTACATTTCACTCTAGCAAATAAATTATTATTATTCATTATTATTTTATAAAAAAAAATATTCTCAAATCCGGATTATCCGGATAATCCGGGATTTTTTGAAGTTTTTTAAATATTTATATAGTAAAAGGCTTTGCTGTTATTTTCCTATTACATATTTCTGTACTACATACTAGTAATTTATTAATTCG
This sequence comes from Polyommatus iphigenia, assembly GCA_963422495.1. Lineage (NCBI taxonomy): Eukaryota > Metazoa > Arthropoda > Insecta > Lepidoptera > Lycaenidae > Polyommatus > Polyommatus iphigenia. The sequence continues at coordinate 11,675,621 of OY730177.1, forward strand.
GCGACCATATTCTCTATACTCTTTTTCGTAGGTACTGCTTTTCTTGGAAATTGGAATACGAAGATAATAAATAATAATTATATTTTACTAAAATACTTGGCTACTAATATCAAGCGAAGTCCAGTTCCGATATCATCTAGACACTAGAGTCTAGACTCTAGAGGGTAAAGCCAAGTTAGCCTCGAAGAAGCTTGGTGCTAGGCAGTATTTTAGTCCGGACCAACGCCTACAACTCTACAAGGCGCAGGTTCGGCCTCATATGGAATATTTTTCTCATCTGTGGGCAGGGGCGCCAAAATACCAACTGCTCCCTCTGGATCGTATCCAACGAAGGGCCACTCGAATTGTTTACTGCCATAGTGTTTCAAACAGCCTGGACCCCTTGGAATTACGTCGAGATGTAGCTTCACTCTGCATCCTCTATCGGTTGTATCACGGGGATTGCTCTGAGGAATTGTTCGGAATCATACCTCCAGCAACTTTTCGCCATCCCAAATATACCATCCTCATCACCTTGATGAGTGGCAGTCTTCCAATCCAACGTGCGTTTTTCGCGTAACTTTCTGCCGCGCACTGTAAAACTCTGGAACGAACTGTCACCAGCAGTATTTTCGGACCTATACGACCTGCAAACCTTTAAAAAGAGATCGTATTCCCTCTTAAAAGGCCGGCAACGCACCTGCAGCTCTTCTGATGTTGCGAGTGTCCATGGTCGACGGTAGTTGCTTTCCATCAGGTAACCCGTTTACTCGTTTGCCCCCTTATTTCATAAAAAAAGATAAAACACGATTAATTTTAATTAATTAACCGACTTAAAAAAAAGGACTGGAGGTTATCAATTCGACGCGTATGTAATATTATGTAATATTTTCAGAACTGCCCAATTTTCGTATATTATGTTAGTCTATATCAGCGTCTGAACAAATGTGCCAAAGAAGACTGGTCACGGACCATACAAAATTTACCCATGCCCGACACGAAAGAAACGTATCCCATTGTTTTCGTCATGTTATGGGTATCCAAGATATGTAATTTTTATATTCAATATCAGTGGATAACATGTTATTTTATTGCTTTCTTTTTTCTTCAGGTGCAGTATGAAAAGTGCAAATATTAAGCCACTTTATTCAATATCATTGGCTAACATGTAAAGGCACTTATTAGATGTAAAATGCAATCACGATTTTTCTTCAAAAACGTATAGGTAATATATAAATATAAAACATAGTAATGTACCATCGAGGAAATTGATTCCTAGGCAGTTATCAGACCAACGTCATTTGGTCGAATCATGTCAATTCAATGTTAGCTGTGATCTGTCGGCTCGGTTTGACGCAATGCGACCAAACTACGTAGAACCCTCATCTGCCTAGGAATCAACTTCTCTGATAGTACAATCCCACCATTGATGGAAGATTTTTTATTAATAAATATTACTGACATACATGTTATCATGGAAAGCGAACATTAGGAAGTTGTGCACACGTGATAAGTGCTATTATTATAGCCTAGGATGGGCTAGACATCTCGTTTTCATGTTCATTAGCTAAAGAAAAACTTATATAGGTATCTATATAGATTTATCTCGCCCTCAGTGTTATAATTATCACGCGTGATAAAATATAACATGTTTGAAACATAGTAGAAGGTAGTGAAAAAATATTTTTTTAAATTGTACCTACCTAGGTGAACAAAATAATATTCATTATGGTTTTTTGTTTTTATATAATATATTTCTAAGACGTGTTCCACTGATATTGAATATATTACATGCAAATAACGATTCTTATTTTTCGTTTTAGCACTTTTCATACTGCGCCTGAAGAAAAAAAGAAAGCAATAAAATAACATGTTAGCCATTGATTTTGACTATAAAAATTACATATCTTGGATATCCATAATACAACGAAAAAAATGGTATATGTCTCGTTTCTGTCGGGCCTGGGTCACAAATGACCCGTCGCCTTTCAAAAGTGTATGTAATATGTATGTATGTAAGTATGTATGTATGTATGTATGTATGTTTTTATGTTTGTGTTCGGATATCTAGAATTACCATTCCGATTTCAGTAATTCTTTTTTCGTTGTACTAAGTATTGTTCAACTTAGGGAATAGTGCAAGTTTCATCAAAATCGGTTCAGCAGTTTTGGAGATAGGGAGTTTTAATTCTCAATTACTTATGTACAATTTTAAAGAGTCGGTTTTATCTTTTTAAAATACAGTAATGAGTGGTTGACCAAAAAGGGACCTGAAGGATTGGAAACGGTTTTGTTTTAGTCCGTGGTCTTTTAGCTTTGTTTTGGTCTAACCAGAATATTTTTAGGTGCCGTAGTTTTTTTTTATGATTTTTTTTGTGAACCGCGCACGAGCCGTAACTTATTTCTACACGAAACTTCAAACACGATTTACTCAAAATCAAATTATTTACCTTCTTTAATTTTTTAATTTTTTTAATCGGTGGTCTTTTAGCTTTCTTTTGGTCTAACCAGAATATTTAGTAGTAGTAGTAGTTTTTTTTAATGATTTTTTTGTGAACCGCGCACGAGTCGAAACACGAAACTTCAAACGCGTTTTACTCAAAATCAAATTATTTACCTTCAGGTCCCTTTTTGGTCAACCACTCACAGTTATTTTATATAACGTAAAAGCTTATTTTTCATAATTTTATCTACTAATAAAAAAAAGAAAATCTGGATTTTCTAAAACAAAAATTCGAATTTTTCGTATCCCCAAAAAATCTGGATTGTCTGGATTTTTCGGATTTCTAAGTATCCAGATTGCAATCCCCAATCTAATCCAAGCAGAGTCCAAAACGTAAAGCTGAGAATCAAGTCCGTAAACAATAGCCAGAGTCAAATACTAATAGGACCGAGGACGAGAAAAGTTAAAAATTCCAATTTGCAAACGCTAACGCTAACGCTAACGTAAATTATAATATCCACAAAATATTCCTTCGATCGTGGAAAAACGAGACACAATAGCCTTTCTATTGTTATTGGGGCTCGAAGGAACATTATTATCTCCAAGCAGACTGCGAGCTGCGCGGGAACGAGGGGCCCACGGGGTGAGTCGGGTGGGCGGTAGCGGCGCACGCACATAGACATAGAACACTCACACACATATACACGGGCCCGCGCAGGGTGGAGCGCGATGGCAATAGTTTCTTCAAATACCTATTTTTGAAATTCTCCTGTACCCGCGTTTCCTCTGTAAGCTCCAGTCGTGCGTCGGAGCTGACACACTTTTTTTTTTATTCCTCTTCTAGCAATCTACACAAAGAAGCCAATGACAAATTAGTATTCCTACAATACAAAAAAGTAGCCATTGTTAAATTTTTAATAAGAAGCCAGTGACAATTTTTTTCTTCTTCTAGTAATCTACAGAAAAAAGCCAACCTCAAATTGTTTATATTTCTCTTCTTGCAATCTACGAAAAAGTCAAAGACAAACAAAGTTGTGACTCAATTATTGGAAATTATACAGAAGTTTGAGATTCAAGTGTTTTATTTCTCCTAACTCTTGTCTAAACACACGTCTTCATACCTCGGACTCCCTTGTCACAAATCCCTTAACACGGTGTTCCGGTTAAATCTTTTCGCGAACTTTACGGGAAATGAACATTTTTTGGGTTCCGCGCCCAAAAAATCGAACAGGACCTAATTTTGGAAGAGTTTGTTGTTCATTCTTATTTCTTATTGTCTGTCTTTCGCCAGGACAGACACACAGACAGACAAACAGACAGACAGACACGTCAAACTTAAGAACACCCCTCTTTTTTGTCGGGGGTTAAAAATAATTCATACTAAAATGTGCATTGTGCATGTGCCTGTTTGTTGCTTTTTCACGTATGCCGCTTGTATTTTAGTTCCGAGAAAAGACTAATAATAATTATTAATTTTTAACTCAGAAAAATGTGCATTTTGGCATACCTGATAAAGTCGTGGACAACGTACAGTAATAATAATCTAAATTGATCTAAATATAAATAATTCAAAGGTGACTGCCCAAGCAGCATCACAAGCTGTATAACAGCTCTATTAAAGTTCGTTTATACTCTTAATGCTGTATTTCCTGGTCATATAAAGGCCGAAGTAGCCTTTAGTCCCCTAAGCAGCCTTAGGTCTCCAAAGTAGCCTTAGCTGTCCAAAGTAGCCTTAGCTCTCCAAAGTAGCCTTAGCTCTCCAAAGCAGCCTTAGCTCTCCGAAGTAGCCTTTAGTCCCCTAAGTAGCCTTTAGTCCCCTAAGCAGCCTTAGCTCTCCGAAGCAGCCTTAGCTCTCCGAAGTAGCCTTTAGTCCCCTAAGCAGCCTTAGCTCTCCAAACTCCAAGGCAGCCTTAGCTCTCCAAAGCAGTCTTAGCTCTCCAATTAGCCCCCTAAGCAGCCTTAGCTCTCCAAAGCAGCCTTAGCTCTCCGATTAGTCCCCTAAGCAGCCTTAGCTCTCCAAAGCAGCCTTAGCTCTCTGATTAGTCCCCTAAGCAGCCTTAGCTCTCCAAAGCAGCCTTAGTTCTCCGATTAGTCCCCTAAGCAGCCTTAGCTCTCCGATTAGTCACCTAAGCAGCCTTAGCTCTCCAAAGTAGCCTTAGCTCTCCAAAGCAGCCTTAGCTCTCCAAAGCAGCCTTAGCTCTCCGAAGTAGCCTCTAGTCCCCTAAACAGCCTTAGCTCTCCGAAGCAGCCTTAGCTCACTGAAGCAGCCCTAGGTCTCAAAAGCAGCTTTAGTTCTCTGAAGTAGCCTTTAGTCCCCTAAGCACCTTAGCTCTCCAAAACAGCCTTAGCTCACTGAAGCAGCCCCAGGTCTCATAATTAAGGCAAAAATAAAAGCTTGTTTTAAAAAATCCCTTTTATAATAAATACTTAAATATTTATTTATTTATTTAGGAAAAATGCCGTACAAGATTGTGGAGACAGTGGAGTAAGGGTGTGGGACAGTTTACTTTCATTGTACCCAGTTTATGGGAAAAAAATGGAATTTTGAAATGGCCAAAAAACTGTTTAGATTTGCGTAAATTGGTCATGAATGAAAATTGCTCATCTGCAACTGGATTGTCAGCCACAAGGTGTCGAGTAAAAATACACTCAATTTCGTCCTATTCGGAAGCAGAGAGAGAATTAGAGCTTTTCGACTAATATGTATGAAACATTTTTTTTTCAAGATAGTAAGTAGGCCCCTGAAAGTTGTTTATATTCATGGTTCTCCTGACAAACGGAACCTAATACTTAAATTTCATGATTTATAGATAATATGTATGTAGAAAATTACTTTGCAATGAGTATTGGCGATTGTGATATATGACTCTATTAGCAAAACCTGATTAAAAAAATTAAAAAATCTATACAAATTAAAATGAATTTTATTTCTCTATCAAACTGTGTGCAAAAAGGGTATAAAATATAATTGGTTTTTATGTTCTATATACACTAGCTTGATTTTTACATCTTCAGGTTAACAATGGTCTCAATTTTCTCAGAGGCCTGCAATTTAGCTTTGAATTTACACCTGATATAACTATGATCATTCACAATATTTTCTACGGAACCTCTTTCATTAGATGTCGATGGTATTGACACTTGACTGTAGGTGATCTGATCTGTTGAGATATTTCCATGTTCCTCGGCAGTAATTAAGTAATTTTGTTGATAATTTGTAATATTTACATATTCCTGTTCAATCTTTCTTCTTATAGCACCAAATCTTTTTCGATTTTTCCACATATTTATAACACAATCACAAAATACAGCATACAGTGCACAATAATTCAAAATGGCGACTCTGTCACTTATACAGATTAAGGCTGTACCACAGAATATAATATATTAGTTGTACCAACAGAATTCCCACTGGCGAAACCCGTTTAAAGAATTAACGACTCATGCTACGATACTATAAAGTTCAAATTCCGACCGCGCAGTGCTAGGTGCCTACAATTATTATATTTGCCTACATCTCCGCTCTCTTTCTGTCGCATAACTCGTACCTTTTCTGAAGAAATCAGGGTTGTCTCTTTTTAAAAATAATATTATAATATTTAAATTTAATTAACTACATTTTATTTAACTCGAAATTTAATTATCATAAATTTCCGTGTAACTAGTTACGCGTACTTAGATTCGATAGGTACCGTATCTTAATTATTGAAACCGGTCTTATATTACCTACTTAAAGTGTTTGTATAACCAACAATATAACCAACCTATTTGGTACAACTAATATATATTCTGTGGTATAACTTAGTTATTTTTGTAAACAAATGAGGTTTCGAATAGTAAAGAAAGTTAAATTTGGTTTACAATCCGTGTTAAGACAGTTAAACACTGCGCAATATTTCTTTGCCCTTTTCTTTTTATTGTCCATTGTGAGATTAATATCAATTCTGTGATAGCGATCGAATAAGTTACGCAATACGCAGGTATGCAACGAACAACTCGTGCGCGTGCGTCACCGCTCGCTTGTGAGTCCCTACTGATTTGCCACCCGCGGGTGGTACTTAAAGTTCGATGCCTATTCGCGCGAGTGGGACAGGCCTGGCTGTACTATAGGCGTCATTTATTTTTTGTGCTGTTTATTACTCTCAAAGAGAGAAATTAGACAGCTATAGTCTGTAAAAGGGTGTACAATTACACCATAAAAAGAAGCTGTAGAAGAAAGTTTTCCTACTTCATAATACAGAAATAAGATTTGAGGACCACCATAATACAGCTCTAAGCTGTATTAAGTAAGTGACGGTATGCAAAATACAGCTATTGTACAGCTTTAATACTAAAATGAGGATCAAAGCGTTACAGGAAGCTTAAAGCTGTACATGACAGTTATGATACACTGATTCAGAACTTTAAGCGTACTTTGACTCCTTAATACAGACTTAATACAGCTAGAGCTGAATAATTACTCCTAAACCGACATTATAACACTACAATGTCTTTTCAACGTTCTTATACAGTTGTAAAACAGCGTTAAGTGCTATATTGGCTGCTTTTTAGCTAATGAACACCATTACGTTTGGTTGCTGCTTGGGTGACTGACTGACTGACTGACTAACATAGTGATCTATCAACGCACAGCCCAAACCACTGGACGGATAGGGCTAAAATTTGGCACGCAGGTAAATGTTATGACGTAGGGCACATCCACTAAGAAAGGATTTTGATAAATTCCACCACTAAGGCGATAAAATATGGGATGAAAGATTGTATACTTACCTAATATAATAATACTTCTTAACGCGAGCGAAGCCGCGGACAAAAGCTAGTAATTAATAAAGTCGGATCCCACTGACGTAGCATGGTAATTCTTCGACGTTCTATACGGAGCCCTACATGCTTTAGTCTAACTTGGACTTGGTCGATTTTTAACCTTTCCGAAGAGATTACGTTAAACAGTAAATCGACCTTTTCCGATTCCAGTTGACAGAAAACTTTAAGGTGCTCGTGGAATTAAGAATCACGAAAAAGTTTTTGGGCAACAAGATTTTTTTTCACATTTTACACAAACTGTAGCTACGATATTTCTTGTAACATATTACGTTATTCAGTTATTCGAATAAGCAATACGAATTAGAATGTTGCACATGAAATGCTTATACGAGTAATAATTCATGTTGATTTAAGTAAAAATATTTTGATATGGAGAAGTTTATGGAAATACTAGATGACGCCCGTGTTAGATTGGAGTACATATAGGTCTTAGATATTTTGAAACAATTTGATGTTACTATGATAATACTAAAATTATGCCCTAGCAGAAGCAAGGTATCTGTGGTTAAATGAAAATAAACTGTAAGACAATAAAGATATTTATTAAAACAACCTTAACAAGTAAGGGTCGGTAGATATAATTATTTTCAAATTGTATAACAAATTATTACGTAATTTACGTAATCTAGCTAAGGTACTTTCAGTACATTATATTAATAAGATACAACTCAGGAATAACACAGAACTTATAACTTTATATTATAAAACAACATAATAAAAATAAACCATAGGCTTGTACAAAATCTTCTTTATATAAATTACAATAATTACCAAGTTACTTATTACTAAAATCTTTATAACAAACAAATAGGTACATCACCTTAAACACTGTCGGCCAGAATGAGCCGTACTAGGTTCGTTAGCTATTTTATACTGGGTAGAATGGATATTCTACCCACACTGAATAATAATTCTAGTACCCACATTTTTCAAAGTTTGGTACTAGAATTATTATTACTTAAATATGATATTCTATCTAAATACAATTAAACAAAATCTTAACATAATAATATTCGTAAAATAATTAAGAGACAATACTTTAAATATAAACTACCTTACATTATAAGTCTTTCCTTACAATTCAAAAGGTGTTTTTATTATTAATTTAACATAAAAATTACGGCTTAATATTGGTGTTGTCAAGTCTTCAATTGACTTAATGGAACTATTATCTGAACAATGTAATTTCGCCTTAATTCATACAGTTTATTCTTTTATCTATACTTATATATATTAACATATCTATTACCCGCAACTTCGTTGCGCGAAAATTCGTTTATCGCGCGGGAACTGTACATTTTTCCGGGATAAAAAGTATCCTATGTCCTTCCTCGGGACTCAAAGTATCTCCATATCGAATTTCATCAAAATAAGTTCAGCGGTTTGGGCGTAAAGAGGTAATAGACAGACAGACAGACACACTTTCGCATTTATAATATTAGTATGGTATTGAAGTATTGATTGTTCATAGTTTTTAGCACTTGCAGATTTGGTCTTTGAACACCTTTCTTTATCTCTACGTACCGGCTTATGGTGAAGTCTTTTGATTAATCTATGTAAATAAAAATTAATTTTAAATGTTAGTCTCGTTAGAACTCGAAAACGCCTGAACCGATTTTGGCTAATTTTAGTCTTGAAATATTCGTGGAAGTCCAGGGAAGGTTTATTACTTATATACTAGGATAGTGATACGAAGTTAACTGGGCTCTCTAGTTATACTTAAAAAAACGATGTTAGAACAATAGTCTTTTGGACAGTATCATAAAAACAATCAAGGCTTACAATCTCGGCTGTTTACGAGATTCGCAAAAGTAAATGCAGATAAGTGTAATTTGTATGGTCTATCTATTTAGTGTAACTACATCCCTTACACCCTCGTATAGGCTTAAGCCTATAAATGGGAAATAAATCGTAAAATACCCCCTTAATGGCCTTAAGGGGTACAACGAAAAACTTCTAGGGAGCCATTAACGTTATTTAAGAGAGTTATAAACCTTTTAAACGTTATCAGAATTCTGAATCTTGTTAAGCCATTCCAGACATGCGAGAACATTATTAAGACTTGGCGATGAAAGATAAAAATTGTACTTTTACGTAACATTAGAAGACTTAGTTAAAAACTATAACAATTTAAGTACGAAAATAAGGTATTCTACTAGATGTAAGATGTTGCTGGTGACTTGAGACTTTTGAAGAACAAGTTATATTATTTATATGTATTCACAAAAATATATAATAAGTTACCTATATATGAATCATATTATGAAGGGCAGGATAGAAGCTTATAAGGCACGCCTTAAGCTTCTATCTTGCCCTTCATAATACACATATTACTCGTATAACTAATAATAATATTGCCTGCAAATTATAATTAGTGTTTAGCCCCGAAACTAGTTACACGATAACCGTACATTTTACGGTCAAAGTCTATTTTATATTCCTTTTCTTGATTTCACATGATAAATGCCAATAATTTGCTTTACATTTTAAGAGTTCAAGTGCATACTTGGACTAGGGCATGCTAGATCTGCATCTCTCCGACTATAAAATACATCCTTATTATAAAACACACTCGTCTCAGCGGTATTACCGTTCGGCTTATCATATAGGACCACTGACCTCCATTATACAAGTACGCTGGACTAATGATACCCAGATGTATTTTGTGCCTATTTGAAGCGGAATCAGCTCCCCCAATATTCGGGAAGAGAACTAAATCTGACGTAACTTGCAAATGGCCGCTCAATCGCTATTGGTTGTAGAAACCACAGATAATAGTATACCTCCATGGTAGAAACTAGTATTAGTTCCAAGTACTCCCACTACTGCTATCAGCGCCAATATGGCGACTTTCAAACATCATTTTTACGTCAAATTTAGTTCCTATCCCTAATATCGGGGGAGCTGATTCCGCTTCAAATAGGCACAAAAAATAGCTGTCATTTCAAAGGGTATCGTTAGTCCAGCGTACTTGTATAATGGAGGTCAGTGTATAAGACCCATAAATCACAATCCAATATGCAATCAAGCCACGAATGTACAATAAATTGACTACCAATCCAATTTTATTCTAACACACGGTCACTCCATACGTGAGTTAGTTCAAAGAAGTGACAACAATTGTGAGGAAATGAGGGATTTCCTTAGCACCTTTATTTGATTCTCTAAAGATCGTTTTAGTGACAACTAAGCGTGATTTTCTGTAGTATAAATAATTCTTTGTTCGCTCTTGGTTTAATCTTTGATCAAACCCACTGGGGATCACGGGAATTGAACTTTTAATTAGTATATTTGATAGCAATGTGTTTTGAATGTTTTCTCATTGTCCTTTCATGAACATTATTAAAGCGAGTTTGTGTTTAGCGTAGAGCTACTGTACAAAAGACGATATTGTATAGTAATTTTTGATGACAATTACTAAAATGCCTCCCAGGTCCCACACCTGACACCTGATTAATAAAATTTAGTTATACAGCATTAGGTATAACTAAATTTTATTAATATATTTTATTAAATATTAATGTTTCACCACTTCCTGATTAAGTGCCGGATAGGCTATTCACCACTTAACTTGACAGATCAAGTATATGGAGAATCTGTCAAAAAATTGTGAATAGCCTATTCAGCACTTTGTCTTATAGCCTGTTTCACCACTTCCTGATAAAGTGCCGGATAGGCTATCCACAACTTTTTGACAGATAATTTATTATATATTCCATACTTACTCTATCTGTCAAGTTAAGTGGTGGATAGCCTATCCTATATCAGGAAGTGGTGAAACAGGGCCTGTTTCACCACTTACTAATAAGTGCCGAATAGGCTATCCACCAATTAACTTGACAGATACAGTATGGAGAATCTCTCCTTGTTTTTATCAGGCACATTGGAAAAGTCACATCACACCATGACAACGCTGAATAGGTTTATACGCTACGTAAATATTAGCGTTAAAGTTTAGGCGGAAGAAACAAAAATATTGAATAACCCCATAAATAGGGTTGGGCTCATCGATAATTCTTCACCGAGAAACTTCTCTCGATAACACTTTACGCTATTCATCCAATAACAAAAGTCGATCGGTTCCGGGCGAGCTTTATTATTTTGCGTATCATTATTAAGTGCCGAAGTTTGAACAGTGTTTCAATATTTTGGAGTAAAGCGATCGAGTTGATTTTATGCTTGGTTTTTTTGTTGATTTACTTAATGAAATTTTCGCAGATTTATTTTTATATCTTCTAAAAAAGTTTAATTGATAATAATATCAACTTCATAGTCATAGTAATAATATAAATGTGTAAGTTTGTGAGTGTGTATGTTAGTTACTTCTTCACGCCCAAACCACTGAACCAATTTTGCTTAAGTTTGGTATAAAGATACTTGTAGTCCCGAAAAAGGACAAAGGATACTTTTTATCTCGAAAAAATGTACCGTTTCCGCGTGATAACTGAATTTTGGCGAAACGCAGTTGCGGGCGTCATTTAGTTTTTAAATAACTTCACAGCGTCCCACACATAGGGTCTAAACACACTAGGCTGAATTACGCCGACGTAAATTCCGCCGCGTTTACGCCGCGTTTCAAATCCATACAAAATATGGGCGGAACGCGACAGACGACACACTATGCCGAAATTTCGTCGTGAGCCGAATTTCCGTCGAGCCAAGTCGAGCGTAAAGTTCGGCAGCGATTCGGCGGTAATGTTTTTTATAGCAACACACTATACGCGACGGAATTATCAAAACCGAAGTGCTTAAAATTCGGTATTAAATGCTGAAATATTTGTGTGTAATAAAGAACTCAATTAACAAATCAAACATTTCCGGCAAATACGCGCCGAGGATGTGTTTATTTCGCATTAGTACAATAATTAATATCAATCCAAACAACACAATATTTGAACAAAATATTTCAACACTTGATATTGTCCGTAACTTTTTGTGCTAAAATTTGTTTATGGTGCGGAATATATTTTAGCTTGTTTTGGCTATTTTATTTTCCCCGGATCTCATTCAAAATTGTATTATTTACTTAAAATAAAAATATCACTATATTTTAAGTTTTCGATTTACAGTATACTGTATTACTATAGATCGTTGCGTGGAAGTAAGTTTATTGTGTTTGAATCGTACATTAACCGGGCTAAATTTTGTCACTTATGTCCTTTCCCACGCCTTAAAGTGTCTCTGTACCAAATTGGTATTTTAAACTATCAACCCCCCTAAGGCCCAAGTGGGCCGCGATAACAAAAGATTTCCAAGAATCGGCGATCGAAGGATTAACTGGTTCAGCGGTTTAAGCGTGAAGTTGAATAATATCGGCGAAAATGTATTGAAGGAAGTCGAAAAGCTTTGTCCACAATATGCACTTTCATCTTCAATTTTCGTCATCTTCGTTCATTGAACTTACAATAATCTGACAGACACTGCAACTGAACAAAAATGACAATGTTGGCGTTGCGGTCGTTGACGTATTCAATTTAGACTACAGGCCTACGTCGAAAATGGATGGGTCAAATGAACCACCTGGGGACGTATATAGGACGATATTAGAGCATAAAATAATAAGATTTAGCACTATGCCGTCACTTGTAAGCTGTCCAACTGAGCGCTGGTGAGAATTCAAAAGTGCATGTAGGGTGAGTACATTTTGGTCATATGATCCTGTACGGCATTTTTACCATCGATAGACATATGGAAAATAATAAGAAAGCCCGCAGTGACGTACAAAAATAATGCGCCAACAAGTCGGTATTTTTATTTTATTTTCAGCCAATTTCCATGGTAAATTTGGTCATTTGATTCAATAAGGCATACGTTTCATACTGTTCGGATACAGCTTGGAATCAATTATTCCGCAACGCCGTACAAAAATAATGCGACAATAGAAAAAAATCGAGGGTTACAAACCCCCGTTTTTCAGGAGTTCGTGGGGTCATTTGAACCAACATAAAATTAATTCATTTTGAAAGTATGCTATGCATAGATCACATTTTTTTGTACGCCGTACATTTTTGTTGGTCCAAAGGTTTGTAGGAGAAAAAAAAAACTCAAGCAAATATCCATAGAACGAAATGTAAGAAAAGTCCATACAACGAAATATATCGATTTTTTTAAAAAATAGTTGTTTTATTAGGGTTCCGTACCCAAAGGGTGTAAACGGATACCTTTACCTAAGACTTCGATGTCTGTCTGTCTTCAGGCTGTAGCTCAAGAACGGTTATAGCTACAGATTTGAAATTTTCAGTTATGTATTTCTATTGCCGCTATAACAACAAATACTAAAAACAAAATAAAATAATTATTTAAGGGGGGCTCCCATACAACAAACGTGATGTTTTTTCAATTTTTTGCTCGATATCAATAATGGCAACAGGTAGACACCTGAAATGTTCACAAAATACTCAATTTTATTTTTAATTTAAAAATCAATAGTAACATTTTTAAAAAAGAAATAATTTAGGGGGGCTCCCATACAAAAAAACACAATTTTGTTCTATGATGGTACGGAACTTTACTTACTCTGCATTAAAATGTACGGCATAATTTTTTCCTAATTTATTTATCTTAATACTATTTAAGACGAAGGAAAAATGTAAAAATGGCTTTATTTTATTAATCTATGAATATTTAAAATTTCAGATTTTGTATTTCTGTTTATTTTTTTAGAACAGTTTTTTTTTAATGGCAATACTCTATATCAATTGTATTTTACAATATCATATTAAAAATAAAGTCGCCGTACAGAATCAAATAATTTTACAGCTTAAAAAATCAAGTATACCATGTAATTAAGATTATTATTAAAATGGACAAAAAATTTTTGACGGCATTATTTTTAATAGTACTTTTGAGTGCTAAAATAATGTTTGGAACCAAAGCCGTACTGTTTCAGATGACCCCCTGGACCCCTGAAAAACAGGGGTTTGTAACCCTCGATTTTTTTCTATTGTCGCATTATTTTTGTACGGCGTTGCGGAATAATTGATTCGAAGCTGTATCCAAACAGTATGAAACGTATGCCGTATTGAATCAAATGACCAAATTTACCATGGAAATTGGCTGAAAATATAATAAAAATACCGACTTGTTAGCGCATTATTTTTGTACGGCAGTGCGGGCTTTCTTATTATTTTTCATGTGTCTATCGATGGTAAAAATGCCGTACAGGATCATATGACCAAAATGTACTCACCCTACATGCACTTTTGAATTCTCACCAGCACTCAGTTGGACAGCTTACAAGTGACGGCATAGTGCTAAATCTTATTATTTTATGCTCTAATATCGTCCTATATACGTCCCCAGGTGGTTCATTTGACCCATCCATTTTCGACGTGGGCCTGTAGTCTAATTATTTAACGCGCCAAAACGAATGTTCAATGAATGAAGATGACGAAAATTGAAGATGAAAGTGCACAGTGTGGACATAGCAATCGACATCACGCGACCTTTTGAAGGTAAAAATATAGCATTTCTTTACATGAAATAGTGAACAAAAGGTAAGTCCTTGATATAAATAGATCTCCACAATTATAACAGAATCCAATATCAGTTTAGTTTCACACATGACGAGGGTTTCCCCGCTCTGTGACAAGCAAATATATTCCAAGAATTCGTTTTGTGTCTATTTATTTTGGGGAATCAGCACAAATAAAAAGTTGTAGCGAAATGATGGAGGTTTCGGGTGTTAAAATTGGAGATTTATTGCGTTATATGAAAAATGTTCTTCAAGATAGATAACATTCTTGTTAGTGAATTTATCGCTTTCTCATTTTCTGCTGTATATTTTGTGGTGTTTCGTAACACGGCGTTAACGTTACGCACGATGAAATATAGATGTTGTATATTTTCGATGATCGAACAAAGTATTTGTAATCCGTAGTTCCTTTTCTACTATTATAAATATGAAAGTGTGTCTGTCTGTTACTTCTTAACGCCCAAGCCGCTAAATCTATTTTGCTTTGATTCCTGGGAAAGGACATAGGCTACTGTTTATCCCGCAAAAATGTACGGCTCCTTGGAGATAAATGAATTTTGGCGCACCGATGGCGGGCGTCATCAAGTTATTAATATATTTCATACTCAATAGCCTACAGTCACAGTACACAGATGTAAAAATAGCATTTATTCGTCCAAGAAGTCAACCCTTTATCGCAAGTTTTCAGGTGGGCCTCTGTGACCCTTTACCTCTTAGTTGAAGTGTGTTGGAGCTGTCATTTACATATTAATAAATCACACTTAATAACTTACAGCCATAGTACAAAATAAGGATGTAAAAATGCCATTAATTTGTCCAAGAAGTCAACCCTTTATCGCAAG
The DNA here is from genome assembly GCA_963422495.1 of Polyommatus iphigenia. NCBI lineage: Eukaryota > Metazoa > Arthropoda > Insecta > Lepidoptera > Lycaenidae > Polyommatus > Polyommatus iphigenia. The sequence continues at coordinate 11,691,183 of OY730177.1, forward strand.
TTTTCAGGTGGGCCCCTGTGACCCTCAACCTCTCAGTTGAAGTGTGTTTGAGCTGTCATTTAAACCCACTGTAAATTGGCGCGAAACTTCAAAGTTTGGCCATTATCAAATTCTCTTTAGGTGTTGTACTCGTATTTAACGAAAATGGTACAGCCGGCGCGATAATTTTGTCTTGTTTATGGATAACGACTTATATTTGTTTTTATTTATATTATGGTCAAACCACTTTATTAAAATATGTATAGCACGATAGGGCGAGAAAGGTGCTTACTATTCTGAACACTTGTACATACTTAACATGACCATACGTCCCGCTTTGGGCGGGACAGTCCCGGTTTCAGGCAGACTGTCCCGCTGTCCCCCGCGAGGCTGAAAATGTCCCGCTTTTGCAAACAGACCAAATGACAATTTAAAATTTTTTTAAATGTTTGAAATGCCTGGAAATAACGCACTCCCATTCAACAATAATTAATGTGGTTATTCTGCCATGCTTATACAGATAGGCACTAGAGTCCAGATATTCACAAAATACTCAATTGTATTTATAGTAAACTTACATGGAATTGGTACATGGGGCGTTCCAAGCCAAGCGGACAGGAAAAAATAGTCGATGTCTTCGATTTTCATAATATTTGGATATGTTATACCTACACGTGTTGTTAATACGTGTGCCAAATATTTTTGTAATATAATTGCTAGATTAAGAATGATGGGACTTTGAAACGTGACTTTTCTATTCGGCACTCAATGCTTCAAAGAAGATTATAGATTGAAAAAATTATATATTTGAATAATTAAACCACTGAACTTGTTACTCCATTTAATGAGATTTTTAACTGCATTTTTGAAAACAAAAAAAAAAAAAATTTTCTTTGAAAAATATGCAAATAATTTTTTTTTTATTGATTTTCTCAAAGATTTTGATTTTGATTTTTTTTATATTTTTTGTGTAAATAGCTAATATTCTATAGAACATTCCTGCACTACTTCTATAGTGGGCCGAGAAGTGGATTAGAAGCTAGACTGAAAATACTGCCGAAGGGTGGCGACCAGCGCCATACTGTACTATGGGCAGAGATCACAACATTGTGGAAATTAGCAAATAACATCAATTTTGATGTAGTGAAAAGTAACATTCAATAGATTTTTGAAAGAGTAACTGACAAGAAAAGGTTTACATGAAAAAAAAATTTTTTCGTGAAAAAAAAATTTTCTTTTGTCAAAATTTTTTTTTTATATTTATTTTTTTTTAAATTATGTTACTCTTTAAAAAATATATCTAAGGGTACGTTTCCCCACACCAAAATCGAAGTTTTTTGGCAATTTCCACTACTTCGCGATTTCTGGCCATAGTACAGTATGGCGCTGGACACCACCCTCCGGCAGTATTTTCAGTCTAGCTCCAAATCCACTTCCCGGCCCATTATAGAAGTAGTGCAGGAATGTTCTATAGAGTGTTAGCTATTTATACAAAAAATATAAAAAAAAATCTCTTTGAGAAAATTAAGAAAAAATAATTGATTTGCATTTTTTTCAAAGAAAATTTGTTTTTGTTTTCAAAAATGCAGTTCAAAAGCTCATTAAATGGAGTAACAAGTTCAGTGGTTTAATTATTCAAATATATAATTTTTTCAATCTATAATCGGCTTTGAAGCATTGAGTGCCGAATAGAAAAGTCACGTTTCAAAGTCCCATCATTCTTAATCTAGCAATTATATTACAAAAATATTTGGCACACGTATTAATAGCACGTGTAGGTATAACATATCCAAATATTATCAAAATCGGAGACATCGACAATTTTTTCCTGTCCGCTTGGCGTGGAACGCCCCACATTTTGATTTGCATCAAATGGGGTAGTTCTGATTTTTTTATATGTTGTATGTGATGAGGTGGTAATATCAAATATAATTTTTCCACCTCGAAATCCTTCCGGAACATTGGAAAATTCATGAGAAACCATTAAATTTTTGATCAGTTTTCAGTTTTTGCCATTTTTTACCACTAAGGACCTGTTTAATGGTAGAAGTTATCAGAAATTACTTTAAAGTAGATAAAATTTTCAACAAAATGAGAATAGTTAGGTCTCGAGAAACTGAATAGTTTCAAAGGTACAGCTGTTCAAATGTTTGTAAATTTTCCAAAAATACATTTATTTTTCGAGTTTTTACAAGTTCTCGTCAACGTGGTCAATTATTGATCTATTTGACGGCATAAATTAAATTTTTAAATTTAAAAATTATAAAAGAAGACAATTTTTTCAACAAAACGAGACCAACTTGGTCTATTAAAATCTGATAGTTCCCTAGCTACAGCTGTTCAAAATTGCTGAGGTGAGTAAACAAAATGAAATAATATGACTTACTAGGTTTCGCCCGCGTAAATTAGATATTTGACAGACAAATTAGTCCACAAAAAATAGTCTATGAACCTTTACGTGCTCTACTTCTTATCTGTGCCAAATAACAGAAAAATTGCTCCTGTAGTTCGTGAGATAAGCCCTTTCAAATAATTTCCCCCGTTTTTTCCACATTTTCCTCTATTTCTTCGCTTTTATTAGTCACAGCATGATAAAATGTAGCCTATAGCCTTCCTCGATAAATGAGCTATCTAACACTGAAATAATTTTTCAAATCGGACCAAGTAGTTCCTGAGATTAGCGCGTTCAAATAAGCCCTTTGAAATAATTTAACCCGTTTTTTCAACATTTTCCTCTATTTCTTCGTTTTTCCACTATTTCTTCGCTCCTATTAATCGTAGCATAGTAAAATATAGCCTATAGCCTTTCTCGATAAATGAACTATCTAACACTGAAATAATTTTTCAAATCGGACTAGTAGTTCCTGAGATTAGCGCGAAAAAGAAGCGCTTAAATTATTTGAAAGGGCTTATTTGAACGCGCTACTCTCAGGAACTACTGGTCCAATTTGAAAAATTCTTTCAGTATTAGATAGTACATTTATCGGTAAAGGCTATACGCTATATTTTATTACGCTAAGACTAATAAAAACCAAGAAATAGAGGAAAATGTTGAAAAAACGGGTTAAATTATTTGAAAGGGCTTATTTGAACGCGATAATCTCAGAAACTACTGGTCCGATTTGAAAAATTCTTTCAGTTTTAGATAGCTCATTTATCGAGAAAGGCTATAGGTTACATTTTATCACGCTACAACTAATAAAAGCGAAGAAATAGAGGAAAATGTGTAAAAAACGGGGGAAATTATTTGAAAGGGCTTATCTCACGAACTACAGGAGCAATTTTTCTGTTATTTGGCACAGATAAGAAGTAGAACACGTAAAGGTTCATAGGCTATTTTTTGTGGACTAATTTGTCTGTGAAATATCTAATTTACGCGAGCGAAGCCTAGTAAGTCATATTATTTCATTTTGTTTACTCACCTCAGCAACTTTGAACAGCTGTAGCTAGGGAACTATCAGATTTTAATAGACCAAATTGGTCTCGTTTTGTTGAAAAAATTGTCTTCTTTAATAACGTATATTAATTTATGCCGTCAAATAGATCAATAATTGACCACATTGACGAGAACTTGTAAAAACTCGAAAAATGTTTTTTTGGAAAATTTCCAAACATTTGAACAGCTGTACCTTTGAAACTATTCAGTTTATCGGGACCTAACTATTCTTATTTCGTTGAAAATTTTGTCTTCTTTAAAGCAATTTCTGATAACTTCTACCATTAAACAGGTCCTTGGTGGTAAAAAATGGCAAAAACTGAAAACTGACGGAAACGGAAGGATTCCGAGGTGGAAAAATTATATTTGACATTACCACCTCATCACATACAACATATAAAAAAATCAGAACTACCCCATTTGATGCAAGTGAAGACCCCTTTTATTGTACGATTTCCATGGACTATTACCTCTAAGCAACTATCTATACAATATATTGTTACAAAGTCGCTTTTTTCCCTCATGTCCCTTTGATCCCTTAAACTTTAAAACTACGCAACGGATTTTGATGATTCTTGTAGTGTTAGATAGCCCATTTATCGAAGAAGGCTATAGGCTATATTTTATAACGATAAGACTAATAGGAGCGAAGAAATAGAGGAAAATGGAGAAAAAACGGGAAAATTTATTTGAAAGGGCTAACTTGAACGCGCTAATCTCAGGAACTACTGGTCCGATTTGAAAAATTCTTTCAGTGTTAGATAGCCCATTTATTGAGGAAGGCTACAGGCTATATTTTATCACGCTAAGACTAATAGGAGAATGTGGAAAAAACGGGGGAAATTATTTTAAAGGGCTTATCTCGCGAACTTAAAATTTAAATGGGGAGGGGGGGGGGTTAAATCCGTCGATGTCCCGCTCTGACAAAAAAAAATTAATGGTCAAATTATACATACTACATAATATCGCAAGTTACCTATGTGAATACCAATTAAATTTCTTAAAGTATTTTATATTTTTGGAACCGCTATTACGACTTTTAAACGAGATTAAATTTTCGTTTTTGACAAAATGAAGAACTTTGTTATTTCTTCAAATCTTCATGCAAAAACTACTGAACGGACTTCGATCAGACGCAATTATTATTATAATAAGTGAATGTAATCAATTAAACATTTATAAACTTCAGCATCAAACTGAAAATTACGTTTCGAATAAAAAAATACAACTTTTAAGTCCAGGGGAATCTTGAAAAGAAGTTTTTGCTGACGAATCCACCGTCTGTCCCTTTACTGTTCGTTCAAGTAAATAAGATTAAAAGGACTTTCCTATTTCCAATATCTATCAGTTCAGCTTGCACGGCAAAATAATATGAGATGTTTGTTTATTACAAAATTACTTTATTGAATGAAGTGGGTAAGTAACAATTTAAAAACTGGCTTTTTTGTATAAATGGAGGCTTTAGGACCGGGAACATGATTTGAAATAAAAAAAATTTAGAGGTGTCAAGGGACACCCGGACGGAACGAAGTTATTTCTTATGTACTATCAGAGAAGTTGATTCCTATGCAAATCGGGGACGTAAGTAGTTTGGTTGCGTTACGTCAAACCCAGCCGACAGATCACAATTAACATTGAATTGACATATTCGACCAAATAACGTTGGTCTGTCAATTGCATACTCGTAGGAATCAACTTCCTCGATGGTACAAAAAACCTGTATACACCCAACAAAAAAAAAATCGTCGCTCCTCACCACACTGTTCAATGCGAGAGAGAGAGAGAGAGAAAAACGACACTTGTGTCGTTACAACTTTTCGTCTTAATTTTTTCTGTCTAGCCCTCTTACGCGATAAGGAGCTTCGTTCCAAAACGTGTAATGTGCATTTCATGCATAACCAGCTGATATCTTAGCCAGATGATGAAGTAGGTAAGTCACAAGGTTTGTTCAAATTATACGGGACAATTTGAGTAATTATATCTACTTATCACTTGATCTACGAATAATAAAAAATTATGTTAAAAAATATTAGTAATCCATTTTATCCATTTAAGTCTTCGATTCTGATACATACCACATTTTAAATTTATTCGGAAAAAAACAAATTTATAATTTCTATTTCCTCTAATACCAACCAACCAAATAGAATATCATGAATTCCTTTATCGAGTGTACATAGCATGCATATCAATTACAAGGAACGCCAGAAGTGTAACAGTATACAGCTGCGCGACTCAGTTAAACTATAATTAAGGGCAACTTGCCAAGAGAACTGCTCAGATAAATTAGACCCTTGCCCAAACGTCAGCGCTGACCATTAGGATGTCCTTGAAAAGGGTTGACCATTGGTTATATATGGCTACATTAAAAGTTGACGGCTAACGGGTGCAGGAACACACATTTATGTTACAATAGGTGTTCCCCGCGACTTTGTCCGCGTGAACGGTGAATTAGGACTGCTGGGAAGTTGACAAGTTTTCTAAACGGCCTTTTCGTCAACGCACACGCAGTACATTAGACACACATACATCTGATACATACAGATGTACTATCAGAGAAGTTGATTTATAGGCAGATGGCAGACCTAAGTAATTTGGTCGTGCTATGTCAAACCCAGCCGACAGATCACAAACTAACACTAAATTGACATAAGCCAACCAAGTAACATAATAATATGATCAATATAAGTGCGTAATTAAATAACTTCCCTCTCCATCTTTCTCTCATTATTAGTTTACACTGGAAGGAAGGGAATAGGAATGCAAATAAATAATGGAGTAACTATACTAACGGAGTATATTATTGCCATTATTGGCATTCTTAGTATTTTCAAACAAAAATGATGACTGCCAACGATGGCGATAGTTTGCCTAACTTCCTGTTATAGTCCGTGCAATCCACGAAGACGCGCCCCACCAGTTTTTGGGTGAGCATCTTTCCCTTTATCCGTGACGCTTTCTCTTAATTGGTCTATTTATATTGTAGTGTGTGCGTGCACTCATAGGTAATTAGTGTGTACCGATAACACTCAAACATTGGCGAAAGCTTGCACACATCTATACTAATAATATTATAAAGCGGAAGAGTTTGTTCGTTTGTTTGTTTGTTTGAACGCGCTAATCTCAGGAACTACTAGTCCGATTTGAAAAATTCTTTCAGTGTTAGATAGTCCATTTATCGAGGAAGGCTACAGGCTATATTTTATCACGCTGAGACTAATAGGAGCGAACAAATAGAGGAAAATGTGGAAGAAACGGGGGGAAATTATTTGAAAGGGCTTATTTGAACGCTCTAATCTCAGGAACTACTGGTCCGATTTGAAAAATTCTTCCAGTGTTAGATAGCCCATTTATCGAGGAAGGCTATAGGCTATATTTTATCACGCTAGACTGATAGGAGCGAAGAAATAGAGGAAAATGTGGAAAAAATGGGGGAAATTATTTGAAAGGGCTTATCTCACAAACTACTAGAGCAATTTTTCTGTTATTTGGGTCAGATAAGAAGTAGACCACGTAAAGGATCATTGGCTACTTTTTGTGGACTAATTTGGCTGTGAAATATCTAATTTACGCGGGCAAAGCCGCGCGGAACGTTTAGTATACTATAAACGATTAGGAGAAATAGTGGGGCGCGACTCCGTGGATTGCATGAACTATAATGTTATTGCCTTTCTTGCTTGCTGATGATGATACTTAATATATTGGAATTTGGAGGTCGAAGCCAAGCGAGCTGTAAAATCGAATATTAAATGCAATTAGACATATTAATGTTAATGAAGGTTCCGTAGGCTAGGACTATCGAATGATTTACCGATCTTATTGTCCGCGTTCAAAAGCTTCGGGAGGCTCTATAGAATATTCATAAGGCACCAGAAAATATGACAAATTGACGATATTTAAACCAAAGGCTTAAAGTAAAATTGCTTCAAATAAATCAAGAGACTCTTTGTGCATTGACGATATAGATAATTCATTCAACCAAATGGCTGGATGGTCTTAGATCAGCCTTTCTCCAAGTATGCTCCGTGGAGCCTTAGAGCCTCCACGAGCGATATGTTTTTTGAAATGTCTTCATCAGACAGTGCAGCATGGAGCCAATTTATACAAAGACAAAACATTATATTTTTGGGATTCCGTCAAAAATGTCACAAGGTTTTCGCCACCAAAAAAGTTTGAGAACCGCTGACCTAGACGATAGATGAGGCATGTAGAGATAAACTACGATAACATGGCGCGCCCCTCAAAAATTCAAAATGTTTGAAATGCGTTCTCAAAACGTTTGAAGTTCGTTGTCTTGCGCGGTTGGCTAGTTATGATTAGTTGACCAACAAATCTTGGTAATAAGTGACATTAAGTGAAATATTACGATTTGTTGAATACTTACTACATACAAGAGGCATGTAGAGATAAGCTACGATAACATGGCGCGCCCCTCAAAAATTTAAAATGTTTGAAATGCGTTCTCAAAACGTTTGAAGTTCGTTGTCTTGCGCGGTCGGCTAGTTATGATTAGTTGACCAACAAATCTTGGTAATAAGTGACATTAAGTGAAATATTACGATTTGTTGAATACTTACTACATACAAACTCTTTCATAAGGATATGACTACACACATTGAAACAGTATTTTGGAGGGGCGCGCCATGTTATCGTAGTTTATCTCTACGTGCGATTGGATAAGAGCCGGCCATTTTTTAAAGTTTACATTACGTTAGGTCACCTAAACAGTCGTAGTAGTGCACAATGATACAAATGTAAGTAAATAATGCAAAACTGCTACGCAAACAATTTGTAACATCGCCGCTTCAAAACTGCAATAACCCATAAAATTACAATAATCGCCACAAATCGGTTGGCTGACATAACCCATGAAATGGACATATAGGACTATAAAAATGATTTACACGCTTTTACGGACCTAACTTGTGATATAGAATTGCTGAAACGATTATTATTTTTTGTACTTTATGAAGGTGTTAGCTTTATTATTATGAAGGCCATAGATGTTAGTTTTGAAATGAAAAACGCCTGTTGTCTGTTAATAGAGCTTCGCCAAAATAATTATTTTAGTTGCTCTAGTAAATGTACAAAAAATCGTATTTATATAGCGAACGTAAGGTTATTCAAACTAACATCTTCCTACAAATATTCTGTCTGAGTATGTTTTATTCTGTGCCTGTAGGTACGGAACCTAATTATTCTTGAAACCCCCCACAAGTAAAAAGCTATTGCGCGATAATAAACATCAAACAATGTGCAATATATAGCAATATTAAATTACAAAATAAACGACATAAGATCGAGTAACTTATAACAGCAAACTTGTAAAGCATGAAACGTCTCTTAATAACTTGTAAGCGTTAAAAGTAACAGGATTTATAGCGAGCTAACTATCAGTGAAGTTGCCTGTGGATTAAGGGTCGTCCATAAAGTATGACAAACGTAAAAAAAGTCGAAAAAGTGTGACATGGTGTGACAAGGAGTCCCCCCCCCCCCCTTGTAACTTCCTTGTAGGTCGCCCCGGTCCTAAGTTTTGTAATATCACACTTCAGTAAATAAAAATATGAAAGTGGTTTTTAAGAGGGCGGCTAACCCAAAAAATCAAACATCGTCCTTCTCTCTTCACACTCACGCCCGTCTTTCATATGCCAGGTGAAAAAGGACGACGCGGATTCATCGCCAAATTAGTTTTTTCTCAATAACTCGATAAATATACAATATTTTTAAAATCCGCTAGGTCGTTTTCTCAATGATAGATTTTTTAATAATATGTTAAAATATTAACTTAGTTCAATGCACGGTTATGGCAATAAATGAAAAATTCGTGTAAATTAGATGCATCTTTGTGATTTTTTTCTATAGAAAAATTTTTAAAATATAATCGCGTTTTTGCTCAGATCGACTTCTTGGAAATATAATGTAGTATCTAATTTTAGAAAATGAAACAATTCGGGGCTTATTTTAAAGTACAAAAATTAATTATAAAATCGAAAATTTTGGGTTAGTCGCCCCCTTAATATTTAAAATTGCTAATTTGTGACCACCTGTGACAAGGAGGTGGGGTGTTAAAATCATAAAAAATAAGTGTGGCACTCGAAGACTGCCGCGGTAAAGCTGCAATTAAATTAAATTAGAAAGTATGGCATAGCATTTTTATCAATTACTTATGCAACGCATACGTCTAGTCGCAGGCATACATACGACCAAGTCTGCCGAACTGAAATGACGTTAGAGTTTAGACGATGCACCGCTGTGCCGGTTGGAGTAGGGGTTGTTAGGTTTATTTTCGTTACGGAATTTCTTGATTCGGTTGCCGCGCTCGAAGCCCGTGATAAAAGCTGTCCAATATTTTAATGCTGTGCAATGTACGGTGCTGTAACTTTTCCGAATAAAATAAAATAAAAATAAAATAAATTGTGTGACGTACTTTATGGACGGTCCTTATAGTCCGGGAGGTGATCTCGACTAGCGGCCAACTTCACTGTAATCCTTCATCGGGCCGAGGCTGATGTCGTAAAACTTCGTCGAACAACTTTCTCAAAGGATGTGATAGTTGCATACGAATTTTGTATTGCATCCGAACTCTCGTATAATAATTGCTACAAGTTGTGATTAAGAAACTGCAGTTTGCAGATGATTTATTTACTTTGGTGGACATGATTTTGTAGATAAAATGAGACTAAAGAATGGTCAGTGACTTCAGAAGAGTTGGTGATTTGATGTAAAAGTTGATAAGTAGAATACAAACAATTTTTAAAATTGAGAAATTAATTCATAGACCGGCAGACCTTAGAAATTTTTCAAGCTATCCGTTCCACAGATTGGCTTTGACATAATCTGACCAAATAACATAGGTTAGCTTACTGCCTATGAATCAATTTCTCCGGTTGTACAATACAGTGATCGGTTTTTTCCTTTAATATAATATTTATTCAACCTCAAAAAATAATAAAAGTACTGTTATAAGGTTTATGAAATCGTTTTGTACATAATATTTTTCTTTCCATTGATAATATAATTGAACGGAATTTGTTTACGTCTGCTCCGCTGAAGATAATTCCACAAAATTAAAGGTAAACCATCACTGACATATAAGTACTACGTAGTACATAATAACTCTATGTAAAACATAAGTATTTTTATAGTTAATGGCATAATATTCTAAAATATAGGTCATAAGCCAGAAGAAGAAGAAGTCTGGCGTCATATTTTATTGACAGCTGGCAAAAAACATTGCTATTTCTGCGTAAGTCAAAGATAATTTTGAATATCCATCACCCTAGTTCTAGTTTTCCGAATGTTAATTTCCACAGTTCACTCTTGAACAATAACAATTACATTTCGTTAAATAAACAGCCAACAACGCCATGATGATTCAAGAAAAGCACCTTTTGAATAATTTAAGTATTGCTACTACTGCAATATTTGAATAACCGCTACATTGGAATTGCCTTCTTCGTAATCAAATATTCTTTCGAATAGACGGCGAAGTAATTCAAAATCGCAGTTAATTTTTTTTTCGTGAGAACTTTGATGGTTGTAGTTGTGTTTGATTTTCAATTTTCGTCAGGTTTAATAGTAGAAATAAGTAAAATACAACTACAGGTTTTAATTATTTTTGGGAATACTTTCTTTAAATTGTCGGTCACTGCCATAGAAATAAGAAAATCGAAACAACGTTTACAGAAAGTCATTTTGAAAGCGTTGTACTTTGCGCGCGAGCTCCAGCCTCCGAGGTAACCCAGAACTGACAGAATTGCCACTCGCGGTGTTGTGCTGCCTGTTCCAAAATGGCTACCTACTTAAAAAATCCATTCCGCCTCACCACGTTTCCATCAGCTGACCCTTAGTGTCTAAACACACTAGGCCGAAGTTACGCGGCGTAAATTCCACATGGTTCCGCCTGCAATGTATTTAAAATTACCGATGACACACTATTCCGTCGCGTTCCGTCCGTATTTTGTATGCGTTTGACATTGACATTTGACGTAATCATGCGGAATTTACGCCGCGTAACTTCGGCCTAGTAGGCCAGTCATTATAGCCAAAACCCGAAAGAAATTAGTAACTTGATAAAATTTTAGCGGGTTGTTAAAGAAGGTAAAATAACTTACCGTGTGATTTTGCAGCGTTCTAGGGTGTACGGAAAGGGTTGAAAAGGGGTGAAAAAGGTTTTTTGTTACTAACATTGCGTAAAAAATTAATAACACGCTGCAAATTTGGAATTAGGTTGTTCTTACCGTTTTGTAACGTGTATTAAATTTGCAGCGTTTTGCAATACACGGAACATTGTTTATTATTAAAAAACAATAAAATTTGTTAATAACAGGGGTAAAAAATTAGTTACACGCTGCAAATTTGGAATTAGGTTGTTCTTACCGTTTTCTAACATGTATTAAATTTGCAGCGTTTTGCAACATACGGAACATTGTTTATTATTAAAAAACAATAAAATTTGTTAATAAAAGGGGTAAAAAAAAATTAGTAACTCGGTGTAAATTTAGAATTAAGTTGTTCTTACCGTTTTGTAAAGTATATTAATTTTGCAGCGTTTTGCGACATACGGAACATTGTTTATTACTAAATTGCTGTAAATTTGATATACGTTAGAAAACGGTAAAAACAACTTAATTATAAATTTGCAGCGTGTTACTACATTTTTTACCCTTGTTAATAACAAATTTCATTGTTTATTACCTTCTTTAACAACCCCCTAAAATTTTATCTAGTTACTAATTTCTTTCGGGTTTTGGCTTTAATGACTGGCCTATAGTGTGTTTAGACACTTAAACTCCGATTCCCGAAACTCGCGTATACCTACACAAATGAAATAAGTGATAGTTTTCCCTCAAATCTCTTGAACTATTTATCACTTTTTCACTCGTCCCCGGGTAAAATGAGAATTTATCGTCTGTGCAACCTGACCACAACCAGCAGCTAAAGGTTAATGAAATGTAATACGGCTTTGTTTCGGCGTGACCGGACGGACGTGAATAGGGAACAATATTTTTCATTTACAGAGACCGCGGCGTCGCTGTAAGCGAAAATTATAAAAATCAGCTCTTTGTTCCGTTTTTAACCCCCGACCAAAAAGAGGGGTTTTACGAGTTTGACGTGTCTGTCTGTCGGTCTGTCTGTCTGTGGCATCGTAGCATCCAAATGGGTGGACCGATTTTGATCTAGTTTTTTTTGTTTGAAAGCTGACATGACCGAGAGTGTTCTTAGCTATAGCTCATCATCATCAGCCTGCTCATTGCTGAAATATCACGGTTTGTCTGGTTCGTGATAGGCCGATTAGCAACTTGCAGTCGTTTGATGGGTTTTATATTTTGCATTCTGATTCGTGACACTTCTGAATATAATATACACATTATTGGAATGTTGACCTGGTGGTGCAGTATCACCTGGTAATCAATAGGATACCCAACTCCTCACCAAATTAGAGCAGAGGTTTCGTGTTTGGGCTCATTTTAATTGCGACTACCAGTAAGACGTAGATAAATTGTAAATATATGCATGCTGCTGCTGCAGCATCACCTGGATTCTATAGGAGCCCAGCTCCGTATGAACCCAAAGTGGAGTTTTCATGTTTGGGCAGTGGGCTCATATTGACGGTCTCATCCAAGAGGACATATTTTATAGATGGTATTCATTGGGATATGATCCAGTTGATATGAATTATTCTTCACAAGCTTAAAAAGCATAAAATAAAATTAAATTAAGAAATTTAAAAAAACCCCCGCCAAAAAAACTTTAAAAAGTAAAGAAATAATATTTACTGACTTTAAGTTTAAATAATTCCTAAGAGTAAAGTAATATTTTAGTCCATAAATGTAGTCAAGGTGTGTCGGGGGACCGCTAATGTAGTTGTTTGATTTCACATAACATTAGAGTTTAAGGGTCAGTTCACAACGACCCGAATCGAGAGAATCAGCGACTATTATGACGAAACAAAATGCAAAAGTCGATGTTGTGGTAGTTTACTTGGCGGTCCCCTGACACACCTTGACAACAATTTATGGACTAAAATATTACTTTACTCTTAGGAATTATTTAAACTTAAAGTCAGTAAATATTATTTCTTTACTTTTTAAAGTTTTTTTGGCGGGGGTTTTTTTAAATTTCTTAATTTAATTTTTCTAAAAAATGTTTAGGTACTTCCAGGTAATAGGAGAGTCTTCATTGTAATTTTTTCTAACTGCCGCACGTAGAGATGATAATTTATTACTTAATTGTTAATTATCATTACATGAAGATTTTAACACATAATGTATGGGGCTTATCTCAAAATCTTCATTTAATTACAATTAAGTCTCTGAGTGCGGCAGTAAGTTTGTAGCATTTTCTGATGTTCCTCGCAATAATTTGTGCAATTCCCGAGATAAAACTATTCTATGTTTTTTAGTGTATCTTGTGTTCTATGCAGTGTACACTGTACTCGGCGAAACATGGCGGTAGCGGTCATTGACTCTCTGTCAATCGTGGCATTGTATAGAAAATGACAAGTTTTTGATAGGGACTCAATGACTGCTACCGCCATGTTTCGCCGAGTACAGTATAGTATATTTATCAATTATCATGTCCTTTATCGGGACTGAAAGTATGTTGTATTTCATCGTTATAGTTTTTTTAAATGGTTCAAGTGTAAAGTAAAAAAACAGGCATGCACACTTTCATTAATGTTGGGAGCATTAAAAACATTTAATTACTACTCAATGCTAATTTTGTAAGCACAAGTTGCACTAATTTGAACCCGAAAATATGATTTTCATATAAAACAAGATTTTTAAATTCAAACTTTATATGAATACTGAATCTTTATGCATTTTCATTATAAGTCGTTGGCAGTGTATAAATTTTAATGATTCGCCCGTGTAATATTAGCCTTTCTTGGCTCGTGAACTATGTGAGAACTGAAATAAAAACTTCTGAGAGATTGTGAACATAAATATTTTGTACACTTTTCTTGACGATTACACAATGTGGTTTTGAGAGTATATTTTAGCCCTTTTTGCGAGTATATTTCACTTAAAGCTCTTTGAGTTATTTTGTTAAGTTCTAAAATGTTGTATAAATACCCCTAGATTTAAAGAGCTTTAATTCAATTTTTCAATTAAAGAGTTCGATTAAGGTATTATTTTTATTGAGCCATTGTAAATTTAAATAAAAAGGTAGTGGATTTAGATTCTTACTAAAAATTTGTACTACACAAATGTTTAGGCTATACAATATCCTTACCTGCCAATCTTTTCAAACGTATCAAACAACGACAAAACTTGTAAAAACTCTCTGTGTACAGCGCTGCACTGTTCATTACACAAAGAAAATTGTAATTTTTAAACTATCCCATCTATTTAAAGATTATAATAAATTATGTTTTTCTAGCTTAAAATCCCACTATTTTGTGAACAAAACACAGCAGCCATTTTGTTATGATCGATTCGGTTAAGTGTGTTAAGCTTAGCGAACTTGGTAATCTCAAGTCGAGACTTACTACCGTCTTCGTACAGTTGATATCTTTAGGGGTGAGCTTAATCTTCACAAGATTTCCCCTCAGTCTCTAATAATAATAGGCGGCAAAATTGCATTTTTTTCGCTGTTTACCCTGCGACTTGAGCGAGAAATTGCTTATTGCTTTTGTAATTCTATAAAAAGTTGTTCGGTATACAGGGTCTATCTAAATATTACGAGTATTGTAAATAATTAAGATTACAAGTTTTAAATAATTCGATAAGAATTGGGAACATAATATTGATAATTAAAGTAGGTAAAATTTAAATGAATGTGTTTATTCAAGTCTAAATAAAGAGGCTAATATTATACAATTGATTTATAGTTACCGGAAAGACATTACCTACATTGAAATAAATTAATATGCGGTTATCATGGGATCACTTTTTGGGCGAACGTTTGTGGTTGCATCTAGAAATACATCACAGTAAACAAGTCGTTCAAATAATAATAAAAATGATTTATTTCTTCAAGTTTCAACAAAATCAAAATTCACTATGAAAGTATTTTAAATTATTTCATATCTGGCAATGTAACATCGAGCACAAAACAATACCAACAATTCACTGTAGTCGTGTAATAACTTGGGCAATGGATTTGATTTAAGTTTAGTTTTGACGGGACTGATTCTAGTAAATCTTCAATTTCCGTGATTCGTGCGTCGTTTTCAGCGATCGGACCAAAATTCATATAGGCGCTTTCTCCGATTCATTTGCACATGAGTTTAATGTTATGTTTGGGGTGAGTTAATAGAAGCATTAGAAGCACAGAGGGTTTGTTTTATACAGGTTGTAACAAAAATAAGTGATAATACTTTAGGGTGTGTACGTGTTCCTTGTAGAAAGTTCACTGTGAAAGTAGCAGCGCTGAAAGACCATTTTTTTTTCACTTTTGTATCCAGCGAAACTCGTGACGCTCGGGCTCTTGCCCATACAAAAGTGAAAAAAAAGTGGTCTTTCAGCGCTGCTATTTTCACAGTAAACTCTAGGGTGAGCACGTGTTCCTTGTAGAGAGTTTACTGTGAAAGTATTATCACTTATTTTTGTTACACACTGTATAGAACTAGATGACGTCCAAAACTGTTGCGCCAAAATTCGTTTATCGCGTGGAGACCGTAAATTTTTCCGGGATATGAAGTATCTTTAATGTTCTTTCCCGGGACTGAAAGTATCTCCACAACAAACTTTAGTAAAATCGGTTTAGGCGTGAAGAGGATTACCTCTTCACACCTAAACCGATTTTACTAAAGTTTACGATTTTACTAAAGCCCGTCTGTCTTAATAGACAGACAGACGGACAGACACTTTTGCATTAATAATAATAGTATGGGCAGTGGGCACCCTCGCGATCCAGTGGTTTGCTTAGTTTCCAGGGGTAGTAGGTTCATATCTTGCGTTGGGAGTACAAAAAAACTGCAATTAAGCATTGCAAATAAGATTTTATTAAACAAATATGAATCTTCAAACCTAAAATCGGAAAAATCCGGTCAAAACCAGCTCAAACCGGTTCGATTGCGGTAAAAATACGGCGTCGGCATTAGTTATTGATTCCACACTGTCCGCATATTTACTCCCATTGTGCAGGTTCATATTTCACATGCATAACGTAATTAATGGGGTATATCTGCCCTTGTATGTTGGCATCGCCCCTTATTGGCTGCATTTCACAAATGATAAACGGCATTTATCAATTTCTTGAATTTGAATAGCGGATGATTAATTTCTTTATGGATTTGTTGATATTGCGCTTCGTGTTTTTGCGTTGATATAGCTTTGAAATTGCTTTATACTCGTATTTTATACTCAATATGGATTATAACTAGATTTATCATTTAAGAAAATAGTCATATTGTAGGTCATATTATTATATTTTTATTAGAAAATGCACAAATGGTAGTGTTTGTATAAACTTAACGCCATATTTTATTGCTAAAAGTAAATGTTGCTTTATGTTCTAAAAAAAAAAAAACAGTTTACACTCTGGAATGATAGCAGAAGAGAAAACAGAACAGCATTTTCGTGGGCTATTCTCTCACCGTGTTAAGATTTTTTGGTCAGGTGTCCTGACGCAAATTTAGCAATTTTCACAATCAGTAGTCCACATTGTTAGCGATATGACGCAATTGACAAAAGGTTACATAAAATCTTAGCCATATTTACAACGATTACTTATTTCTGTGCGTCTTGTCCATATTTGGGAGGTTTCTTCGTCGGACTAATGTGCTCCATTACCCCAGTCACACTGATTAAGCGGCGCGGTAGTGTGAGGGGAAGTGGAGTTTATCACTACCTATGTCGAGATTTAATAAGACATATAACCCAGGAGCCATTCAGCCAGACTTAAGACTTTCGTCATTGAGTTTCGTGGATATTCATGAATTTTCAGTCGCAGTCCTTTAGGAGGTATCCAGTACCTACCTTTGATAAGGTATAAATATCAATGTTTTAATTCCTTCGGGATAACTTCAATTCAAGCGTTAATTCAGACCGCAACGCGACGAGGCGAGGCGAGGCGCGGCGCGGCATAAATTTGTATCGATTTGACAGATTTCAATTGCGTGAGACGTCTTGCGAATCTGTCATATCCATATAAATTTTGAAATGCATCTACGCGACGCGTTGCGGTCTGAATCAACCCTTAGTGGGAATCTCGTCTTCCACTGCCGGATATTTTTGGCACTTGCTTCCCACTGATCATAGACACCCCTAAAAACTTTTAGCTCAACAAATGACGAAAGTCTGCCTGTCGCTGGCTCTTGGGTTATTAGGTCAGGGATATTCACAATTCCCGTTTTGACTTGGATTCGGAATACAACAAAAATAATACTGTTCATTCGTGTGATGACCTTGATAAGGACCGTAACCGGTAACACAGGTACGCCGTACGACATTTTAATTGACACCTTTTTACATATTTTCATTTCTTCCTTCCTAGTCGTATCCTCATGGCTGAGGGACGTGACCACCAAAATTTGCTTTCCGGGATAGGGCTCTCCACTTGTCTCTGTTTTTGGCTTGATGCAGTGCCTCCTGGAATGTGCAGTCAGCAGCCTTGACAATCGTGTCTGTCCATCGTGTAGCCACTCTGCCTCTGCCTCTCTTCCCCTCTAATTGCCCAGCTAGTATGAGACTCTCCAGATTACTAGGCTCCCGGCGGGCTATGTAGCCAAAAATATTTTCATTTAGTTATGTATATTTTGAATTGGTATTTTGAGGAGAAATAAAGATTAATATTATGTAATCACTTATTATTATTTATTATACTTCAAAATCGACCTATTTTTCATACCTAGACTTTCAGATCTATATTCTGTTGAATTAATATTGTGGGGGACCAGCTTGCGCCAATTCCCCTAGATCGCCTAGGTCAGCGATGAAGATGTAGGTGATGAAGTTAAATTAAACCACACTTTCACTTTTGTTTCAGAGGTCAAGCACACAAGTTGTTCCGAAGCTGGGTAATGTTGTAGAGCGAGTGCCGTAGTATGGCGGTCGACCCATATTTATATGGGTCCTGGTACCCAGCTTCCAGAACATTCTATGCCTCACCCCCTCAGATGAAGTTTTTATTCAAACATTAATAAAATTACAATTTTTTACAAAATAATCATTTGTTTCATTTACATACTCGTTAATTCTACATAATTCGCTATTTTACAAGTTAGTGCCGACCTCCGTAACAGAAATAAATGCAAAATTCTATTTCTCCTATATTTATACTACCTCGCCGCCCCCCGATATAACGGTCGTCTCTGGTGGGACAACCAGAGACGACCGTTATGTCGGTATCTCGAGCGGGTATTCCTTGTCTGGGACAAGGATAGCCCACTCGAGATGTACACTATCTCCCTTACTTTTTCCGTTACGGAATTCGGCACTACCACATAGGTTTAAGACCCATTAATTTACAAGGCACTATTTTCACTATATTCACGCACTATTATTGCCCATACACTTTTTCACGATACAGTCCATTCACTATTGTTCTATATGCACTATTTATTGTCTGTCGTGCACAAATATTATCACAGTTCCGTTTACAGATATAGTACTTCACCCAGGGCTCTGACAGTTAAAGAATTTCGGGAGAGCCCATTTAATTAAGGGTGAACCCTGCAAATGTCTGCCATTAGAGCGAGACAAAACAATGACCAATGATCTGTCACCGCCTGTTGGTAAGTGTGTGCGTAGTGACGTGAAATTAACGGACAGATTTAATATTATAATATCACACACTATTGCAGTAATAAGGGGATAGGAATTGAAATTTTTTAATCTTCGGTACCTAGGTAGTGATTTTTTAAGAAACATTTTGTAACATAATCCCAAGTGTTATTATCTTGTAGATTATGCCAATGCCATTTCTTTTCTGAGCACAATATAATGTTGCTTACTTATAACCAAAGCTGTCTGTATCAACTGTATTATATTTCTTTTAAATAGAAATAGTTTGGACCATAATCTGTATCATGTTTGTTAATTTACTGCATGTTTGGAACAATGGTTCTTTAAAAATTGCCATTTCTTATACCAAATAATTTTAACTTCCGATAGGCTACACAGCTATTAGTTATAATAGTCAGGGAGCCCTAGAACAATTTTTTTTTTTATTATAGTAATCTCATTTTTTGTAAGTAAGTAGGGTTCCGTTTTAGTGTTCTGTAATTGATCAACAAAATTTGGTTGACTACGGTACCCTAAAAGTTAAAACGGAACCGTAATCAGCAGATTTTTTGTATATTGGTAGGTTAATAGTTATGTAATTTAGGAGTAACATTGTCCTACAAATATAACAATCCATATTTTAGGACCATCAAAATATCAAAGTATGAAATCCTTTCTATCTCTGTTAGCTACCACTTTCAAGATTTTTCGCAGATAAAAATGCTGTTTGTCTGCTCAAAATAAAGCTACTCACAAAAAATTAGCTTGATATTAATAAAAACAATTGTTCTAGGGCTCCCTTACTATAATATTATTACGTCATGTCTACTATGTCTATACTCGATACGGTTATGATTTCTTTACACATTTCGACATAAGTGTACAATGTACAATAACAAGTGTTATGTCAGCGACTGTACGTAATAAATATCGCGAGATTCCCGACTCCCCTTTCCCAAGGGAGCACAATTTATGTCAACAGAAAAACTAGTTCTGCGACTCTGCTGTGACGTCATTAAACTTTCATTTAATTGGTCACTGCATTTGTATTTTGTTTGATCATTGGAAACTTTATTTGTTTTAAAGTTTATTTATGCAGTTCATTAAATTAAGAACAATGATTTTATACATTTTCAATTTTTGTTAGACTTAAATCAATAATTGGATGACTTAAAAAGTTAATTAGAAAAATATATATAATATGTATATAACTTAAAACTACGATGCCTTCATATTATTGTGTTGAAGTTTGAACTCGAAAATGGAATAAAGTGTTTTGAAATTGGAAGCCAGTTTTAAGTTTTAGTTTATTATATTTAAGATGGCTGGATGCTGCCATCTTGACTGGGTCTCAAACCCAGTCATATACAAACTAAATAACAAAAATATAATATGTTCTGCATAGATCGGAACACAAATAATTATTGTTGAATCAGCTGCGGGTAGTTGAACAACTTCAACGAGTTTGACGTCTGTCACCTCAGTCCACCTGTGACCACGGCCGCTGGAAAGCAGCCGAGTGTGTGTTAAAAAGGTGCTAAAACAAGTGCAGCAAGTGCTAAAGCAAGATGTGTTGCGGACAACAAAATCCGTAAGTGCTCAAAACTTAATAATATTTATATTTTTAATTTTATCAAACCGAAGAAGGATTTGTGATATATATTTGAGGTTAAATTAGTGATAATTCGGAAAATTCACCCGGAATATTACTAGGAAATGAAGCTAAGTCACATGAGGTTTGGTAATTATTTCAACATTTTACAATGTGGTTTCGACGAAAATTTGCGAATGTGGCCAAATTTGCACGATAATGATCCACATAAACACCCCAGCTTCACATAACCGATATAAGCTATTGAAACGGCTGCCAAATGCCAGATTATCTTCAGAGGAAAGTATTGCGCGATATGTCTACAGCTCTCGAACAATTCAAATTCGTAACTTTGCCGAATATTTTAGTATCATTCATAACGAGAATAAGATGCAGCAAAATAATTGTACAAGACTGTTCTATTATTAATCATCTAAATGTATATTAACACAAAGGTGACTGACTGATTGACTGACTGACATGGTGATCTATCAACGCACAGCCCAAACCACTGGACTGATCAGGCTGAAATTTTTCATGCAGGTAGATGTTATGACGTAGACATCCCCCAAGAAGGATTTTGATCAATTCTACCCCCAAGAAGATAAAATAGGGGATGAAAGTTTGTATGAAACTTTGTCAATTTTAAACCGATCGGGCTGAGACTTTGCATGCATAAAGCTACTATGACGAAGGAATCCCCTAAGAAATGATTTTGATGAAATTTATCAAAATCATTTCTTAGGGGAGAAAATAGGGAATGAAAGATTGTTAACGCGAGCGAAGCCACGGGCAAAAGCTAGTACTTTATAAGATATTATGGGACTGGCATGCCATGTATGCTAAAAGCCCTCTATTCTACGAATAATAAAACCAGGAAACGTAACTCCCATACTAATACAGTTTTAAATTTGGTTCCCTTCGAACTGTCATGTAACGTCAGCCTTTGTACCGCTCAAGGTCACCTAAATATTGCAAATGTATGAAAAGTGAACCTAAGGTACACTTTTTTGACAAGTATTTTGGAGCATGTTTTTGACGGAGTTATTCTTCCTTAGTTTTTTATTATTCGTAGCCTCTATTTAAACAAAGAGCAATTCTAACGAGAATAAAAGAAAATCTAGGTTTAAGGTGGTTCGTTTCCCATACAAAAAACAATCGACATTAATTAGCTAATTTCATACTATTACTACATAAATTAATATGCACATTTATTTATTTTGCAATACCATTCCCGCGAAGTACCTATATTTAAAATACTTTATTTCACACAGAAGTCACATTTTTATTGTTTTTTTTTTATAAAAAGTGACATTTGTGGCTTATGTCACTTTTTATAAAAAAATCAATAAAAATTTGACTTCAGCCCGTCACAGACTTAGCTATAACATATATTAATATTTTTATAGCTAGGCATATTACTATATATTTTCTATACTAAATTCACATGTCACAGAAATATATATTATAGCTGAGTGTGCGGTCACGCGAAAATTAGTATAGAAAATATATAGTAATATGCCTAGCTATAAAAATATTAATATATATTATATCTAAGTCTGTGACGGGCTTTCTGTGTGAAATAAAGTATTTTAAATATATTTCGCGGGAATGGTATTGCAAAATAAATAGATATACATATAAATTTATGTAGTAATAGTATGAAATTAGCTAATTAATGTCGATTGTTTTTTTGTATGGGAAACGAACCACCTTAAGATTATAAAATTATAGTCACCAGATTTTACTCACAATTTACTGCCAAATTTTTGTAATTTTATATCCGCCGATATAAAGAGATTTTTTGGCAGCAGCTATTCAAAAGAGTTGTTGATTGGTTAATGTTTTGTCTTTAGCCAATCAAAGTCGTGAAAAGAAACTACAGTCTAAAACACCACAGTAACCTGGCATAAGTACTATCAGCGAAGTTGGTTCCTTGGCAGATGGGAGACCTACGTAGTTTGGTCGCGTTACGTCAAACCCAGCCGACAGATCACAATTAACATTGAATTGATACTACCCGACCAAATGACGTTGGTCCGTCAACTGCCTAGAAATCAATTTCCTCGATGGTACTTAATTCTGTATGCCACATCTATTGTGTTACTCCTTTTTAAATATTTCAGCCACAAAACCATTTTATCTTCAGAGTGTCTTGAGTTGAGTGGAGAATAAAAGGGGTGACAGACGTACGAGCTTAAAGTACGCGGGTTTTAAGCTGAGGCTTAACCTACGCATCAGTGACGGAGCGTCAAGTTGCGTCAAGTTGTCAAATGTGTGTTTTGTATACAAAAAACACATTTGACAACTTGACGCAACTTGACGCTCCGTCACTGACGCGTAGGTTTGTTCTAAGCTTTAAGTTCGCGAACTTACTCGGCTCGCGTCGGTGACACACGAGAATCGCTCACACTGGATTACTATGCCCCCAGGCTCGCGGCTCGCGGCATGCGGCTCGCGGCTCTTTGCTGACACACAGGCGATTAAGATCGTCGAGCCATAAGTCCGCGTACTTACTCGCGTGTCTGTCACCCTCTTCAGGCATTGTACCTCTAGGTACAATGTCTTATTCTCCGTATCTCGCTGTGCTAAGAACCTTCCAACGTTCCAAGAATCTCGATGCTTCCGTATCAGTAGAATGTTTCCGGTACATTTCTCGCATTACTGTCGTCACACATTAAACGTTAACGTTTATCCTATCGCCCGCGGCAACAAAAACAATGCCCGATCTCCCCCCAAGGACTCGTTTGGAGCCCCGGCATCTTACTAGTTTCCCGTATATGGTGTTTAGTCGTTTGATATACTTAAATCTGTATAGTAGTAGGTTTTACAAATTTTATAAACAAAATATGCTAAAATAATATAAAAAAAAGATAAAGCCGACTTCAAAATTATTGTACGTAATTGAGAAGTTGTACCATGTACATACATAGAAATTGCATATTACATACATACATGCATGCATATTTGAAATTCGGCACATTTGTCCAGACGCTGATATAGGCTAACGTATACGAAAACTGGGCAATTCTGAAAGTAATACATACATTTATTATATTGTGTCGAATTGGTAACCTCCTTTTTTGAAGTCGGTTAATAAAACATACAGGGAATTTATATTGGTTGTGAAATTAAGAATAATCGAAATGTGTGAAATAGTTACGTTTGTGCTGGCAGATCCATACTAATATTATAAATGCGAAAGTGTGTCTGTCTGTCTGTCTGTCTGTCTGTTACCTCTTCACGCCCAAACCGCTGAACCGATTCTGCTGAAATTTGGTATGGAGATACTTTGAGTCCCCGGAAAGGACATAGGATACTTTTTATCCCGGAAAAATGTACGGTTCCTGCGCGATAAACTAATTTTGGCGCAACGGAGTTGCGGGCGTCATCTAGTCGTTTATAAATACATTACGTTTTTTCAGCCAAAACCGAAACCATTCTTTCGATCTTGCTGTCAAGTGTCAGTTTCGGTCGAAACCGAAAACGAAGCCGAATTTTCGATCGGTCTCTAATAAAAAAGTAACACAGTATAAAAGACAACATAAAGTTATCAACAAAATGTTAACATACTTGTAGTTTCAACGTTCATTTGTGCCAACGTCGCGACGTATGCTACACCCACATCCTTTGTGTCACAAATTGAATCACGTAGGAGTAGCTGTGATAAATTAATCGTTAAGTAGAGGGCTCCCTTTCAGCGCTCTTCGTTACAATAATTTCATTTTCAATCGCGCAGAATAATTCTGTACTGAGTTAATTACCGGGGCGCCAGGTGGGTGCGATCGATCAAACCTTTTTTAAAGTTTCCTTGTATACGTTTTTACTTCAGAAATTCCTAGGACCGAAGTTACACTGCTTGTTATTGGGTTTGCTTTGTCGGAATAACACATAGCTGCGGTGATAACGATGCAATGCATTTTAAGGGTTAATTCAGACCGCAACGTGACGAGGCGAGGCGAGGCGCGGCATGGCATAAATTTGCAGCGATTTGACAGATTTCAATTGCGTGAGACGTCTTGCAAATCTGTCAAATCCATATTTTAAAAATGCATCTACGCGTCGCGTTGCGGTCTGAATCAACCCTAACACATAGCTGCGGTAATTACTAGCTAATCAAAACTGGCCTTTATTTACTACATAATGAGATACAGTACATTTTATTGAGAGGCTTGACGCCCGCGGTGTTCGTCTGCCTATTATAATATAGCTCTTTGAAAAATACATCGCATAACCTTGTCATGATCCAATGAGAACTAGGACGCTAAAAGCAAAAGCAAATATTTCCATATTTTTAACTATTAAATATATCTACAATTTTATAAAAATGTACTTTATTTTTCACTACTTATGCGGCAGACAGGCGAATCCAATAATGAGACTGATAAAAACCGCTCCAATACCCCGCCTCACCCGTAATTATATCTTTAATGTCGCTTTTAAGGCTTTTAAAAACTCTCGTAACGATCTGTGGGTCTAATAGACCGCATAATTGCAAATTTTAACTTTTTTTGCTGAAATTTTATCATCATCGATTACTATGTTCGGATTCTAATAATTATACTGAAATAAAAGCAAGTAAGACTTCTCACAACCACACTATATTTTCAAGTGACACAATACAAATTTTCCGTTTGATAGCTACATCAACTCCTTTCTTAAACTATAATGTGCCAGGAATGTAAAACTACTTCTAAATAATATTTACACCTTAACACTCCCACTTAAATATTATAATAAAAGCCGTAGTAAACATAAAAACCTAGAGGCACAAAAACTAAATAATAAAACACACAAACTAAAGAAACAATTATTCAAGAAGTCAAAATGCTATCTCTATTATTAACATATTTAGATGTGGGTACAGCTTTTGTAAGAAAATCAGCTAACTGAGAGGAGCTTTCTACAAATTCTATATTAATAATGTTATTCTCTACCTTTTCCCTGATGAAGTGGTATTTAACATTAATGTGCTTTGTTCGCCTGTGATACACTGGATTGCGAATAAGTTTAATTGCGCTCTGATTGTCTAAATACAACTTAACGGTCATTTGTGGTTCTTTAATATCTGCCAATAATTGTCTTAGCCATAGAATTTCTTTGGCAGCTTCACAGGCTGCCATATATTCCGATTCTGTCGTTGATAATGCAACCGTATTTTGTTTTCTACTTGCCCATGTGACAGGACCACCATTCATTAATAAAATATATCCCGTATTAGATTTTCTGGTATCCAAATCAGAGGCAAAATCAGCATCAGAATAACCTATCAGTTCACTACTACAGTTATAAGAAATACATAAGTCCTTGCTTTTGATCAAATACCTAATTATTCTTTTTACAGCATTTATATGACAAGGCTTAGGATTATTTAAATATCTGCTGACTATATTTAAAGCAAATGCTATATCCGGTCTCGATACTGTTGCTAAGAACATTAAAGCTCCCACTGCTTCCCGATACGGAAACTTTGAAACATCATTACATCATTATCATCATCATCATCATTTTTAGTTAATGTGACATTATTATCAGCAGGAGTACTGTAAGGGATCGCTCTTACCATGTTAAATTTTTTAATGATACTTTCTATATAGTGTTTTTGACTTACTTTTATGGCACTTTCAGTTCTAGTTATGTCT
Organism: Polyommatus iphigenia; assembly: GCA_963422495.1. Lineage (NCBI taxonomy): Eukaryota > Metazoa > Arthropoda > Insecta > Lepidoptera > Lycaenidae > Polyommatus > Polyommatus iphigenia. The sequence goes on from OY730177.1 coordinate 11,717,505, forward strand.
ATGCCTATAAAAGAATTTAATTCCAATATATTTATTTTAAAACTCTTTTGCAAATCAGCTAAAATATGCTGTAATATTTCTTCAGATTTCGAAAAAACTAATGCATCATCAACATACAAAACTAAAACAACCTTATAATTATTAAAAAACCCTACAAATATACAACTATCAGCCTGACACATTTTAAAACCATAACTGGTCAGAAAAGAAGAAAATTTCAATCCATATAAAGATTTATTTAACTTAAAGATGTACCCCGGTTCTGCACTTACGCCTTCCGGTACTTCCATATACACATCTTCGGTCAATTCTCCGTACAGAAATGCTGTTTTGACGTCAAACTGTTTTATATGGTACTTTTCACGAGCTGCAACAGATAACAATAACCTTATTGAATCGTACCTTGTCGTAGGTGAAAAGGTTTCTTTGTAGTCGATGTTTTTTACTTGTGTAAAGCCTCTTGCGCATAAGCGAGCCTTGTATCTCTCGACAGTACCATCCGGGTTTTTCTTAATGGTAAATATCCATTTAGACGTAACAGTCTTTTCATTATTTCTTTTAACAAATTGCCACGTGTTGTTCTCCTCGTGTGATTTTAATTCTTCATTTATTGCCTCCTTCCATTTGTCGCAATCTGTCATTCTAAGAGCCTCTTGATATGTCGTTGGTTCATTTAATTCACACACATTTATCTCATCTGCTAACTCCCTTCGTGATCTCAATATCATGTCATGCCTTACTCCGTTTATAGACTCATCAGAAGAAGGTTTATATGTTTGGTCATTCGGATCTACGTAACTTTGAAAACTTTCGTTAGTACTATCGTATTCATTATTTTCATTACTAACTTGTGGGGTCTGCGGTATTGGTTCTGATGCTACTTGCACTTGTTTTTCCTTTTCAGAGCTTTGATTATCATCAAGGGGAATGTGGACGGTATGCTTTCTTATAAATGGAACGTTATTTTCATTAAAGTTCACATTTCGACTTATGGATATCTTTATAGTTTCACCATCATACATTCGATAATTTTCATTATCATACCCAGCAAGCATCATTTTTACACTCTTTTTTTTCTAGTTTCCTTCTCTTTTCATCAGGTATATGAACAAAACCCTCGGACCCGAATACTCTGATGTGATCTAATGACGGCCTTCTGCCGTTCCACAACTCGAATGGAGATACATTAATTGTCTGGCTCGAAGAAGTACGATTTTGAAGGTAGACAGAACAGTTTACGGCTTCCGCCCATAAATTCAGCGGAATATCTCTGGAGTACAACATCGACCTCGCACTTTCTATAATAGTACGCAGCTCTCGTTCCGCTATCCCATTCTGCTCTGGGGTGTACGGAGCAGTGCGTTCATGGACGATACCTTCACTATCTGTGTACATTTTAAATTCATTGCTTACATACTCGCCCCCATTATCCGTGTGCAATATTCGCACTCCATGTCCAAATTTATCTTTAACAATCGCGTTGTATCTTCTAAAACAATCTAAAACATCACTCTTATTATTAATAAAGTGGACAGTTTTGTAACTCGTAGCGCCATCTTTACAAAGTACAAAATACCTTGCACTACCACCAGACGGTTCAAATGGTCCGCAGACATCACTGTAGACGATATCGCCTGGCTCGTTATCACCTCTTTGCGACCTGCGAAAAGGCAAACGACTTTGCTTACCGTACTGGCATGCTTCACATATGAATTCTTTATCATCAATTAATTTCCCAGGTAGTGCACCATATTTGTGCATATTTATAATCTCTTTAAAATTCAAATGGCCCAACCTTTCATGCCAAGTTTTTAAGCTTGCCTGGACTATATTACAATTGGCATTTCTAATAGTTCTTATATTCAATTCATACAAATTGTTTTCATTTATGTTCCCGGTCATAACAATTCTACTATCCTTTTTCATGAATGCGAAAGTGTCCTTCTTAATTATTGTATATCCTTTCCTTGTTGCCATGCCTTCTGAGAATAAATTCCTAGTTAGTTCGGGTACATACAAAACGTCTTCTAATATACTCTCTTCCCATTGATCATTAACGTATCTTTTGAAAACAATACTTCCATGGCCGCTTACAACAAGCTCCTTTTGGTTTTCTCAAAATCTCGCCGGTATGTCATGTGTGCCGAAGCCCCGCTGTCTAATATCCAAATATTGCCTTTATCACCATTATTAATCATCTGTGGGTACTGTACTGTATTAAATGCCAATCTTTTCGAATCATCATTGTTTAAATTTTGGTAATAATTTTTCCTTAGAGCTCTACAGTCTCTAGCGAAATGTCCACGTTTGTAACAGTTGTAACAGACAAACCTGTTGTATTCTCGTGACATGCCAGGACGTGATTTAAATTCATTTCCTTGATTCATTTTTTTATTTACCGAAATGAAAGCATTTGCACTCTCTTCCTGGTTAGTGAGACTTGCCTCCTCATCCAATAGTCTAGCTGTTAAGTTATTTATAGTTTGATACTTGGGATCTAGTGACATCCATGCTTGCCTTACTGACCGATATTTAGACGGTAACGTGCTTAAAATCTTTGTAATCACAGCCATATCGCTTATTTCTTCGCTGTTGTCTTTTAATTCTTTGGCTAGGCTTTCTACTTTCGAAATATGTTGCGCAATGCTATCTGATGGCTGCATTTTATACTGATGAAACCTTTCATGTGTTAGTAATTTGCATAGTTCAGATTTCTGTTCATATATTGACTCTAGTCTTTTCATTACATCCTGCGCCGTCTCACAATTCTCGACAAGAGAGATTTGGTTGAGGTCGATCGATGATGTGATGATGAACATGGCCATGCCATCAGCCTGTGACCACACTTTAAACTGATCATCATCAATATATGGCTGAGGCGCAGATATGTCGAGACCTTTTGCCTTTAATGCACACTTAATTTGGAATTTCCATTGCCGAAAGTTTTTACCGTCAAATTTATCTACACGCATTTCCATTTCTGTAGTAAATATATAAATCTCGTAATACCTCTATCCAACACAAAGTTTCGTAGTAATTTTTCCAATCTTCTTTTATCAATTCAGCTGCTCTTTACTCTGCTTTATATTTATAATGTCTGGGCCTCCATAACCTGTTCGGATTCTAATAATTACACCACACTATATTTTCAAGTGACACAATACAAATTTTCCATTTGATAGCTACATCAACTTATTTCTTAAACTATAATGTGCCAGGAATGTAAAACTACTTCTGAATAATATTTACACCTTAACATACTAGTCCTTGATATCAAACTCCTTATTGCTGCTACTTCATGTGATTTAAACGCTAATAATATGTGCTTGTCAGACATACGAACTTAAGGTGATGTCGTTTTAAAGTAAAAAACCGTGTTGGATATGTTTTAGATTGCTTGATTGATTGAAGAAATGGAACAGCAAGAAATGGAAATTGCGTAAGCGACAAAATGGTTTATGTCGCGTAATTTAAAAACCATTGATATATTTCATATAAGCTATGGGAAAATTAAAGTGAACCAATCTATGTACAAATTTTGGAAGCCTAAATCACTCTCCTCTATTGGCAAAATTAGAATCCCTTTTTTTACAGAGGTATACTTGATTGATTATTCTGTGTTATAAAAGTTGACCAATCGTATTATGCTATGGATAATTCAAAGACAAAGACATGATGAATACTGACAATGAATTTTAATTTCTTAGCTTTATAGTCATTGCTGAGTAAAGTCGATATCGCTACAGCCAAATTATCAAGGCCGTCGCCTTAATATTAGCGTGGGTAGTGGAGTATAAAGATGCAGTCTAAGGTCCCTTTCACAGTACACACTGCGACTTTTATCAGCGATGCACTCGCGATGCTATCACGATACAGCATCGATGCAGTCGCAAATGGTCCACCTTTACACACTTGCGCTACTTTAAGCATCGATACAGTCGCGATGCTGTCGCGATACAGTAGCGATGCTGTCGCGATGCAGAAGCAAAATCAATGCAAAAATCTATTCATTGCTGGTGTCGCGATAGTGTCGCGCGTGTGTATCGATGCTAACGCGCAACTGTAGGTATCGATACTAACGCGCGACAGCATCGATGCAAACGACAGCATCGCGCGTTTCGAAAACTTGCGACTGCATCGCTGTTAAAGTCGCAGTGTGTAGGGGCCTAATGTATATTTTTATTGTACAAAAATTTTGATTATTATTATAAATTACACGACAAGTAGAGTACTTGTCTCGGGCATTTTTCACATTCACATTGATTCATTCACAATTAGGGACTTACATTGTATTATACTTAATATCAACAAACATAATATTCTTTCGTTAGAGATACTTATTTCGTGACACAGTCATACATTTTGCCACGACAAAAAGCAACATAATATTACAGGGAAACGGTGGTAATGTGGCCCCTGCACATAAAATTATATTGGCCCCCCTCAATATTTAATGTTTTAACAACGCTATCCAGTATAATTTTGGTGGAACAGGATGCTCGCGGCATGCTACTAATAATAGCACCGTACAAATCCAACAGAAGCTGTCAAGTTCGATTGTCATTCGATCGAGTTAAACTTGCGACCGTGTGTGTGATTTTATTTTGATAGTTGTTAAGAAACAGAAATATTTGGCTTTTGTGTTCAAACATCGGATACATCAAACTGTTCTCCTACGGAATTTAAAAGGTAAATATCTATATATATATAAAAATGGATTTTCAAATGTGTTAGTCGCGCTAAAACTCGAAAACGGCTGAACGGATTGGGCTGATTTTAGTCTCAAAATATTCGTAGAAGTCCAGGGAAGGTTTTAAAGTGACACGAAGTTCACCGGGACAGCTAGTAAAATTATACATTTAATAAATATTTTTGGTACGTTTGTTTAAATATTAGCAATGATTGTAATTTGGCCCCCTCACATTGGTCGTAATGTTGTTCCAATGACAGAGCTGGAGCTATGGGGCTATGTAGCCTGTGGAGGCTCCAAAGGTGACTATTACATTTGTGATTTTTGCCGTTAAGTTTCACTTGTGCAATACATTATCCCCGGGGGGCCACATTACCATCACTTGATCTCAAAATACCAAATGTGATTGATTAAGAATAATAAAAACTTTTGATTATCCTGCACGAGTTTTATTTATTCCCTAATAAGACTTGTTGTAACAAATGAATAAGAAGTCCCATAATGTACTTTTTAGGTTTCTGACTCCTATATTTTTTAAATAATGCTTGATAAACAAAGTGGGGGGCCACATTACCGCACCTTCTCCTATATCTACTTTCATTAAACCTCAGAATGTGATCTTTAAATTTCATAAACATAAAGCCTGATTGATTCTTCATATTATATACTCGTAGTATAGATATTATCAATTCCACGTTCCAATATGCGGTCCCTATTGCATGCCATTAGTGTCTAGGATCTTATTCGATTGATTTTAATTATGCATACCGTGTACGGGATAGCTATTATTGTTATGCGATGATATTAAAACGTAAAATATGTTTGCAGCGTGAGGGTCGAAGGGATGAGACTTGTTCTACTGATGTTATAAGGCCGCTGCCTCGAATTTCGCGGAGAGCGGGGCCGGCGCGAATGTGACAAGGAAAACGAACCCACGTCGCACGCGTCGCTTTTTTTTGAGGACAAGTCTCGAAGGTGTAGAAAATATTATTTGTAATGTTTTAAAAATCGGTGCGTTGCACCGCCGCCAACGCTGCCGCGTTTTTAGCAAGATTATTTGAGTTGAGGTGGAGGCTTAAAAGAAGTATATTATAATTTATAATTTTAGTTAGACAGTATGAAAACAAATATATTATACGAATAGAAAAAAATTATACAAAGTAGAGACAAAAATATATCCATAACTTTTTTCTCTTCCTCCTTTTGATACATTGTTTTAAACAACTGATTTGATAAGTTTCACAGAGTTCTATACATATTAGTAAAATAAGTTACTTCGTATTAAAAAAATCACACACAAGCCATAAGTCTAATAGCTTTATATAAGACAGCTTTCAAAAGTCAGTTTACAAAAGCTTCATCATATCATTGAAGAAAAGCAAAAACTTAATTGCTCGCGTATCGAAGTTTGAAAATCGCTACGAAAAACAAAGTGCTGCGGTATAACGGCAAAGTTTAAGACGCTCGGTGCCAACATTGTTTCCATATTGGCTTTGCAACTTGAAAATGCACTGCCACACTACACTTTGAAATCTTCGGATGCAGCCTTCATTTGCTATGTTAATTACATAAGACTTTGCGAGCGAGAACAACACTTGAATCACTATAGTAATGTAGGGATTGCAATACGGCGTCATTTTCAATCCGGACCAGATTTGACCGGATTCCCATCAAATCCGACCGGATCCGGCCATATTTCTAAAACTGAACTAAGAAGAACTGAACAAGGAATATGCGTCCCTTGAAGCTGATTTGCACAGTATTTTCAAAGCGATATAACCACTTTTTAAATACTGTAGTGTCTGAAATAAGATTTTAAATGTCCGTATGGTTGCTCAAGCACATACGGCATTATCACAACATAGTCTAGAGGACATTACATCTGGGACTAACCATACGATGTTTCCTTCACCGAACGAGCGTCCGTATTATGTACTTGAAATCTGAAAATGTCTCATTGGTTCACGCCTTCACCCAGGATCGGACTTGCCCACCACCATACTTGGCTAGTTAATATTTAACAATATAGATCAATGTTGCTTATCATAACTCATGGGTCACGTCATAGCAATCGACTTCTAATAGAGATGCTTATGGCCGAAAGGCCTTTTCAGCTTCGATTGAAACACTAGTGTTCTACTAAACGGCCGTATTGTCAGCAAAATAGAATCATAAAAAAACGAGAAAACCCTTTTTCACCAGGGGTAACGCATTTAAAGTAAGTTATTCATGCAACAACCATATCAGTTTGCCAAAAATTGCTAACACCGGATCCGGTCCCCGGATCCGGTATATTGGGACCGGATCCGGTACCCGTAAAATGACGCCGGATCCGCCGGATTACCGGACCCGATTTTCCGGATTGCAATCCCTATAGTCATGATTAAAAATACCTTCTTATATTAATTAGTCTGAGACTATATTGTACATATTTTGTAGATTTGAAAATGAATAAATTACAAGGCTCTAATAAAATTAAGGTCAGGTATTTTTTGTTATATTTTTGACATTACAAATACTTGCAAATTTTGATCTCCCTTGCTTTTTGTTGTTTAAGTTCCAAAAATAGTGCAACTATTTCTTAAGCTCATAACTTTCTTCCTAATCCTGATCCTTTACTTGTTTTAGATATGGCAATCAATAAATTTATAATAGTCATAAACATTATCATCGAAAACGTTACGCCTACAGAGGGTAAGATTAGGGTAAGCGTAGTACTTTTAGGCGAAAGGTTATTATAAAGTAAGACATTATTATAGCCTTCGCAGAAAATGGTTTTGCCGGAGGCTGGCCCTATAATAAACAATCTATAAATCTATCTAAAATGCTTTTTATATAGGGCCCGACTGACCTCAAAGGTTATACATCAAACTATGTAGATCGGCTATAAAATTAGAATATTTTAACGATTGAATAACTAAACGAACATCACATAGATTGAATAACAATATTGAAATATAGAACAGATAGAAATTTACTGTCCGGTTTCTGAAGCTATTTTTACAGAAGTTTATCTGTTCACTAGCTTTTTTGATTGGTTAACTCCTGTCAAAAAACTTCAGAAACTGGACATAAGCAAAGTAGCAATCCCATCGTAAATTAGAAACAGTATTTTTGCAAAGAGAAAATTGTTTGTGACACCTGTCTCCGCATTAAATAAATTTTATCGGCATGTAAGGGTCCAGGGGTGTAGCACCAGTGACGGGAATCAATACTTAGGTATCTTTATGACTTCTGTAAATCACCTACTTGACCCTACTGGGCCAGCATTAGAAGGGTTGATTTATACTCCAAGTTGGCACATTGTCGCCATCTGCTGGCTACAGCACCAAGTTTATTATAAAGGTGGACTCGCTAGTAATTTATAACCCAGAAGTTTACCTTTCCGTGTAATGTCGGTGTATTTTTGTTATAAAGTCAGAATTTTTACGGGGTAATAGGCTGGATTAACAATATTAAAAAAAACTACTTTATAAAAATATAAAGTAATTTTTTTAATATTGTTATTATATTGGAATTATATTTAATACTAGCGGTCGCCCGCGGTTCCGCCCGCGTGGATGTCGGTTACCGCTGCAAAAAGCCTACCCAGGAAAGACACGGTCATCAAAATGATTCCCAGGTCAATTCACAGAAACATCGACGACGCAGTCATTTACCGCAGGCTGCACAGATTGTTTGACGTTAAGTTATTTTTAGGAAACATAATATACTGATGGTCGGGAGCCCCGACTCGTGAGAGGGCAATGTAAGGTTGCCCATGCGTATATAATTCTTTTTGTAAATCTGTTCCTACTAATTTGAATGTTTGGCCCTGGGATTTATTTATCGTTAATGCAAAAGAATTTTTTACAATTGGAGCCTTTTGAAGGGTACTTATAGGCAAATCAGTAGGGATCATTGGTATTCATGGTATATGAGCTAATTCACCAGCTGCAGGGCCGGTCATAATCTTCGCTACTGCGCACCCTCGCCTTGGTAGCGCCCACTTTAAAACGGGCGTAAATCACAATTTTTAATTTCGCCATAACTTCTAAACCAAACGTCCAATTTTAATCATTCAAAGACCAAATATTATATACACAAACTGTACTTAGTGTGACGAAATAATTTATTTTGATAAGGATTATCAGCATGAGTAAAATAAATGCGTTTAAATGTAGTCCAAAAAAAAATCACGATTTTTAAATAAAAACACCGGCCATGTGCGAGTTGGACTCGCCCATGAAGGGTTCCGCAGCAGCAATAAGGTTTATTTTTACGAAATTAAGAGGTTTTTGATTTATTTTTATATTTCATTTGATTTGATGAAAGTTAAATTAAAGTTTACCATTTATGACGTATAAAAAAACTACTGGCTAGATATCGTTGAAACCAATTTTCGTTGGTAGTTTTTATAGTAATGTACATCATATATTTTTTTTAGACTTATCATGCCCCTACTTTAGAAGTTAGAGGGGGGGGACACACATTTTACCACTTTGGAAGAGTCTCTCTCGCAAACTATTCGGGTTAGAAAAAAATGATATTAAAAACCTCAATATGATTTTTAAAGACCTATCAATAAATACCCCACACGCATAGGTTAGATGAAAAAAAATATTTTTTGTTTCAGTTGTACCTATGGGGACCCCTAAAATTTTTAATAATTTTTCAATTTTTGTATCAAAATCTTAAAGCGGTTTACAGACTACATTTACTTACCAAGTTTCAATAGTTTCGGAGAAAAGTGGCTGTGACATACGGACGGACAGACAGACAGACAGACATGACGGATCTATAAGGGTTCCGTTTTTTGCCATTTGGCTACGGAACCCTAAAAATGGTTGTTGTGCCTCACTTGACATAGATAGGTAGGTGTGTCGCGGACATTTTTGTAGATATTTATAAGATCTACATTTACTTAGAACATTGTATGGTTCTATCTTTTATAGTTTAGGCAGCGTACGCAAAATAAGTAACTTTTCTGGTTTTATTTTTGTCACCTTGTGTCAGAAAAACCAAAATATCTTACGGAACCCTATATTTTCCAAAATGAAAAGTAGCTTATGTTACTCGCAAATAATGTAGCTTTCGAATGGTGAAAGAATTTTTAAAATCGGTCCAGTAGTTTTTGAACCTATTCATTACAATTAAACAAACAAACAAACAAAGTTTACCTATTTATAATATTAGTATAGATTGTTATTATATTTGTAGCCCTAGACTTAAAATTCTATAAAACTATTTTGATATTAAAGCAAGCCATTATAGAACTGTATAATATTTTAATCAAAGACGCTCCGCTCCATATTGGAACCAATATACAAATTAAAATTATTTTTGTTTTTGTTTAAAAGTAACGAACAAAATAAGTTAGAAGAACCACAATTGAAAGAAAACAAGTGATACACGATAGCTTTATCCGACTTTAAGAAAGAGGAAAGATTTTATGTTCAGCTTACTATAGGTATATTTTTTTATTCATATTAGTACTGATTTCACTCACAACGCACATGACTTTAGAACCGAGTTCCCCTTCTAGCGATGTTCTTAAGAACATTATAATTCAATAGACTTACTCAAAAACCCCTCACATTCGATTACCCAAACAGAACTTTAAACACTGTGAATCCCATTACGCGGGAACACGTAACAAAAATGTTTTCCGAAGCGATCGGGGGCTCTTAAAAACTTCAAACATGACTTGAAAATTGAGTAAAAGTCAATTATGTCGAATCTTAGCCCAAGAGCCAGCGAGAGCCGGACATTCATCATTTTTTCTGTAAAAAAATGATGAATGTCTGGCTAACATTCATCATTTTTGCCCATAGGCAAACGAGCTAACAGGTCACTTGATGGAAAGCAACTACCGTTGCCCATGATGACACTCGCAACATCAGAAGAGCTGTAGGTGCGTTGGCGGCCTTAATGGAATACGCTTTCGCCTTGAAGGTTAACTGGAGGTCGTATTGATATTTTAATAAAGCTTTTTTAAAATATCTAGAGTTTAGGTCGCGGTTACTTAAGGTCTTCCAGTTCAAAAGGTACACCTAACCTTCAATAAAGTATAAAACTCAATTTTTATCTCAATTTCTATATACTTATATATAACTTTGGAAATCTTGTCTACCACTGCCGGAAATTTTAACAGTTTTTCCCACTGTCAGGCTTTGGGGTCCTAATTCATATACAGGCATATTTTCAGCTCGTATAAAATGGCGAAAGTCTGACTACCTACCTCTGACTCTTGGGCTAACTAGCTTCCCTTCACTTCGCGTCGATTGCTCACCTAAAACAAAGAAATTAAAAGTTTGATTACAACTCCCGTGGGTTTCATCACGGAAATTAATTTTAAGAATTTGCATTGTAAATTTTATTTTTCGTTTCGCTTCTAATTACGAGTGCCATTTTCGAGTTGTCGGCTCTTAAAAATAAAAAATGGACAAATCTACGTAGATTCCGTATTAATGAGATGAAAATATTGTTTTTTGAGGGATGATTATATTCAGTTGACTGAAATATGACACCCACGGCTTCGTCTATGCTGAAAAACACCACCATATTTATTTTTCCGCAAACAACGAGTTAAAAATGAATAGACAACTCTGAAAATCTAATTTATTAACACAAATCTTTTCTGATAATAATCCGTACTTTTAATGTTGTAAATGCGAAAGTGTGTCAGTTTGTGAGACTGTCTGTCTGTTTGTTACCTCTTCACGCCCAAACTGCTGAATCAATTTTACTGAAATTTGGCATGTATATACTTTGAGTCCCGAGAAAGGACGTAGGATACTTTTTATCCCGGAAAAATGTACGGTTCTCGCGCTATAAACGAGTTTTGGCGTTGCGTGTGTCATCTAGTATTCACTATTTTTACATATTGAACATTTTTTTATTGTAATTTTAAATTGATGACTCGTTATAGATAAAAACACAATATTGATTTCGTTTACCTTTTTGTCATAAAACATACTTGTTGGCGACTGGCTGGACAGATGAGTGTTTTATACTTTTTTTTACTATTTTGAAATCTGTACTTTTCTATGTCATATTTTTGCTTATTGACATTTTATATTTTTGTTACAATTTACCGAGACTCGAGAGAATACAGTTGTCGTTGCAGTTCCAGTGTATTATTTATAGTTAGTTATTAGTAGTTATTTTCATCTTCGTAAATACAGTCATCTCTCCCATCGCTATCAATATTCTTCCACTTCATTCCTCAGTGTGTCCCAAGCTTAACAGATAATAGCGTTCTGCCACAGCCTCTGTGAGATATAATATCAGAGAAACGAACAGCTAATGTATAATCGATACGCGGATATTTTAATGTACCCAATTCATAAACCGCGCCTTAGATTCACACGGCATTGATATTGTAAAGATACGTATCTGATATCATCATAATATCACATACTAGCGACCCGCCCCGGCCTCGCACGGGTATAAAATATATAGCCACTGAAAAAATGATTAAAATCCTGATCCTCCTTATCTTTCACGTGGTCTACTTCTTATCTGTGCCAACTAACATAAAAATTGCTCCAGTAGTTCGCGAGATAAGCCCTTTCAAATAAATTCCCCCGTTTTTCCACATTCTCCTATAGGCTTAGCGTGATAAAATATAGCCTATAGCCTTCATCAATAAATGGGCTATCTATCACTGGAAGAATTTTTCAAATCGGACCAGTAGTTCCTGAGATTAGCGCGTTCAAGTTAGCCCTTTCAAATAATTTTCCCCGTTTTTTCCACATTTTCCTCTATTTCTTCGCTCCTATTAGTCTTAGCGTGATAAAATATAGCCTATAGCCTTCTTCGATAAGGGGACATGAGGGAAAAAAGCGACTTTGTTTTATAATATTATGTATAGAAGATATAGATTATGTTTGCACATAAGCCACACTGGCTATATGTCAGCCATGTATCCTTATTATCCATACTAATATTATAAATGCGAAAGTGTGTCTGTCTGTCTGTCTGTTACCTCTTCACGCCCAAACCGCTAAACCGATTTTGCTGAAATTTGGTATGGAGATACTTTGAGTCCCGGGAAAGGACATAGGATACTTTTATCCCGGAAAATGCACGGTTCCCGCGCGATAAATGAATTTTGGCGCAACGGAGTTGCGGGCGTCATCTAGTTACATATATTATTATAAACTAGATGACACGGTGAAATTTGTATCACTTTCCTCTTAATATAAACCTTCCCTGGACTTGCACGAATATTTCAAGACCAAAATTAGCCAAACCGGTTTTAATTAAATAAAATAAAAAAAATTGAAATTATTTTTAACTTAAAATAATATTATATAGATGCGACATTCATCACAATCGGTGAAGTGGTTAAGGTGTGAAGAGCCGAGAAACAAACCGGCGCAATATATATTTTTCGCTAGTAAAAGCGGCCGTTCCTTTTCTCATTTAAAATCAACTGTCACATTATGTTTTTGTACTGTACATATTTAGTCCTTACCAAGTTTAATCAAAAACGGGTTTATCTCTTTAAGTTTAATAGGTTACAGACACGCATTGGTTTGTAATCATATCTCATATATATAAAACTCTCGTGTCACAATATGTTAGTTACCGTAATCCTCCGTAACGGCTTTACTGATTGTTACCAAATTTTATACGTATATTCAGTAGGTCTGAGAATCGGCTACTTTTTATATTGATAAGTGCATTTGTTGAATAAACAATTGTAAATTGTTACAACTCGAGACTGACGGCGACCATTGTTTATATGACGTGATATAGCGATGGACGTTGCCATGGCGCCATACTTATTTAGTCACTTCAATAAAATAATATGGGCGAAATACTTTATATGGCAAAACAACGTTTACCGGAACAGCTAGTATTAGTATAGATATCGTATATCCTTCCGCAAACAACACGATAAGGCGCATCTGTCCCTTCATTAATATAAGATCGTTGGCTCGTCGTAATTTCCTCATATATTACAAAGGAGCACATACTTTGATGAACTCGAATTTAAATTTCAGATCGGTTAGAATAAATTTGCAAAGTAATACCCTTTCATGTTTTAATACTTACTCCAGACCTTCGAACTACGTCTAAAGATTCTTTGGCCGTCGGAAAACTTTTAAGTTGTATATTTTCTTTGGGAAAACTGGCCGAGTTGAATGTAAAATACGAAATTTTCACGATTTTATTTCGAGTTTCTGTTTATTTATTGGAATGGAGGTTGAACGAATTAATTCAAGTCTGGAATATTATTTATTTAACTTTAAAATTTTGAATTGATAAAATATAATTAAATAATATGATCATTACTTTATATTATGAATATGTTACAAGCAATGTAATCAATTAAGGTCACTTTAGTCATAGCGACAGAACGCATAAATACCTACTGTATTTCCTACTTAGAAATGATAAATACGTCATTGCAAAAGTTATATTTTGTGATTACAAATGTGTCTTGCAAAATAAATTTAGATCTAAATATAGTATTAATACAGTACTGCATTTAGCGACCACCAAAGCGAAGTCCTGAAAGCCGTCTAAATATTTTTTTACATGTGAAGTGTGAACCCTAATGGCCAATTCAAACCGCGACGCGTAGATGTATTTCTAAATTTGTACCGAATTTACAGATTTCAATTGCGTGAGACATCATGCAAATCTGTCTAATCCATACTTTAGAAACGCATCTACACGTTGCGGTCTGAACTGACCCTTAGATGTCAATCTTATTAATACAGTACATCATTTAGCCACCAGAAAAACCAACTCCTGAAAAAATCTCAATATTTTTTTTGATATTTTTAACGTGTGAAGTGTGAACCCTAAAAGTACGATCCATTGTAATCAACGCATTTGACCGTGGCGCTGTCATACTGAAAGCTTTATTTGATTACAAGCCATTTCCCCCGTTCGATTGGCACTCCTATTTGTCTGTCTTTGCTCTGCCAATCAAATAAATACGATAAAAAACTCGATAGAGTTTTATATTGTAATAATATTATGATGGATTGTTGTGACGGGGTCTTTTGAGTTTTATTCTAGTTTTTTGAGATTTTGCCGTTACTATCTTTTACCAGAGTAGACCGAACGGGTCAATTCAGACCGCAACGCGACGCGTAGATGCATTTCTTTTGTATCGATTTGACAGATTTGCAAGACGTCTCACGCAATTGAGATCTGTCAATTCAGTACAAATTAAAGCTGAGGCTTAACCACGGCTTAGCCTACGCGTCAGTGACGTAGCGTCAAGTTGCGTCAAGTTGTCAAATGTGTGTTTTGTATACCAAAAACACATTTGACAACTTGACGCAACTTGACGCTCCGTTACTGACGCGTAGGTTTGTTCTAAGCTTTAGAAATGCATCTACGCGTCGCGTTGCGGTCTGAATTGCCCCGGAGTACCTCCACTTCAAACAAACGGACGAATATATGCGAGCTGGGCGCTAATGTCACTTTCAATATGCTGCGGCGCGCGCCGGCCGATGACATACTACGTCACAAGTATAAATTTCGAGATCTCTTCTGAGTCGGCCTACTCGTTAGTTCTGTTTACTCTGCTTTTACCTAGGTACAAAAGAATCCCATGATGACGTCATTTTATAGCTCCAAAATGTAAGGTCCCCGAACGAATTTCTGTACAATGGAGTCGCGGGAAATAAATTAAATAGTAAAACTTTTATCGATTTTACGTCGCTTAGAATATCATAATATTATACATATTTAAGCTTTTGCATAGCTTTTAATCGCGGGCTTTGAGCGCGGTGACGAAAACGGCAATAACGAAAAAAACCTAACACCTTTCACTCGTACCAGCACAGTGTTTGTGTGCGTGCGACTAGACGTATGCAAATTATAATTGCATACGCTGATGAAAAAATGCTTTGCAATAGCTTTAACGCGGCAGTCGCCGAACGCCACACGTATTTGAATTTTCGCGGCGGAAGTTCGGCTTGATTCCGCCTGCAATGTATTTTAAATTACCGATGACACACCATGCCGAAATTCCGTCACATCCCAACTAGCAAATTAGTCCTTTAACAAAAATTCTAAATGACATTTAGTCGTATAGAAATCGTATAGTTGTAATTAAAGTTTTCAATATCGTGTAACAATATATTAAACGAACAATATGTCGTATAATAGTTTAGTCATTTAATTTAGTATTTTATTTAATCGTTAACACGACCAAATTATATGAATATCCTATAAATATCGCAGTTGTGACCTTCAAAATACATAGGTATTTGACGTTGTATAAAATTAATTTATATTACAATTATAATCTGGTTGTAATGCCGACCATAACACTACTCTTTATCAGTAATAAGATTTCTACATGGCTATCATGTAAAGTCCATATATTTAACTGTCATAAAATACATCTTTATGACAGTTAAATATATAATAAACTATAACTATATAACTAATAAACGTTTCTTACATGATTTTCGACTCTCTTTTTACGACTATTATAAAATGTTTAAGAGCCTAATATTCATATTTTGAGAACTTAAATAACTTAAATTATGATTTTAAAAATACCTTTAAAACTTACTGTTATAACTTATAAAACATTTTAGTTATTTAATGATATTTTCATATTTCTCTTTAACGACTTTGGCCAAGAAATAATCGGCCAAGTGCGATTCGGACTCGCGCACGAATGGTTCTATACCGTTATAGAGCAAAAGTTGGCCAAAAATTGTTTTTCTTATGGGAGCACCCTCAAATATTTATTTTATTTAAATGTTATTATTAAAGAACGAATATAAAGATTTTGTGAATATTTCATGTACCTACTTTTTACGATCTATTACTAATATTATAAAGCTCAAAAGATTGGTTAGTTAGTTAGTTTGTTTGAACGTGCTAATCTCAGAAACTACTGATCGATTTTTTTTCGACATCAGAAATCATCACCATATTGAGAATTCGATAAAATGCATGGGTTTCCACTTTGTAACGGTACCCTGAAAATGGCGGATGATAAAATAAAAAAATGGTAAGATATGCGACTTATAGTCATGAGACATCACGTAAAAGTCACCATCATTACCTAAAATCATGTAATTGTAAAAGTACAAGTAATATTAAATTAAATTAAATTCATAAATATTATTTTGCAATTATTCGAAGGGGGTGTTAAATATTTGTTAAAAAACGTATATTATACAATCGTCGAGAAATTTAATTTCCCTTAGAAAAGTAGATATTGTTACCGAATAACACCAAATATATTAAAGTCAATAGCATTTATTCAATAATAAATATGACAGACAAACTTTTACCAACATGATGGCTTCTTTTTCTTTTATTTTACTTCAACAGAACTGTAAAATAATTAGTATCCGCAAAAAGGTAATGCCAATGACTACTTCCCAATGTTTATATAACGTCTACTGGATCACAATACGACGAAACGATTATAAAATTAATCACTTTACGACTGCTATACGAATATTTAGCCTTTAAAACGACCATGACACGATCGTTATACAAAATATAAAAGTTATATATTTTGCGCCTATTTCGCATCATATAAAGGTTAATACGAATGCTATATAACCAAAAAGGCCTGACCTCAAGTTATAACCAAAACGTTGTCTCGAAAGTTATATGACCAAATTTTGCTAGTTGGGATTATATTGTATGCGTTTGACATTGCTGACGTAATCATGCGGAATTGCCGCCGCGTAACTTCGGCTTATTGTGTTTAGATACAATTTCAGCGCACACGCGTTGAGTGCTACAAAAAGCGTATCTCTCCTAGCGGTTGCTACGAAAGACCTGTTACGATTTCGTAGCATTATTTTGTTTTTTTTTTTGTTAATGCGACACAATTAGTCTGGGTTATGACTGGAGCTTGCTACTCAATATTTATATAAGTCATAAGTAGCATAAGAGTAGCATAAGCCCAAGTATGTGCATGTTAATAAAGCTTTAGCGGCTTGGCACAATGGAATTTGAGAAATCTTATTTTAAAGTAATACTTAATTAGATTTTAAGAGGTACTTTTTTGTTAAGTATATATGATTAGGTTAATCATTACTAAAACAAATATATATTCTATAAATAACAAAAAATAAACTTTAGGTAAAAAATTTACAAAAAGAACGTCTTGTACAGACTTTGTTGAGTAATACTCACTCTAGATGTTAAAAGGCCCACGTAAGTATGTCTAAGTGTTGAATGAGACGAACGTTACATTTTTAAAACCTCATCAGACTTCTTTTTTTATACATCGAACAAGGAAAAAAGGGTCTTAGTTAACTTATCTATTGATATAATATTATTTCGATACGAACCCATGGTAGGAATTTTTGTAGACTCGACGTTCAATTAGTATATCGATGATTCTTATTTTGAACAAAAAAAATAACGTTAAGAATTATACGGTTGTTGGTATTAACGCATGAGTAAATGTTTCTTTATTTAATTTATTACATAATTTATTTATTATTAGTTTATTTAAACATAAGGGAAAAGACCTAATGCTAGACACTGAACTAATAGATGACACTTATGACAAAAATACCATAAAAATAAGAATTACTCTAATTATTTCTCACCACTGTAAATTTTCTAAGCTTCTCAAGCTATTTGTTGAATTGAAAAACTATATTAGAGACGCCTTCGGGAACAAAATTTTTAATATGGGATCAGTTTTCGTAAATAATATGACCGCGTCAACACGCGCTCGGCAATTTCTTAGCAAATAGGTTAAGGAAGGCGAAATTTTGCACGTAAGTTTTGAATACAGTTATTTGATTTTTTGTAATTTCTGTTGATTTCATTGGATTAATGGTCATGTTGTTTACACAAGATTTTTTATCCATTTTCCCTAACAATATAAAGGGTGTCTACTATTAGTTCTTGAAAATGTAAAAAACCTAATAGATGACATGGATCTCATCTTTGAGTTTTGCAATACATACTAAAGTTATTTTGTACTTTATTCTACTGCAAAAATCATCACTATTCTCTGAAAATATAATTTTATTAACAATCTAAGAACTTAGAACTACTGCACCTAAAAATGGACATGGTGTCTAATATTAGACCTTGTACTGATCTAAAAATCGATTGCTTTCGTTTTTTAGCAGTAAAAAGAAGAAAAAGGAGAGCTGAGAAAAGAAAGATGTAAAAAGAAGAGGCAAAAGAAGCATGGAGACTAAAGACTGAAAATAAATTTGCTAGGAAAAAAATATGAAAAATAAAAATAAAAGGAAATATAGTTTCAGCATGGAAGAAGAATGAATAGAATCTGGAGACAACGTGGATAATATTTCTGATGCATGTAGTTACTATGATGAAGTAAATGAAATCTTTTGAAAAATGGCAAATAAATACCTAATAATAGGAAAAATGTAAAATGTAATATAATGTTCTATGTCAACTATTAGTTCATATTGGTGTCTACTATTAGTGATGTTCGTTTTTTGTGATGTCATCTATTAGTACTTATGACTAAGTTTACAAAAAGGACCAATAATATATTTTTTAATTGATTTGTCAGAGAATAATTATAATAGTTTTATTTTGTAAGAGTTACTGAAGACATGGAAGAAGTTATCAATCCTTTATTTTCATAAATATATATTTTATAACATTCAAATGTTTCATGTTTCCTTAAAGTGTCTGCCATTAGGTCTTTTCCCTTATTTTAGATGGAAATACAAATTATTATATGGTTACGGTTTTATATCGAATCGCTCTTTCTGACTGACTAGTAAGTAGTGTCTCTGACACTCACTCTGAATCACGGCAACTCACCAATAAACCATTATCGAAACGAAGAAAAACTACTGCATGGTTTTTTAAAAGATATAAATAAAAATATTTTTTATTTAAACAGGCTAGAAGCCGAGCTTTGTGAGTACTCGCGTCGTTTTTCAGAGTGGTAATAATCTTTAACGTGTTTTTTTTTTAATTTTTGAATAATAACCAAACCTTGACTGACCAATGATAACACATCTACATATAAATCGAAATCATTATGTTAAAGCATAAATCAATAGATGTGATAGTTTTTCCGTAAAATGTACCACAAAAGTGCTCAGGTTGTGGGATATACTAGGGCTCGCTTCGCTCGCCCTGATAAATAAAGTGAATATTCCCTATCATATCAAAATAATTTTAACAAGTATTAATTTTAACACACTATTTTTTTCTTCATATTTATAAATCATTCAACTGACGATACATGACTTAACATTTTGACGAAACAATTCTCGAATGATAAAAACGAGAAATATTTTTCGTTTCAATTTGTTTAATAAAATTAAATATTTCACGATTGCCGAATGCTTTTGTTTCCAATAAATTCCTTTGATTGGACATTTATAATTCATTTACTTGAATATACACTGTCAGAAGTAAAATTCGTAGGTCACAAATCATAAGAATATAAGCAATTATAAATACTTAAAATATGAAACATAAAGGTATGCGCTTAAACTCCTCATAGGAAGCGTTCAAAAGCTATGCTCATATTTTTTCCATTAGTGCATTAGGATCAGTTTAGGACTAACCATGTGCGGGTTTCCTCACGATGTTTTCCTTTACCTTACGAGCGTCCGTATTATATACTTGAGATCTGAAAATAATAATAATATCTATGGACGCTTCACACCACGTCAGTCTGGCCCCGTGCTAAGTACCCGAAGGACTTGTGTTACAGGTACCAGACAACGGAAATATATTTAATACTTTTATACTATACATATATTTAAGATTTTTATTATATCATTCACATATTTAATACACATCCATGACCCAGGAACATTAAAAAACTTTTTGTTCCGTCGGCGGGATTCGAACCCGCGACCTCTGGCTCGAGTTGCCACATACTCTAACCATTGAGCCACGGAGGTCGTCAAAATGTCTCATTGGTACACGCCTCCAAATCGAACCTGCTCCCTCTTGAGTGCAAACCTAGGCCACCGATCCTTTTTTATTGCGCGTAGGTTTACGTTCGCACGTAGATTTGCCAATGATATGCTTTTGTAAACGTAGTCTAAATAATATCTATCAGCGTTATCTGATGACTCGTACCCTGTGTCAACAACTGTGACCCTAGTACTTCGTCCCTTACCAAAACTTCGCAAACTCACTCACCAGCTGAAGAAATCGGAAAACTTTTGTTTATGGCACCGATGCTAGGGAAAGTCAGAAACCAGAATTTGTAGATAAGTTATCTTTTTTGCTTATAATAATAATATCCATGGACCCTTCACACCACATCAGTCTGGCCCCGTGCTAAGTACCTAAAGGACTTGTGTTACAGGTACCAGACAACGGAAAATTTAATACTTTTATACTATACATATATTTAAGATTTTTATTATATCTTACACATATTTAATACACATCCAGACACGGGAACATTGAAAAATTTTTTGTTCCGTCGTCGGGATTTGAGCCCGCGACCCCCGGCTTGAGCTACCAACGCGCTCATAACTGAGCCACAGAGATCGTTTATAGATAGCCGTATGACTTAAGTGTGCATAATAATTATTATTATCATATTAAAATTATGTACCCGCGATTTATAAAGCAAACGGTCTAATAATATCTATATGTAATACAGTGTGTAACAAAAAAAGGTGTGTGTGTCCCTTATATAGATTTCATGAAAGTAGCAGCGCTTAACAAGCAATTTTTTTTGTGATTTTAATGAGAAAGCGCACCAGCGTGCGACATGATGAATTTACCCATTCAAAAGTAATAAAAGTAATTCTTTCAGCGCTGCTACTTTCGCAGTAAACTCTATAATATAGGGGACCAATACACTCCGTTAGGTAATATCACTTTCTTTTGTTACTCTCTGTATAATATACAAAAAGGCAAAGCTTCATTGTATCGAGCCAATCAACACAAATCGCAAAACCTAATCCAGACATAAATGAAGATTTTTGCGCTGCGTTTACTTATCCAAATTCCGTTGTCTTTGTCTGCTTTGTGACTTTCCAATTTGCCAGATATAGGCAGTTACTAGCTGGGCAATTAGAGGGGAAAAGAGGCAGAGGCAGAGTGGTTACACGCGATTGTCAAGGCTGCTGACTGCACGTTCCAGGAGGCATTTCATCAGGCCAAAAACAGAGACAAGTGGAGAGCCCTAACCCAGAAAGCTAATTTTGGTGGTCACGTCCCTCAGCCATGAGTATACCTTAATAATACCTTGTTTCGCTTTATAAATGTTTTACTAATAAGGTGGTTAAGATTATAAATGAAATCCATTCGTCCACATAATTGAATGTAAGGCACTTCGTTAATAAAATCTTTTCCATTTGACCGCGACAAATTACATGTTTTGCCTACAACTTGTGGGGTGTCATATAATTGTTTTCAGCGTTCTGTTCCACGGAAACTTCTTTCTGTGGCTTCACCAACTTGTACATTTTATTATTTAGTTTTAAATTACAAATGTTGGAAACTCGCCCGCTCCAGTTTGTTTCCGTATATCGTGGATAAACAATTGTAATATGAATCATACATTACGGAGTTTTGATGGAATTGTTAATCGTAGGATATACTATTATTATAAAATAATTAATTTGCAAATGATTTTGAAATTTCAGTTAAGAAGTCACCCTCTGAGCAGAAAGCAAAATTAATGATTTTATAATTCATTTTTATACTTGATAATAAATCATAAATTGTTGCATTTCACAAAGATATACTACGTCATTATATTTGTAAGGGTATGTACTAGCTAATCTATACTTATAAAATTACATGTCCTGACTGACTGACTGACTGACTGATTCATCATCGCTGAGCAAAAACTGTTAAAGTTACAGCCACGAAATTTGGTGAGTAGGGTTGTTTTATTAAGTGGACACCCACTAAGGAAGGAATTTCGAAAATTTTACCCCGAAGGGGGTGAAATAGGGGTTGAAAGTTTGAATGAAAGTCCGTCATTTCTTGAGTTAGAAACATGAAACTTTATTTTTGGGTTACTGATTAAAAATGAATGAATACGTATTTAAGCGTTATTGGAAATTCTACCCCCAAGGGGGTGAAATCGGGGTCGAAAGTTTGAATGAAAGTCCGTCATTTCTTGAGTTAGAAACAAGAAACTTTATTTTTGGGTTACTGATTAAAAATGAATGGATACGTATTTAAGCGTTTTTGGAAATTCTACCCCCAAAGGGGTGAAATTGGGGTTAAAAGTTTGAATGAAATTCCGTTATTTCTTAAGTTAGAAACTTGAAATTTTATGTTTGGGCTACTGATTAAAAATGTTTGGATACGTGCTTACGCGTTTTTGGAAGTTCTACCCCCAAGGGGGTGAAATAGGGGTTGAAAGTTTAAATGAAAGTCTGTCATTTCTTAAGTTAGGAACATGAAAGTTTATTTTTGGACTTCTGATTAAAAATGAATGCAAAGGTATTTAAGTGGTTTTGGAAATGCTACCCCCAAGGGGGTGAAATTGGGGTTGAAAGTTTGAATGAAAGTCCGTCATTTCGTGAGTTAGAAACATGAAACTTTATTTTTGGGTTACTGATTAAAAATGAATGGATACGTATTTAAGCATTTTTGGTAATTCTACTCCCAAGGGGGTGAAATTGGGGAAGGGGAAAAAAAGATTCAATGAAAGTTCATCATTTCTTGAGTTAGAAACATGAAAGTTTTTTGACGTTTGCGTTTGACGTTTGCTTAAATAGGGGCCCGTTTTTACCCTTTGTATAAGGGGTGCAACGCAGGTATGGGGCATACAATGTGTTATTCCGTTCCAACCACGCAAAGCACTGAAGCAATAGAGTCTCGCTCTTACTCACTATTATATTCCAGTTTACATCCCTAGGTTCATAATATTGTTAGAAGAACCCCTTTATATCTTAGTGGATAGAGATAAATAAATTGTACTTATATCAAAATTTATATTATTTAAATATGTATTGTTTGCTGTAAACTAACATGTACATTTTTATAATATTCCCATTTCTTCATAGTGAGGGAGCCCTAGAACAAATTTTTTTGTGATTACTAACAAGCGAATTTTTTGTGAGTAGCTACAACAACATTTTTATTTAGTAATGTTAGTAAGACGAACAACATTTTTACTCTCGAAAAATCTCGAAAGTGGTATAGGTAACAGAGATAGAAAGGATTTCATACTTTGGACTCAATGGTCCTAGAATATGGATTGTTTTATTTGTTAGACAAGGTTATTCTTAAATTATATAACTATTAACCTACCAATATACAAAAAATCTGCTGGTTAAGGTTCCGTTTTAGGGTACAGTAGTCAACCAAGTTTTGTTGATTACAGATAAAAACGGAACCCTAATCAGCTGATTTTTTGTATATTGGTAGGTTAATAGTTATATAATTTAAAAGTAACCTTATCCTACAAATAAAACAATCCATATTTTAGGACCATCAAGTCAAAGTATGAAATCCTTTCTATCTCTGTTAGCTACCACTTTCGAGATTTTTCGAGAATAAAAATGTTATTCGTCTTATCAAAATGTAGCTACTCACAAAAAATTAGCTTGTTAGTAATCACAAAAAATTTTTTTCTTGGGCTCCCGTAGTCCCGTAATATTTACAAATGAGAAAACAAATATTTTACTGCACAAAATTGCACACCATTATTTTAAATACGAATATCTCTTACAAACTATTTTTAGCACTTTTGCGCTCGTCGGTACGTAATAAGTCATTTCTCCAGCACTTTAATCCAAAAATGTATGAGTATACTTTGAATATTATGATGCACTCGACAGTAACAGTAAAAGGCTTTATATTTTAAGACATCGTCTGAAGCATTTAAACGGAGAGGCTGTACAGTCGCGGTTGCATCTGTATTATTCACTTATATGGCATTAACTGTACCTCAGAATCTCGGCTAATATATTTTTCAAAACGTACGTTCAGCTGAGTTGGAATTTCTTACTTTATTTATAGTGCAGTCGCCAGAGGTTTTAACCTCCGAAAACTGTAATAGTGAATGGATTTTTGTTTTTGTGGTGTCATTTTCTTGCTTACACTATAACTTGCAAAGTTTACCAAAAAATGTTTTGTGCTTTTAATTTTTTAGTTACTTAATTAAAAATTAATATTTCACCATATAAAACCAGTCAAGAAAAAATTTTTTTTTTTTGATCCTGTTATTTAATGATTCTTATCCGATTGTTTACCTTGAAAATTAACCAAAAACACAATTTTAAAAAAAGAAAGTTTGCTTTACTAAACTAAATAAAACTATAAGATTTTTGAAAAGTTTTTAGAGATTAACGCTCGTCGTAACCAAGATAAAAGGGTTTGGGTGGATTCAACGGTTGTAACGCAAAGTGTGTAACACGTAATTATTGTGTGTATTAAATTTTTAGAGAAATTATGAGTTTAAAGTACTTTAAAACGTTTTAATATCTCCAAAAATGTGTAAAATAGACCAAAATTGTTTTTCTACATTTGTTGAGAATTTATTTAAGTAAGAGCTAAAACGTTAAATACATCGACAAACGAAAGGCTTTTTCTAGCCTTTGATATATATTTGAACTTCCTAATTAAAGCCAGAAAAAAAATTTGGTGCTATAAATCTCACGTACATACTAAAGACGCATGCTACGACCTATGTTTGGAAAATGCTTACCTGAATACAAAAAATATCAGTTCATAACCAAATTTATATATTTTTCCTTTAAGTATGTTTTAGCAAGTGTAATCAAGAAAAAAAAATTAATAAAAAAGAAATTTTATTGTGTTAAAACCTTACCGAAAGAAATAAAATACAGATTTTCTTCGAAATATACGCCAAAAGTTTGTGCTACATTTTCGGAAAAGTTAATAAAGAAAGAGCTAAAAAAATTTACGCATTAACAAACAGAAGTCTTTGTAAAGCCTAAGAAATAATGTTAAACTTCCTATTTAAAACCAAAAAAAAATTGGAAAACCATTTATCAGGTACTTACTGCCGAAGCACACAACAAACATATTCGGAGGCATGCTCATCTAGATACAAAAATATTAATTTTTAAATCTAAATTATAAATTTTTTCCACTTATTTTCTTTTTTCGGAATATAAGTAACGATTTGAATAAAAAAAAATATAATATATTTTATTATTTTGCCACATAACTGAACTGAAAAAAATGCACATATTTTCAAAATTTTAAAGTGGTATAGAATAATTTAAAAGTTTAAAGCACAACTTTTCAATAGGTAAACTTTTTTATTTATGTTATCAGCTACACATTCCTTTTTTTCTTTTCAATTTTCATCCACTATTACGGAAATCGGAGGTTTGCACGATTTTTACGCTCTAGGAACTCCACTATTAAGTCAGTTAAGGGAGATTTTTGAGGTTAAATGCGATAGGTACAATCACCGACAGATTTGTATATTTTTTCACTTTGATCTTAATTGTATAAAATGCAATATTATGCCGAAATTACGCGACTGAAGTTCGACATATTTAATGATTACGACTGCATTATAATATTGTTTTTAGTGACAGTGATAACATCGAAATTACGTTGCGATATTTCGGCAGTGTAATTCCGTCAGCAATCCCCAACTTTGTTTTAACTAAACTAAGAAATTATTCTTACTTAAGCACAAATCATTGTGTAAAGAAAGTAAGCGTAAGTTGGCATATTTGTGTATGTTATGTTGTGGCATAAAATCTGTCGAGGAACTTCCGTTGCTTTTTTTTATAAAATAAGGGGGCAAACGAGCAAACGGATCACCTGATGGAAAGCAACTAACGTCGCCCATGGACACTCGCAACATCAGAAGAGCTGCAGGTGCGTTACCGGCCTTTTAAGAGGGAATACGCTTTCTTCTTGACGACGTAGTGTCACAATACGCATTCTTAACTTCGGACTATGCCAATATTTAGATATTTATTTTAAATAAGATCAAAAAGTATAAATAGTGCATGTTATAAAGCTAAGTCGTGGAAAATAATAAAATTGGATATAAATTACGAATAATAGGGAGCCATACACACAAATATATCACATAAGCAGAGCTTGCCAAAACACACGTGAAAAATCCTGCAGCAATCTATCAAGAAGTAAACAATCTCTTTCAATATGACAGGAGTTCCCAATCTGGGGCACCCTAGTCGTAGAATTAATATGTGGACTGTGGAGGATGAAATAACACAGCTTTTTTGTGTACATATTAAAAAACCTATGAAATTTTACAGCTGTTAACGACACGATCAATCAATGAATTTGTACAAAGCATGCTGTTCGATTATAGTGCAGCAACTTTAGTAATTAGTAGTTTTTACGCACTGTCGATAATCTTGATAGAGAAATAAATATATTTGAGCAGGATAGTAGCAGATAGTACGAATATAATTATTTTATACAAAAATATCAATGGCAATTAGAGTGGGCTGCATGAAAAATTGTTAGGAGCTTGTGGAAGATTATAAATTAAGTGAGAAAAGGTTGCGGAACCCTGGTTTATGACATCAAATTAATTTAATCGAACATAATAATGACTACGACAAGTGGCTTCACGTAAAAAGGTTTCAAAACCCTGGTCTATGACGTCACATAAGGTCTGTTATGTTCGAAACAATTTTCGTACTCCCAGCTCCTAGTCAACACGGACGGAATAACAATTTGACAATCTTTGCGCGTCACGTCCTTCGCCGGACCCGACGGAGAAAAGTAATCATTTCGAGCAATCGAAAATTTGTATTCCGTCCATCAAGCTCAATACTCGAGCTATTAAAATTTCCAGCAAGGGCCCTGTATCTGATAAATCTACAATAAATCGTTCTGAAGGAATAAAGACGAGAATTTTAATGTGGTTCTTCTGTTGGAGTATGCTTATGTTAATTATTGTAATTTACATTGTGCGAGTGTCTTTAAATACATAATAATATAGGTACTTGTATGCACCTTACATAATTATAAATGTCACGGCTAAAATCTGAAGTGCAGATTTCTGAAAGAAGGCAATAATAATAATAATAATAATAATAATAAATCTGTTTATTTCCATTATCAAAGCCCAAACACAATATTTTTGGGTGAAATCATATGCTAAATCCAATAAACCTTTTCAACTGAATACTTAATCATTGAATTTTTAAAATCATCGTCCAATAAACATCAACACTAGTCCAATATGTAAATTGCAGTTTATGGGCTGCACTAGTCCCTGGTCAGGTTAGCCCATATACCTGACCATAGTGTAATCTGACTCTGCTTAGTCGGTATTGAAAGCATTGAATGCCATGTAGTGTGTACAGAATAGTCAGTTCCCTGCCCAATACAAGGAACTACGAATGTGGAGACGAAGACTACTTTTCATTTTTAAGTTTTTTTGACGGAAGTTTAATAATTCAACAGAGTTGTTGAATGGTTAAAGCTTTGACGACAGCCAATCATAGACCGTTATTGTATAATATTCATGTACAGGGTGTTAGTTTTAACACCATACAACTATACAGTATGGGTATGAAGACGGATTTTTTTGAGTTTTTTTGAGTTGATACAGTATGGGTATGAAAACGGATTTTTTGAGTTCCCAGCATTGTTCTCATATAAAAAGTTGTTCATTTTGACGGGTTCATTTGAAGGTTTTAAGGATAACGGTGTTAAAACTAACCTAACCTGTAGATGAATATTATTTAATAACGCTCTATGATTGGCTGTCGTCAAAGCTTTTCGGCTATTTGTAACAAATAGCCGATCCGGGCAATTTGTATGGGTATGAAAACAGCATTTTATTTTGACGGGCACATTTGATGGTTTTAGGGATAACGGTGTTAAACTTAACAACCTGTATAAACTGTAGTTAAGTGATACCATCATTTTGAAAAATCTTGAGTAATAGTTTCCCACTTACACTATCAATTTATCATTTTGTCGATAACAAGTTACAACTTATTCTGTTGTCATGAATGTCAAACAAGTTTGCCACGAGATCACTGTTATAGGTCGGTAAAGAGAATGGATGTGGCATGTTGTTATTGGCTAGTTTATCTCTCCAAGTAGATATAAAAATAGCTCTATTAAAAAAGCTGAAAAATTATAATGCCACGTCCACACCACCTCGATCATAGGCCAAGATCCGCACTATCAATAATTGACCAAATGTAAACCTTTACAAACGACTCCAGAACCGACGTCTCGGCCTCTCCGCAAAGCTGAGACGGTGAAGAGCCACTAGACAATTGATAGAAACGGCTCACTTATATTAGAAAATAGCCTTTCCCCAGCTTTGTTGTCTAGAATGATAGATATACTTTGTTTTAAGTCGAATTGTATTCGATAATTTTGACCTAAGAGTAAGAACATAACACGTTATACTTTTTGTCGAAGCGATAATGATAATCGGGCATGATTGGAATTAAGAGGATAATTATAATTATAATAGCAGATAATATGGATGATCCAGATTACAATACTAAGTTATAGTCAAGGCTGTTGTTATTATCCTTAACTAGTGTACTTGAACTTAAAAATTGTTTATGACAAGTATCAAGCATGATCTTAAAAATATTTATATGGGCTTTCATCATATAATTTCAAATTACGTAAAGTGTAAGAAATTGAAATCGTTCGATACTTAAAGTATAAAAATAAATTAATCTTTTATCTTAATAATAAGTTAAAAGATAGCGTCGATATATTTTAATATTACTAAGTAATAAGTATATTTCAATAAAATTCCCTTGGGGAGTTTTCGCATTAGGAGCAAGTAAAGTAAGATTAAAAAGAAATTTCTGAGAATTATAAGTTTAATTAAATGCTAATTACTAGCTGGCATCGTCTTCAACGTAAACAAAATTTTGAAGTTTATTCGAAAATATAATATTTATATATTATCTATCTATACTTATAAAATTACATGTCCTGACTGACTGACTGACTGACTGATTCATCATCGCTGAGCAAAAACTGTTAAAGTTACAGCCACGAAATTTGGTGAGTTGGGTTGTTTTATTAAGTAGATACCCACTAAGGAAGGAATCTTGAAAATTTTACCCCAAAGGGGGTGAAATAGGGGTTGAAAGTTTGAATGAAAGTCCGTCATTTCTTGAGTTAG
This sequence comes from Polyommatus iphigenia, assembly GCA_963422495.1. NCBI lineage: Eukaryota > Metazoa > Arthropoda > Insecta > Lepidoptera > Lycaenidae > Polyommatus > Polyommatus iphigenia. The sequence continues at coordinate 11,747,201 of OY730177.1, forward strand.
AAACGTGAAACTTTATTTTTGGGTTACTGATTAAAAATGAATGGATACGTATTTAAGCGTTTTTGGAAATTCTACCCACAAGGGGGTGAAATTGGGGTTGAAAGTTTGAATGAAAGTCCGTTATTTCTTGAGTTAGAAACATGAAATTTTATTTTTGGGCTACTGATTAAAAATGATTCGATACGTGTTCAAGCGTTTTTGGAAATTCTACCCCCAAGAGGGTGAAATAGGGGTTGAAAGTTTAAATGAAAGTCCGTCATTTCTTAAGTTAGAAACATGAAAGTTTATTTATGGACTGCTGATTAAAAATGAATGGATAGGTATTTAAGCGTTTTTGGAAATTCTACCCCTTAGGGGGTGAAATTGGGGTAGAAAGTTTCAATGACAGTCCGTCATTTCTTGAGTTAGAAACATGAAAGTTTATTAACGTTTGCGTTTGACGTTTGCTTAAATAGCGTCCCGTTTTAACCTTTCTATAAGGAACCACAAAAAGGTGAAAACTATCGATCTTTGTTATTAATTATTATACTATGTTAACGCGGACGAAGTCGCGGGCAACAGCTAGTATATCTATATATCTATAGCCTATACTTATAAAATTACATGTCCTGACTGACTGACTGACTGACTGACTGATTCATCATCGCTGAGCAAAAACTGTTAAAGTTACAGCCGCGAAATTTGGTGAGTAGAGTTGTTTTATTAAGTAGACACCCACTAAGGAAGGAATTTTGAAAATTTTTACCCCGAAGGAGGTGAAATAGGGGTTGAAAGTTTGAATGAAAGTCCGTAATTTCTTAAGTTAGGAACATGAAATTTTATTTTTGGGTTACTGATTAAAAATGAATGAATACGTATTTAAGCGTTTCAGGAAATTCTACCCCCAAGTGGGTAAAATAGGGTTGAAAGTTTAAATAAAAGTCCGTCATTTCTTAAGTTAGAAACATGAAAGTTTATTTTTGGTCTGCTGATTAAAAATTTATGGATACGTATTTAAGCATTTTTTGAAATTCTACCCCCAAGGGGGTGAAATTGGGGTTGAAAGCTTGGATGAAAATCTCCGTTATTATACTATGCTAACGCGGACGAAGTCGCGGGCAACTGCTAGTATTACATAAAACTCAAAGATGACTGACTGACATGGTGATCTATCAACGCACAGCCCAAACCACTGGACGGATCGGGCTGAAATTTGGCATGTAGGTAGATGTTATGACGTAGGCATCCGCTAAGAAAGGATTTTGATAAATTCCAACCCCAAGGGGTTTTAACTTTCATCCCCTATTTTAATAGGGGATGAAAGTATTATATATAATAATACTTCTTAACGCGAGCGAAGCCGCGGGCATAAGCTCGTCTAACTATAAGACTTTTACTAGAATATTGATGCCCACGGATATTATTTGTAATTATAGAAAGAGTAATATTTTTATTCATTTTAAAAAATATAGATCCTCCTCTTAGATACCTGAAGCGAGTATCGCCGAGGGCTCGAATCACCGGCGGATTGGGGACATCGGCGGGTGTATATAGGACTGCCCTGGCGTGAAGTATACCCACTAAAACCCCATGGTGCTCCACTCACCGCATACGGTTGCGGGTACGGTAGAACATGGGTTGAACCTACCGCAACATAAAAATAACCTAAGGATATCTTTCATGCTCACGCAATTTCAAGATTTTCAGAATTTCAGCACAACAAAAATGACTGCACCATCTTGCTTAAAATAAACTAGATGACGCCGGCATCTCCGTTGCACAAAAATTCGTTGATCGCGCAAAAACCGTACATTTTTCCGGGATAAAACTTTCAGATATATTTTTTTTAGGCGTGAAGAAGTAACAGACAGATAGACACACTTTCAATTTATAATATTAGTATAGATGGTAACGTAATCAATATATTCTGTTCCAATAAAGTTTGACTTAACTTGTGGCATCTGTGGAATCGAAAATGTGTCTGCAACAAAACGATTTTAATTTCGTATCGTGCCGGCGGGCTCGCTTTGATGTGCTGTTACAAAGGCGATTAATAAAAAAGGGGAAAGGCCTCCCAATATCAATCTGCCATTTAGACTTTGATTCGCTGTACACATGTAGTACACTCATGACTCAACACAAAAATGTAGTGTATCCGGCTACGTTCGAAGAACTGATATTTTATTTATTGTATCCATGGACGTAGAAAAAAAGGCGGACGGAGTCTTATTATACACAGCACTGCGTCTTCAGAGTCGGCCACGCACACATTCTTACGCCTGTCAAATGGCCGGACTAGCGTAAGAATGTGTGCGTGCGGACCGTTCACAATGTACATGCAGTCAGCCTGGCCGACTCTGAAGACACAGTGCTGTGTAAATTGTAAAATAAGACTCCGTCCGCCTTTTTTTCTACGTTCATGATTGTATCTATGTAATTATATTACTGATATTGTTAATTCCAAAGTGTATTTTTCTATCTGTCTGTCTGTCTTTTACGTTATACTTTTTGTTTATAATTTCATGAGAAACTTTGAAATCCTGGAGAGGACATAAAATACTTTGGATCTTAATAAAGCCAGATAAAGCTAACCGCGTACGAAAAATTTAGCGCGAACAGCTGTAACATAAATATAATAATAATAATAACGAGGTACAGAATTTCAGATACATTTGGACATTTTATGTGATTTCTGCCTCAATGCGTTTGGACTCGAGTAAAAGTCCGTTTACTAGGTTTTATGGTTTAAAGTATCCATCCATCTTCAGATAGATACTTTGATAAATGCTGTATAATACTGATCATAAAGTCAAGATCTCTAAATGAGTATTCATTGGATGTAGTATTTGACTCGATATCAAAGAGCTAAGCTGGAGTAAGCCTCTCCTAGCGACGAGAGGGCTCGAATCAATTTTAACCCATCAAATCTGAAAGCGATATGTGATTCCGTTTCAGTTGAAAATGGCTTGTAATAGTTCAATTAGCAAAGTGTTTGCAGCGGATTTTGATGCAAAAGCCATTACGTGTAGGGAGACTTAGGGTCATTTCAGACCGCAACGCGACGAGGCGAGGCGAGGTGCGGCGCGGCATAAATTTGTATGAATTTGACATATTTAAATTGCGTGAGACGTCTCTTGTAAAATCCATATAAATTTAGAAATGCATCTACGCGTCGCGTTGCGGTCTGAATCAACCCTTAGGCTTAGGTTACGTCGAAAGATTCATTATTATTTAAATTGAACCTCGCTTGAGTAACATGAACTAAGCCACAGAGGTTGTTATAATTAATAATAATATATTTTATATTATAACCATTCTAAGCCATATTATAAGGTCATAATATGGCTAGAAGGAATATTAAATATGCAAATCTATTTGTCGGTTTCTTCCTCACGTTTGACGTATCAAAGCTATTTTGATTAAGTAGATATCGATATAATTGACTCCCTGAAAGACAAGAGCTAGTTTTCGTTATAGGAATATGTAATTTTCCAGGCCAGAAACGAAATTCTACGCCGACGAAGTTACGAGCAACCCCTTTTATATAATAGTAATATTATATATAATATTATGTGGTAATCGGTATTTAAGCTTCGTGATGATCGATGTTAAAAGGTATTCAAGTTATGTATTCAAAGGAATGTTAATAACCCAAGAGGTATCGAGTAGCTATTTTATAACTTACATGAAATTCATACTGGGAATTTATAGTTTGATACGAATAAGATTCGACGAATTTAAATTGAGTTATTACTTATTATCTAAAATCTACATCAGGTCTGTCGTTTTAAATAATATTTACTTTAGCAATTAATGTTTTACATATATCTATGTGTTGTGTTATCAGTAGTATTAGTATAGTAAAAATTTCAAAACTATTAGTGAGGGAGCCCTAGAACAATTTTTTTTTGTGATTACTAACAAGCAAATTTTTTGTGAGTAGCTACATTTTGATAAGACGAACATTTTTATTTTCGAAAAATCTTGAAAGTGGTAGCTAACAGAGATAGAAAGGAGATTAGGAATATCGATTGTTTTATTTGTTGGACAAGGTTACTCTTAAATTACATAACTATTAACCTATCAATATACAAAAAATCAGCTGGTTAGGGTTCCGTTTAAGGGTACAGTAGTCAACCAAGATTTGTTGATTACAGTACCCTAAAACGGAACCCTAACCAGCTGATTTTTTGTATATTGGTAGGTTAGTCTATACATATTATTATAAAACAAAGTCGCTTTTTTTCCCTCATGTCCCTTTGTTCCCTTTGATCTTTAAAACTACGCAACGGATTTTGATGATTCTTTCAGTGCTAGATAGCCCGTTTATCGAGGAAGGCTATAAGGCTATATTTTATCACGCCAAGACTAATAGGAGCGAAGAAATAGAGGAAAATGTGGAAAAAACGGGAAAAATTATTTGAAAGGGCTAACTTACACGCGCTAATCTCAGGAACTACTGGTCCGATTTGAAAAATTATTTCGGTGTTAGATAACCCATTTATTGAAGAAGGCTATAGGCTATTTTTTATTACGCTAAGACTAATAGGAGAATGTGGAAAAAACGGAGGAAATTATTTGAAAGGGCTTATCTCGCGAACTACTGGAGCAATTTTTATGTTATTTGGCACAGATAAGAAGTAGACCACGTGAAGGATCATAGGCTATCGATTTTAATCATTTTTTCAGTGGCTATATATTTTATACCCGTGCGACGCCGGGGCGGGTCGCTAGTAGTTACATAATTTAAGAGTACGTCACAGACAGAGCAGGTAATGTAAAGATGTATATTATAGCACGATACATAGCCCAGTAGGGTTAGTTCAGCCTTGTATGGGAATCTGAAATTAATTATAGTCAGACACTTTTTTGCACCTGTGTATAGGGGGGGTCATGAATAGCTTAAATTCAAAAACTCGACCAGCCACGACGTGTGCGTTAGCCGCCATATTGGTCTGAAGATCAAATCTTTTTTTAGACATATCTCCTTTATTTTATATTTTTTTACGAAAATGATAAGAACTAAATTTGCTGTAAATTTAATTTTTTACATTTTGAGTTCTTATAATTTTCATTGTAAAATCAATATTTACGGAGATAAATGCAAAAAACAAGTCAAAGTATAATTTCGCTTGTATGTCAATTATTATCGAATTTAGCGAAAATAATTGTAGAAACAAAGTTGTTGGTGATAGACCATTAAATTTTCTACAAATTTGATCCTTAATAATTTTTTTACAAATCAATATTTAAAGACAACTATGGTAAATGTACCGGGACCCAAGCAACTGGATAAAACTGAATATTTCTGATCATGAATTAGACCTTTTTAACAATTACGGCACAACCTACACCTGAATAATTATTAAAAAATTGCCAAGTGCGAGTCGGACTCGCTCATGAGGGTTCCGTACCATTATAAGGCAAAGATAGACAAAAATTTGTGCTTTTTGTATGGGAGCCCCCCCTAAATATTTATTTTATTTTAATTTTATTATTAATTATTAAAGTACAAATACAATTCAATATTTTATGCATATTTTAACTTAAGTGCTGCTATTTTTGATAAAGAACAAAAAAGGCCACTAAAATCCTGTTTGTTATATGGGAGCCCCATCAAATATTAAATATAATATGTTTGAAGCAGGCTTCAAGAACGGTGATAGGTAGAGAATTGAAATTTTCAGATGTTATGTATTTTGTTACCCTCTATAACAACAAATACTAAAAAACATATTATATTTAATATTTGATGAGACAGACAGACGGACAGACAGCGAAGTCTTAATTTTAATTGTGGTTAATGTTTATTTCTAAAAGCTACAAGTTTATTTCTGTTTTTTTTCTGTATTTGACAATAATCGCGATACAGGTCGAACAGGTCGAAATTATACTTTGACTTGTTTTTTGCAGTTATTTCCTTAAATATTGATTTTATAATAAAAAGTATAACGACAAAATTTGTAGATAATCAAATTTTCGACAAATTTGATCCAAATCATTAGCTTAAAAAATAAAAAATAAAGGAGTTATAGCTAAAAAAAGATTGGACCTTCAAACCAATATGGTGGCTAACGCACACGTCGTGGCTGGTCGAGTTTTTTAATTTAAGCTATTTGTGACCTCCTCTAAACACTGGTGCAAAAAAAACTGACTTTGATTAATTTAAAAAAAACCTAACCCTACTGGGCTAACATCTTTCTATAGAAATCGTACACAACAGCTTTAATGTAAAAATATACAATAAAGCTGTTGTGTGTGGTCTCCTGACGATTTCTATAGAAAGATGTCTCGAGATGTATCGAGATGTATCGTGCTATAATATACATCTTTACATTACCTGCTCTGTCTGTGATAGCCTTAACCGTGTCCTACAAATAAAACAATCCATTTTTAGACCCATCAAGTCAAAGTCAATCCTTTCTATCTCAGTTAGCTACCACTTTCGAGATTTTTCGAAAATAAAAATGTTGTTCGTCTTATCAAAATGTAACTACTCACAAAAAATTAGCTTGTTAGTAATCATAAAAAAATTTGTTCTAGGGCTCCCGTACTATATGGATTTAATAGAGTACAACATAACATAAAAAAATCTTCAAACAAAAAATACAACATTTCAATATATTCATACAACATACATAGGCAAGCACCCCAGCAACATGAATTTACCCATTTAAAAAAAAGTTACTCTTTCAGCGCTGCTACTTTCACAGCGAACTCTATACAAGGCACCTGAATACACCCTAGAGTATTATTACTTAGTTTTGTTACACCCTGGACATAATATAACTACGTTTCTGTAAAGTATTAAAATATCATTACAGAAACGTAGTTGAATGTTAACATGCAACTGTTTTAATAAGCTTAATTGTGACTGCAAAAACTCTAATTAAATAAGTTTCGTCGTCGCCGAGTTACGATACAAACTTACCATAACAAGTCAACTTCGTAAATAATACTGGAGTTACATAGTTCTAATACCTATTGTTTAGCATAAACAATGGCGTAATTTGACTCTAATTCAATCTTGATAGTAGTAAAGTTCTCGATACACCAAAAACATTCTCGTCCGAAGTTCGTCGGGTACAGTGCGTCGGGGAAATTCCGCGACGAAGTTGGTCGAGGCTCGTCGGAATGATAACAAACTCATAGTTACACGTAGCACTGTCGCTCTTTGAATCGTTGGCGGCTACATTCCTTTAGCTTTGTCCACACTGGGCCTTTTTTGTTCATCAAGGGCATGCGTTATAGCCCAGTCAACAGCGAACGTGAGGCATGCCCGTGACGCGCGTTTAAATCGTAGCGCTCGCTATGACACTTTTCTTTCAACGCGGGTGGATTTTGACGCATTCAATTATTGAATATGCCAAACGAAAGTTGAATAAAAAGAAGATGACGAAAGTTGAAGATGAAATTGCTTAATGTGGACATAGCTTTTCATTACTTTAGGTACTGTATACAACATGACTGGTGAGACATGTTCAATACTTAAGGCGACGCCTTGATAATTTTGCTGTAGCGATATCGATTTTTCTCAGTAATGACTAAAGCTAAGAAATTAAAGTTCATTGTCAGTATTCATCATGTCTTTGTCTTTGAATTACCTATAGCATAACACGATTGGTCAACTTTTATAATACAGAATAATCAACCAAAAAGACCTCTGTAAAAAAAGCGATTCCTATTTTGCCAACAGAGGTGAGTGATTTAAGCTTCCAAAATTAGGACATAGATTGGTTCAAGCATACACTTTAATTTGCCCATAGCTTATAATTATGAAATTTATTTATGGTTTTGAAATTACGCGACAAACACCATTTTGTCGCTACGCCCTTTCCATTTTTTGCTGTTCATTGCTTGTTTTCTATGAGGGCCGGCCTCTCATAGAAAACAAGCAATGTAAAACATAATATCCAACACGATTTTTTACTTTAACTCGGCATCACCAGGAGAGTACTCTGTACTCGATTCTCATTATAATTAGGTATGTAATAAAATTAGGTAAGTACTTAATTTTTTTCGAATTTCCCTTTATATAAATGAATCATGGACACTAAGTAAATTATAATCGCTTGTCTGTCGGGCGTGACATAGCCTGATAATTTTGTCTGATGTAACAATCTATAATTATTAGACTCCATACTGAATTCGGCTAAGCGATTTCAACGTAAAGTGGAAAGGGATAAACACTAAACACATAGAAAAACACTCAGACGTATTTTCGCATTTACATATAAGGGTCATCAGACCGCAACGCGACGCGCAGATGCATTTCTAAATTTGTATGGATTTGACAGATTTGCAAGACGTCTCACGCAATTGAAATCTGTCAAATCCATACAAATTTATGCCGCGCCGCGCCTCGCCTCGCCTCGTCGCGTTGCGGTCTGAATTGACCCTAAGTATTATTATGAGTTAAGGAGTATTAATTAGTTAGCTCTATAATATAGAGGGTGTAACAAAATATATACAGGGTGTAACAAAACAAAGTAATAATACTTTTAGGGCGTGTTTGTGTCCCAAAAGTTCGAAAGTAGCAGCGACAGACATTTATTAGCCTTTCATCGTATGTAGCGAAGTGTACGTGTTATATCCCAAGGCTAACAAAGTCGAGGGCTCGCTCGCTTCTGGGCCAGTGTTTACAGCGATTTTGTTAACGCGCCGGCAAACTTTGATGTCTGAATAACAAGGAAAAGGGAGGCTATCGATTTTTCCTATACCAATTTGCTTATTTGATAATATACAATTTCATAATATTTGTCATCTATCCGATTCTACGAATAGTATAAACTATGGAAGAGCGACTACGTTAAAAAACTGTTCAAAGGTTGACCTTCAGTTTGTGGAACTTTGCACTCTTTTCAAACTTGGGTCAGTTGTATATACAAATTTTGGTACGTTTTGATGACTGTTATAACTAGAGCCATATATTTTGAGGAGTCAGATATATAAGAGTTATTGTTCTATACTGTATTATATTTCGATGTTTGATACTATATAATTTCACAATATTTGTGAGCTATCGTATTTCTAGAAAGCTTTTATGTAAGATGTAAGTGATATTGTTATTGAAGGCCATTTGATGCCTACTGCCTAGCGGAAGTTTGGCTAATGTAAGCATTTTTGAGTTTGATAGAGTCCAGTCACGGAGAATGTTAAGATTCGTACATTGACCCGTCACAAAAAAGTACATGTTTCTTTTTACTCGCACTCGATTAGCTATGTCCACATTATGCAATTTCATCTTCAATTTTCGTCATCTTCTTCTTATTCAACTTTCGTTTGGCATATTCAATAATTGAATGCGTCAAAATCCACCCGCGTTGAAAGAAAAGTGTGATAGCGAGCGCTACGATTTCATCGCGCGTCACGGGCATGCCTCACGTTCGCTGTTGACTGCGCTATAACGCATGCCCTTGATGAACAAAAAAAGGCCCAGGTGGACAAAGCTATTGGTAGGTATACGATGAGAGTGGGATAGCGAAAGGTTTATATCCATTGCACATGCATAATTCAGTAGATTTTTTTTTAGTTAGACTCGATTTATACGAGTCGGACAGAACGCGCGGTTTGGCCGTGAGATTGCAAGCAATTATTGTATGTAAATGAATGATTTTACGACTTGCAGATTCTGTGAGGACGAGACACCTATTCACCTCCTCCTCGACTATCCTGCTCTACTACAGAGCAGGAACAGGCACCTTGGTCGCCCCGAATACTCATCCACAGAAGAAATTCGTGGCACCAACCCCAACCATATCGTTCACTTTATGAGCAGTATTGGGTTGGGGATGATACTCTAGTGCGAAGGAGTCACAATAGATTCTCATGGGTCGCAGTGACGTCAGGGCTACAGTAGACACCTTCTTTAACAAACAAAAAAAAAAAAATGAAAATGACAGCGCGACCGCAATGCAATTTAAATAAATCGTTACATACATTTGGTTTTGATCTCGCGGTGCAGCCGCCAGACCGCGCGTTCGCGCCTCTGCCTCAGAGAGCCGCAGAGTGAGATAGCAGAGTTTGTGTCCACAGAACATTCATAAAATAGTAGAATTATTTTATAATTAAAGATTTTGCCATTGTAGGTACTGGTATAAAACCAGGGCGTATCGCTAGTTGTTAAAAAGAGCGTATTAAAATTGATGAACGCGAAAATATTAATATTTGTTTAATCCGTGAAATATTACATCAATATTACACACATTATCCGTGCCGTTAATGATGTAGTTTATTTCCGTCGTTTTATCCGGATAATATCACATCATTAAATATTAATTAATATTCAATCAAGGTTGGAGGGCGCGAATGATTACAATTTAAATCAATTTTGCCAATTGTACTGTGGCATTTTATTTAATAATCATATTAGACTATTGTTGATAGATATTATGTTACAAATAACAAAATGTAAATACACTAACAACTTTTGTAAAGTAGGTCAGTGAGTCTAAACATGGAAATCGCAATACGCCTGCTCGCTTACTTTTCTTATGTTTAACCCTCCGTGTACGAGGTGGGGTATGACATACCCCAGCGCTAAAAAAATTGATAGAATTTTTAAACGAAAAAAGTATGCGAGTTGGTTTCCTCAATAGCTGCAAATAAGACGTTACTGCTTTAATTCTTATTAAATATTCAGTCCTATGTCTATCACCAATTCTATTATAATATGTGCTTAAAGTGCGTCTGGGTATCACATACCCCACCTAGTACAGCACGTAGCTAAAAAGGAAAGTGTAACTTCTTTTGTTTTTATTTATTTATATGTTTAATTTTGTGACTAACTTGATGAAATATTATTTTCTGGTATAAGTTTTGCTGAAAATGTCTCGGTTATCGAAAAAAAAATATTTTACGAGCTCTGACTGAAGAAGATGATGATTGGGACACTGAGCTAATGAATTATTCCGAACAAGAATGTAAAGTAATGAAGATCAAATCAGTGATACCGGATATGGCCTATACTAATATATAGGAATACTGGGCACATTTGCAAAATATATAATATGTCTATATTATGTTTTTTACATACTAATTTTTGTATCTAAATAACTGTCAATATTACGGAAACTTATGTGCCCAAGACCTATTTCATATTGTTTATTTTAAATTGATATTATAAATAGTTTAAAACTAGATAAACTATAGTCTAAGAAATTGAGAAGAATTTGATTGTAATAGTTGCCATTTAATTTTTGTACTGAAGAAAAGATTTCATAGTTTGTAGTTTGAAGAAAAAGTCAATATTTTGTACTTTTGCTTATAAAATGTATTTTACTATGTGAAATTGAATTTATTTTACCTAAACCAATTTATTATTAGATATTTATATATATTATTTATTAATTTACATACACTAGGAACAATTTTCCGGATTTAACTACCTTTTATTGCTGGGGTATATCACACCCCACCTAGTACAGCATGGTGAGATTAGTCACCTAGTACACGGAGGGTTAAGAAAAGAAGTACTTACCCATTTTTAGAAACTTTTAAATACTATTCTACTATACGCGTACTTTATCTACATCTATTGTATAGTATTCTAATTAATATTCAAAAAAGTAATGTAAAACTTAAAGTAACTATTTCTTAATCCTTGGTTAAGGCGACGCCTTAATAATTTGGCTGTAGCGATATCGATTTTTCTCAGCAATGACTAAAGCTAAGAAATTAAAGTTCATTGTCAGTATTCATCATGTCTTTGTCTTTGAATTACCCATAGCATAACACGATTGGTCAACTTTTATAACACAGAACAATCAATCAAAAAGATCTCTGTAAAAAAAGGGATTCCTATTTTGCCAACAGAGGAGATTGATTTAACCTTCCAAAATTTGTACATAGATTGGTTCAAGCATACACTTGAATTTGCCCATAGCTTATATGAAATATATTTATGGTTTTTAAAAAACTATTTTGTCGTTACGCCCTTTCCATTTCTTGTTGTTCCATACCCTCTCATAAAAAACAAGCAATCTAAAATATGTCCAACACGGTTTTTTTACTTTAACGCGGCGTCATCTTAAGCATTGGTACCCATTGCTTTGGTATAGCCGGCCAATTTATTCCGAAATCTTACTGAGAATATTCCACTTATAATTATTTATTTTCACAAACCAAATAACAATCATTGCACCGAAATCGCGGTATACACATTGTGTACCTAAGAGATGCACGCAAAGTACGGGCGTTGTAGTTTGCTAAACAGTAATGAAAATCCAACAAGCGTATCAGAAAATTAATTCATTATTTACTTAAGCGTCTGTTACATTCATCCTGCAGCTGAAATACGCCAGTTTACTTGAACTCGAATGCTAATAGTACTCAAAATATTAATTTTGTTAGATATACATTTGAATTTCGCTAGGAATATGGTTAACTTGGTTTAATCTAACCAGCAAAAAGAACAAAAAGCAATTTGTCAAAGAAAAGTACAAAATATCTGTGAAAGCGTACCTACTACGAATTTCCATAAAAAAACAACATCTAACTTTACAGCTGATATCATGCAACAATTTTTCACAAAAATTTCCGATTTGTAATAGAATAGTTGCAGCAACATTTTATTGTTACAATAAGAATATTAGTTGCAGCTACTTAATTCTTGCCTAAATATCTTACTAATGTGATAAAGCCGTAAGGCGGTAAACCATCTGGGCCTAGAGTGTAACAAAATGGCTGTTTCTTGATCGACCCTCATATCTCAGTTCACTGCTTCGAATCACCCGCGTGCATATTAATTACCCCTGTACATGAAAGAGACTTGAACTTCATATAAACGACGGATTATAGACTACAGTTTTCATATAAAAACTCTATGGAACAGCGTAAATAATTATCTAAATAATCCTAGCGGGCAATAGCTATGTCCACATTATGCAATTTCATCGTCAATTTTCGTCATCCTATTTATTCAATTTTCGTTTGGCACAGTCAATAATTGAATGCGTCAAAATCCACCCGCGTTGAAAGAAAAGTGTGATAGCGAGCGCTACGATTTAAACGCGCGTCACGGGCATGCCTCACGTTCGCTGTTGACTGCGCATGCCCTTGATGAACAAAAAAAGGCCCAGTGTGGCCAAAGCTAATGGATGTTTTTCTGTATTTGTTATTACCGTTTTTAATTCAGGTATTAATTTTCAATACAAGAGGCACAAAACTACTAGTTTCATTCAAAACTAGACTAGATGACATCCTTTATAAAACTTTTCTCCTCATATGGTAAACTATCGCTGGACTTTCACGAATATTTTAAAATAATTAGCCAAATCGGTTAAGCCGTTCTCCAGTTTTTTATTTATAAAGTGAAGAGATAAAATTCTTAATTATTTTCACCAATATAGAGTAAATATTTTCAGCAATAGATTTTTATTTAGGGTGGATGAAATCATTCATTATTCATTTGGGGCGGACTGTTTACAATTACAAATGGCGGCTGCTCGCACTCATATTAGTGATACAAGTTTCACTTCCGCTACACTGTGCACTAGCTACGCGCCAAAACATCTTTGTAGAATTATACACTAGTATAATTCTACAAAGATGTTTTGGCGCGTAGCAACAACTGCAAATAAAACTAATGCCGCCATCTTTTCAGGTATAGACATTTTTGCTGGTGATTTTATATAATAATCTGAGTATTTGTGATGTGTTACAATTGTTTAACACATCGTAACTATTCCTTAGGTAATAATACCCTACCTAATCTTCGAGGCTAAGTTTACGATATAGATTATAGGTACATACTTACCATACGGGGAGGGGGTCAAAAATTGACAAAAATGTTTTACGCATTTTGCCTCCCAATATGTGATATTATAGGAGGAGGTACCCGCGTAGCTCTCGCGTAGCAGCTCTACATCGGGCTACGCGGCTACATGATAATATATTATAGTTTATACATCAGTCATTTATTCATAAATTAATTGAACATTTTAATTCTGATAAAATGGCTAAGTTAAATCTAATCTACTTTAAGATCTCACATAATTTAAATAACAGCAATTGTTATATATTTTCAATAAAGCAAAGAAATAGACTTTATTATATTTTGTTCATAATGTTATTTGGTTATTATAAATACATATTTCAATTTTCCATAGAACTTGGCACTCATTTAGATCTCCATTCTATTTACGGCGAAGTCCTTAGACAAGCATAATGTTTGTATTGAATTTGGCTCTCCTTTTTTACATTTATGTTTTTGGTGGGATATTAAAGGATTGGACACCGGTGTCGGGACACATTGTATATTCGTAATAGATATCAAATAAATAATTATTAAGTAAATATGAAATTATTAAGTGCTAGTGAATAAAGTCTTCGTTACAATAATATTATTATGAGTAGTTTTTGTTCCTAATATATAACGAAGTAGTAATAAAATAAGTGACTGCTTATATTATTGTGAAGTAAAGGAACGATATTATATACGTGTATGGATCCGTGCTATTGTCTAACCAACTATTGTTTTGCTGAGGAACTTCTGACAATGGAAAAGTGATATAATAAAAATAGTTTCACTTACGTTACATTATAACCTGACTGTTATTGGGTTTCGAGAAAATAATTCAAGTAACATAATATAAAATATAATATGTACTATCAGAGAAGTTGATTCCTACGCAGACGGGGGACCTACGTAGTTTGGTGAAACCCAGCCGACAGATTACAATAATTAAAATTAAATTGACATGTTCCGACCAAATGACGTTGGTCTGTCAACTGCCTAGGATTCAATTTACTCGATGGTAGGTACTATGAAAAATATCTTAAAAGCTTAAATGTTCATTTAAAATATCAGTTATAATGTAAACTATTAAGTAATATCTCTTAAAATAGCATCGGGACATATTGTGACCTGACCATCTCGCTAAAACTCGAGAACGAACGTATTAACGAATGAAGGTTTATATTAGGATTGAAGTGATACGAAGCTCACCGGGTACTACTATTTCTAATCAATGTACGCCTACCTTCTGTTTCGTTTTTACATTTTTCTCGGTGTCCCACAATGCAACGTTGCAACGTTATTTTTTTTTCCGACACGCGTAAAGCATAAGACAAGTCTTCGTGCATATTTATCGCATGAAAACGCCTATTGTAAAGAAAGTAAAGCTTTAATTTTTAAATTATTAAATGAAAATTAAGTGAAAATTATATCAACAAAACTGCCGACAGAGGAAAATAAAATGCTATGCCGCTGCAGCTTGTTTATTGGAGAATCGATGTTGACTTTAGTTCGGCCGTTCGCAGATTTTGCTGAACTACGGCTGGCTTTATGTTTTGTTTTTTAAATAGGCATATTACTGAGTCGAGTGTTCGATAATGGCCGTTGTGAATTCTTGAAGCCCAATTCTGAGATAGATTAATGATTATCATTTTACAATTGGTGATTAATTCAATTATGATATTTTATGAGTTCTTTTTATTTCTTCCATGCATTCATTTCTGTTACATTCATGTTTTTTCAATTTATTGATAAAACAATCGGAATTCAAGTCCTATCATTATCTCAAGTAAAAAAATAAATATTATGAAATTCGGGTGCAAATAAAACCGGCGAGAATGAGAATGAATGCAGAAAAATAAAATAGAACGGTTTAGAATGAACTCCGGATGAATCAAACCTAACAACTAGCATTACAGTGTGTAAATAAAATTATCGCTGTATCGGATTACGGGTGGAACAATAGAATATGGCTAAACCAACATTTCGCGCGCTGGAATTAGAGAACAAATCCGTTTTGAATGGAATTCCGACTTGACACGGAACTGTTACATCGGAAATTGCCCGGCATTGTTGCTCAAAAACGTGGCTTTTATTCTGGAACTTTCTAAAATCATTAATCAGGATTCACTTTGGCAGTGACCCAAGTCCTTATTCCTCATTTGTATTTACAGAAAGAGTTTCTGACCATAAATCATAGAGATTTATGATTTTTTTTAAACACGCGCGGTGATGGATGCATTTGGAGTACGACTCATTTGGAGTCCGGCTCTTTTGTACATTGCGTGATTGGATTAATACATTCCGAATTTAAATTATAATGGGAGAGCAATACATAATTCCGTTAAGGTTCGGTTACACGGTACGAGCAGCTAAAGTGACAGAAGGCATCTGCTACGCTCGTGTACTCCACGCGAGTAGCTCGACTCGCCTCCCCGAGTCACACCATGTACGCTGATGACGTCGTAGTATACAGAATGCCCAGGCCAATTCGCCTAATCGAGTTGTGTCTGTGGTGGGGGAAGGCTAGTGGCGAGTGACAACAAAAAATGTTATAGTAACTCGCACGCGAGCAAGTGACCCACACACGACAGTGACTCGTATGATGCGTTCACACGGCGCAAGTAGCTGCACCTCAGTAGCTGACTACTGACTAGGCCAGTCCACATGTCAGCTCGCTCCATGTAATGCCTAAATTACATGGAGCGAGCTGACACAGGCATAGTTACACTAGTTTTTATTATAAGTAGGCTTTATAATTATTTCAATTCTTTATTTTGCGCCAGTATTCCATTGTATATGAGAACCCCCATCTTATTCATTTCAATACAATTCCTAGTTCCTACTTGTTAATTTACAAGGGTTTGAACGTTCTATCGCAAAATTTCGTTGTCCCTGTTTTCATGTCTCTAAATTATCGATTTTTGAAAATAAAATGCCAACGCGCAATAACTTTCACAAAGGTTTAGTAACCAAATAGGGCCAATACTACTTGAAATGGCGGTATAATATTACGAAATAAATCAAATCGCGCCATTAATTTAGCTTCGTTTTTATTGGCGACTGAACAAACCACTTACTGGGAGTAATTAGGCGATAACTGAGACACTGGCGCTTGTTGCCGTCTTGTTTCGTGTTATTAATTACTGGAAGCGTTGATAAATCACAGTTGATCATCTTAATATTCGAGATATTTGAGATGAGGTACTAAATGGGCAATAGCTACTGTACTCAGTAAAGGAGGAAACGTTTATTTGTTTGCACCGGAGCTCCAAAACTACTGAGTTGGTTTTGATTAAACACATTAGATTACGAGAAAGAAAAATTACACAGAGATAGGATACTAAGAATTAAGATACCTTAATATTATCTTCTTCTCTCTCTTATATATAAAAATGGATTTCTAAATGTGTTAGTCGCGCTAAAACTCGAAAACGGCTGAACGGATTGGGTTGATTTTAGTCTTAAAATATTTGTAGAAGTCCAGGGAAGGTTTTAAAGTGACACGAAGTTCACCGAGACAGCTAGTATCGTATGAAAATAATCCTTTATTGCGGGATGTGGTTTTCAAGTGCGCGGAGTCACGCGAATTTTTAGTCGTAATTTAAAAATTAAAAACAAAGCATAATATCTTAAATGGTATTATAATTAGAAAACAAGTAGTGACGTATTAGTAAGATGCATCTAACTACTATCTTAAATATTATAATATCAGCTACTCAATCGAAAAATTTACAAATTACCCAATCCAAAGCCAATAAGAATTAAGTGTGAATCGATGGACCGTAATAACTACTATCCGTTATTTAAAGCTTGATTCGAATTAACTAAACTAGGCCTACAAAGTTACACTTAAAATTAATTAAACTTTGGATTAGGCAGCAGAAGTACTGAGCCGTTAAAATGCCTAACTGTGTCGCCTCTATTGAGTTGTTCCTCAGTAAATAGAGTAAATAACTTGGAGCTTGTTTTAGTAAATACTAACAATACAGTACATTAAAATTCACGGGTGTATGTTCAAAATTGTTGAGACCACGTTTGTCGACTCCGTTGCGCCAAAATTCGTTTGGTGCGTGGGACCCTGCATTTTTTCAGGATAAAAAGTATTCTTATCCCTGGACTTATATCTCCATACCAAATTTCAGAAAAATCGGTTCAGTAGTTTGGGCTTGAAGAGATAACAGACAGACACACGGAGAGACAGATAGGCACACTTTCACATCTATAATACTTATTCAATAGATAGTTGTTAAATATGTTTGACGAAAATGGTGAAATAGTCAATATAATATCACTAGCTGCAATTATTGTTGCCTGTAACTTTGTTTACGACGGGGTAATCGTACATTTTTCTGCGATAAAAATCAGTCGAAACAGATTCTACAGTTCAAGTGCGAATAAACAACCGAAAGACATACAGACAAACTCCACAATTATAAAATTAGCATGCATGATGATGATGAATCCTTAATCACATATATCGCGCAATCGGTGAGTGTGAATCCTGGGAGTCGAAGAAAGAATTATCGTTTGCGGATCGGGTCGCTGATGCGGCCGTTTGGCCCCAGGCCAGACATCTTGTAATTCACTCGCGCGGAACGAGATTAACATGACATCTGGTGGTTTGAGCGCTTTTTCCGCAAACAAAGAAGTCGATGGCTAAGGGACTAAGCCAATAGTACCTGTCAAATATAATAGATATGCAGGCTATGATGTGCAGGACATCCATACTAATATTATAAATGTGAAAGTTTTTTTGTCTTAATTCTTCACGCTCAAACCGAAACGGTTTTGCTGAAATTTGGTAATTATACTTTTTATCCCGGAAACATGTACACTTCCCGCGCGATAAACAAATTTTAGCTCAACGGAGTTGCAGGCGTAAACTAGTCCAATAAATATAATTTTGTGTCGTGATGTTTGTTACCAAACTGCTTAACCGATTGTGTTAAAACTTGTCCTTAAGGTCCGATGATCAATATCTATTTTTTTGACCGACTTCCAAAAAGGAGGAGGTAATCAAGCCCGAAATTTACAGGCTACTCTATTATGAGTTATGACCCACAAAATCTGATTTTGTAGTCAAATAATAATAATTGCCAAGCTACTGTTCCGAATGCATTGTTAGAATAGCGGAACATAATTTCGTACTAGTGATAATAAATGCAAACGTGTGTTTGTTAACTTTTCACGCCCAAACCGCAAAACCGATTTGCATGAAATTTGTTTTGGAGAGACAGTAATATGTAAATTAATTATACAAGAATCAAGATATTTTTGTTGCGACAAATCCGAAACATTTAACTAATGTTGGTATTT
Organism: Polyommatus iphigenia; assembly: GCA_963422495.1. Lineage (NCBI taxonomy): Eukaryota > Metazoa > Arthropoda > Insecta > Lepidoptera > Lycaenidae > Polyommatus > Polyommatus iphigenia. The sequence goes on from OY730177.1 coordinate 11,766,234, forward strand.
ATTATGCCATAAAAAACGCAAAAGCTAAAAATTAGCAACATAGAAACATCACTGGCAATTTATATAGACGTGTTATGTCGAACTCTTATCATTTCCGAGCCAATGACCCGATTACAACCTGGACTTAACAGCCGCAGAAATAAATCCATTTAATGTAATTTATTTATCTGTAGCTCCCCATTTGTAATTTCATTGTTTCCATTTGAGTCAGGAATATAATTTATGGTGATGTGTTTGTGTTCTTTTTGAAGTGAAAACTTATATTTTGCGTTGTGCACGTGACATGGTCGAAAATTCTTAATACATAGGTAGATAATAACTATAATCTCCAATCTCCATATCTCCAACGCGGTGCAGTAGAGGAAGTAGTGGTAATATTATACCGAAATTCAAACTCCAAACCCCGTTTATATTCTTTTTATAATAAATTATATTCTCTACTTAGCAGGTGTCTATAATCTATGTCATATAGAACCCACTTGCCAAAGTTTGTAAGTGTTATATTTCCGAGATTTTTTGATAAATTCGTGTATGGTATTCCGTTTTTACATAGATGGATAAAAAGTGTTTTTGTTCGAATTCTAAAACTGTAAGTTGATAACCTATCCACAATAACCAATCAACAAAGAAGCCACAATTTCTGAAACCAATAAAAATATTCCGACCAAACGGCCGCAAAGTTACTAAAATTTGACAGGACAAATTAAACATTTACAAAACAAATTCTCCCCAACCGATTTACATTTCTCGCGAATTATTTACGAATAAATTTGCCGATATTAACATTTATTTGAAAACATGTCGAAATCTAATGAAGCCTCAGTCAAACGTCCAAATTCTAGCCACCAAAAAAGTGCTTAATTGCTCCCAAGGAGTGAAAATTCGGGTACGAATTTATAGGGCCATTTGGATGCAAATGACGACTTCTCGGTCCTGCGGCATCCCGGGAATAAGTGAGAAGCGTCTTATGGGAGATTGTGATGCTCTTTAGTATTTATACGGGAAGTGAAGCGTGAAAGTGCGTATACTTTTGAATTTCGAGTTGTCCCCGAATAAATTGTTTCGGGGCGAAAGGTAAATCTCGAATGTTTTATTAATGTTATCGAGATCGTTCTATTTCAGATTTCTGCGGCGTAAATACGATTTTGCACGCGCTTTTTAACACATTCCACGAGTAGATAAAGCCTCTTTGTTCTGCCATGAGTATATTTGTTTACGAGTACAAGTTTGTCGTCTACATAAAAAAATACACAATCTGTGAAAATTTCAGAACTCTAGCTATAGCGGTTCTTGATATACAGCCTGGAGACAGACAGACGGACAGACAGACGGACAGACAGACGGACAGACAGACATCGAAGTCTCATGAATAGGGTCCCGTTTTTACCCTTTGGGTACGGAACCCTAAAAATACTATCGATGGCTATAATTTCAATCCCATATTCATATCTACATTTTATGGCAGTGTTACATATAAGCTATGTCCACACTATGCGCTTTCGTCTTCAATTTTCGTCATCTTCTTTCATTCAACTTTCGTTTTGGCGCATTCAATAATTGAATGCGTCAACGACCGCAACGCCAACATTGTAATTTTTGAAGTTTTGGATACGGTCATGTCTCACGTTCGCTGTTGACTGCGCTAAAACGCATGCCCTTGACGAACAGAAAAAGGCACAGTGTGGACAAAGCTATTGGTTAATCTATTGACGTAAGTCAATCAAAAGCGTTAGTGAATAAACCCTTATCATAAACTTTAGGAATTATTATTATGCATTGGTGTAATATTCTAATGGAAATATAATATAGCAGCTGCTGTTAAACCAAATACATTAAATATTATACAAGATTGGTTTGAGATAAAAGATTGTAACCTCAATTTAAAACCGACCAAACTTTATTTTCTCATTCGACAAAAACTCGTGCATTCGTAACGGAAGGCGAACGGCTGTCGATTCTCTCCGTCACTTGCGAAGCCTTCTTGAACTGGAACTTTAGCAAAGACGTTTCCTTTATCGCTTCTATGGCATCGCCGATCAAACGGTATGAAATTGACATAAGCGTTCGATAAAACAAAGTCGACACATGACTCATGTTAATATTATGTTAATTCTGTAAATTATTGTGATCGGCGGTTCTTTATGGCTAACCGCATACTAAAGTTTTTCATATTCGATTTCCGAACTCATTTTTCGTAACTGGAAGTCTGAATGCATGGAATCAGTAGACAATGTATTTTTTCCGAACGAAACGAATTCCGCACGTGCGTTTCGAGTGCAAGCCGGCGCGTTCAAAAATAAGAAAAACGAACGTTTGCACTAGACTTCACTAGTGAAGAAAAACGAACGTTTGTAGTTTGTACTAGTCTCACGGAATTTTAAATCTAAATTTTACTTTAGGAAATCGAATGTGGAAAACGTGTGTATGCGGCCAGCCTAAAGAAGCCACAAAGAAAACGTCTTGACTGGGGTCTCTGGAACTTTAAAATGTATACGCCACAAAGGATTGAACGTCGAAGTTGTTTAGTGCGAGTTCCCAAACAAAGACAAAACAAATCTTTGTCCGAGCACAATGCGTTTGTCTGTTACACCAGAGGTTTTGTTTCAGAAACAACGGGAAAAATTATTTGTGCCACAAAATATTGTCCTTGTGTTATATAAATGGAACTAGTATAGATGACGCCCGCAACTCCGTTGTGCCAAAATTCGTTTATCGCGCGGGAAACGTACGTTTTCCCAAAATAAGAGTAACCTATGTCCCGGGACATAAAGTATCTCCATAGCAAATTTCAGCAAAATTGGTTCAGCAGTTTGAGCGTGAAGAGGTAACAGACAGACAGACATACACACTTTTGCATTTATAATATTACTTTCTAGAATGGATAGTCATTATTTTTCCTGTATATACCTGTAGGCCACAGGATCAGAAAATGTTTAAATATAAAATATATTTGATACATTTCTCATATCTATTTCCTACCAATATTCTAATTATTCGTTAATTTGCAAATAATTTGTGAAGAAATTCTTATAACATCCCGGTAATCGAAGTATCTCCATAACAAATGTTACCGAAATTGGCTGTGCAATTTCGAAGTGTTTAAATTCGTAAAGATTCAATTCCTTAACTAATGTAAAATATGATCGTTGCAATAAAAGCTCCTTGCCGTGAGAGGTCTTAATAACATCGACTTAATAATTATCGCGGAGACAGTTATGTGCAGGAACATAAAATTTCACCGTAAAATTTACGCTTAAAGGCTGTCCTAATATATGAGAGTTCCAATAAGGAACCATCCATGAAGTACGCCACACCATTTTCGACAGGATTTTTAGACCCCTCAACTCCTTGTCACATATTTTGTGAGACCGCTTCCCTAGTGTCAAGTCACAAATTTGCAACTTTACATCTAAAAATTAATACTATCTCAATATTTTACAATTTCGCGATTCAATTTATTAAATTTAAAATGTGATGTGACAAACATAAAGACCCACAGCCCACTCCTTGTCACACCATATCAATCGCTTTTCCTCCCCCCCTTTACGTGTGATATACTTAATGGATGATCCCTAAAGAGATGACGCGTTAAAAGGCGGCAAGAGGTTCGGACGGACGCTTCCGGCACTACCCTGCCCACCCGTGCCCATCCGGGGCCGTCCGGGGCCGTACTCATCCGGGCACGACCCGGTATCCCCATCTGGGGCCACCGGAGATGGCCCATTCATCGTTATCGACATCTATGAGCTTGCACCAACCTTGTAGCGGTTTTGAGAAATACGATTTAATGGCTTCATTGTGCACTTAATGTTTGCTTTTACGAGTATATTTTCTGTTTCTTTCGGAGTTTGTCGTTGTCGACAAAGTAAATAAAAAAAGTCAGTGGTATAATAGTAGAAAATTTTAAAGGTTTCTTAATTTGACATACGTTAACTTGCTCCCTTGCTTGTATGCCTCCGTGGTCCGGTGCCTAGAGCCATGGCTCTTGAGTCTTGACTCGGAGGTCGTGGGTTTGATTCCAACGTTAGAAACGCGTTATTTAATAGTTTGGACAATGATCCATGTGTCGGATGGTAATGTAAAAAGTCAGTCCTGTGCCTGAGCTCTCGCCATTCGTTTCGGTCTTCTGTCAACTGGGTTAAGAGAGTAAAGGAAGAGAGAGTGTTTTTTGTACTGCGCTCACACTTAGGCACTATAAAATCACTCCTGCGTAACTGGCCTGGTTATCGAAAAAACCGGCCACCGTCACCGAAACCACTGCAGGAGTTATCACTTGCTTGCACACACTTTTTTACACACGCCTTTAAATTTTATTACCTAATTTTCTCGAAAGATTTATTTTTATTGAATTCTAAAGAAAAGCTAGGTAAATGTGTAGACGTAATGAATGTAGCATTTTAAACTATTTAGCGCAGAATGCTATTAGACCATAATTACTTTGCGCTAGACCCTGCATTCAATGTCTAATTTATTTGCCAGACAGTGCAGACTATTCCTAGTTATATTACCTCCGATGATACCTTTATGGCAATGAAATAGGGATCATGTTTAAAGCACAAGAAATATATATCGGGACGGCCTGTAGCTCTGCGTAGACCAGCGACCGATCGCAAAAAACGCACAATATTAATTATAAATTGGTTTTTAACAGTAACATAACAATATAACATAACAATAATAACAGCCAACTGAATGTATCGTGGTAGCCATTGCACCAAAATATATTCAGTATATTCTTAAAATAATTGCTTACTCTTAAAATTGATAATTAATTGACAAAGTTACCCAATAATTTTAAATAGCTAAGCTTCTACAATATGGCTCTTGTCACAGGCAAAACCTGGTCTAAAGGTTGTAACAAAAATACACGGTAATAATACTTTAGTGTACTTGTTGTCTTTAACCCATCAGTCGTGGCAAAACGAGACACAATAGCTTTTTCATTGTTATCGCGGCCGGATGTGGCCGCTTGGGGCTTCATGAATTAAAATACAGTTCACTGTACCGGTAGCGCTAAAATAATTACTGACTAAGAGACAAGAGTATGTTTCTATAAAAATGCCCCAATAAAGGAATGAATTGTCATATTTTAATCATACAAAATTAAAGAGCTTTCAGAGCTGCTACTTAAACAGTGAACACTACTTTAAAAGTATGATCACTTCTATACAGCGGGGCTAAAATGGTCACATTTAGCAATTCCTCTCAATCAATTCACAAAATGAATTGTCAAAACTGTCAAACTCACGAATGTCAAATTAGTACGAATTTAGACATCTGAATTGCAAGCAGAGTGTCAATATTGCATTTTTAAAAATGTTTAATGAAATCAGGCGTTACTTTGCGGAAATCCATAGCTTAAAATTTAGTTTGTTATTATTTTTAGCAATATTCCGCGAAATAAACTTCCACCTTTAAGTAAATGAGTGAGTGTACGCATAGGCATGCGTACAGCACCTCCCTCCTCCCACACTGCCTATGCGTACACTCGCATGCAAGAACTTGCAAACACCACCACCACACAAGCAATAATGTTGGCAAATCCGTGCAACGCCCCTCACCACCATGCAGGTTGAAAACCTCGACGCGCGTTTCGCTCCAACACCGGAGCATCCTCAGGATGTGGACTCTACGAACAACGTCCGTCAAGTGCCGCCACCGGCCAAAACACCGCCTTTTATACCCTATCGAGCCCCGCTACTACCCCCACTACCCTCACCAGTACCCCCGAACATATTAATAAGCGGTGACGTAGTCAAGCAAGTTTGGTCATTCAACAATGCAAATCTGTTATTTTTCTTTTCTTTTATGATCTCTAATTGTTCCAACACGCTCAGCCGAAAGCCTTTATCGCATTTATGTAAAATTTTATAGGAATGGCCATCGGGCACGGTATGATTACTATCTAAAGGATGTTTAGCAAAATGTGACTTATCAGGATGACCATTCCTATAAGCCGCGATATGTTCTTTATACCGAGTCTCAAAGCTGCGTCCAGTTTGACCCACATATACACTATCGCATTCAGGACAATCGATCTTATAGACACCGGACTGATATTTTTCATCAATCCGGTCTTTGTTATGACATAAATGATGTTTTAAAGTATTGTTTGTCCTGAATGCGACATGCATATCGTTGTTTTTCATTATTTTGGATAAGCGTGCAGATACCTCTCCCATGTAGGTTAAACTGGACTTATATCTAACTACCTCCTTATCAATAGGACCTGCGTACAAAAACTTAACCATTTAAACCAACAAACCAAACAATAATACTACTATTCATGTATAGTCATGTCATCCTTGGCAACACAAACTCGCGGCCTTTCATAGTTATGTGGCGGTACCCACAATTCGCCTAACATTCCTGCATCGCGCTATCGAAGTTTTCTGAGCGCGTCGGTATATATACGACAGCTGAAATGTATCACGTGGGCTTCGGCCTGACCGGGCATAACACCTCGCTCGGTCGGAAGATCTTCCTTTGGCCACCACGCATTATTCCCACATTGGTGACCCTCGACAGAACACGCCTCCTTCATCATCATCACTCCCCGCCCCTCCGCACCGCGCCAGCCAGCATCGCCTCATTGGGTACCTCGTCCACTAGCCGCAATGTACCGTGGCCTGGGCGACTCCCCTTCGGCATCATCGGGCTTTCTCACTACACCGACCGGTCAGCAAGCAGAGCACATCTCTCCTGGTCAGCAAGTAGCATCGGCCCCGCACGGCAGCTATCCGACTCACTGGATCCCGTGCAGCAGCTTACAGTTCCGACTCACTGGGACTCACTGCAACAGTTCCGACTCACTGGAACTCACTGGCACTGGCGACTCAAGCGACAAGACTTCAAGATTCGACCTCCGGTCTTCGGGGGGGGAGTGATGTGGCGGTACCCACAATTCGCCTAACATTCCTGCATCGCGCTATCGAAGTTTTCTGAGCGCGTCGGTATATATACGACAGCTGAAATGTATCACGTGGGCTTCGGCCTGACCGGGCATAACACCTCGCTCGGTCGGAAGATCTTCCTTTGGCCACCACGCATTATTCCCACAGTTACATTCATAGATTATTATCGATCCCTCTTAGTAAAGGTAATTATCAAAATGAGTTTAATATCATTTTCCAAATTGCGATATCCAACGGATATAGTCCAAAAATTATTAATAATATTTTGAAAAATAAAAACAAGAAAGAACTGGTTAAGTTTTTGTTTGAGACACACACACACAGCTTTGAGACTCGGTATAAAGAACATATCGCGGCTTATAGGAATGGTCATCCTGATAAGTCACATTTTGCTAAACATCTTTTAGATAGTAATCATACCGTGCCCGATGGCCATTCCTATAAAGTTTTACATAAATGCGATAAAGGCTTTCGGCTGAGCGTGTTGGAACAATAAGAGATCATAAAAGAAAAGAAAAATAACAGATTTGCATTGTTGAATGACCAAACTTGCTTGACTACGTCACCGCTTATTAATATGTTCGGGGGTACTGGTGAGGGTAGTGGGGGTAGTAGCGGGGCTCGATAGGGTATAAAAGGCGGTGTTTTGACCGGTGGCGGCACTTGACGGACGTTGTTCGTAGAGTCCACATCCTGAGGATGCTCCGGTGTTGGAGCGAAACGCGCGTCGAGGTTTTCAACCTGCATGGTGGTGAGGGGCCTTGCACGGATTTGCCAACATTATTGCTTGTGTGGTGGTGGTGTTTGCAAGTTCTTGCATGCGAGTGTACGCATAGGCAGTGTGGGAGGAGGGAGGTGCTGTACGCATGCCTATGCGTACACTCACTCATTTACTTAAAGGTGGAAGTTTATTTCGCGGAATATTGCTAAAAATAAATAAATAATCAAATCTGTTAACAATAAATGCCTCGAAAACAAAATTTGTGTTTTTTCATAAAACAGCTGCCTTAAACTGCAAATCTTTACTCTATTTGAGTATACATAGCTGTTCTGCCAATGGGCGAGAGTCCTGTAATTGTCCCCAAATTCAAAGAGTACCAAACGTAAAATATCTTGGCATAATTTTAGATGAGAAGTTGTCCTTTAGGGAACATATCTGCCTACTGACCTCCCGTATTCGAAAAATAATACCAGTTCTGAAAAATCTACGCAACGCAGCGGACCCTCACTTACTAAGAACCATATACCTAGCACTCTGTCAGTCCATCATAAACTACTGCATATCTGTGTGGGGAGGTGCAGCGTCTACCACCCTTATAGCGGCCGAAAGAGCTCAGCGTGCTTTACTTAAAGTTGCTCTGAACAAGAGGAGAAGATATCCCACTTCTGCTCTGTATCAAGAATTTCGTGTATTAAGTGTTAGGAAACTCTACATTCTAAGAGCAGGAGTGGCTATGCACAAGCATATCCTTAGCTCCTCCCATTACATAACACTACTGAAACAAAGGTCTTTTAGGGTTCCCGCAGTCGCCGTCACAACTTCGTTTGCTCAAAAATTTGGCTTGTTTCTCTTGCCTTACATATACAATAACCTTATTAAATTATGCCAAATTGATAAGTTATCTTTTATGAAAGCTAAGACTGTTCTTTTTGATACTCTTCTTGGAATTTCGTACGAGGAAACTGAAAATTTGATCAAAATTATGGAATAAAGTCATGCACACACACACACACACACACACACACACACACACACACACACACACACACTAATAACATCAATAAAACAACTTTGAATTTATTGTAATTATATTACTAATTATTATAAAAAAATGTAACTCACTATTATAGTAACTTCGTTTCGTCCCCACAGGACAGGCATCGCCTAGTGTGGGGATCCGTTATCGCATATTATGTTAAAATTTTTTGGTAAATAAATATTTGTATTTGTATTTGTAAATAATAACAAACTAATTTTTTTTAAAAAATGAATCATATTATGATTCACAATATGATTCTCCAAAGCGACCATTTTAGCCCCGCTGTACTCGGCGGAGCATGGCAGTAGCGGTCATTGACTCCCTGTCAAAAACTTGTCATTTTCTATACAAAGCCGCGATTGTCAACATCTGACACTACATTGTCAATCGCGGTTTATATAGAAAATGACAAGTTTTTGACCAGTCAAAAACATGGCGGTAGCGGTCATTGACTCCAGAGTCAATGACCGCTACCGCCATGTTCCGCCGAGTACAGTAGTATAAAATTCATGTCATAGATATCATGACCAAGCCAACTGCGGACATAAATTATTGAAATAGTACCTCATTTTGGCCATTTATTGCTGTGTAATGAAGCAAAAAGTACACAAGTGAGTTGGATTATTTCCAGCCAGCCTCATTTGAAGTTGCATTTTATTTATTGCCCGACAGCGGGCCGGGAATTGAATTCGAATTACAATAAAAATTCTTGTGGCAAACAGACGGCGGGCACTTAAAATAATATCTCTGCTTGCGCAATTCAGTTGTGGCGAACTTTTCTACTTATGCTCTGTTTATGTTTCCATTCGTTTACATTTTGGTAAATTGTGTGTAGCATCCTCTTCTTTTGTTACTTTTTTCTTAGCCCGTACTGTCCCACTACTTACGTTAAGATACATTTTTAAATCCTAAAAGAAATTATGTTGGAACTAGTTAAATATACTAAAATGTCCTCAAAAGTTATTAATTTTTTTTTGTGCAATTTGGAAACATTTTGCTGTAAGTTGTATTTTAAACGATGATTTGTTGTTATCGATCCACGATAGTTTAAAAGTTTGTTTAAATAGAATTTAAAAAAAATATATTACTTATCATAAAAATTTTAACAGTTACCGCAGCCGTTTAATTTTAATGATATCATTAAAAAAAGACGGGTTGCACTCCGGGAGTGCCGGCAGAAGTGAAAACTTGATTATTAACGTTGTGCATAATTTTTTTTAACCCATTTTTTATGAAAATTGATTTTTAAAAAAATCTATTTTTTTAATTAATCGAAACCCTTACAATCGATTAAATTTTAAACCCATTTTTTATGAAAATCGATTTTTAAAAAATCGATTTTTTTAATTAATCGAAACCCTTACAATTTTTTTAAGCCATTTTTTATGAAAATCGATTTTTAAAAAATCGATTTTTTTAATTAATCGAAACCCTTACAATCGATTAAGAAATATCGACAATCGAAAAAAAACAATCGATTGTTCGATTAATCGATTTCGATGTTACAACACTACTCTCCAACCGTCTTACGGTTTTTCGATCAGCACGAGAATCTGACGCGAGTTTCACAGTTTTTACCCATCCTACAAAAGTGCTCAACGCCGCTAAAGAAGTTTTCACTTCAAAAACTGTTTTGAGTAGGTAATCCTGAAAAACAAAGAAATGCGTTTGATTGTGTTGTCGTAATGTACAATATTATATGCTGAGTTGAAACACATCGCGTCGCGGCAGAAAAATTCTTCCAAATTATTGCCCTTATCTATACTGGCATCATCTAGGTTTCTATATAAACCGTGAAGTTTATATAGAAACCTAGATGAATGAAGAACCCTTGATAGTGAGGTGCCCGATGTTGTCAATCGCGGCTTTGTATAGAAAATGACAAGTTTTTTAAAGGGAGTCAATGACCGTTACCGCCATGTTTCGCCGAGTACAGTATAGTTTCCAAAATAGCTTTGTAGAACATAGAACGTCACACAAATCATCGAGAATCGAACAATATGGAACGTGTTCGTGCGACAGCAAACACCGGAATGTATGATATACATAATGTTGACAGAATACTCAAAGTAACCTGATCTCAAAACGCTATTGTGGACCCCTCGTGGACCCCTCATAGACCGCTTTCGACCCACGTCAAGCCCGTCCCACCTTGACAGTTACATTATTAACACGTGTGCTATACGTATGATATCAATATAGCCCTAATAAAAAATAGCCTTTTCGCTTTATTACGGATGGAAATCTGCGTAATCCTTTTTTGTTTTGACTTAACTTTTGTTTCAAAGTCAGGTTACGTCGAAACGAAAGCGATGCGACGATGCATAGTAGCGATACAATATTTTCATTATGTTGCATATTCTTAAAATATTACGAAAACCAATGTAAAATTAAATTTGTAGCAGCGCCTCGCGTCGCGTCGGGTTGTGTCACGGCAGTGTAAATTCACTCAAAAAGTTCAAGTTATATAATCAAAATTGTATAATTTATTATAAATGTGAAAGTTTGTTGCCTCATAAACGCTCAAGCCACTAAACCGACTTTTAAAAATTTTGGTATAAAGATTGTTTTAAATCCTGTAAGAATATATAGATATAAGGCAATTCCGAGAAATGGTTCCAATGATATAAGCGATTTAACGCAAAAAAGTTGCGGGCAACATCCAGTAGCTATAAAGTCACACCTCAGGATCTGTCTACTTCGATATTCATTCTTATGCTGTTGACGTCAGCAATAAAAGTAATGGAAATTGTCGTTTGATCGAATATCTTCCGATGAAATCTATCATTCAGAAAACCTTTTACCGTAATGACGGATGGAAATGCACTACAAAGTATATCAATGTTTATTCAATCTTCCGAATTGTGGGGGTGATTTTTCCGAGTTTATGCGCTGTCGTTGGCCCGTAAACATATATAAAAACTCAAAGGTGACAGACTGACTGACTGACATAGTGATCTATAAACGCACAGCCCAAACCACTGGACGGATCGGGCTGAAATTTGGCATGCAGGTAGATGATATGACGTAGGCATTCGCTAAGAAAGGATTTTGATAAATTCCACCTCTAACGGGATAAAATAGGGGATGAAAGATAAATACTTCTTAACGCGAGCGAATCTGTGGGAAAAAGCTAGTTAAATATAATAATACAACATATATTTTCACCCAGTTATGTATGTATACTATCTATACATATAATAAAACTGTAGAAATGAAAATTCTGTACATTAAAGATATTCAAAAAATAATAAGCGGGGGGTGTTACTACATCGCTATAGAAGCTAAAAAAAGTTAGTGTTTTTGTCTGTCTGTCTGTCTGTCTGTCTGTCTGTCTGTATGTTTGTTCCACTATCACACGAAAACTACTGATCCGATTTGAATGCGGTTTTCGCAGATATTTTTGTCTTCTTCCAACTTAACATCTGGTGTATAAAAATTTTCCCCCCCACCCCTCTAAAGGGACGAAAGTGGGGTTCAGATTTTGTATAAGACTTTTGCTTTAACACGAAAACTACTGATCCGATTTGCATACGGTTTTCGCAGATATATTTGTCTTCTTCCAACTCAAAATCTGGTGTATAAAAATCACCCCCCCCACCCCTCTAAGGAGAGTAAAGAGTGGGTCAGATTTTGTATCAAACTTTTTTCTTTAATGGACTTACTTCATATTATTAATACAATAATAATTACGTGGATATGTGTGGTGTAGACTTGTTTGTATGTATATTAAGGACGTTCTATGAAAAGATAGCACACAATCACAGAATAGTAAATACGAGTAGTTACTATAATGGATAACGATATTTTCCTTTATTACATTTAAATAAAATTAAAATTTAAATAATACATGACCTGGTGGACTTCGTATCACTTCCCTTATAATATATGACTTCCCTGGGCTTCCACAAATATTTCAAGACTAAAATTAGCCGAATCAGTTCAGCTGTTCTCGAGTTTTAACGAGGCTAGCAAAATTTAAAATTAATTTGTATTAATATAGATTAAGGGCCTGTTTCACCACTTCCTGATAAGTGTGAATAGCCTATTTGACACTTTATCAGAAAGTGGTGATACAGGCCCTAAATCTGGATAAATATTTAGTGTATCTTAACAAAAACAGAAATAATATGGCGTGTATACTTACTAAGCCTTTCTTAACTAAGCGATATGAAAGTTTAATATTATCTCGCCGACCAAGACCTTCCTTAAAACTACCATTCACGGGCGTAATCCTCTAAACCTCTTAACGCCACTATCTACTCCTTTTGGTTATAAACTTTATTAATAACTAGATGCTGCCCGTGGCTCTACTTGTTAAATGAAGTTATAATATTATTATTATGAACGAAGAGAATATTCGTTTTTACTTGCACATGATCGACGTGCAATCATGGTGGTGAGCATTGTAATTTTTTTTTGTCATGTAGTGTCTACTGTAGACATTTATAGACATAATTATATTATGTAGTGCATAATCTTTATCAGAATAAATCAAATATGTAGGTCGAATTTTTATACTTAGACAGAAATAAAGAAATAATTGCTAAATAGCCCACGCCTAGAAGAAATTCAACCTACGATATGTAGATGATATAATAATAATATGATGACGACATTAACATACCACTCACTGATTTATCACAAAATATCAGAAACTATAACACCTCCAAGCTCGGAGAATTAGGATCCGTATAAGATGTAGACATTTCACTTCAGAAGATGTGATATATCTTGAAGTAATAATAACTCCCATACCGGTTTCGGTGACGGTGGCCGGTTTCATTGAAACCGGGCCAGTTACGCAGGAGTAATTTTATAGTGCCCAAGTGTGTGCGCAGTATACAAGAGCACTCTCTATTCCTTTACTCTCATAACCCAGTGGGACGAACGACCGACACGACTGGCGAGAGATCAGGCGCAGGACCGACTTTTTACATGCCCATCCGATGCATGGATCATCTTACTTGTCAGACAATCAGGTGATCAGCCTGCATTGTCCTAACCAAACTTGGAAATAACAAGTTTCCAACGCGGGAATCGAACGCACGACCTCCGAGTCAAAAGCCGCGCTCTATACCACTGGACCACGAAGTACATTATGTATGTACAATGTACGTACAAATGCGCTCAAAGATACACAGTTTTAACGAAACTAAAAACAATCGGATCTACAATCATTGACTGCGCCATTTAAAGTAATGTAACTAAGAACAGAATGTATAATTTTCAGTTACAGGGTAGTAGGAAGTGCACTTTGTTTTAATTGGACTTTTCACTCCAGTGCAAGAACTGAAGAGACAAGTTTCGCGAACTTAAAAGCATAGTTACCAAGCTGAAATATTTCATTTGCTGCCATTACTACAGTATAAATATCATACAGTAAACTTAAAGTCCTTGAAATTGAATTCGACCATCACAGAGACTAAAAAATAATTTGAAATCACGTTAATGTGTGCGTACACCTGATTTGGGCGGTCTATTCCGTTCTGTTTTGGTATATTACATTTTATTTGCGTTGGGGAAATGCGCTTACGCAGCCCCATCACCTCTGCCTCTTCAGGCTCAACTCGTGGACAACATTCCACATTCCTCCTCGACGATGCGCTGGAACACCTAGCGCATCGTTTCCTACCTGGGATTCGATGTCATGGACGACGGCAGCCCCATACCGACGCCCCGAGTATTACCTGACCTTTACCTATACGATTATTGATCGATTCCTATTGACCCAAGATCCAGCGACAGCCAGATTTTGTCATTTTATAAAAGCTGAAAATTTTCTTGTATAATATGACTCTTATAGAGGTAAGGACGACTAGCAGTGGCTCCATAGTTATGGAGTTTCAGACGCGGTTACTTTAGGAGATATCCAGTTCTTAAAGTCTACCTACCCTGCGACCAATTAGTATAAACTTCAATTTTTGGAATGAAGTTCCTTTTCCCGCGTTCGGCGTAAATCTGAAGGCTAGACAGAACGATATTTGACCTTGATTTGACCTCGACACTTTTTTATTAGTACCTGCATGTTAGGGGCAGATGGCGTTGATAGTAAGTATTCCTGTGCGTCAACTAGATGGCGTTTATTAAAATAAACAGCGACGCGTTGTTAGTATTCCTGGGCGTCAATAGATGGCGTTGTTTTAATAATTTTTTTGAGTATATATTATTATGTATACAGGTTTTTTGATCATAAATGAATAACTTCGTTCCATTCGGGTGTCCCTTGACACCTCTCAAGTTTTTTTTATCTGATTTTCTCGCGATAACTGTAGGAATCTCGTCTTCTACTGGCGGTCAACCCGTTAGCCAATCAACATCGCCGTTTCAAAAATAAACTTCGGTCAAAAAACATACGAAAACGGGCTAGCCACATTTTGATTCATTAAAATGCGCTGATTTAAACAATCAGCCTGCCTTACTGCGACACTTCTGTTTCCAATTACAGGAATGATCTCACCCGTGAATTTTCGGACGATTGAGCTCATCTGTAATCAAAAAACCTTTTTGATTATTTTCGCCTGGGGTTAGTCCGTTAAATACAGAATGGGAAGTTCAGCGTGAAACCTCCTTGAATATTCTTGTTCAATAAAAACCCTTTCCGGGTTTGAATATTGTATTGGATTAACGGAGTTTTTCAGACTGTTTGAGTATTCGAAAACAATTTCCGTGGCTTTGAAAATTTTATTTATTAAATATCATTTAATCGTTGTCCTTTTATCTAAACTTAAAAGGATATTGATGTTCGTCGGCTCGGAAGAATATTGCTTTAAAAACGTCTCGATACAAATAAGCGTTTTACTAATCTTTATCAAGCTTTCGCCAGCAGGCCTGTCCGCTTTTTTTATTTACGTCGATTATGTACTAATAATGATTAAATAAGTGTTTGTACAAGCTCTCTAAAATGCTATTTTCATAAAAATATTTTAATTTTTAGTTCAAAGTGTATTTATGTCACTTCCATCATTTTAAGTAAAAGTACGTAAGATTTTAATGGAAGTCAGAAACCTTTTAAATTGCACCACAACAAGGACTTTTATCTAACTATAATCTAAATATATTTCAACAAGCTGTAGAAAGCAAACACCAAATGGTTTGTGAGATTACACGTTATTTCTTACTAGGGCTGCCAAAAGCAGACCGCAAGATTATAAAAAAAAAATGAAAAATCTTTATTCAATAACCAATATATTGTTTCATTCGATTGGCGCAAAGACAAAATATATCCAATTAAACATGACTCGGGTCAATATGAACTAACATTAACCTGTATAAGTTTGTAATATGAAAGTTTTGAAATTTTTATGTGTCACATTTACTTGTTATCAAAGTTCATAATATGTCCTTGAACGCTCTTCATCTTTCAGACTTTCGACAGCCCTATCCCGACCCTAATCCTTTCTCGTGTTACTAAAGCGTTGGAAAAACTTGACCGAGAGACTTAGCTCTTGTTAACTTGATCTCCAAGATATTACGTCTTCTATCGATTCTATCCTAGTGTAGGATAACTAGAAAATATATTGGAATAGTTTACGAAAAAATATCACAAAGAAAACGCGCGATAAAATATCATGTACTATCAGAGAACATTGGGAGATGGCGGACCAGCCCCCCTGGACAAGCGGCAAGCGATCATCGTAAACGCTAACGCTACAGAATGTATGGGACTTGACATTAGGAAACGCTAGCGAAGCGATGACTTATGTCAAATCGCATACATTTTGTGGCGTTAGCGTTAGCGTTTACGATAATCGCTTGCCACTTGTCTAGGGGGGCTCCGAAATTTTGTTGCATTTTGTCAAACTCGGGTTACAGATCACATCTTACTTTGAAGTAACATAATCCGACCAATAGACGTAGGTCCGCTATCTGCCCATGAATCAATTTCTTCGATGGTACAAGATGACGCCCACAACTCCATTGCGCCAAAATTCGTTTATCGCGCGGGAATCGTACGTTTTTACGGGATAAGAAGTATCCTATGTCCTTTCGCGGGATACCAAGTATTTGCCTACCGTACTTAAAAAAAAACAGAGAATATCGCATTTTAAATAATATTAGTACGAATTAGAATAAACGTTTTAAAAACTTAGATCAAGCTGCCTACAACATTGGTTGATCATATTATTATATTGTAAAATACAACTATTTAGTTTTCCAAGCACAAAACTAGTAATTGCTTGAACATTTTTGGCTATTATTTTTTACTTGAAGAAAATATTGCTATGTTGATACAACAAGGAGAAACTTACTTGGCATCTACTTTCATAGTGCGAGTATCAAATTACCTTTTGCGTATTATAAAGGGTGAAAAAAAAAAACAGTAAAATATTTCACCATATTATATTAATAGTATTTTATAAAAAGATAAAACCGACTTCAAATTTTTGTACGTAATTATGAATTAAAATTCCCTATCTCAAAAACTACTGAACTGATTTTGATCAAACTTGCAGTATTTTAGTGATTCTTTTTTTATTGTACTATAAAAAAAAGAATCACTAAAATCGGACTTGTGGTTCCGGAGAAATGCGTGCACAAACATAAAAACATACATATACATACATACACTTTTGAAATTTGGCACACTTGTTCAGAAGCTGTTATAGATTAACATATACAAAAACTGGGCGGTTCTGGATATATTACATACATACGCGTCGAATTGATAACCTCCTTTTTTTGAAGTCGGTTAAAAATAGTTTATTATACAATTTAAACTTAAAATACGAGTATTATTGTGGTTTATGAACACGCTTTAGAGTAATACGAGTAGTAATTAATTCTAATACAAGTTAGTACGGCGTAGTTAAGACAAAGTTAGGACATGTAGCTTAATTATCCTAGTTAAGCCTATGTTACATTAACAGGTCCTAGATTTATAGACTAATATTTTTCGAAGTTAAACGCTTGTTTTATTGTCATACTCATAAATAGTTAAGAAACACTAAAATTATACAATTATATACGCAGAACTGTCTGTCTGTTTGTTACCCCTTTACTCTAAAACTGGTCAATAGATTTTGGTATAATTTTGTGTGGATATAATTTGAGCCCCGGGAAAAAGGCAGGGTAGTTTTGTTTCGAAAAAATTACGTCTCGTCTGATTGTATCTTACATTAAGGCTCTCATGCCTTTACTCACGGCAAAACAATGTTTGTCGTGTCAATTAATCTAATATATAAAATTCTCGTGTCACAGTATTTGTGCGCGAACTCCTTCACAACGGCTCAACCGATCATAATGAAATTTTTTATGTCAATTCGTTAGGTCTAAAAATAGGTTTTTATCTACTTTTAATATTGATACTATATTTAATTTATATTTAATATGGCAAAATAATGTTCGCCGGGTCAGCTAGTAATTTTAAAAGATTCTAGAACGAGTAAAGGTAATTTTGGTAGTTTCTTCGCAGCAAAATCTTTGACTTTGATATATCTAAACCCTATATCAGATGATGCACAGTAAAATGCACATACGGCAGGATTTTTATGGATTTTCTCTAAAAGAGCTCGGTAAGAGCAACGTCTCGTTTGTCACCGCAAATATTTGATCCCAATCGTTAAGTTCGAGAGTTCAAGTTTAGTTTTCTGGCCATTCTGCTTTTAAGGTTTTATTCGAAAGTACTATTTTTACGACGAGGTATCCTGAGTATTAGAGTACGTACTAGATTAGTACTCGTAGTATCTATTATATGTATGTGTCTATTCTAGATATAGTCTACTGATTCTATTACATGCTAAAAGGCTCATTAGATAACGGCTGATAATAATAATAGATGGTCAGAATGACGTAGGCCAACTTGACCAGACGACGACTGCATGAAAGAAGCCAGTTATAATATAAGTTAGTACAGGTCTAAAAATTTCAAAAATCAATAGTCATCGATACTTAACTATAAAATAATTTTATGCGCTATGTTTAATGTAAATAATAAAATAATACCCTTTATTACTAATTGAAAATTTACAAGCCTTTTCATAGCGTTCATTATTCACCCCATTTAACGTCATAATTCAATATCCAATGTATGTAGAATGGGAATTAAACCAGGGCAAGGCTTGTTGCGAGAATTTTTCAAGTAATTCGGATTCTATTCACAACTGGAGGATGCCAAATGAACCAGACTGTGCTGCAGTGTGCCAGGAATAAAAGTAAATACATTGGGAACACCTCAACTACACATTAAGTAGTTTTGTTACATGTTTTGTGTTAACCTCCTGGGTATATTATAGGCTCCGTGTTTGGATTACAGCACATTACTTAGTCGGAAGTTTTAGTACGCGTTAGAAATTTTTTTTTTGTTTAGGACATTGCAGGCTAATCACCTGATTCTGTAACAAGAACTCAGAAATCAATGCGTTGTATGGGCATGTCAAAAGTTGGTCAGTCGTGTCTATCATGGGTTAAGAGAGCTTAAAAGAACAGAGGTGTACTCTACTCTCACACTTGGGCTCTTTAAAATTAATCCAGGTCATCTAGTACTGATTTCAATGCAACCAGCTTCGGTTATTTTATTTTTTCTTGTCTAATAGATTAGAATAATCACTTCACACTCGTCACAAACTACAAAAAAAGTATATTGGATTCTTTCGCTGTTTACTTAATATTATGTAAAATATAATATTATTATGATAATATTAATATGATATATTTATTTTAAATTACATCGCTCATTTCTTATGTAATGTATTTGCTTATTGTAGACGCGTAAAAACTAAACTGTATTTTCTTTACATAAATCCAACGAGCTTTTACTTTGCTCGAAAGTTAAACATAGTAATGAAAGGACTTAGTATTTTTAAATAACATTAAAGTCTCCTGGGCTCGCTAATTCTTAAAGGTGTAAGTTACAAAGCTTAAAAGCTCAGGATACAAAATGATGACCTGAAACTTTCACAGTGATGAGCTTTGAATTTTTATTCAAAAATCTTCAAACGGAATTCTTTTTCTGGATTTGTGCAAATTAAATTACTGCTTCGAACGGTGCAGAGGAAAAATCATATTCACATTTATATATAAGAACAGAAATTGAATTAATACTAGCCACTTTCTATTGCTTTCGTCGCGGTTTGGTTCATACAAACCATGATTTAGTTTCTGACTGTGTTAGCTTTTCAACGAAATTAGTTTTAGAATTTAGAATGTTCTCTATAGGTATATTGCGAATCTGTGACAAAAATATCAGAAAAAAATAGTATAACTGTGTTTATCTGTAAACTGGTGTTAATTTTATCCAAAAATAAATTGAATTAGTCATTTTTATTACTTAATAAAATATTAAACCTGTTTAAAACTATTCACGCTCTAAACACTGCAATGTATAGCATAAATTCACGTTATACCACACACGTGGTTCTATTAAATTTTTATTTCGGTGGAATTATAATTCGTGGCGATCGCAAAGGCTAGCGTGCCGCGATTTGCATACAGATTGTTTACCGCAGATTTTATCGCGCGCCACATAAATGCAACAAATTGCAAATAAAAGTTTCATCAGCTCGTGATATAGGAGCTCCCGAGCTGTTGCTGTAAAACTGTTGAAAAGTAGAATACAAGTTTGAATTGGTCAAAATCGCATCTTAAATTTATATTTTAAAGGCTCTTATACTATTCCAGAAACTATTAATAATTATAATACTCCCCACACCGGTTTCGGTGCCGGTTCCCGCTTTCATTGAAACCAGGCCAGGTACGCAGGAGTAATTTTATAGTGCCCAGGTGTGTGCGCTATACACAAGAGCACTCTCTATTCCTTTACTCTCATAACCCAGTGGGATAGAAGATCGACACGACTGGCGAGAGATCAGGCGCAGGACCGACTTTTTACATGCCCATCAGACGCATGGATCATCTTACTTGTCAGACAATCAGGTGATCAGCCTGCATTGTCCTAACCAAACTTGGAAATAACATGCTTCCAACGCGGGATTCGAACCCACGACCTCCGAGTCAAGAGCGACGCTCTAGACCACTGGACCACGGAAGCGTTATTACCCAGTCGGGTAATAACGCAGGCACCTGGCAGTCGCCAGGAAGGGTTATTTTTAATAATTATTGCTAAGCCACTTACTAATTCAAATAAGCTTATCTTCTATAACAACTTTGATTCACGCAGTAGAAAGAGTGAGAGTATATTATTACGAGTATATAACTTTTTCTCCTACGCCACGGCGGTCTAATCTTTTTTTCATAATTTATTCACCATTATAAAAACTTAACTTACACAGCATTTAAAACCAATTAGTTTTGTGCAATGCTGCGATAGTCTTATTCGCAGATGTGATTATATTATAAAACGAGCTATTGCCCGCGGCTTCGCTCGCGTAGAAGTATTATTATATACAAACTTTCATCCCCTATTTTAACCCCTTGGGGGTAGAATTGATCAAAATCCTTTCTTAGCGGATGCCTACGTCATAACATCTACCTGCATGCCAAATTTCAGCCCGATACGTCCAGTGGTTTGGGCTGTGCGTTGATAGATCACCATGTCAGTCAGTCACCTTTGAGTTTTATATATTTAGATACACCGTCTTACGAATTTTCGATCAAGTCAAATGTTATGTCGCAAGTTTAACATTTTTTTTTCATCAAAAAAAAAATAATAGAAAACGCCGCTTAAATATTTTCATAAAAAAATCCTCTCTTGTACATTTAATATCAGAAGTTCACGAGTAGTGTTGTCTTCAAAATTACAAAAAATCTTTAAATATCTTAAGAAGTTAGAACGTTACAGGCATGGTAAGTCCTATATTTTGATAGTAGCTTAAGGGACATCGAGTATTTAATTTTGTAAAGTACTCCAAATGTCCTCCGTAGGACCCTAATACTGACTAATCTTAGTGTGTTTTATCACGACTTAGGCTGCCACTACACGGTCCTGCGCAAGTTATTGTAGAACTCTACGTAGAACAAAAGAAAAAAATACAAAGTATTGTAAAATACTAAACGTAGTTACGATTTATTTTTAATCTACAATTTAGTATTTTTGACAAGTTTACACGAAGAGTATGGTTAGAATCACGAAGTTGCACACAAAATTTCTTACTAAATTAATATTGATTCTAAATATAAAGTTTGCAATTCTCATCGTGGTTTGAACTATAATATCAAAGTAAAAAAAACTGCCGACGTTTTTTCTTGAATGGTGTAAAAGTTGTACATAGTCTTCTGAATTGCATTGAAAATATTGCGCTAAACGCTAACCCTCTCCCTACTTACACTTAAAATAGTGCCAATAAACAAAGATTTTTTGTAAAAATCTGAATATTGTAATAAGTTGTGTGTTATTAAGGTAAAATCGCAACGTGTATCGGAGCTTTAATGTCCTCACAATGCTTAGGGATGAGCCACATAATTATTTAAACGTATTCCACGCTCACAATTTGAGGAAGATAAAAGTGTAGGACTCCCAATTTATTTGACGAAGTAATATTTTTTCTAAGGAACCCCTGATAATCGTTTATGCCTTGCCCTGAGCGAAATCCCTTGTATAGATTGTGGTATCACCATAAATAACTGCGTAACTGTTTTTATGGAGGAGAAAATTACTCTTTTCACTCACTGATTTTTATATATTGGAATTTTTTTTATTTGTTTCCATGAATGATAGATATAACACATAAATCAACGATAACTTAATACCCTATAAAACTATATTTTGTGAATTCGTGACTGTCATAATATTCGGAACTCTGACGGTAATCGTAAACGAATTTGGTATCGGACATTTTTTGCCCAATATTTTTAAGCTAATAAGTTTCTTGTCTTCAGTGATGGGTATTAATTGTTACAGCATAACTTTGACAGTATTAACACAGTAATGAAACTACAATAATTTACAATGCCATGGGTTACTGATGTACTAATCTAAATATATAAAACTCAAAGGTGACTGACTGACATGGTGATCTATCAACGCACAGCCCAAACCACTGGACGGATCGGGCTGAAATTTGGCATGCAGGTAGATGTTATGACGTAGGCAACCGCTAAGAAAGGATTTTGATAAATTCCAACCCCCAAGGGTTAAAATAGGGGATGAAAGTTTGTATAGATGTAATAATACTTCTTAACGCGAGCAAAGTCGCGGGCAAAAGCTCGTATTAAATAAAATAACTTTGCATCCTGCTGAAGG
Source organism: Polyommatus iphigenia (assembly GCA_963422495.1). Taxonomy (NCBI): domain Eukaryota; kingdom Metazoa; phylum Arthropoda; class Insecta; order Lepidoptera; family Lycaenidae; genus Polyommatus; species Polyommatus iphigenia. Next base: position 11,789,048 of record OY730177.1, read on the forward strand.
TTGTTTCTAATCATCAACTATTAGACAATTTCTGATGAAAGCAACTTGTGAGATTTGTTTTAATTTTCCATAGATATTCCTCCTTAAATTATTCACAAGTTCATCCGTACTCGTATCCGCATCCGAAAAACATCTCAGAGAATTGATAAAACAACGATCAACTTTTAGAATACAAAAAAAAGTTGGATCTAATTCAATGAAGCCACTGCGCCATGCGGGTCTGCAATTTAGATCTTTTCAACTGCTCCAGCTAATATTTACTGCTGAAACTAATCTTCGTATGTACTATCAGATATGTTGATTCATAGGCAGATGGTGGACCTACGTAATTTGGTTGCGTTACGTCAAACGGCTGGGTTTATTAGCAGGGCTAGCATAACAACAGTAGACATGGGTGAGAATCGACATACTGACAGATTTTATCGACAAAATGGCGGATTTCCGTTGTCTAACTGTCACTTTGTCTTGTCTAACTGTCACTTTGTCTATTCTTGCGTAGAAAGAAACCGTTTCTATGGTGACCATGCTACACCTGCAGATCACGATTAACATTGAAGTTAATAAACTGTTTTTGTCGAGTCGAGACCATCCAAACTACCATATTTAATTTGGTCGATTTCAGTCAAGCCTAGCCGATTTAACGTAATTTGGTCGAAATTTGTCAAGCCCCTCCGAACTATGTAATTTGGTCGAGTTTTTCAAACCAGCAGACCACAATTAAAGTAAATCGTGATCATGACTCAATGATTCTCGGAAAATGTACGGTTTCCAGGCGATCAACGAATTTTTGCGCAACGGAGTTGCGGGCATCAACTAGTATTTTATATTTCACTACGACATAATACTACGTATTATATTATACTTAGATGATAATAGATATACATATTTATATCTAATTACATAAATATTAACTCTATCATTGAGAAACCGAACTAGCGATTTTTTTAAATATGTATATTTAAAACTAATTTGGCGATTCCTTTTTCACCTGGCATAATAATATGAAAGACGGAAACGTCCGGTCGGCGAAGACAAGTTAAGGTTTTCATTGATTATTATTATTGTCTTGAATAATGTGATATCTGTCGTTGCCCCTGCTCAATTTGCTGGCACCAGCGGTTTAATTTCGGTTGATTTCGGTTAACCAGCGACTCGAACTTTCGCTTTGATGTCAAAATTATCAAGACTGCCGTTTAAAACGAGAATTTTTTTATTTACGTTGTCGACGCGTGCATTTCAGGGTTAAGCTAGAGTTAAATCAATACTAATATTAAAAAAAAAACTCTAGAACAAACTGTCACCAGTAGTATTTACGGACCTATACGACCTGCAAACCTTCAAGAAGAGAGCGTATTCCCTCTTAAAAAGCCGGCAACGCACCTGCAGCTCTTCTGATGTTGCGAGTGTCCATGATCGACGGTAGTTGCTTTTCATCAGGTGACCCGTTTGCTCGTTTGCCCCCTTATTTTAAAAAAATGCGAAAGAGAGTATGTCTGTCTGTCTGTTACTTCTTCACGCCGAAATGGCTGAAACGATTTTGGTGAAATTTGGTATCGCGGTGAAGCGGCCAAACCGCTTGTTTGCGCAGACGCCTATAAATCGAGCTATCTAATATCAAAATTGTGAAAGTATCTAAGAACGCTACTTTGACTGCTTTTTTATCATAAAAAATTCTTAGCTAAGTACTTACATCTTTTTAGTTACGAAATATTTTCTTCGCCAATTAAACTTTCTTAAAAGATCTATTTACTATTTGTATGCATTAGTTACTCGTATATATTTAAAATATTTGTAGTAAGCAATAAAACCGACGATCTAGCAACGTAAACATTATATAAAAGGAAATATTCGCTATAAAAGGCAACCATCTTAAAGTCAATTTGAAGCGTGCAATTATTAATAACGAGCGCTTAAACTTTAAAATGAATAGGTATATCAGTTTCAATGTGGATTTTGCCCGTTTTATGTAAATTTCCTTTAACCTCTTTTGCATTTCTCGACTTTAGAGTACTTTGAAAGTTAACTTTGATACCTTCGCTCCGAGAGCCCTTACCTATCGGGCTCCTAATTGATAAATTTCATTAGGAGCTAACAATATTATTTACGGTGGCTTTCATTTACTTAAGAGGGAGAATCAATAAAGTTACTTCATTATAAAAGTTGATATAATATTTTGGAAAGGATCCTTTTACTTGACTGCGATAGGAGGGTTATATTTTTCGAATTAATTTGCCTCTCCGTGAAGCAAAACATCTTCTGTCTTGTTTATTTTCTTTATACTTAGTATCATAAGATTATCTATTCTAATCTATACTTATTAATCTTATAAAGCGGAAGAGTTTGTTTTTATGAATCGGAAGAGTTTGTTTGTTTGAACACGCTAATCTCAAGAATTACTGGTCCGATTTGAAAAATTATTTCAGTTTCAGATAGCCCATTTATCAAGAAAGGCTATAATGTAAGCTATAAAATATCATTCTAAGACCAATAGAAGAGCAGAAACAAAGGAAAATGTGGAAAAAACCAGGAAAATTATTTGAAGCCGCTTATCTCGCGAACTACTGGATGAATTTTTAAGTTATTTGGCACAGATGTAGAGTAGACCAAGTGAAGAGACAAAGGCTATTTTTGGCGGGAAAATGTACGGTTTCAATACAATTCCTAATAAAAAAAAAAACATTGTATTTACAACCCCTAATCTTCTGACTCTCTACTCTTCTCTTTGTCCGAGAATCATCTTCCAAGCTTACTGCAGCCGGTTAAAAAGAGCTCAGAAAGGTTGAAAACTTAATTTTATTGTCGTCACGAGTGACTACGGCTCATTTTAAATGCTACATTATAAATTAAGTTAATGTAAGACATGAAACAGACTAAGGGCCAGGACACAAAAACACGACACGTGACGTCGCGTCGTGGAAATCCACGACGAGCGTCGTAAAAAACTACGTTACGACATCGTACAACATCGTACGAGGTCGCGTCGTAGAAACTCATCTTTGAATTTCTACGTGAGGGCCGGGACACAAAAACACGATACGGCGTCGTGTCGTGTCACGACGCGGCGTCGTTTCACGATGCGACGTCGTGTCGTGGGAATCCCGGTGGAAGTCCCGGCCCTTAAAGCGAGCGGATTAGATTATACGAGTAAATAATGCTAGTAGGATAAATGTTTGTTTTGCAGACTTCCGAGTGCGAGTGACGTCGATGGTTTACATTTTTGAAGTAAATTGATTCTTTAGCGGTGTTGCACTTTTTATGGGTGGGTATTTCTGACGGAAGGAAAGTAGACCATACAGGTTTGCTGTCCTTCCGCGATGACTCTCTCAGACCCTTTGTTTTTTTTAATCTAAACCAGCTACGTAATAGTTTTTGAAATGAATGCAGCGTAAGCTTAACTCATTTTTTAGATGTACTATTACTATACAATATTATTTTAGTAAGCTAAAGTTAGCTATATGTATGAGTAGAGTTATTCTAAAATAGTGCAAAATATAAAACAATTTTCACGATCGAAAATACGTTTTGAAAAACATATTTTTAGTATAAAAGTGAATACCTAATGAAGCTCGATGCTTATCCAGGACACGAGAGGACACCTTGTAGCTAATGAGGTGGGAAATTATGATCGTCCAACTGTACTGACCCCTTTCACCCCTTTCACCCCTTTTACAGGTCTTTGTTCTTCCATAAATAAACGATATTTTTAAAATATACGCTGCATTGCGCTTGAGTGTCTCCACTGGAGGACACTCAAGTGGTCTTGTGTTTAATACTGTAAATATTTCTTTGTGGACGGTAAACCATGTGCAAGAAAAACGAGGGGAAAATTAGATGAAACTTTTAAAGGATATAAAGTTGAATCTAATTTTTTTTTTATTGATTCTGAACTTGAGAAGTGTGTCCAGTTTTTCACTAGTGTGTGAATAAAATAAATCAAAAAAGTTAACACCACAATATACAATATTAAAATACTATGCATGTTGTGTGTTCGTAAGCTCATTTAACCAACATCTCTTTTGATTTGGGTAACGAATATCCATATTCTAGAATCTAGAAGGTGATTAGCTGCTATCTATGTAGAGGTAGTAATATTATTTTAGTATATTATCTACTTGACACTTTTATTTATTTGTGCGTGTAAGTTTTATTCTAAATAGAAAAAACGAGGCGTAGAATTTCACACAGATAGATGAAGTTTTGCGCCTTGACTCGCCATTTAAACTTTATGTAACGACGTCTGCATGGTCACCTAGTTTATAAATATGAAACCATAGAAACCTGTAAACTACCCAAGTCTCAACTACCTACACTGACGGAGTAATACATTTACAAGTTGGAGTGGAGTTCAATACCTTCGGTTTGTATCAGCATACGTGAACTTCTCTGTGAACTGCGAAATTAGTTTTCAAACTTGCCCGGCACGGAGATTACGTTTTTGATATATTTTTGTTGAGGGATTGGCGATTTTTGACTGGGATATATATATATTTGATGTTCATTCACAAAGCTTATTGTCTCAGTAACATTGGTATTGTTGTGAATTCCGTTTGTTGTAATAGGTGAATGGAAGAAAAGAAATAACTTTGTAGACTATTATATTCATTATTACATTCATTAATTTCTGTGAGAGAATAACAAACAAAAATCTATAAACTTCACGTCGACGACAATCAACTTTTTAATATTTAGAAACAGTCCGACCTTCAGTAAAAAGGTTATAAACAGGTATCATATCCATTTTGTTGTCTATTTATCTAGTTAATAATTCTGGGAGGTAATTCTGGAAAGAAGAATTTCTTACGTTTTGTTATGAAAGTTATGAACGCCGGATGGTAGAATTCCGTGCAGTGCACAAACGCCCTTAGTCCTTGCCAATTATTAGTACAAAAATCATAGCCCAGTCCTGAGAAATGCACTGGTCGATTATACGCCTCAGACTCAAAGATCTACCTGCTAGGCCACGAACGCTCTATATAGTCTGTACCATAGGCCATAGAGTCTATAGTGATACATAATTTTGATATACAGTGGTAAATACTGTAACGTACCATAGCATAAGATCTAAAAGTAGGGTATGAATAAAAAACGAATCTATAAGGGAAAGAACCAGTCATCAGCAAATGCCTTATGAAATTTATCTTACACTCATTACAAAGTCAAATGAGCGTTATTCCATGAACTGAAAGTAATCTTGAGGGGTGTACGCACTTGGTGGCTGTCACGTCTAAGTTAAAGTATTTATATAAGTTGGTGACTAAAACATGTAAGAGCAAAACCACAATGCTCTAATCCAGGGGTTCCTAATCTTTTCCAGCCTGCGGCGCAGTTACACATCACAATATTTTGTCACGGCACCCTACTCTACCTAGCTATTAGAAGAAGATACATAAATAAACACCTTTAATGATTATAGTTAGGTTAAGCAGGTAAATAATAATAAACAAATATTTAATCATCCGCCTGCTTTGTCAAATTAATGTTATAATTTTATTTTATAATATTCGTGGCTTCGGATAGTGATGGAGGATCGACTCACGGCGGCGGCGGCCCTCTTGCCTTTCCACGGCGCACCAGGGCGCCCCGGCTCACAGTTTGAGAGCCCCTGTTCTAATCCGTTGTGGACATTGACATAAGAAATAAGGTTGTGGAGCATCGTCGCACCGTTGAACCTTCGTTGCGTCATCGTTTGGATGCGATACTTTCTGGTTTGTTGACGGACGGGCTTGAATGATTCGCCATGCTGCTATTATGACGCTGTCTTGAATTATATTATCGCGCGGCAACGCAATGTAGTATCACCCTAAGATGAGCACCCATTGCAAACAATAAACAATGACTGCTAGTGGGCCTCTAGATCATCAATTTTACTGTGCAATATCATTGATCAATATTAATAAACAATTTATTTGACAATGAGATTGAAATGCGGGCGAGTTCAATATAAACCCTAGATGGTCAAAAATATTTCACAATACGTGATATTGCACAAATTGATCGTATAGGGGCCAGCTTAGATGTTATAAGGGTTCCGTATCTAAATAAAACGTACTTATTTAAATGTTTCAATCACAAATTTTCACAGAAAATAAATTTAAGTAGCTATGACATCTACAAAAAACATAATAAAACTAACATTTGATGCGGCATAGAACTTTTCATGTTCCAGTCCGCCTCGCACTTGGCAAATAGTTTCGAGGACGTTTTCCGTCTTCAAGTGTGTACGCACTCTTAACCCTTTTTATGAGAACATGCGAAATGTCTTTTTTCCGTACATTTGGTGTATAAACAAGTTTTCTGATTTATTGTTGTTTGTATCATATGCTAATATTGTTTAGTACCTAAAGGCGATATATCATTACACACACACAGTTTAGAGCTAGGTTTTCGTAGGTCGTGTGTTCGATTCCCACGTTGGGACCAAGTTGGTCCTACGTCTGATTTCCCACCATTATGTATTAGTCATTCTTCCTATACTACTGAGTTGAATCTTTTATCTTTTTTCGTGGTAGATTTTGAATTAAAATCTCTATTTTAAAAGTAAATATGCGCACCGCGTCTCATTTAGTTTCCATTGGAACTGACCCTCACTATAGAACATGATGAAAATGGCTGTTTGTTGAACACATAAGCCAAAAGCTTCAACTTACAAACTCCATACGCCATGGCTAAAAGCTTTTCATTAAATTTAAAAGCACGCTACGAATTTTTGGGGGAAACTTCAACGGGAATATTATTATCAAAATTGAATAAACACGGCGAGAGTGGAAACAAAAATAACATATCTGGGCCGCCCGCAACCGAATGCAGGCGGACGGACGGACTGACACGATTATTTTATAGTATCTATTTATAACGTACGAAATATTGTAATTAGTGGGTTTTCGGCATGTTCAACCACACGAGCAGCTCTTTCAGGGTAACCTCTAACTACACTCCAAATGTGAAAAAAGGTGAGTCATTCAAATATTTTCACGCTTAACAAATTGACTTGTACGATGACGGTGTATGTTTTAAAATATCCGCGTTATTTGCTTTTAACGCTTGTGTTTATAGAAGTGTTTGTGGAAGTTAAACCAGATCTCTAGCTGTTTTTGCAGGTGATATAAATACAAAGACAAGAAATTCATTCAGTGAATTATATATATAATATATTTTAACAAGAATAATAAAATTAGAGTAACATATTGTAAAAATTAGGTAGTATATATTTTATTATAACAGACTTTTTTAAATTAACAGAAACTAAGAATTTTGTTGAGGAAATTGTTGAAAATTATAAAAGCAACAGTATTTTAATCATTTTATAACAAGAAACTACATTTTCTTTGTAACAAATATTCACAACATTATATCCGAGTGAGTGTTGAAAGAGTTCAACTCTTTCAACACTCACTGACTTTTTCAAATATTCCCCATATAAGATAGTTCTCATTTCAATCTACACTCCATATCCTAGTGATATAATACGATATCACTATGACAGAGGTTACACTTTTACATGAAGTGACATTTTGAGTTGATGCCAGTCAGCTTCAACTCACAACGCAAAAAACAAGTTCGCTGTGTCGTTTCTATACGTAGTAATAATAATTCAATGGTTATGGATTTTATTTTGTAAAAACAATAAATGCTGTTAATGAAACTATTGAAGTAAAACCAACAGGGAATGAGTGCTGATGAGGTGAAATATGAAAATGGAATAATTAATTTGTCTGACATTCGCCAAACCAAACCACAACTCAATTTAACGTGTTAGTAACCGAATGATCTACTAATTATGCCTTTTGCGTCTGTCAATCCATATAATCCATGTTACCTCTTCTCGCTCAAACCACAAACCAAATTTGCTGAAATTTGGTACAAAGATACTTTGAGTCACGCTAAAGGACAAAATATACTTTTCATCCTGGAATAATATACGGTTCCCACGAGATAAATGAATTTTGCATAACGAAGTTGCGGGCGTCATCTAGTTATTTGCCGCACACGGGCCACACGCGACAGCCACAAACGCCGTTTTAAGCTAGTCTATTGGTCGTGAAGTGAATCGTTGTAGCGTGTGGCGGCCACCGGCGTCAAAAAATGTATGAGAACTACAGGAAATATGCCGGTAGCGGCGTTTTATGGTTGTGGCCGGTGGCCCGTGTGCGGGGAGCCCTGATATTTGTGGGTATGATAGCCAGAGACTTGCTCAAATAAATACTCACGAATGTTGTTGCCAGAATAACGAGAAACTAACTAAACTCCTTCTTGGCATTGTTATGTTCCAACTGGTAAAGATTTTGAGCTAATTTTAACATACAAAATACAAACAAAACACATACAAAATATGTCTCATATATTGATTGGTTATCTAACCAACCAGCCGAGGCTACTGCAGATCTAAAAGAGCCTGCTGGGGCACAAATTCCTGCTTCCTTTAACACGGTTTTTACCCATCCACCTATGTCACAATAGACATAACTACTTCTGTCTACTCTGCCTATGTGTACAAAAATATATGTGAAATAGTTTTTGAGTAATGAGGGCGTCAAAAGTACTGTCAAATGGGTTCTGTACTACGAATAATAAAAACTAAGGAAGAGTAACTTCGTCAAAAAACATGCTCCAAAATACTTGTCAAAAAAGTGTACCTTAGGTACACATTTCAATTCATTTGCAATATTTAGGTGGCCTTGAGCGGTATAAAGGCTGACGTTACATGACAGTTCGAAAGGAACCAAATTTAAAACGATAATAGTATGGGAGTTACGTTTCCTTAGTTTTTATTATTCGTAGGTTCTGTAATATTATTAAGTTCAGTTGCACAGTGCACTTGTATTGCATTAAAGTATTTAATATCCATACTAATGATATGATAAATGCGATAGTGTGTCTGTCTGTTTGTCTGTTACCTCTTCACGCATGCTTCACGCCTAAACTGCTGAACCGAGTTGGCTGAAATTTGGTATGGAGATACTTAGAGTTCCAGGAAAGGATACAGGTTACTTTTCATCTTAAAAAAATGTGCGGTTCTCACGCGATAATCGAATTTTGGCGCAACGGAGTTGTGGGCGTCATAGTATAGTAAAAGATATATAAATTAAAACCTGTATCCAGGAATTTGACGAGATTTCACAAATACTATGCCACTTTGCGAGGCGTTACGTCAATACATTGTTAAATCAATGTAGCTTGACAAAGACCCAGTTTCAGCGAACGCCCAAAGACATCTTTTCACGCTCGGCTTAAGTTCATAATATTGTTATCAATTTAACCCCACTTAGCAGAACTCGGACGGGCGCGGCCGCAGACCTTCGCGAATTAAGGGTTCAAAGTTCAAACTAACCCTTATAATGTTACGTATTCATAACCATAGGTTATTGACTAATATCAAAATCACTTGTAAGGGCACCGGCGCGTGGAAATTAATATTATAAACTAGAAGGTCAGATATTGTTTTTCGAAAAAAAAGGAGGTAATAATTTATGTAAGTTCAATTGCGGATAATATATAATCATATATTTTTGTACGTTCAACGATTACTCCGCCGATTGTAAACCAATTTTCAAAGTTTTTCTTTTGTTGTATAGAGTATTATTCGGGTTTGGTACTACGTTCTTAAAAATGATGTCCTGATGATAGAATCCATGAGGAATCTGGGGAACTAACTAGCAAAATATATTGCAATTAATTATATTTTCGAAATATGTTTTTGAACATAAGGTCGTAATTTTATTTAATTACCCAGACGCCAGATCACGACTAACATTATATTAACATCAATAACTTTGGAATTGGAAATTGTAAGGCATTTAAAATAACTTTCATTTTCTTTCAATAGTTATCGAAAGTGTAAAAGAAAGTTATTTTTTTACAGAACTGTCTTACAATTTCCAAGCAAACTTACACAATTACTCGCAGAATCTAAGGCATTTGATTTAAGAACGAAACACTAGAAATCCCTAAAGATAACTGAAGGCTATATGAGAGGATGACACGGATAACCAACAATTTGAAAATTTGAAAAAATGTGATTTTTATGTATAGCCAGATATTAACTTAGCCAGATGTCATCATCTGGCTATATAAGGAAAGTTACAAGATTTATTCAAATTATAAGAGAAAAATGAATAACTGTCCTTTGTTATAAAATGTTAGTTACCTACTTCATTCACTCATGTCTTTAACCAAGGCTCGGGATTTCTGAAAAATTCCTTTTAATAGAATTCCCTGCGTGTTACATATTATTAGCTATTGTTACGAATTCTATCGGCGGTATTTTCATATTATAATAGCCTAGAGCGTACAATATTAATACAGGTACATAATGATGTTAACCTATATTATGAAATCGAATGAGCTGTACTCTTTATTTACTATTTACTTCTATTAATTAAAAAATAGCTTTATTGAAGTAAAAAGTTCTTCTGTGGTATTGTATGTTTTTTTGGAATGGATGACACAGGAGTGATTGTTTCGTGCGTAAGTATGTGCGCAGTCCAGAAAAGCTTTTTCTTCCACTCTTGTAACCCGGAAATATGGCTGACACAACGGGTGAGAAATCAGGATCAAGTTTTTACATGCCCATTCACGGCATTGATCATTTTTCTTGTCAGATCAATCAGGTGATTAGCCTGCATTGGCTGAACCAAACTTGTAAGCAACATTTCAATGGAGAATCGAACACAATATTATGATCTCCGACTCACGCTCTAAGCTACTAGACCACAATGGCAACCAATATCTCTGCTGTTATTAGTGTCGAATATTATAACACTTTATGACGCCCGCAACTCCATTGCGCCAAAATTTGTTTATTAGTGCCGGATGACACATGTCTACACACCAAATTTTAGCAAAATCGGTTAAGCGGTTTGGGCGTGAAGAGGTAAATAACCGACAGACAGAAAAACAGACAGGCAGACGGATAGACTAACTTACTTTCGCATTTATGATATTAGTATGGATGCCAAGCTGGTAAATAATTTGAAAATGTGAACATCAGACACGTTGTTTGTCATCGTCAGGTCTGTTTTGATGCTCATTATATTTTAGACCTCTCGCCCACGGTCCTCTAACTTAGGAACTCATATTTTTGGGGATTAAATCTCATTACACTGAGTGAGCTCTTTGAACCATTCTAATGTCCTTCAATTTTATTTTAAAATTGCTCGTCTAAATTGCGTTGCGTAAAATTGCGTGCTTATTTTTGAGCTGCGCGTCCTCTGCATCAAAAATTGGGCAGTAGGTTCACTCCGTACGCATTGTTAGTATCTATAAAATAATTGAAAATATTTTAAGCTACGTTTTCGAAGCAGTCTCGATAAGACTACAAAATTATCTGCAACGCACTCTAATGGGTTACTAACATCTTAATATCATAATATTATAAACAAAATATCAAGAATATTATTTTTCAATAAAGGCTATAATAACTACCACCGTAACATATTTAATTCTAATCTGTAAGGGCGTGGATCCATGTCTACGGTGAGGTGCCTTTTGCCGTGCAATGGTACGGCACCGCCGCCAGCGGAAGGCGCGGCGCCGTGCCGCACCCTCAGACCAAATAAAAACTCAAGACAGAGCGCTGCGAACAACAAGGTGAAGCCGATCGAAAGTACGCAAGCTGTGTATGTACACGCTTACGCCCACATACGCAAAACGAAAGTACGCCATTTTTCGTCAGTTTAAATCGCGACTCGTGGCAGCTGCACGCGCTTAGAAAATAATTTATAAATTGCAAACACTTCAAAATGCCGAGCTGTGTCGTGAAATGGTGTAAATATTATATTATTATGTTTATTTCATTGATTTTGGGGTAATTTGAATAACATTGCAACACTAGCCCGTGCAGCGCGCGGCGCGCACACATGCTTAAAAAACCTGCTTCACTCGCGTTGTTCGCAGCGCTCTGTCTTGAGTTTTTATTTGGTCTGAGGCCGCACCACGGCACCGTGTACGGCGCGTACCGCTAAGCACGTCTACCAAAATTACAGTTTTGGCTTGATATGGACTGGGAAAGACGTATCCTGCCCCTGTTACTGTTAAGACGACGACAACGAATGAAGAAAAAACAAAATCAAAGAAAATATTGGGTAAATCCATACCTCTCTATAATGTACCGGTACACGACGCCGTGGTGCGACACGGCGCCGCGCCATCTGCCGGCGGCGGTGCCGTACCGTTGCACGGCAAACGGGGCGCCGCACCGTAGACATGGGTCAACGCCCTAAGAATAACAAAGTCATAATATTAGAATGAGACATCAAACCTAACAAGCATTAACATATTTTATACAATAGTCGTAGGTAGTAGGCTATCCTATGGTTTTTTAATCATATTATTATATCCAGGCCTAATACCATAAAACTTTATTCCAAATCCCAGGTAAATATTAAAGCCGGTAATAGCCAGATTCTCTTACTCCTATTCCTAATATGACGCAATAATCCGACGATCGAAACCATTAAAATGTCGTTTGGCAGCGGAAAATAAAATTTTGATGCACCAAAAATAGATCTACGTGCGATCACTGCCGGTGAAGCATAAAATTAAATTGAATTACAAATAGTTAATTGCTGCAGGCTCAGCATAAACATAGAAAATATGTGGATGAAAATACTGATAGATTTCAGAAAATACGAGTACTAGCTAAAATTCGAGCTTTGTGAGGGCTCGCGACTTTTTTCTCTGTGGTAAATAATAGAAGGCAGTTTTTTTTTTATATTTTAATAGTAACCAAACCTTGACTTCCCAATGATAACACATCTAGAGATCAACTACGATAACATGGCGCGCCCCTCCAAAATTCAAAACGTTTGAAGTGCGTTGTCAAAACGTTTGAAGTGCGTTGTCTTGCGCGGTCGGCTAGTTATGATTAGTTGACCAACAAATGATGGTAATAAGTGACATTAAGTGAAATATTACGTGTAATGTGATTGGTTGAATACTTACTACATACAAACTCTTTCATAAGGATGTGACTACACACATTGAAACAGTAATTTGGAGGGGCGCGCCATGTTATCGTAGTTGATCTCTACATATAGGTAAATAAAAATTACTATGTTAAAGCACAAATCAATTATAGGCGTGATAATTTTTCCGTAAAGTGGTACAAACGTGTTCAGGTTGTGGGATAAACTATAGAGCTCGCTTCGCTCGCCATCATCATGATAAAGCAGCCACTTTGTATATACAAAAGAAATACTTATACAAGATGTTTGTGTAAACACCGTTGTCCTTGAAACCATCAAATGAGCCCGTCAAAATGAACAACTTTTTCTATGAAAACAATGCTGGGAATTAAAAAAATCTGTCTTTATACCCATACAAATTGCCGATCCGGGCATCCGTATGGGTATGAAGACGGCATTTTTTTTTTGAGTTCCCAGCATTGTTCTCATAGAAAAAGTTGTTCATTCTGACGGGCTCATTTAATGGTTTCAAGGACAACGGTGTTCACACAAACACACTGTAGTCTTCCGTAAAAAAAATCTTTCTAGGTTGCCATGGTAGCGTGCATTTTGCAAGTGTCGGCAGGTAGTAAACTTATCGCATATGTGGCTTTACTTTTAAATTTTTTGAGACTAATTATAATTAAAGCTATGAATTAAAAAAATCGTACGTGTAGAGGAAAATATAAGAAAACTAGATGACGCCCGTAACTCCGTTGCGCCAAAACTCGTCGAACAACAATTTTTCCGGGACAAAAATTATCCTATGTCCTTGCTCGGGACTCAAAGTATCTCCATGCCAAATTTCAACAAAATCGGTTCAGCAGTTTGAGCGTGAAGAGGTAACAGACAGACACACTTTCGCATTCATAATATTAGTATGGAAATACATCCAAAGCAATGTAGTAAATACTAAACTGTCTCTGTTTGTTGGTTGTTAAAACTGAGTTCATGAGAGATTTACATAATACTATAATATCAACAATTTCAGTCCCTAGCAAGGACCTAGAAAATTTGTGCTGTAATATAAGATTTTGTGGCGGTACCCACAATTCGCCTAACAATCCTGCATCACGCTATCGAAGTTTCAGAGAACGGCAAGATATATACAACGTCTGAAATGACGTCAGTGGGCTTCGGCCTGACCGAGCATGCTATCTCTCTTCCTTTTCAGCCGCCACTAACATCGTTAAAATTTCAATGAAATTCTTAGAAACGATGTTGAGTACAACATCTAGTTTTATACACATACACTCGAAAAATTAAACTTTCTCCTGGAGCGCTGTGTAAAAGCACACTTTTATTAATTTTATTTGGTCGAACTATAGAGTTTGAATAATAAATGGAGCAATGAATATTATATATTACAAATTCTTTTCTTGACTTTGAGCAAATGTTGAAATTAGCCAGTAACTAGCAAACTCAAAAACTAGCATGTTCAAGCAAACTATAAAATACAATAACATTGAGATTTTTCCCTTGATTCCTGTGTACTATGCTTGTTATTATATTATGTTTATGCGCACGAAGTCGCGGGCAACAGCTACTTTAATTTGATTTTTGATTTAAATTTAGTCTAATTCGAAGTTGTAGTTGGTAAAATCGTTTTTATTGCTTGGCACTATATTGTTACATATATATATATATATATATATATATATATATATATATATATATATATAATTCTCGTGTCACAAGTTAGTTACCGTACTCCTCCGAAACGGCTTTACTGATTTTTTCCAAATTTTATACGCATATTCAGTAGGTCTGAGAATCGGCTACTGGTTACTTTTTATATTGATAAGGGCATTTGTTGAATAATTAATACTAAATTATTACAACTCGAGACTGACGGCGACCATTGTTTCTGCGACGGGATAGCGATGGACGTCGCCATGGTGTCATACTTATTTAGTCACTTCAATAAAATAATATGGGTGAAATACTTTATATGGCAAAACAACGTTTGCCAGGACAGCTAGTTTATTATAAAATTATGCTTCGTGCAAGTAGCTGGCACGTATCAAGCAAACTTTCATACTTCAATTGTAGGCGCACGTCAAATGCAGGAAGAATGAGCTCGCTTTGCATCATATCAACATACATATTAGGTTTCATTGGAGGGTATTACTGAGTCATCTTATATGTGCCTTATTCCCGGCAATTTTTTACTACATAAGCAAAATATATTAAATCTTATTTGAATATGCGTAATCTTAGAGTATTAATAACAATGTGATTGTTATGTTTTTCTTAGATTTGGCCTGTCTTGAGGCTGAAACTAATCATAAATACGTTACGAATTATATTTTGTAGACCAAGGCGTTTCCATAATAATGAATATTACAAAAAGTAAATAAAACTAAAAGTAAAAAGAAATGTCCTATAAGTTTCTCAAAGCAAAGTCTTTTATTATTAAATTTAGTCCCCAAAATAAAGTATGCCAAGTTTAAATTCAACTTTCAGCAGGAATGCTGTACAGTCTGTCAAAAAAGAATAGATGCTGATCAAAATTATCCTAACGTAATATTGTTTAAATTGATGGAAAATGGTTGATTTCTGCGTCTCAGTATCAAAGACAACTTTATGTTACACTGAATGTACACAGTACACAGTGCTTACTGTGTACTGCACACCCTGATATATTTATTTGAATTAAAAATATGTTTATACTTTTGTGTGTTTTAAAAATTAATTTGTTCGGTGTCTACTCTTTTTTGACAAGCTGTGCTTCTGCGCTAACTGCTTTCATTGCTGTGTTCAAAGCTGTTACACACATAGCGATTCGCGGATGCCATTTTTAGCGTGCTCATAATACCACTTTTTAATCACATCGCCCTTTTGTCAAAACAAAACCCTTTCACGTTTTTATTTGGACCTTTGCCCTTTTAATAATTAATTTAATTTGAGCGCCCTTTTTACTAACGACAATCTTAATGACGTGAAGTGTTTCGCATTTTTTACACTTTCCTCGAGAGCAGGATTACAATTTGATGCCTTATTGATTATCTTCTTAATTGGTATTAAATTCTTCGAAAATTCTTTTCTTCTAAGCTTGGCTGTATAATTACTTATTCTTATCAAAGAGGAAGTTTTCAAAGTATTTTATGTATGTCCGAATGCCAAATAGCTTGTCGCGTTTTAATAATGAAGGTGTATCAGACTATTATTATTTTTGCATCTAGATTATGGATTGGAATATTTTTCCTTTACGTATATTAATAAAAAGTGAACATGCCCCGGCACAATCAAATTTACTTGAATTGAATATTTCTTGTGTTTTAAAAATAAAGACAACAAAAAACATTTTACAATCATCTTGTCGTAGAACTAATGTGTTTTAAAGACAAACACTCTGGGAGTGCCGGCAGAAGTAAAAATAAAATTACTATTCCGGTCATAGGTACAGTAACCTTACCTATTAGCTTTGTCCACACTGTGCCTTTTTCTGTTCATCAAGGGCATGCGTTATAGCCCAGTCAACGGCGAACGTGAGGCATGCCCGCAACGCATGCCCTCTGACCGTATCCAAAACTTCAAAAATGACAATGTTGATTGTTGGCGTTGTGTTCGTTGACGCATTCAATTACTGAATGAAAAGATGACGAAAATTGAAGACGAAAGCGCCTAGTGTGGACATAGCTAGTGATGATAAAACGGTTTATCCATACTAATATTATTAATGCGAAAGTGTGTCTGTAAGTCTGTCTGTTACATTTTCACGCCCAAACCACTGAATCAAATTTGATGAAATTTTGTATGCGGATAACTTGAGTCCCGGGAAAGGATATAGGATACTTTTTATCTCGGAAAAATGTACGGTTCCCGTGTGATAAACGAGTTTAGGTGCAACGGAGTTGCGGGCGTCATCTAGTTGATGATAAATATTTAAAACAAGGTATTTCCGCTGGTCGATTTCACGGATATTGCTTCACTCATGGATACAGTCATTTCAATCATTTATTTATTCTATATGTGAAACTTCGACCGTGATTTTCAATATTTATGTCATGTTATGCTAAGTACTCACATACGGTTTTGCTCGATAGTTTTACTCCAAATCGAGTAATAATTACTGTGTGGACCGCAAAACTGAAGGCTCGAAGGCTCGCTTCGAGCCGCTCGAAGGATTGATGAAACCGGATCGAGCCGGATTGATGGAATGAAATATATAGATTTGAAATAAAACTATCGAGCAATGCTGAATGTGTGGACGAAATCCCCAGCCGCGGGTTTTGCTCGACGTTATTGCTCGATCGAGCAAAACCGCATGTGAGTACCTACTTAGCATTACTGAAATTAAACTACTTGAGCGCCGTTTTACACTTGATGGGTACAAAAAATGTTATACTTCCGTTTAAACAGACACGTGACTTGATCAAACAATCGTAAGACGGAGAGAGAGAGCGCGTGTCAGTGCGGCGTAGGAGAGGAAGTAAATGTATGCCTGGTTCTGCTTTTTAGTTTTCTTCAGGAGTTTCCGATGCGCAACCTTTTTTATTTAAATGTAACTAGGTATACGGGGCAGCGCAGACGACAGACTATCCGTGACGCATTTTTTAGTCTATGGGAAATAGCGAACCTATGCAATTATATGCAGTAACGCACACGACGCGCAAAAAGTCCGCATATAATTGCATAGGTTCTATTGCCACAGACAAAAAGTGCGTCACGTCTGTCGTCTGCGTTGCGCCTACAGTAAATAATAAATTATAACAATGCATAACTATTCAGCGCGCCCACCATTTGATATCGATGCTATCAAATCAGGTCGACAGTACATAGTAATTTGCGTTTATTGAATTTGTCTAAGTGCTACCCTTGTAGGGATAAGAGGATTAAACCCTTTAGGTTTTCACCCCCCGTGGTTCACACCCAGACAGAGCGTAGGTGATTTCTGCTTTATATCGAAACATTGAACTCACATGTGAAGGTAACGAGATCTTACAGCAATGTATCGATACATTTTGAAATTTTAAATTACATAAAACATAATATTAGATTTAATTTACATTGCAACCGGGTTATTTCCCGAACCGGTGGTAGGCACCATAGTTTTGACGCTAAAAAAATATAAAATTTTAACTCTGAATAAAAATTATTTGATTTGATTTTTTTTTATTGAACAACGCGATGCATTTTTAAATGAGCCGAATCAAAACTTAGACAGGCAGGCCAACACGCGGGCGGCAAGATAATAATTAAGTATATTATCTTCTTGTCTAAGTTTACTTTTGAATGTGACATGTAATATCTATTTGCGTGGCGATTTAATATAAACCCTAGGTCAGATTAAATCGCCTTAACGTAAAATTAAATCGTCAGGTCAAATCGTTTGACAAATTATTCAAGTCAGTGTTAATAATGTAAATATTCTAGTGTACATCTTTTTATATATGTCAGCGAGGCTTGATAATATAGCCTGAGTAAATTGCAGTACTATACCATATCCGCTATCTGCATATAAATCAATTTATATTACACAGATTAAAGTATTAAATTAAAATAAATTTTCCGAAATACCAAACATCGGATTAAAACCAGATCGCTAACAGCGTTATAAAATACAAACTAACAGCCGTAAAGTCGGCGAAGACATAACAAAGCTTCACTTTTACAGCACACGCCGTTATGAAAGCTAATATTTTACCGCTAAACGCGTAACGTTAACAATGCCGTTAAACGTTAACTACGATATACAAAGATTCCAATACCCAGGATATGGCATAACGAAATTTGACAAAAAAACTAGGTATATGCAACAAAAAGTAACGCCATATCTGTAAATAGAAAAAATATGCTTATTTAACTTATACAAAAAAAAAAATATGCCATCTACATAATATCTACAATGCTTATTTTCATTTTCTATATGAAAATAAAATATGGCGCCATATTGTAAAATGTCACTTGTGAGCTACTCAAGCCTTCCTGTCAATGTTATCCAAGTACCATCATCTGGCCAATTTACGAATTAAAGTATAATTTACACAGAGCCAGTACTGGCTGCCAATAAGACTGGCAGCCAGTATTGGCTTGGCATATGCCGCGTGTGAACAGTTTGGCCTGGCTTGAAAAACTGTTCACACGCGGCATATACCAAGCCAATACTGGCTGCCAGTCTTATTGGCAGCCAGTACTGGCTCTGTGTAAATTATACTTAACGCTGTTGTCATTATCTGTGACATATACTTTGCATCCGCGCTGCCTTGACAACGCCATAATAGAAAATGTATCCTTGTAGGGCTATACTTCAAATGGCACAAGGAGCCTCTTTGGGCTCGGGGAGAATTTTTTTCTCTTGAATGTAATTTTCTATGACAGCAATTTTCCATTTTTGCTTCAATGACAATGTCATTATCCAAACATCCTTGTAGGTATGACTCAAATTTATATTGGCCCCAGCGGGGCTAAAATGGTCTCATTTAGCAATTCCTCTCAATCAATTCACGAAATGAATTGTCAAAACTGTCAAACTCACGAGTGTCAAATTAGTACGAATTTAGACAGCTGAATAGCAAACAGAGTGTCTATTTTGCGATTAAAAAAAAAATGAATCATAATTATTATGATTCATAACATGATTCTCCAAAGCGACCATTTTAGCCCCGCAGATATCCCTGAAGAGAAGCCTTTCTTTCTCTAGCCATGTCTATTATTACATCCTTCCGGTAACGATATAATTCAATAACATTAAGTAACTTGCACGGAATCATTTAGGCGAAGCTTCTAAGTCGTTTGTGTTCATTAGCCAGTGTCCAATAATGGCCACAACGCCGGCGGAATGGCCGAAAATGGCCGTGCATTAAACTGCACGACAAAAGGGTATAACACTTTAGTTTTTATTGTATCGGAATTGTTCGGCCGTTTTGTTTTGTTCCCCACGTTGTTATACTTAAAAGAGAAAAGAGTATTATTATGGTAGGCTTGAAAATTAATACGCAATATTTTACGACATTATTAATTACTAGCTGTCCCGGCAAACGTTGTTTTGCCATTTAAAGTATTTCTACTTCATCAGTTGATACAAAATCTGACCCCTGTTTGGTCCCCTTAGAGGGGTGGCGGGGATTTTTTTACACCAGATATTGAGTTGGAAGAATACGAGTACAAATATATCTGCGAAAACCGTATGCAAATTGGATCAATAGTTTTCGAGTTAAAGAAAAAAGTTTGATACAAAATCTGACACCCTCTTTCGTCCCCTTAGAGGGGTGGGGGGAAACATTTTTATACACCAGATGTTAAGTTGAAAGAAGACAAATATATCTGCGAAAACCGCATTCAAATCGGATCAGTAGTTTTCGTGTGATGCTGGAACAAACATACAGACAGACAGACAGACAGACAGACAGACAGACAGACAGACAGACAGACAGACAGACAGACAGACAGACAGACAGACAGACAGACAGACAGACAGACAGACAGACAGACAGACAGACAGACAGACAGACAGACAGACAGACAGACAGACAGACAGACAGACAGACAGACAGACAGACAGACAGACAGACAGACAGACAGACAGACAGACAGACAGACAGACAGACAGACAGACAGACAGACAGACAGACAGACAGACAGACAGACAGACAGACAGACAGACAGACAGACAGACAGACAGACAGACAGACAGACAGACAGACAGACAGACAGACAGACAGACAGACAGACAGACAGACAGACAGACAGACAGACAGACAGACAGACAGACAGACAGACAGACAGACAGACAGACAGACAGACAGACAGACAGACAGACAGACAGACAGACAGACAGACAGACAGACAGACAGACAGACAGACAGACAGACAGACAGACAGACAGACAGACAGACAGACAGACAGACAGACAGACAGACAGACAGACAGACAGACAGACAGACAGACAGACAGACAGACAGACAGACAGACAGACAGACAGACAGACAGACAGACAGACAGACAGACAGACAGACAGACAGACAGACAGACAGACAGACAAAAAAACTAACCACAGTTTCGGCTTCTATAGCGATGTAGTAACACCCCCCGCTTATTATTTTTTGAATATCTTTAATGTACAGAATTTTCATTTCTACAGTTTTATTATATGTATAGATTATCATACATTAAAATTTCTTATTAAGCACAAAAATAGAAGCACTATTCAAAAAGTAACATAATATCATCTACTACAAATAATAAAAGTAATCATTTCACTTTAAAGAAGATATTTTAACTAACTTAACTTTCAATGAGTAAAAATTATTCGTATACATCTAAAATAATACGTATTTTAGTACATTAAGTAACATCTTTATACTTAAATACAGTTTTAATGTTAAATTTACCGCAAAGATCACAAGACCTGTGCAAAGCTCACCCACAAACACTTTGTTCGCAAGAGGAAAACATCAATATTTTTGCCCCATATTATTTTTTCCCGCGATAATAATACGGAGAAAAACTAATCCTTAAAACAAAAGCCCTTGAACTGCTCATTCCTCACATTACATTTGATATCAATCACGGCTTAGCCTCGTGTGTGTTCGGCGGGACTCGGGATTACTCGGAAGTGCGACTCGTAGCAGGACTCCAGTGTGTATCGGGCTACGGGCTACGCACGTCCGTTACGCGACCGCTACGACGCTACGAGACCGCTACGCCGTAGGCAACTTAAGGTTGCAGACAGTGGTTCCAAAGTTGGTGAAAATTATGGTGAACATTTCTAAAGAGTGAAACTTTTCAATTTTCGTGCTTGTTTGTATGGTAAGTTTTAAACATAGTAACTTAAATATTTTTTTTGAAAAGAAAACATTTTTTTTAATGTTTTTGAGATAACAAATGGTGATAATGATTTTAATGAAATTTAAGTTTACCTGCTTGTTGATTAGCCAGTTTTATAATTATTTAATACAACAAAGACGACAAAAATAATTATTATCCATAGTTGTATCCTTGAGGCATTGCAAATCTTAAATTTTTATGACCTGTATTCATCGTAAGTTTGTCGTAATTATCGAATAACTTTACTGTTATGTTTGTAATTAAAATATACGTGCTACGGTCTTGTTATCTTAGTATACCATCACAAAATTAAAATCTGGTGTAGATGAAATATCGTTTATATTTTATTTTTATTAAAATTAAGTAATCACTCCATTTTTTTGGAAACACATTTCTGGAAATTTCATACTGATAAGGCAGGCATTATCAGTGTGAAAATTATTAATAAAAATAAATATAGATAAACATAGAAGTTCCGTTTTTGGAAGTTGGTAAAATATAAGACTTTGCAATGATTTTTTTGCATTTTGATAAAGTATTGACCGACTAGTGCCTTACCAGCAAAACATATAAGTGTCTTCTTTTTAGAGTCGGAGAAAAGGTTAGAAGTCTCAAAAATACACATTTCGTATCTGCGTGTCTTTAATATGTTTCGATTAAAATAGGATACTAGTAAAGATAAAAGTTCAAAATATGTTAATATAAATTATTCCAGTGAAATAAGATCCATACTTTCTTAATACTTAACTACTTAATAATATTATAAATGCGAAAGTGTGTCTGTCTGTCTGTTACCTCATTACGCCCAAATTGCTGAACCGATTTTACTGAAATTCGGCATGGAGATACTTTAAGTCCCGGGAAAGGACATAGAATACTTTTTGTCCCGGGAAAATGTACGATTCCCGCGCGATAAACGAGTTTTGGCGTAACCGAGTTACGGGCGTCATCTAGTATATAATATTTTAATGACATAAGCTATGTTAACGTATTGGAGTTCTCACATGCCCTTAAACACCCTTTATTTTAGTTGTTTGTGTCACCTTCAACTATATTTTCACCTTTAAACAGTCTAGATTAATATATTAACGAAACAAAGCTTCATTTCCAAATACACACATTATTGTAACATTATTATCTACAATTAGCAATAATTAATAATTAATCAAATAAATAGTTTGGGGAAACACAAAATACACATTAAAGTTGTAAATTATGTTACATAATTATCGTTGTATGTTTGGAATTAAATAATAATGAAGCACAATAACAGGGGTCACCAAATGGCGGACCGCGGTCCGCGTCCAGACCGCCGACCCAAAGTGTGCGGACCAAGCATTTTCGAAGATGAACTTCTTTAAAAAATAATTTCGGTCTAGACTTACTTACTGATGAGTGATGAACATCTCCAATTTCACTCCAAACTTCAGAGTTCAGACAGATAACAATTAGAAATAAAAATGGACACTTTTCTCATTGGTAAATAAATACTTTCGTAATTTCCGTTATAACCTTTGTTTAATAATATTTTTTTATAAAATGTGTGGATCGCGAAGGTCATTTCATTTCTTAAAATGGACCCCAAGAGAAACTAATTGGCGACCCCTGCACTATAATGTTATTTAAATCCCAGGGTATATAAGCAAAAAGTTTGCTAATCAAGTGTGAAATCAAAATTATCCTTACGAATATTATAAATAAGAAAATTTGTACGTCTGTCCTGCTCACGCTTAAACGGCTGAACCGATTTAGATGACATAATATGAAAGACGGGAAAGAACACAGGGTAGTTTTTGTTGCGGATAAATGTTCGGTCCCCGCGCGATAAGCTTATTTCAGCGCTACGGAGTTCTCTATCTATTACTGTACTCGTCGAAACATGGCGGTAGCGGTCATTGATACCCTGTCAAAAACTTATCATTTTATCTCATATATATAAATGGATTTTCAAATGTGTTAGTCGCGCTAAAACTCGAAAACGGCTGAACGGATTGGGCTGATTTTAGTCTTAAAATATTCGTAGAAGTCCAGAGAAGGTTTTAAAGTGACACGAAGTTCACCGGGACAGCTAGTCTTCTTCTTATATATAAAAATGGATTTCCAATTGTGTTAGTAACGCTATAACTCGATAACGGCTGAACCGATTCTGCTAATTTTAGTCTTAAAATAATCCTCGAAGTCCAGGCAAGGTTTTTAAGTGACACGAAGTTCACCGGGACAGCTAGTTTTCTATATAAACCGCGATTGACAATGAAGTGTCAGATGTTGTCAATCGTGGTTTATATAGAAAATGACAAATTTTTGACAAGGAGTTAATGACCGCTACCGCCATGTTTCGCCGAGTACAGTATAGTAAATTATATTCGGCAATACAAAGATTATGAAATGGTGTACGTTGGGTAACTAGTGCGATTTCGATTTGATATGGATCTGATCTGGTAATAATCGATAAAAACCGAATTGTGGACACTCAGGAGGGCTAGGGCATAAGGCAATGGAAAGGACAGGGTTTCTATAGGGGCAGACGTAGCAACGTAGCGCAAGAAAATCTACAAAAAGATAAAAAATGAATGTGGGCGAGAATTCCATTAGCTTTGTCCACACTGCGCCTTTTTCTGTTCGTCAAGAGCATGCGTTATAGCGCAGTCAACAGCGAACGTTAACGTTAACGTTAATGCCCGCGACGCATCTGAACGTATCCAAAAAACAAAAATGACAATTAACTTTGTCCACATTGTGCCTTTTTTTTGTTCAACAAGGGCATGCGTTATAGCGCAGTCAACAGCGAAGGTGTGGCATGCCCGTGACGCGCGTCAAAATCCACCCGCGTTGAAAGAAAAGTGTCATAGCGCGCGCTACGATTTCAACGCGCGTTACGGGCATGCCTCACGTTCGCTGTGGACAGCGCTATAAGGCATGCCCTTGTTGAAAAGAAAAAGGCACAATGTGGACAAACCTAACGATGGCGTTGCGTTCTTTATAATTATTGAAGACGAAAGCGCATAGTGTGTTTTACTTGCTAACGCGCAAACTATTGACGGTCTGCATTACAAAATCGTCGTAATGCTAGGGCTGCTCGATGGATTGGCAAAAAAGGTGGTAGTGGATGGATGAGGGCTGCCCAAGGAATAGTTGCTGCTTGTTGGTGAAGCCTACGTTTAGCAGTGAACAGTAATAGATTGATAATGATAATTATTGTGATAAAACACTAGTACAAACTCTGTTTAATGAAAGATCCGACCCTTTGTTTATGACATATCTACATTCTACAGCTATTTAGTCTTCGGCACTAATCTTATGTAGGCGTGGATGACTAATAACCCTATGTCTTGTACGGACTATAAGTATAATAATTTATTATTGTCATAATATGTTTACTAATTGTGCTGTCTATCTCGATCCATCTTCGTACATTTATTTTTATTGCTGGCCGCAATTCTCTTCACGCGTTTCGTTTCTGCGGTAAATTTCTTGGCCACGAAACTGTCGTTTGTCCTTTTCCATACTTTTCATCTAAATCCATTCAGAGATTTAAGCGTGAAAAGGTTATAGAAAGATACACTTTTGGATTTACAATACAAAAATAATTACATATGACGATTCTTACATATAAAATTCTCGTGTCACAATGTTAGTTACCGTACTCCTCCGAAACGGCTTTACTGATTTTTACCATAATATTATATGCATATTCAGTAGGACTGAGAATCGGCTACTGGGTACTTTTTATATTGATAAGTGCATTTGTTGAATAAATAATAGTAAATTATTACAAGTCGAGACCGACGGTGACCATTTTTTGTGCGACGGGATAGCGATGGACGTTGCCATGGTGCCATACTTACTAAGTCACTTCAATAAAATAATATTATGGGCAAGACGCTTTCTATGGAAAACAACGTTTGCTGGGACAGCTAGTAAACTATAATATTTTTATTTTATTTTTATTATTTATAGCAATGTCGCGCGGCAAAACAAAAAAATATGTTTACTTTTATTTGACACTTTAATGCATATCTAATCTTTATATATATATATATATATATATATATATATATATATATATATATATATATATATATATATATATATATATATATATATATATATATATATATATATATATATATATATATATATATATATATATATATATATATATATATATATATATATATATATATATATATATATATATATAAAGATTAGATATGCATTAAAGTGTCAAATAAAATATATATATATATATATATATATATATATATATATATATATATATATATATATATATATATATATATATATATATATATATATATATATATATATATATATATATATATATATATATATATATATATATATATATATATATATATATATATATATATATATATATATATATATATATATATATATATATATATATATATATATATATATATATATATATATATATATATATATATATATATATATATATATATATATATATATATATATATATATATATATATATATATGTTGTATATGTAAAAAGAAAAAAAAAGAAAAGCAGTAGTACTAAGCGACATTTAGTAACACTCGTTCATAATAAACCTCTCGAGAAATTCGTGGAAAACAAAAAAGGAAAGGGGAATGTTCCATAACACGAGGGTATTCCTAGAACGGCGTAATACGAATTCTAGGCGCTGTGGTTACAAAGACGATTATGGTTAAAGCTGGTTAAATCATAAACATCAAACGATATTGACAGTAGTTATTATTTATAACCCCGACAAACAAGAAGACGAATTATTATTATTATTATTATAGCTATTATAAGTTTGACGTCTGTGTGTTTGTCCGTGGCGTCGTAGCATTCAAACTTAGAGCGATTTTGATCAAGTTTTTATGCTATTGCATAGCTTTATCGCGGACTTTGAGTGCAGCGACTGAATCAAGAAATTCCGTAACGAAAAAACCTAACACCCCCTACTCCGACTGGCACAGCGGTGCGGCGTTGCCAAATTGACAGTTGCCGGGTGTTTGTGTGCGTGCGATTAGACGTACGGGTATTATATTGCATAAGTTTTTACCGCGGCAGTCCCCGAGTGCCATGCGTATTTTTATTTTTTAAAACTGACATGATAAACTTTTGCCAAGAACACTCTTGGTGTTCTTGGCAAAAGTTCGTAATATTTCGATTTTTTATAATATTGTTATAGTCCGTGCAATCCACGAAGACGCGCCCCACAACTTTTTGGGTCTTAATTTGTCTATTTATTGTAGTGTGCGCGTGCACTCATAGGTAATTAGTGTGTACCGATAACACTCAAACATTGGCGAAAGCTTGCACACATTATACTTTAAACGATTAGGAGGAATATTGGGGCGCTTCTTCGTGAATTGCACTATCTGTAAACTTAATATTGCAACTTGACCCACCAAATTTCTTTTGCTTATTTAAAAAACTAAACTTACCCTTTGTCGTTCAGCAGATGTATTTTTAAACGGAATAACATCAAAATTGGTGAAGTAAATTAAGCGTAAAGTTGTAACCAACAGAATAGAAACACTGGCAGTTACAGTATAAGAGTTGATATTATTATAGTCTTATATATAAAAATGGATTTTCAAATGTGTTAGTCGCGCTAAAACTCGAAAACGACTCAACGGATTGGGCTAATTTTATTCTTAAAATATTCGTAGAAGTCCAGGGAAGGTTTTAAAGTGACACGAAGTTCACCGGGACAGCTAGTCTTATTCATAGAAATGGATTTTCAAATGTGTTAGTCGTGCTAAAACTAGAAAACGGCTGAACGGATTGGACTGATTTTAGTCTTAAAATATTCGTAGAAGTCCAGGGAAGGTTTTAAAGTGACCTGTGACACGAAGTTCAGCTCGGGACAGCTAGTGATTTATAAAGGCAACAAATTGAAGTTTATTTTTACACCAAAATTAGAATTTATTTAGCAACTAAAATAACATAAAATACGATAGTTATGAAAGTAAACAGTTCGGCGCTTCAAATTAAAGTCTTGTGGGCGACTGAAGAAACAATATTGTATATTTTACCTAAGTTCCTGCAATTGAATAAGTTACAATTTTAAAGCGAAAATGTACAAAAATATTCTCCATTTTACTACAGTAAAAAGTTAAAATATTAAAATAGTATTGGGAATTTTATTTTAAATATAACATGTTTATTTTGATTTGTTATAACTTATAATGGCTACCTATCAAAATATTTGATTGATTTAGTTGAGTTTGTCTACTAAAAATAAATACTTTGTAACTTTTTCATATCCGATTTATTTCAAAAACGAACTAATCACACGATTTTTTAAAATTTGGTCGAACTTTAAATTTTTTTCAGATCCACCAATCAATTTGTTAGGTTTATGAATCAATTTACATATTTATTAATATTTACATATCGCTGTTTACAAAAGTGTTATCTTTTATCTCGATTGTACTTCTATTCTGCCATAAACCCACCAAGCCTCATAAGGACACCGGCAACCGCGACAACAAAAGAATAACGATAGATTTCCAAGAATCCACGATCGAAGGATTAAAGATAGTGTGTGAAACTTAGATGATATTAATATCAGAATACCTAGCAAGCAAAAGTGGTTTAAATTGAAAAGGAATTTCTCGTACGACTTAGCGGTGGCTAAGCAGGGTCTGAGGCTTTGCGGCTAAGGCTTCACACGTGAAAGTGCGAGAATTACACTTGTATTAGATCCTATGGTGCTCGCGATATTAGTTGGAGAAGTCGTAAATGTTGATAGTATTTAGTATAGATTTATGGACGGATTTATCTTTAATGTTAAATTAATGTTTTCCAGAAAAAAATTATGTTTTCAGACGTTGCACCATTATGCACCATTATCATAATATGAGTTCATTATATTTTTATTATTTTGTTAGAAGTAGTTGCTATAATAAATAGGTAAAAAGTAATTAGTATTTATAATTTCTACACAACTTATAACTTATTTGTTGTTATTATAAAATATTATAGCTTAATAACAGCTAATATTAGGATAATATAGCAAGCAATCCACACTGTTTATTATATTGCAACTTAATTGCAATATCTATGAAAGTTCGGTTTATCTGTCAGTCTTTCTGTTACTTACTTTTAATATAATATCTATGGACGCTTCACACCACGTCAGTCTAGCCCCGTGCTAAGGACTTGTGTTACAGGTACCAGACAACGAAAATGTTTATTATATAATACACTTATTTAATACACATCCATGACCCAGGAACTTTGAAAAATTTTTGTTCCGTCGGCAGGATTCGAACCCGCGACCCCCGGCTTGAGCTACCAACAGCCCACCAACTGAGCCACAGAGGTCGTCAACTTTTAGGTTATAGTTTTAACCTTCTCATCACAACAAGCGTAGCACAAAATTATACAGCGTGTAACCACGAACAAATATCCCGTCCTAACCTCCTAGATAATAGTTAATATATTTAGCAACAATGTTCAAACTCCGCATTCAGCTACAAGGGTATCGGGCGTGTAGCGTTTAGTTAGTGACGTAGTTTACAGAGCCAGCCGACTGAAATAATCTTAGGCTGTTGAATAGAGGTATAAACAGTTGAACGCTTCTTATTTCAAGCGTTTGTTGGGCTGATTTTACTGTAATAATTATTATATTATTATTAGTCACTTGTAACTTATCTTATATATAAAATTCTCGTGTCACAATGTTAGTCCGCGAACTCCTCCGAAACGGCTTTACTGATTTTTACCAAATTTTATATGCATATTCAGTGGGTCTGAGAATCGGCTATTGGGTACTTATTATATTGATATGTGCATATTTTCTTGAATAAATAATAGTAAATTATTACAACTCGAGACTGACGGCGACCATTGTTTGTGCGACGGGATAGCGATAGACGTTGCTATGGTAACATACTTATTTAGTCACTTCAATAAAATAATATGGGCGAAATAGCTGTACTTTAAAATATGGCAAAGCAACGTTTGCCGGGACAGCTAGTTATAATATAATAATATCTATGGACGCTTCACACCATGTCAGTCTGGCCCCGTGCTAAGTACTATATATTACACATCCATGACCCAGGAACATTGAAAACTTTTTGTTCCGTCGGCGGGATTCGAACCCGCGACCCCCGGCTTGAGCTCTCAGTTGCCAGTTGCCACACACTCTATGTATGTTAGAAAATTTTGGAATTTTAATTTGACCCAATTCCCGGTCTTTGATTAGGATGAAATGTTGTAAACGCTCTGAGTTCTGATGACAATACATGACTAGCTAAGAAACGTCATTACAAATCCAATATGACGGCCTCCCCAAGATGGCGGACAAGCTATTTGAAATGCACCCCATTATAATATGGGTATCAAATGAAAGGGTTTGCTGACAGGAATACGAAAAAAATAGTCAGGTGACTTAAATCCAACATGGCGGACATCCGAGATGGTGGATCTTGGCTAAAGCGTGTTTTTTTAGTTTTTTAAACTATTATTATTTAATAACACGTAGCGGTCTGCGCTGATATTAATTCATACATTAATTCTGTGTCGGCGCTGACTGTCAGCGAGTATTGAGCGTAAGACTAAAATCAGTCCCTTTATTATTTTGCTTCAAACTAACTTAAAAATTACGCAACAGATTTAAACGATTTTTTAATTGAAAGAGTGATTCAAGAGCAAGGTTTATATCAGGGCCGTCTCTAGCCCATGTGGCGCCCGTGTGCAAGTATTACCCTAGCGCCTACTAGCAAGCGCGCGGTCTAAATGAAATGGGTACAGAGTATAGGTCTACCAGGATCTGATGGCGGATAGCAGATTTTCAAAAAATATCCTTGATCCTTGGTAAATTTTTTATATTTGCATGTTTCACACGCAGAATCAGTCGCTATAGAAAAAAAAAAGGATCATAATGTTTTATTCCAATTACCCCTGTATTGCTAGAGTCAATTTCTTTTCTCACATTTTGCCATCAGATCCTGGTAGTACAGTTTGTACACAAGTACAGTTTGTCCGGCCCCTTAAGGGTGAGGACCAATTCTGGTCCTAGTCGAATTTTCAGGTGGTGCGAAAACCATTATAAATAAATAAAATCGGTCAAGTGCGAGTCGGACTCGCGCACGAAGTGTTTCGTACGACTATAAAGCCGTACGATTATAAAGCAAAGATAGGCAAAAATTATGTTTTTTATGGGAGCCTGAGTCTCAGGTTGAGGCACTTATAGAAGAATTGGGGCTGCAAGTCACAGTCGAAAAAACGTAGGCCATGTTTTTCTATGGGCCCCGGTAGCACCGCCCTGTGGAGGAGAGTGTGCCGATAGGTACTGAAATGACCTACTTGGGTTTGGTCCTGGATTTTGAATGGATCTTTACCCCTAATTTTTGTCGATTGGCAATAAAACTGAAGTAGATGGCCATGGCCCTGAATCGCGTTCTGACCAAATCTGTGGTCCAGGGCCCACCTGCAGATGGCGTTATACAGCGGTCCTGTAGTGCTGTTTGGGCGGAACACATAGGCGCCCGGAATAGACAGCTTCTCAGAATCCCGCAGCATGCTTAAGTGCTGCAGATACTACGCTGCTATCGAACCGTTAGCTAGCGAAACGGCGTTGGCGCTGACAGGGTCCCCTCTGAGGGATTTGGAGGCTCACGTGTTGTTGGAGGGTGTATTAACACACAGCCGAGCTTAAAAAGCTAGGAGAGCTGGTGCTACCAGACCTGGTGACCCGATGGCGCCACCAGGCGCATGTCATTATAATACGCACCTGGCAAAACCAGATGGCGTCCCCAACTGCCAGCCGCCGAACTGTGAAAGCGATCCGGTCGATACTATAACAATGGATGGCACATTGAAGGGGCGCTCTTACCTTCGGTCATTACCTGGACCGACAGGAGGAGGGACTCCTATCCCTCCTCCTGTCGGTCCGGTCCGATGGTTTCCTCCTGGAAACCATCGCCTAGGTGCCACCACAGCCGGAGAAAGACGATACGGTGCAGCATACGCTCATTTAATGCTCTGCTTGGGCTGAGCAACGGGCTGAGTTTTGCGCCGTCGTTGGATTGAACAGGTACTACTTATTAGAAGGCAGTAGCTTATACCCTCCACGAAACTGTTAAGATCCCATAAGAAGGAGACACGAAGGGCGTAGGCTACACGGCGCCTGGTGCAACCGCAAGTGCGCTGTCAAGAGTTACATTTGCTTGTGATCTTATGGTTTAGCGGCGAAACCGCGCTCACGCACGGACGCATATAAATCCCTCGCGCGGCTCTTATTTTGGCGCCCATCTTGACAACAAATATAATTGTCATTTATGTGTTTTAAGGTTCGTTTCACGTTGAAAAAAAAAGATTATATTTATATTGCAAAAGCCGAGCCGCTCAACTCGTGGTGCGCATTGCTTTGCTGTAATTCGACAAAGAGCACCAGATGCTACACAAAATGTATGCAAACTGGAGTTCTTTTTACGTTGGTCATTAAAGCGCGGCGGCCGGCGGCTGGCCAACGCGGACGCGCGCCAAGTGGGGCTCCGTTGCGAGCGGTGCTCAGCGCCCCTAGGACCGCGGCGCCCGTGTGCAATGCACACCCTGCACCTAAGGGAAAGACGCCCCTGGTTTATATTATGTCTAAACTTTATAGGTAATATAAAATATAAACAACGATAAACGGGATAGCTTATTACAATTTAAGGTGAACGCAGATTTGGCTGCACCGCACGCACCGCAGTCGCCGCATTTCGAATTCTTTATATGAAGTTATAGGCAAGCTCGCATACCTACCCGCGCCGCAGTCTTCGCAACTTCTACATTCTTCATATGAAGAATTCGAAATGCGGCGACTGCGGTGCGTGCGGTGCGGCCAAATCTGCGTTCACCTTTATAATAACAAAAACTTGTTTCGCTTGTCAGACTTGGTCTTATGCTCAACTAATAACGCACGAGTTGTAAAGTCTAGCTCGTACGAGGTATTATTATAAGACAAATATAACACATATTAAAACACTCGTATTCTCTTTGAATACTCTCGTATTTGAACACTCAGGAAAATTTAACACACATCGCTTATTTAACGTTTGATGTGTAAAGTTTGTGAATGGTAATATAAATGGAGATTTGAGGTCTGAGACAGGCTAAATTTAGCTTTTATTTATACTTTGTTTTCACTAATTAGTGGTTTCATACGGTGCAAGGTGGTGTTTCGATACGGGGTGTTACATATTTTTAAGCTGTAGGTAATAATAAAAATGTTTACCAAAAAATTCGAATTGATTTCAATTTTTGTCTTCCAGGCTAAACAGTTCGCGTAATTATGATGGACAATCATTAATATTAGCGATAATAGAAGTGTAGAGGAGCATAATAAATTATTGTTCGTCAATCTTCGTCAATAGTTATTGTCCATTATCGATTGAGCATAGACAGTTGGCGCAAATACTAAGGTGACAATCATGGTCTATCCCATCACAATGAAGACTTTTTAGGAGAATTAAAAAAAAGTTATGAATTTTAACGAGAACATGCTCAGCACCAAATTGTTACCCCTATTCATTCTCCATTGTTTAGCACAAAGATACATGACAAATTATTGTATCCTTTCAGCATTTTTGTCACATAATTTTTTTACCGGAGGCAATGCGTTTAAAGAAAAAAGCTTTTGTTGAAGCTTCTTTCATCCCGGAAATACATATTACCATAATCCCTGAATATCCCACACTCTTGTGTTACGTGAATTAAAAAAGTGTTTGTTTTTTTAAATATTCAACTACATACCATAACAATATTTTTCTGTGTGTGTGCGTGTAGACTGTAGACTGTAGATATTAACTTTAGAACATGTTCTTGTATTATGACAATAATAATAATAATAAAATCCTTTATTAAAAGTATTAAAAAAAACTTATTCTAATAGCCCGCCAGCCGCCCGCGGTTTGTCGGCGGGCTTCACGCTCTTTACTTTAATAATTCTATATAAGACTAGCTGTCCCGGCAAACGTTTCTTTGCCATATTATTATATTTAAAAGTATATCGCCCGTATTATTTTATTGAATTAGTGACTAAATAAGTATGTCACCATGGCAACGTCCATCGCTATCCCGTGACCCGCGTCGCATAAACAATGGTCGCTCTTTATAGACAAATAATTTGCAATAAAATAAAATTGCGACTATAATTAAATATCTAAGCTATCCTGTCTCTCAAGTTGGAAAAAAGCACACATAAAAAAAAAAAAAAAAACATTAAAATCGGTTAAGTAGTTTAGGAATCCATCGCGGACAAACATCGTGACAAGAGATTTATATATATTAGATAATAAATATAACTAATATTGAAATGTGCTTAAGACAGCTAAGTAAGTACCCGGAGTATATATTGCGTTGCAATGTTTTCACGCTAGACGGCAGCACCAGCAAAGCAAGTAAGCGAAAAGTTTTGTCCAACGTTTGACAAAGTTTCTGTCAATTTTATGATGGTAATGACGTGTGTAACTAACGGATTTTGGTCGGATTATTTTCTGTATCTGATCCAACCTTTGCGTTATATTCCCTTTTATTATTTAAAAACAATACGTGTGGTTATTATCTTAAATATCTTTAAACGAGCAATTCTTGTATATATTATATAATTGGAATCTTGGAACCGGCTATAACGATTTTAATGAAATTTTGTATATAGAGGGTTTCGGGGGCGATAAATCGATCTAGGTAGGAATCGTTTTTAGATTTTTTTTTTATTAAATAAGGGGGCAAACGAGCAAACGGGTCACCTGATGGTAAGCAACTACCGTCGCCCATGGACACTCGCAACATCAGAAGAGCTGCAGGTGCGTTGCCGGCCTTTTAAGAGGGAATACGCTCTTTTCTTGAAGGTTTGCAGGTCGTAGAGGTCCGGAAATACTGCTGGTGACAGTTCGTTCCAGAGTTAAAAATGTCATTTTATTCATGTTTTATCGAATACCGAGCAAAGCTCGGTCAAATAGCAAGTAATATTTAAATTGGAAGACTTTATTGTACTAACGCAAAAGTTTCTTTATTATTCTACTTGATATCAATTTTATCAGACGGTGCTTAAAATTAATAAGCTTCCATTTACATGCGTTCAGAAATTCATAAACAGAAAAAAATATTTTTAATACTACCCGCATAAGTTACACGTAGAAATATTTACACTATCACTTAAT
Organism: Polyommatus iphigenia; assembly: GCA_963422495.1. NCBI lineage: Eukaryota > Metazoa > Arthropoda > Insecta > Lepidoptera > Lycaenidae > Polyommatus > Polyommatus iphigenia. Next base: position 11,823,940 of record OY730177.1, read on the forward strand.
TACATTCCAAGCCGAAAATTTGTACACAAACTTCGTTGTCCAGTATAATATTTCGTCTGCGGTCGGCCAGTTAACTGGAATTCCAAGTATTTCAATAAATAACGCGTACGTTACAAAATTGGTCGGTCGTTATAGAAACACTCTGTATAGTCCTTTTTGTTGATACACAAATAAACACCCTTTGGATACGGTTTTAATGAGTTTATGCCTTAAGTTCGTGATGCTTAAATATAACATAATGTATGTTGTGTTAAATTAATGACTTGTTTAAAAAATGAAAAAAGAATAAAGAAACTGTGAAAACGAAAGTGTGTCTGTCTGTCTGTTACCTCTTCACACCTAAGCCGCTGACATACATTTGATGGCGTACATTTTTCAGGATAAAAATATCATATTATTATGTCCTTTCCCGGATCTCAAAATGTCTCCATACCAAATGCAAGCAAAACCGGTTCAACAGTTTGGGTGTTCTGACGCTCTTTCGCATTTATTAGAATGGATCTTTTAGTTGTGTTTTTTTTTGTGAATGAATATTTTTTATTTCATTCCATTATATTAATGTAACGTAAAAGAAACAGCATTAAACAAAATCAGTGGCCTTTCTCTCTATATTCTATACTTATTGTGTTTGATAGAAATATCCTTGGAAAATGGAAATATTCTCGGAAATAACTGGATTATATTATGTCATTTGAACATTTTGTGGTTATTCTGATTTTCCGTGTGATTCTCTGTTTTTACCAAAACACCAGATGAAAACTCGAATTTCTTTGAATTCTAAAATACACAGAGATTTTGTCATAACCGTATATAAAGGCCTCGTACACTTTAAGGATTATTATGTCGATTTCCCACGAGGAAAATAAAAAACATAAACGTTACATTTAAATGACTGTAATAATTTCATTTCGGTTGAGATATTTTTGAATGGCTCGATTTAGAATGCCATTTTGTCGCTGCGGGTCTACATCGGAACGAGAAAAAACGAGGTGCAACATAAAATGGCTGGAGCGATTTTGTTGAAATTCTGTGTGCTTGCATAAGTCTGAGAATCGGCCAACACCTATGTTTCATATCCAAAATAACGTATAGCAAAACAATAATTGCCGGGTCAGCTAGTTGTCATTGCTCATTACTATTATAACAACACTATTTGCCTCCGTGGTTCATGAAGGTACAAGTTGGAAGCCGGCTACATGAAGTTGCAGCAGACGAAATGTTGTTGCGATAGTACTGGTTTCTATGTATTTCTATGAATAAGTGTCGCTAGCTTCGTGTCGCTAGCCGCGGAGGGTATTTCATAGAAACACATGGAAACCAGTAGTGTCGCGACGACACGTCGTCTGCAGTTGCTTCATGCCGCCCGCTGCCAAACGGCACATTTACTCTTTTGTATTGCGCACACACTTAAACTGCATTATAAAGCCTGCGTATCCTGCTTTGTTTCAATGAAACTCCTCACCGACACCGAAACCGTTGCGACGGCCATTATTATCTACATCAATTAAGCTTTAAAAACACACTGTTGAAATCCACCCTAAATTTATGAAATTTATTCTTTTCACGTAGTTATCTACTTTATCCGAAACTCTCTCAACTCTTCACTTTAATTAAGGTTGGCATCTAGAACGTATCTTTAAACCAAACCTTTGATACTTAAAGTGTGAAAGTGGCTTGATGATTTTACGTGATAGTTGTACTAACGTGCATACTTGCCACAGTATACGGCAGTAGCTACGTAGTTTGAACACTTTAGTGTTAACTGATATAACTGAACAGTTCTATACACAATATGCATCTGAACAGTTTTATAATATCTATGGACGCTTAATTACATGTATTTGCACTCTTTGTACGAGAATGCTCGAATCAGTGACGCTCTATAGTTTAGTACTTAACAAACAATATTTTCATTATATGGTTATGTATGTGATATATCATAAGGGAAAAGACCTAATGCTAGACACTGAACTAATAGATGACACTTATGACAAAAATACCATAAAAATAAGAATTACTCTAATTATTTCTCACCGCTGTAAATTTTATAAGCTTCTCAAGCTATCTGTTGAATTGAAAAAATATATTAGAGACGCCTTCGGGAACAAAATTTTAAAATGGGATCAGTTTTCGTAAATAATATGACCGCGTCAACACGCGCTCGGCAATTTCTTAGCAAATAGGTTAAGGAAGGCGAAATTTTGCACGTAAGTTTTGAATACATTTATTTGATTTTTTGTAATTTCTATTGATTTCATTGGATTAATGGTCATGTTGAATACACTAATTAATGTTTATTTAAGATTTTTTGTCCATTTTCCCTAACAATGTAAAGGGTGTTTACTATAAGTTCTTGAAAATGTAAAAACCTAATAGATGACATGGATCTCATCTTTCAGTTTTGCAATACATACTAAAGTTATTTTGTACTTTATTCTACTGCAAAAATCATCACTATTCTCTGAAAATATAATTCTATTAACAATCTAAGAACTTAGAACTACTGCACCTAAAAATGGACATGGTGTCTAATATTAGACCTTGTACTGATCTAAAAATCGATTGCTTTAGTTTTTTAGCAGTAAAAAAAAGAAAAAGTAGAGCTGAGAAAAGAAAGAAGAAAAAAGAAGAGGCAAAAGAAGCATGGAGACTAAAGACTGAAAATAAATTTGCTAGGAAAAAAATATGAAAAATAAAAATAAAAGGAAAGATAGTTTCAGCATGGAAGAAGAATAAATAGAATCTGGAGACAACGTGGATAATATTTCTGATGCATGTAGTTACTATGATGAAGTAAATGAAATCTTTTGAAAAGTGGCAAACAAAGACCTAATAATAGGAAAAATGTAAAATGTAATGTAATGTTCTATGTCAACTATTAGTTCATATTGGTGTCTACTATTACTGATGTTCGTTTTTTGTGATGTCATCTATTAGTACTTATGACTAAGTTTACAAAAAGACCAATAATATATTTTTTATTGATTTGTCAGAGAATAATTATAATAGTTTTATTTTGTAAGAGTTACTGAAGACATGGAAGAAGTTATCAATCCTTTATTTTCATAAATATATATTTTATAACATTCAAATGTTTCATGTTTCCTTAAAGTGTCTGCCATTAGGTCTTTTCCCTTAATATAGTCCTACAGTATATTTATGCCAAATTTCATTAAAACCAGTTCAGTAGTTTCAACTTTTTAAGACTTCTCGATTTAAATAAAGGATCAAACATGTTCTTTTTATAAAATCACTAGATAACGCCTGAAAGTACGTAGCGCCAAAGTTCATTTAAAACGTGGAACCATACGTTTTTCCATTACAAAAAACGATCGCATGTCTTTTCCATGTTCAAATAATACCTGTGTACCAAGACTTATCAAACTCGGTTCAGCGGTTTCAGCGCGAAGATGTAACATACAGACACACTTACGCATTTTTACTATAAGTAGGGTCTGATGGAGCATATCGACCGATTTACCAGCTATATAAATCTGGCCGATGGCGAAAATTTCAAAGGATATTTTTTGTTTGCTGCGTAAACTCACGCCTAAAACGATGTGAAATTTTGACACAGGAATAATTTGCGGCGTAAAATTGGATAGACAAGTAGTTCCCGAGGGGAAACGTTTTATTTTTTATAAAATATTATTACAAGGTCCGCGCTGGATAACCTTATTTTCCCCTGTATTTCAATGTCATTGGAATATTGTATCTTTTATACTTTTGTTCGTTTGTCAAAAATTGGTTATATTTTGTTTTTAAATGTGTTTTGTGCTTTTTAAGTGAGGAGAATAATATGATTAAATAATTAATACACAGTTAAATGAAAAGGAAATAAATAATACTTAATAATATTGTGATTAGACAACTTTTGAGATACTATTTTTGTGTGTTATAGGCCACATGTAACTTTATGATTTCTCAACTTTAACGAGTCTCCTTTCGGATATACCAATAACAAACTGTCTTAACGGTAATCTCCCAATAATAACGTTTCAACTTCGCACTTGCCTTGCTCACTCGGCACTCCTTACCCCACCAAAAACCTAAAAATCAAAGAGTGGATTTTTGCCGAGCGGTTTTAACTTCTGATTTTTATATATTTTATTTTAAAAATGGTGCTTTTTACATAAATTGAGGTTTTGGGACCGGGTAAATGATTGAAATAAAAAAAAGTCTATGCATACAAAGATATAATAGCTACATGATGAAGTAGGTGAGTTGCAAGGTTTGGTCAAATTTTAAGGGAAAAAATGAGTTATTTCTCTGATGTTGTAAAATTTAAGTTACCCACTTCATCCATTCGTGTCTTAAAATATAAGTGGCAGCAAATAATACAGCACGTTTCGGATTAGCGCCACGAGTTCTTAGCACTTTCCTGTCCCCATACCGCTTACTCTCTTGTATTTTATCATACATCAATGTCATATAAAAAAGAAATATGTGAGTTGTATGTTTGTGTCAATAAAGTTGCGGGAGATTTACGGGGCGCGCCGCACGTGAATTACAATTATTATGACAAACTTTCCCGACCACTACGTTACTTTTCACTTTGTTTTTTCTGTAACTTCGGATATATTTCACTCATTTCATTGACACCTCAATGAATCGAGTTGTAGTTTTGTTTATTCAAGAGAAATCCGTTGATCGGAATTTCTCGGAATTGCCATTGTATTCTATTGTTGTCGCGATCACCGGTGCTCGCGCGGGGCTTGATGGGTTAACGAATTATCCAGGGTGTAACGAAAGATATTGATAATATTTTTGGGTGTTTAATATGTGTAATATTGTGTTCCTTTATTGTGTTCACTGTGCAAGTAGCAGCGCTGAAAGATAATTATTTGTGGTTTGTATGGGCAAGCGCCCCAGTGCAACTCATGAATTTCTCATACAAAAATTTTTAAAAACAGTTAACCGTGCGCTGCTTTCACAGTGAACTCTATGTAAGGGACACACACTAACCCTAAAGTATTTTCATTTTTTCTTGTAACACCCTGCATAGATTAAGTACCATTTATTATAAAAACTAGATGATGCCCGCAACTCCGTTGCACCAAAACTCGTTTATCGCGCGGGAACCGTACATTTTTCCGGGATAAAAAGTATCATGTGACCTTTCCCGGGACTAAGTAGGGTAAGTATTACCATACCGAATTTCAGCAAAATCGGTTCAGCGGTTGGGGCATGAAGAGGTAACAGACAGACAGACAGACAGACAGACACACTTTCGCATTTATAATATTAGTATGGAAGTATGGATTTAATTGTAAAGAAACTGATAGTACTGGACCGATTTTGATGGTGAATATAGATTTGACTACGGGGATTATTCCCTTTAAGCTTGTTCCAGGATCAAAGGTAGCGATACTCGGTCTTCTCGGTAAACTATATGAAAGCGAAAAAATGTTTGATGTCTCTTTTTCCATTTACTTTGTTGTGATCTTCATTTATGATGAGTATTAAATATCTGCAAAAATCGTAACAATAATATATTTTCGTAAATTGAAATATTTCGTAAATTATATTACTATCTCAACAATATCTGTGGCTCAATGGTGAAGAGTGTGTGGCAACTCATGCTGGGGGTCGCGGGTTCGAATCCCGCCGACGGAACAAAAAGTTTTCAATGTTCCTGGGTTATGGATGTGTATTAAATATGTGTATGACAAAAATAAAAACTTAAATATATAATCTATATCTATACTTATATTATAAATGCGAAAGTATCTCTGTCTGTCTGTCTGTCTGTCTCGCTTTTACGCCAAAACTAATGAACCGATTGCAATGAAATTTTGTACACAGATAGTCTAAAGCCTGAGAAAGGACATAGGCTACTTTTTAACTGGAAAAAGGGGTTGTAAGGGGGTGAAAATGCGTAAATTTGTTCAAATTAAGTTAGGTCCAAAAATTCATAACAGATGGCGCTAAGAGTCTTCTACATCTCGCTATCGCTTGCTCTTAAGACTTTCTATAAGAGGTGGTACCATCATAAGTAATGTTTTTCGATTCTTTCGATTATTATACACGCTATTATATATAAATAAATAAAATAAATAAATAAATATATAACTCACTACTCAGTACTTTATCTATGCAGTGACGTAACTTAAACCTATCAATGATAAATTATAGTTTATGGGTAAAGTTGTGTAATGGGGGCTAAATAAGATTTAAAATTTGGCATAAATAAAGTTTAATTTAAAATAATGAAATTATGTGCACACTGCACAGCTGTTATTGGGTATTTTGATATAAGTGGTACTAGGGTTTCAAAAAGCTTTAAATTTGACAACAATTTTGTTGACACCGCACGCTATAAGCTAAAATCCACGCGGACGAAGTCGCGGGCAACAGCTAGTATAGTATAAAAGTATTAAATATTATATTTCCGTTGTCTGGTACCTGTAACACAAGTCCTTCATGTACTTACCACGGGGCCAGACTGGCGTGGTGTGAAGTGTCCTTAGATATTATATTATATTATTATATCTCGATTCGAGATCTGATTAAGCGTTTCTTCACAAGCCATGCTAAATCTTTAACGAAGTATTTTTCATCAGTTAAATACACATTAGCTGGCACACGAGTGTATACCCGTGTTAATTCTCATACATTAGTGGTCGCAATCCTTATGTTAAGTTGGGCGTTTAACTAAAACAACGTATCCTGCCAACTTTGAGGCGACAAAGCTGGTGCCATAGACCAATAAAATATAGATACACGCAATTAAATTGCACACAAAATTATGTGCTTGAAAAACAGTATTTAAGTTTTTTTATTTTTGGTGAAACAAGGTATTTTTTAATTTATTACACATAACAATACAAGTATTACATTTTTGTATCAACATTTTCACAAAGATATTAGGTATAATATCTTATAAATTATAATTATTATAATATTAATATTAATGCCCTTTAACCAGTTACGGACAAGATTAAAATTTCTTACTAAAAAAACTCTATCCAAACAGACCTGGTTATTATGTCTTTTTAACAGCTTGTGTCTTCAACAATGTGAAATCTACAACATAATATAATATGCGCAGTGACACTTCCATGATAAACACGACTCTAACGACACCTACAAAGCTGAAATCCACCAATGCCGTCAAGGTTGCAGAGCGTGCCAAACAATTATACATACATACATATATATTACATACATACTCTTGAAAATATAATGACCGGTGTACATTAGTCAAATTCAGCCATTGAATCCAGCGCTGTATTTCATCACTGGATTGGAATGATGTAAACTTGCCATAACCCTTGCAGAGCAGTTGGGTAATAATGCAGGTAAACTAACACAACCTCTACCACTTTCTTCGCTCTGCTCCCCTTACGAGCTGCTCAGGTTTCGTAATAAAAACTTGTGAGACTCGCTTTCCGCAATTAAAACGTGTAGTGTGTACACCTGCTCCTGATGGTTATTCCTCTGGAATAGATTACTGTTTGATCTCAAGTTCAACGACTACGGTTATCCTCATAGTGACATTATATCCCCTAATCCAATACTGTCACTATACAAAATTTTTGTTAAATCCATTTTCAATGCCAGCTTTTTAAAAAATCGAAGACCATGCGCTGACTTTTAGTTCTAAAATCCCTTTTTTAATCCAAAGCATTGGCACTAATCATTTCGACAATAAACCTTCCCCTTTCTTCCCTTAGCCTTCACCTAGCTTGTGCCGCTATACATTTTATAGGGGTATTAAAAGATCGCAAATGCCTACTATACGCTAATAGATTAGGAAGTCACGACATTTTTGGTAACGATATCCAAAATGACTTATTTTAGATTGACAAGATAAAGAGCAACTCTCTGATGCCAAATATGTCGGTCTGCCTGCGTAAAGTAGTTGCGTTCTCTGTATAGGTCGCCTGAAAACCCAGTTATCATGACCAAAAAAAATGATAAGGTTGAGTAAGTTATATTAGGTAAGTACTAGTTGTTCTCATATCAGTAGCGAAAAAACTCACCAAATATTCGGTTGCGTTATTAAGCAACGACCGTTCAAACGTGATTTATCGTGACCTATACAGGGTGCAATTAAACCTTCCTGCCAAATTTTTTCAAGGGTTTAGGTATCATTAGGAGAGCCCATTTAACAAAAAAAAATTGGGTGTTATTTTTATTTCAATAACATATTTTATCCCATTTAAAATCGTTGCAGAATGGTCAATCGCGGCGCGGGGAAATGAACGGGGGTAACGCGGGGGGAGGCGCGCGCGCGGGGGCACGTCACGCGCGGGCGACGCGTCGTGTCCATTAATTGTAGTGTTTTTTTAGGATAACTTTCGGAACTTAGAGTGGTCCTATAAAAGAAAAAATACGTTTATTTTTATTTTTAACAAGGATCAATATAATATCAAAATTTGTCAGGAAAGTTTAATTGCACCCTGTATAATGCCTGCAAAGAAACTCCCACTAGTTTGTCGCCAGTTGATCATGGCTGGAAGGAAGACTGTGAGAAGTACATTCCTGTTTGGTACACAGGTAATCAGCTGCCAATCAGTGTGGCTGATGTAACAATAAACGATGAAAACAAAAATGATAATAATGAAAACGAAGATATTTATACTGGTAAGTCACAAACTTAGAATGCATTCACGCTTAACCAGCTTTTGGCATAGCCAGCTACGGGGTCAAACACATATGTTTAACCAGTGGTGGTGGCAACCCAGCGGTACATGAATGCAGCGCACTATACGAGACCTAAACTCCTATTTGTTTTTTCTAATAGTTTCACATTATATATTTTCTATAATATTTGTAGTAGGTAATCAAGAAATTATAAATAATTGATAAATGGTGCGTAGTTTAACGAATCAATGTCACTCTGCTGGTGCTCACCAAGCGCTGGGGCACGATGTCAGCGATGAAGAAGATGATTATGCAATAAAAAATATTTCATTTAAAAAACTCCCAATTACTTACCAGAGTTTTCTTTTTTTACTATCGTTTCGAACAAATAAGAACAAGCTAAGTTTGAAAACGCAGACAAGATTACGTGTCATTGTAGAGAATCTAATGGCGTCAGAGGGGGAGCTGCAAAGTTGCGCGTACTGGTGCCTATTTTAGTAGGTATAGGTAGGTAACTAGCGATATCAAAATTTACGGTTCAGCCTTTTTACGTCTCAATGCTGGGATGACCTACTCTAATAAAGTTGATACATGCAGGTTTTCGTCACGGTGCTTTCCTCCACCGTAAGAGCGTCGGTTACTATGACAAGAATGAATATAACTTCTGAAAAACTTATTGGTTCAAGGTCCGGGTTGGAATTCGAACCCACGACCCTACGATCACGATTATTTTGATCATGATAAGTACATATGTAAATCGAAGAATCTCACCTGTGTGGGTATCTTGACACGCTTTTTTATTAGCTTCACCTGTAACTGAGTCACAATGTAAGAAAATCTTGGAATTCAATTTCAGCCTACTTCTAACTATCGTATCGATTTGAAACTTTGTAAGTTTATAACACATGTCACGACTGGATGAGGAGGGCACAAGATCGCCGTAAAGGATGGAAATGGAAGAAGCCGATGTCCAGGAATGGACTCTTAGTGGCTGACGATGATGATGATGATGAAGTTTATAAGAGTCCGTTGATAATTGCAATTGCTACCATCGAGCTGATCGATGATGGTGTCGTGGTGGGCAATATAACTCTTCCATGGCTGTTGCCAAACCCCTTGAGCTTGGGCTCATTTGTTTTCTACTGATGACCTAATTCGCTACACTTGGTTGGTGGTGAGAGTCTGAAGACGGAGCAGGGTGAGATTTCAGATTTTTTAGCGATTAGATATTTTATCATCGATGAAAAGTTTCCTCACCGGTCATAAAAGCGTGTGTTTTTCGTTTTTAAACCAAGCACTTTACTAGTAAAATACTTAAAGAATATAGGTACGTTCAGACATAGGTCGCCGATAACTATGAATTGCAACCAAATATTTGGTCAGTTTTGGTGCCAATAAGCTGGTACGTACTGACAGTTTACGATTTGTAATTTTCTACCATTTACCTGATCATTTTTTTTTGGTCACAATAAGTCACGTTTGAACGCTCGTTGCTGCATAACGCAACCGAATATTTGGTCAGTTTTTACGCTACTGATATGAGAACAACTAGTACTTACCTAATATAACTTACTCAGCCATTTACCTTATCATTTTTTTTGGTCATGATAACTGGGTTTTCAGGCGACAAAAATGTCGTGACCTCCCGTTATATAAGGTGGTAGGGCGTACGTGTTTAGTTGTGAAATTCCAAATTCTTTTTTTGCTTTTTTATAGTTTGAGACGTCGTCTTGCTAATATTATGAGAAGGTGATTGGCCCAATTTTGACGAAATTCTGCACAGATATAGAGTAGAATAGACACACAACAGAAAAAGAATAAAATAGTAATAAGAGAATTAGGAACATGAATGTCTTGGAGTAAAATCTACGCTGACGCACACAGTTTTTGGCGGATTTTGCATTCGCTAACTTAAGTGTTAAATATTTAAGGTGACTTTTTAGTTACCTACCAAGGAATAGCATAATAATTATAACAATATTTTTATTGACACCTTAAACTTACAATAAACTGAAACTGCTGACCCCTGCACTAGTGTTAACTGTATTGCAGATGCCAGTGTCCTCGTCGCCCATTATAATTTTAATTTTTAAATAATAAACATAAAAAGATAAACAAGATACCTAAACCTTAAACAAGAAAAAATATAGGAGAATGAAAAAAAGCTTAAAGTTATTTAAATATACATATTTGGACATTCCCGCTTCAGGTTTTTCACTCACTTAAACACAAAACATAATTTTATACAACATCAATCTCTAAAGGTCAAAGGTTATTTATACATACAATAGCTAATTTCATAAAAGAAAGACAACATAAATCATGTTTGCGGTGTACGCCCACCATTTACAGCTGTGTGTGATGTATAATATATTTGTGAGGGTATGTGTGTACTTTGTGTATGAGTATATTTGTATATGTGTGTGCTGGCGTTTACACATTACTAATGCTTTTCGCGTTCCAAACTTATTGTGTTAAATAATCACTTTGTTGTGTAGCTCATAATTTATTCGGCACAGAACTGAGCTTTCTGAATAACACAATTTCGTAAAGTACATCTAGAGAATATATTTTAACATCTATGTTATTTTCCTGTTCCGACTGTACAGACATACAAAAGTATTTTTTGCTTAAACATTTTTAGCTGTTGCGTAGCTTTTATCGCGAGTTTTGAGCGTGGAGACCGAATCAAGATATTCCGTAACGAAAATAAACCTAACACATCGTCTAATGTCATTTCAGTTCGGTGGACTTAGGCACGGTGTTTTTGTGCCTGCTTCTAGTCACTAGACGTGTAGACTAACTATTTCTCAGCTTTACCGCAGCAGTCCCCAAGTACCCCAAGTATATTTTTTATTTATTAAGTAACAACCCCCAACTAGGTGGGACAACGATCTCCGTTTAGTTGCGGGTCCATGTTGGATGCGAGTAGCAGGAGATCGGTCATCTTGGCGTTCATTGAGAGAGGCCTATGTCCTGCAGTGGATGAATATAGGCTGATATGATGATGATAATATTATGATGAAATAATTGGTAGACTTATACCACAAGAAAAAAGAGAGGGGAAGGCTTGTTCACAAATTTAAGTACTCGCATATTAATTTAATCTATACATATAATAAAACTGTAGAAATGACGATTCTGTACATTAAAGATATTCAAAAAATAATAAGCGGAGGGTGTCACTACATCGCTATACAAGCCAAAAATGTGGTCAGTTTTTTTGTCTGTCTGTCTGTCTGTATGTTTGTTCCACTATCACACGAAAACTACTGATCCGATTTGAATGTGGTTTCGCAGATATATTTGTCTTCTTCCAACTTAACATCTGGTGTATAAAAAATTTTCCCCCCACCCCTCTAAAGGGACAAAAGAGGGGGTCAGATTTTGTATAAGACTTTTGCTTTAACACGAAAACTACTGATCCGATTTCAATGCGGTTTTCGCAGGTATATTTGTCTTCTTCCAACTTAACATCTGGTGTATAAAAAAATTCCCCCCACTACTCTAAAGTGACGAAAGAGGGGGTCAGATTCTGTATAAGACTTTTGCTTTAACACGAAAACTACTGATCCGATTTGCATACGGTTTTCGCAGATATATTGGCCTTTTTCCAACTCAACATCTGGTGTATAAAAATCACCCCCCCCCCACCAAAGAGAGGGTCAGATTTTGTATTAAGTAAGTAAACTTTTTTCTTTAATGGACTTACTTTATATTATTAACTGTTTTTCCAACTTAACATCTGGTGTTACATAACATTTTTCCCCCCACCCCTCTTAGGGGACATAAGAGGGGGTAACATTTTGTATGCTGATGAAGTAGAAATACTTTAAATGGCAAAACAACGTTTGCCGGGACAGCTAGTGTATAATAACTGAAAATAATTCCCCACAAAAACATAACAAAATAATTGCAAGGCTTATCATGTTATAACATAAAACATCGTGCGAACATGATACACAGCCTAATTTGAGAGAGACTTCAAGCTAACGATGCTCTCGTATATAATTAAATATTATTACTCAAACTGTAATATTATTACTCGAGCTGTAATATTATTATCCGAGCTGTAATTAAGCCTTGTTACTATAACTTCAGCTTATTTACGATTGTATTTTGATTAAAATTATCCACGGAAGCTATGTAAATGGAGGGGGAATTGAAATGTTATTGTGGCCTGAATGATCTTAATTAATATTCATTGTTAAGATAAGTAAATATTTATACTTTATACAATGTGCAGCTTTTGTCTGCAATATAGAAATATCATTATGACATAATATCTAGGGCGGTAGGTTGTGTGGTGTGGACCTAACACGGCAAGTATTTCGAATTGTCGTTACGGTAAGTTGTTTGGGCGCAACATAAGAACAAGTAAACATACAAAAACGAAGCTACTGGAAACTAGCCTTCCGTTGCTGAATAAAGACAGACTGATTTAAAGTATTTTTACCGACTTCAAAAAAGGAGGAGGTTTTTCAAAGCGAAAGCTAATAAGCTTTTTTTTTGTTAGCATAATATAATTTCCTCGTTTATGAACCGATTTTGATGATTCTTTTGTTGTTGAAAAGAAGATATTTGTAGATCCTATGATTAGACCGATTGAAGTTGGTTTCTTTTTCGTGAAAATTATAGTAAAAAGTACTTTTTTACCCAATACAAATATTGACCAAAATAAAAAGTGTGATTTACCGCACCTAAGTTGGGATTTCTTGAAGTAATGTGACACTTCAGCAAAAAGTACAGCGAATCTCCGAGTTTCCAGGTCAGATGTGCCTTTGTCAGGACACCGGAGGGCGATGATGAATGTGGGATTTCCCGCGGAAATCGGTGTCAAGTATCACACGGACGTAATTAAATACTTTAGTGTATGGGTAAACTAATTTAATGCACCGTATCACAGAATACATACCCTATTAGGAACATGTGTCCTAGATATACTTTATAAATGCGAAAGTGAGTCTATATGTTTGTCTGTCTGTCTGTCTTTCCGTTACCTCTTCATGCCCAAACCACTGAACCGATTTTGCAGAAATTCAGTATAGAGATACTTTGAGTCCCGGGAAAGGACATAAGATACTTTTTATCCCGAAAAATTGTTATTAACGAATTTTGGTGCAACGGAGTTCCGTGCGTCATCATGGCGTCATCTAATAACTACTTCTTTTAAAAGGTTACCATTTCTAAAGTACCCCGCAAACGATCAAATTGTTTGTCAAATTTTACGTGTTTGTCAAACAGTTTTATAGTGTACAGATTTGTTTGAAGCGTTTGTCAAACAAACTACATGTTTGACCTGTTTGAAGAAAATTTTCATTGGCGTAGCGTTTGACAAACGTGAACGTGTTCCGCTGTGTTTGTCAAACAAGATCTCATTATCTCAAACCGATTCTAGCTAATTGTTTGACAAACTTGTTTGATGCACGTTTGTTCGTCTGCGCTGCTGTTTGATGAAAACGTAAATTAAATCAAACATGTTTGTCAAACAAATTTGATCGTTTGCGGGGTACTTTACAAAAACTAAAGTTGCATGTCGGAAGATGTGAAAATGAAACGGTAGCAGCTGTCATGAGTTTTGTCACGATCTTTTTGCTTATAATCTTGATGCAATTATTAATTCATACACTTGATAATTCATATTATATTGATGACAATTAAGATGGAGCATAAAAAAATATAGAGGAGACAAATTTTATGTCCTATTATCTAGAAACAAGCACTTAACTTTTGAAATGGCGTCAGTGCTCAGCTTCGAGCGAGGGAAATGCCTGTAATGACAAAACAAACTACTCAGGCTTCATTTTAAAAATTTTTATACTTGAAAAACTCATCAACTTCTGATCTGAGGTGTCATGTTGCAATAATGAATGCTATTTGCAACTGATATGATGATGGGTGAATTTTTTTTGATAATACCTACCCGATGTTCATAGCAACTAAGACAAAAGCATGATAGCCTTTACAAACTCAACTTAATTACAGCAGTTGTACATGTACAAGGTTCTTTGGCACGTGATCATAATAAAAAATCGGCCACGTGCGAGTCGGACTCGCGCACGAAGGGTTCCGTACCATTATAGAGCAAAATTAAGCCAAAAATTGTGTTTTATGTAGTGGAGCCCCCCTTAATTTTTTATTTTACTTTAATATTATTACTAAATATTAAAGAACACATATAACTAGAGACTTTGAGAAAAAATCAAGTACCTACAATCTACATGTTGCCATTGTTGATATACAGCAAAAAAGGCCAAAAAAATCACGTTTGTTGTATGGGAGCCCCCTTTAAATATTAATTTTATTTTGTTTTTAGTATTTTTTGTTATAGCGGCAACAGATATACACATTACACAATCTGTGAAAATTTCAGATGTCTAGTTATAGCGGTTCGTGAGTTACAGACTGGAGACAGACAGACAGACAGCTGGACCAGACATCGAAGTCTCAGTAATAGGGTCCCGTTTTTACCCTTCGGGTATAGAACCCTAAAAAACTAACGGCACCATCGTGTAAAATTACGCTTGAGACATGTTTCACACGTAAACCTTCCTTTATAAAAACTTGCTCTCTACAAAAACTCTAGCTTTGCCTTCACGAACAGAAAAAAAAATCATAAAATTATTGTACTTATAATATGTATATTTACTTGTATATTTTATAGCTAAAGTAGCAAAATAACGCATCACTAACATGAAGCAACGTCCCAAGTAACATGGCGAAATAACACGTCGCCACGCAATTACAGCATTCACGTTATTGACTGTAACGAACACAATATCACTTAAGCCACAAGTACACGTTCGTTGTACTTTCATTAAGGCGCAATTAGGCGCTGCGTTGATTGCATACGGCTCTTATTACGTACGCTCCTAGCGAAATATAACTAAACCTTTCAAGGCTGTTTCTGGGTATACCTTCTGGGGCGGTTTTGGTGTCGGTAGCCGGTTCCATTAAAAGCAGGTCACCCACACATAAATAGTGCTCTAGGCCCTGATTCACAATGCGCAATTCGACTCGGATTCGGAAACTTCGTAGCGCGACATCCAATAAACGCTCGCCGCGTCAGGCATTGACCAATGAGCGCACGGTAAAGTTTCCGAATCCGTGTCGAACGTAAATCGTGAATCGCACTGCAGGAATTAGTGCGGTACTAAAGAACACTCTGTCTTCTTACTACCGTTACCTAGTGGATCGAAAAACTGTCACGACTGGAAGGACCGGAAGACCGACTTTTATAGGTCGAAGAGCAGGCCATTCGACAGATAGGTCTCGCTGGGTCACGAGAGTAAAATATGACCTTAGAACTCTTCCTTTCTCCAGGTAAATAAAGAAATAAAGGAAGTTCCTGGAGAATACAAAAGCACTATTTCTAACGTGCTTCTGTATTCTGCGTCCAGGTTTAGAAGCAAATTTGCCTTTATGCACTATCAGGGAAGGTGATTCATAGGCAGATGGCGGATCTACGTCATTTTGATCAGTTATGTCAATTCAATAGCAGTCGTGATCTTTATTCGCTAGGTTTGACATAACACGACCAAATTACGCAGGTCCGCCTTCTGCCCACGAATCAACTTCTCTGATAGTACCTACAAGTATTTTAATATCAGTGTAATTTTCATTATGAGCATAATAGTTAGGGAACAAATCTGGCATCTGCCTCTCATTAGCATAAATCTGAAAATCAACCAACATTCGGTCAATCGATTGAATTTGGAATCAATTCGATGATTGATAACAGAGTTCGCTTCATGAATAATTATAGAGACAGTTCCAGGCTAGAGATTAGTATAGTACAGTACTTGCAACGTTACTTGCAACAGTACTATTAGTACCTACAGTTGCAAGTAACGTTATAACTGTTACTGTATCCTGTGAAAACTGACTATGTACTTAAACCTCTATCTTAACAAGTTCACCTCTTGACGACCTCTGTGGCTTGTGGATTCGAAGCCGGGGGTCGCGGGTTCGAATCCCGCCGACGGAACAAAAAGTTTTCAATGTTCCCGGGTCTGGATGTGTATTAAATATGTGTATGATATAATAAAAATCTTAAATATATGTATAGTATAAAATTATTAAATATATTTCCGTTGTCTGGTACCTGTAACACAAGTCCTTTAGGTACTTAGCACGGGGCCAGACTGACGTGGTGTGAAGCGTCCATAGATATTATTATATTATTATATTATAATGTCGTGAATGAGATAACTAGCAATCGTCGTAAGTGTGTCGACTATAGCCCGTCTTTGTTATATTAAGTACACTTTGTGCAAGTTAGAGCGGTAAAGATATAGTTTACGATGTACTGTGGTTAAAATAAAACACGAAGGTGATAATCGGACTCCAGGAGAGTGGTCAACAGATGCGCGCATTTTTGACATCGAGCTCCTAGAGCGCGGTCAACAGTTGAAGGGTTTTAATAAAAGTTTATTTGTGCGTGAGGGAAAGAGACAAGTAGCGATTGGTTGTTGACTCTGCATTGACCGAGAATAAAAATAATAATTATGTACTTAACACATATTGGTCAGATTAATAGCGGCTTTTTTTCATGCTATACGTAGCACTTGATTAATTACATAATTAAATTTAAATATTAGATATTTATGTCATTAAATTAACCTGCCAAGTTCAAATTAGAAGTATTAAGGATCAGGCTGTTGAAGAAGATGATTATGATCGATTTGGAAGTGCATCTAAACTTGGCATTGGATTGGATTTCAACTAAGGCGAACAATTAGCCAATAGGAACTTGGCCCCATTTTTAACAGGTATGTTTTTGGTGGGATTTAGATTACATTACAATTGCAATAATTGTCATAAAAGATGAGTAACGGTAACGAGACACAACTAGCATTTCACAAATCCTAAACTCGGTACGTGTAGCACGTATTTTATTCACGACTTCCTTTGTCTTATTTTGGCCGAATTTCCAGTAACCTGCTAGAGCAAGAGCCAACGACAGGTTTTCGTCGTTTTATAAAAGCTGAAAGTTTTCCTGTATATGAACCGTATGATTTTTTAAAAATCGATTTTCATAAAAAATGGGTTAAAAATTTAATCGATTGTAAGGGTTTCGATTAATTAAAAAAATCGATTTTTTTTAAATCGATTTTCATAAAAAATAGGTTAAAAAATTGTAAGGGTTTCGATTAATTAAAAAAATCGATTTTTTAAAAATCGATTTTTATAAAAATTTGGTTAAAAATTTAATCGATTGTAAGGGTTACATTAATAAAAAAAATCGATTTTTTAAAAATCAATTTTCATAAAAAAATGGGTTAAAAAAATGCACAACGTTAATAATCAAGTTTTCACTTCTGCCGGCAGTGCAACCCGTCTTTTTTAGGGTTCCGTACCCAAAGGGTAAAAACGGGATTACTGAGACTTCGATGTCTGTCCGTCTGTCTGTCCGTCTGTCTGTCTCCAGGCTGTAACTCAATAACCGCTATAGCTAGACGTCTGAAATTTTCACAGATTGTGTATTTCTGTTGCCGCTATAATAACAAATACTAAAAACCAGATAAAACTAATATTTAAGGGGGGGGGGGGGGGGGGGGGGATTCCCATACTACAAACGTATTTTTTTGGCCCTTTTGCTCGTAATCAATAATAGTAACAGTTAGACACTTGAAATTTTCACAAAATTCTTAATTATATTTATACTTTAATAATTAATAGTAAAATTAAAATAAAGTAAATATTTAAGGGGGGCTCCCATACAAAAAACACAATTTTTTGTCTACTTTCACTCTATACCGGTGTCCGGTACGGAACCCTTCGTGCGCGAGTCCGACTCGCACTTGGCCGATTATTTTTATCTGGTTTTCTTCTAAAGCTTTATACTAAATTAGTATAAAGCTCAATTTCGATAAGCGAAGGCTAAGTAGACCTTCACAACTGGATACAAGCTCCTCCTAAAGAAACCGCGACCGAAACTCTAAAGTTATTGGTCTTAATACTCTATACTCTAATAGGGGTCATATTATACAGGGAAAACTTTCAGCTTTTATAAAATGGGAAGTCTGGCGGTCGCTGGCTCTTGGGCTATGTGTTGTTTATACAGTGTGACAGAGAACGTGTGCTTCTTTTGTTTTGCGGTTGTTTTGTTGTGAGCACGGGGACATGACACCTCTCGTTGATCGCATTGTGGGCTGAAATGCCCAGTTTAATGTGATAAAGATTCAACATAATATTGAGGCGTCCATAAATTACGTGAGACGTTTAGAGGGCGACTAACGCAAGAATCAAACATCGTCCTTCTCTCTTCACACTCACGCCCGTCTTTCATATATCAGATGAAAAAGGACGACGCGGATTCATCGCCAAATTTTTTCTCAATAACTCGATAAATATACAACATTTTGAGAATCCGCTAGGTCAGATTCTCAATGATTGAATTTTATACGATGTGTTGAAATATTAACTTAGTTTAATGCACGGTTATGGCAATATATGAAAAATTCGTGAAAATTAGATGCATCTTTGTGATTTTTATCTATCGAGAAAATTTTAAGATATCGTGTTTCCGCTAGGTCGGATTCTCGGAAATATAATGTAATATCTATGTTTTGAAAATGAAATAATCCGGGGCTTATTTTCAAGTATAAAAATGAATTTAGGGTTAGTCGCCCCCTTAAGAAAAGGAGTATCTCATCAAACCTGCTTTAGGAAAAAAAACTAAGGAAAATTGTCTCAAAACACGAGAAAATTTGGTTCGGTTGTTTTAAAGTTATAAAATCAATTGCGTCGTCTACTAAGACTTTCTTTATTGGTCTTAGTGAAATGTCGCATTTTAATGAAAACATAAATACATATTTTATGCTGACCTTTCATACTCAGATCAGACCAAAGGGCAGATTGAAAATGTCACAAAAACGTTAATGGATCCACTGACAACGAAGTCATTGTGCCATTATTATCATTCGAATATATTATAATAGTAATATTTAAAAATGGACGCTTACATAGTGCCCGGGACACACGAGGCTAGTTTTTCAAGCTAGGATAGCAAGCTAGTTTTTTACCAAACTGTCCTGGCTTGCTTAGCTAGTTCTGTTTTACAAATGAAGATAGTTTTGTCTACACGAGGCCAGAAGTACTAGCTTGCTAGCTTGCAAACACTAGCTTGCTATCCTAGCTTGAAAAACTAGCCTCGTGTGTCCCGGGCATTAGAGATTTTGATTTCAAATTAACTCCCATAAAGTTTTTCAGAGAAAAAAGCAAAGAAAAAACACCAACGATAAGGAAACGTCTCAATAAGTACCTAAGAGTGTTCGCAACTTTTATATCACATCATATTTTGATAAATGAAAGTATTTTAAAAGGGTTTAGGGAGACCTTGTCGCATCAATCAAAATCTATCGGGGCACGCTTTTCATCGATCAAAACGAGATTCAATAAAGTGATTATGTATGAGTGTTTGTAGGTACACTTTATTAAAAGCCTTTCATATTTTGTTCCTTTGGGGTTCCGTTGTAAAGCTGTAATAGCAACTTTATTTAGCTTTATTGGGGTACTAGATGGCGCCCGCAACTCCGTTGCGGCAAAACTCGATTATCGCGCGGGAATCGTACATTTTTCGGGATAAAAAGTATCCTATGTCCTTTCCCAGGACTCAAAGTATCGCTTTACCATATTTCAGCAAAATCGGTTTAGCGGCTTGGGCGTGAAGAGGTAACAGACAGACAGACACACTTGCGCATTTTTTATATTCATATGGATGCGTTGAAGTCACAAAAATATTACTGTAATAATAATGGTTTTAAAAATACTCAATGCTATATTTATCTGAAAATTTGACGCGTAGCGCGTAGATATTAGTGCAGTGTTCACTCTGTTCTCTGAATTTTATTTAAATCCAAGCAGAAATGTGAGTCAAATAGCTCCGATTATATCCACATGCTCCGCTCCGTCTTTAAATTCATTTCAAAATATTCAGTTCACATAAAATCCAGTACATTCGAAGGAAATTCATACATAATATACCCATGATAAGTGCTGGAGTATTGGGGCATGTATTTTATCATGCGTCATTGGAAGTCTAGCTCCCTTGTGCTGAAAAATGTATGGAAATGTGATGGAGATGTATCACACTCCATACTTCCTCACTTCGCTCCCGCTTTGTATTTCTTTTTTGCCTTTTTCTTCGAATTGCTCGATGTTTTTTGCCCTTTTCAGAAACAATGATGCCATTTGCAGGCGATGTAATAGGTAATGCGAAGTGAATACATTTCTTTCCAAGAAGAGACTCCACGCGCGAGCTTCGAACAATTAGAGCATGAGGGATTTCAAGACTATAATAATTACCCCATGCATCATCTCATTCACAAATTAATACATTCATAATTGTTTATATTATCATACCTAAACAGCTAGGTTAGGGGTACCTAGGCCGATTATGATAAAATTTTGCATAGATACGGATGACAACACGGGAAAGAATATTGGCTACTCTTTGTTGCAGATAATACACGGTTTCGACGGGATTTCATTTTGCGCAGGGAACAGCTACTAATTTATATAATTCCTGCGCCGTTGCGCTGTAATAATCATTATTCTAAAAGTAAAGTAAAGCTAAAAGCTAAAAAAACAGCTATATTCTAAAAGTAAAGTAAAGTTCTATGTACATCTTGGCCGAACTCTTGTGTTTTGTATTCTGTGGCAAATAATATTTGTACGAATATAGATGTTCAAGTGTGATGATAATATCATTAAATCAATAGTCTTTAGCCTCGAAGTTTCCAGAATATGGAGTAGTAAGTTACCATTCACAGGAGGATTAAGGTGTCTGATACTAAGTCAAGTCTTTGATGTTATCTCCATAATTGCTCTGAAATGCAGCAATTTTAATGCAACATATTATAGCTTTGTCCACACTGGGACTTTTTTTGTTCATCAAGGGCATGCGTTATAGCGCAGTCAACAGCGAACGTGAGGCATGCCCGCGACGCGCGTTTAAATCGTAGCGCTCGCTATGACACTTTTCTTTAAACGCGGGTGGATTTTGACGCATTCAATCATTGAATATGCCAAAAGAAAGTTGAATAAAAAGAGGATAACGAAAATTGAAGATGAAATTGCATAATGTGGACATTTTACAGCTTATCAGAATATTATAGAGAAACGGTTGTAACGTAACGGAAGTAATGTTAAAAACTATTATACAGGATGTAACAAAACTAAGCGATAATGTCCACTATGAAAGTAGCAGCGCTGAAAGAGCAACACTTTTTGCGATTTGTATGGGCAAGCACACAGCGTCATGTATTTTCCCATACAAAAGTTTAAAAAACTTATTCTTTCAGCGCTGCAACTTTCACAGTCAACTCTATGCAAGCGACAAATACCCACAAATGTTGTTTGTTATTGAAACGTGAGATTTATAATGCAATACATTCCGAAACGAGTTTGTTTTTTTATAAATAACTGTATGTTATTTTTTGACTTTTTCCACCTTTTTGGTAAAACTAGGTTGCGATTCTCGCCGGGCTAGTTCCCGCATCGGTGGTATGCGACTATAGTTTCGACATCCAAAAGGAATATGTTTATACCAACTTTGAATAAACATCTGACTTGGTACTTTGACTCTTATGTCTTGGACCACGGGTACAAAGAAAATCCACAAACACCAAATCGTAAGTTAACTCTTGACCTGTTAAATCAATAGAAACCAAAAGCGAACTCTTAACTTATAATTACCGGCGTTTAGATGAATCGGATTCATTAATACAACTGAAAGCTTTTGAACCCTGAGTAAAGCTGACAGACTTTTAATAATTTGATCAACGTATTAAATCTATTTGAGGTGAAATATCTTGAACAAGACGATTGTATCTGTAAATCCAATTCATTAATTTTGGTTTCTATCATTAATTTGGTCTTGTTAATATTATCTGTAACAATCATTAAGTATACTCGTAATTTATTACTGCAATATTTTCATGTAAGGCAGTACCAACATAATTATACAGTAAACAAAATGTTTCGTTCGACGTTTGCCAAATCTTATGTCAAAATTGTTTACTGTATGTTCTAGTGGCGCCCTCTGCTTTGACCTTTGCGTAATATTCCCTATTAAACACTGTGACACTTCTGGTGAGCGAATCTTAAGAGATTGTAGGAAGTATTACGATAGATAAGAAAATCTTAATAGATTGTTAGTGGAGTTCCCAGAGCGTAAAAATCGTGCAAACCTCCGATTTTTGCAATAGTGGATGAAAATTGAAAAGAAAAAAAGGAATGTGTAGCTGATAACATAAATA